>JASVEL010009482.1:30000-630000 GCA_032618575.1 Nicotiana noctiflora | reverse complement strand
AAGATATAAAGCTCGCCTTGTTGCACAAGGATTCTCACAACGACCTGGAGTCGATTTTAATGAAACATATTCACCTGTTATGGATGCCATAACATTTCGATATCTCATCAGTTTAGCACTACATGAAAAGCTTGAAATACATCTAATGGATGTAGTTACAGCTTATCTGTACGGTTCACTTGATAATGAAATTTATATGAAAATCCCTGAAGGATTTAAAATGCCTGAACCAAAATCTCAGGAAATGTATTCAATTAGATTACAAAGATCTTTGTACGGTTTAAAGCAATCCGGGCGCATATGGTATAATCGCCTTAGTGAATATTTACTGAAAGAAGGTTACATAAATGATGTTGTTTGTCCATGTATTTTTATAAAGAAAATGGAATCAGAATTTGTTATACTTGCTGTTTATGTTGATGACATAAATCTTGTTGGAACTCCAGAAGAGCTCCAAAAGGCATTTGAATATCTTAAGAAAGAATTTGAGATGAAAGATCTTGGAAAGACTAAACTTTGTCTTGGTCTGCAAATTGAACATTTAGCAGAAGGGATCTTTATCCATCAATCTGCTTATATAGAAAGGGTCTTAAAACGCTTTTACATGGACAAAGCACACCCATTGAGTACACCAATGGTTGTTCGATCGCTTGAAGTGAATAAGGATGTGTTCCGACCTCCAGAAGAGGACGAGGAACTCCTTGGTCCCGAAGTACCGTATCTCAGTGAAATTGGTGCACTAATGTATCTTGCTAATGCTACGAGGCATGACATAGCATTTTCTGTTAATTTACTAGCAAGATATAGTTCTTCTCCTACACGGAGACATTGGAACGAGATTAAGCATATATTGCGATATTTAAAGGGAACTCTTGATATGGGTTTGTTTTATGCTAACAAAGATAGTGCAGATCTTGTTGGTTATGCAGATGCAGGTTATTTATCTGATCCCCATAAAGCTCGATCTCAAACTGGATATGTATTTACGTATGGAGGTACTGTCATATCATGGCGCTCCACAAAGCAATCTATTGTTGCTACTTCTTCAAATCACGCCGAGATAATAGCTATTCATGAAGCAAGTAGGGAATGCGTATGGTTGAGATCAATAATTTATTTTATTCGAGAAAAATGTGGTTTGGAATGTGAAAAAAGACACACAATTTTATACGAAGACAATGTTGCATGCATAGCCCAATTGAAGGGAGGATTTATAAAAGGAGATAGAACGAAGCACATTTCACCAAAATTATTCTACACACATGACCTTCAGAAAAAATGGTGACATTGATGTGCAACAAATCCGTTCAAGTGATAATCCAGCAGATTTATTCACTAAATCTTTGCCAACTTCAACTTTTGAGAAGATGATATTCAAGATTGGAATGCGCAGACTCAAATATTTGAAACAAGGTTTCCATCAGGGGGAGTAAAATATGCGATGCACTCTTTTTTCCTTACTAAGGTTTTTTTCCCATGAGGTTTTCCTTATAAGGTTTTTAATGAGGCACCTAGCAATGCGTATTACTAAATATGTGTACTCTTTTTCCTTCACTAGGATTTTTCCCACGTGGTTTTTCCTAGTAAGGTTTTAATGAGGCACATTATCTTTTAATGAACATCCAAGGGGAGTGTTATAAATATATTATATTATGGATGTTCGTACTCCGTTGTGAATAAGCTTCCTGAAAAAGTTTATTCATATGGGGCTGCACCGTAAATATATTTATCTATTTAGTACTATATTGGAAATAAGCTTCCTGAAGAAGCTTATCACTTCGGTACCCGGTTACGGATAAACATTACCCCCGGTAGAAGATTATCCGTACTGGGTATAATAAGCTTATCCTTTCAATATCCGATTATGGATAAATATTACTTTCGGTAGAAGATTATCCATACCGGGTATAATAAGTTTATCCTTTCAGTATCCGAGGTTATGGATAAATATTACTTCCGGTAGAAGATTATCCATACCGGGTATAATGAGCTTATCCTTTCAGTACTCCATTATAGATAAACATTACTCTTAGTATAAGATTATCCATATATGGTATAGTAGCAGCTTACACAGCAGCTTGCAGTAGCAGCTTACACATCAGCTTCCTTTCTTCTATAAATAGAAGGGTTTTCATTTCATTATGTACATAAGTTTGAATTCGAATAATATATCAGTCTCTCTCTATACTTGTCTTTACTTTACAGTTTTTATTTTATAACAGGTTTGGAGAAATAGTGTGTCTTTACTCGGTTTTGTGAAAATAAAAAAGTTATCTCCGAAGACCCTCAGCTCAACAAAAAAAATGAATTCATTTTGACAAAAGAACAACAACAACAACCTAGTGAATCCCATAAATGGGGTCTGTGAAGGGTACTATATACGCAGATCTTATCTCTACTCCGTAAGAATAGAGAAATTATTTCCGATATACCCTCGGCTAAAAAAGATGAAAAGAGACAGTGGAACAAAAGAATGTTGAAAATAAAAGAAATTTGAATCCAACATCTGAATTTGTACTCCATCTTGCAAGTATTGAGCATATGATTGAATAATTCAACAAGTATGTCATGATCGAATGTGATATATATATATATATATATACTGCACTCCTCTAGAAATCCAAGAGCATCCTCCGAGGCTAGTCCACTGAATGTAGGAGGCTGATACTTCTTGAAACTCTCAAGCCTCTTGTGCTCCTCCTCTGAAGCTATTGCCCTCTCCTCGACTGAGCTGGGGCTACCGGCGGTACAGGAATAACCTCTGGGACCTGATCAACATGCACTCGCTGCTAAGGATTGCGGGCGCTGATAACTAGGAATTTTGCATGATTTCGAACCCCGTCTTACCTTAGCTTTGTGCATAAAATGTGATTAAATGGCTTTGAATTACTTACAAGTGCGCTAATTTGCAGGTTTGTGCGAATAAAGGATGAATATCATCAAAGCGGCTCAAAAAGGAGTGAAACCGGCAAAGCGTCAACGAAGAGATGAAGGACTTCAAGGAAGCCTGTGCGGACCGCACTGTTTTGGTGTGCGGCCGCATAGGATGGTTCAGAGACTTAAAAGTTCAAGCACTATCTGCGCGGACCGCACTAATTTGGTGTGCGGCCGCGCAGTAGAAGATCAGAGAAGCCTACAAGTGCAAGCCAAACCCACGCGGACCGCGTCCAAAGTTGTGCGGTCCGCAATTAAGAAGACCCGAGCTGGAAATATTTAAGGAACAAGCCCCACACGGCCGCATGCCATATCAGTGCGGCCCGCGTGGGTAATGGATCAGAGACTATGCATGCAAAGGATTTGTGCAGTGCGGCCGCATGACAAATGTATGCGGTCCGCGTTACTGTACTCACGCGGCCGCATGACTAATGTGTGCGGTCCGCATACCTGTTCCAGCAGCAGACCTTCAGCAACCCAAATAGCCCTACGCGGTCGCACGACAAAAGTGTGCGGTCCGCGTGAGTCCCGCAGGGGCATTTTTGTCCAAAAATTTTAGGGTAGCATAAATAGCTTCTTTTTCTTTTTTTAGGTGAGGTTAGACAATACACAGTGACGGCTGAGCTCGTGAGGAACTTGAATACGCCTATTTTGGGCAATTTTGTACTAGATTAACTTTAGATTTCATTTCCAATTAATTAATATGTCAATTTTAGCTTCAATTTCTTCATCTTCTTCAATTTCTATGGCTAGCTAAACCCATAGCTAGGGTTGTAGCCCAACCCTAGTATGGGTAATTGATGGGTTAGAATATTAAATGCAAGGATGATTGTGGGTAATTGGTTTTGGGTTGATTGAATGTGTTTAATTGGGATTTTGTGGTTGCAAACATAAAATCTATTTTTGTGGGTTTGGTCTCTACTTGAGAAAGAGAGTCTAAAATCTCTCAATCAATCCCAACAAGAACTTGGGATGGACCCATGAGAATGGTAGTTCCAAGTAACGGGTATAAACCTCGAGAGAGTAATTACCCAACTTGAGCCTAAAGTTGCTTGGGCAAATTAGCCTACCCAATTGGTCTCGAGAGAGTCAATTGGGCAAAATTGTTCTCTCTACCGAGAGGTGTGAGAATGAATGTATAGAGCAACGGCTATCCGAATATCCCATGTATCATCTTCGCATTGAATTTCCATACCCATTAGTTATTCCACCTAGGTATAAGCTACTTCCCTAGTCCCCTTTCCCATTAGAAAAATCATAATTAGAAATAGCTTTAGTATAATTTAGACAACTCAATAGTAGTAGATACAATAGTTTATACATCAAAAATACCAAAAATGTTTGAAGATAAACTAGAAGCCAAAACTCAATTATAGTGCAACACAATTATTCACTCCAAAAATCTAACTCCCTGAGGAATTGTCCCCGAACCACTATTCGGGTAAGAGTATTAGTGCCCACTCATACCTTCGGGTTGAGTTTGCCACGATCAGGCGGCGGTAATCTGTGTCCTCCCCCAACCTAGGATGTAACTGCAGCAAGGGGAAACAACCCCGCGTGATCTAGAGTAGTGTACATAGTTATAAACTGCACAAAGTCTCTTGGAGTGTACTGTCCGTCACCAACTTGGCTAGACATCCACGAGCTTTGATTTCTACTGTTCGCGAGAAGGTTCGCTGGTTTATTGAGGAGCTCATTCCCAGTATCAGGTCTAGTATACCTCGGGAGTTGGAGTTGGAAAAATCTTATCAGCATGTGGTGATCATTGCTAGGAAAGTAGAGGGTATGCATGCTCTGATACCAACTTATCACGATCCCAGTTCATCTTCCGTGAACTATCATGATGACACCTAGTCTCTACGACTGAGTAAGCATAACAATGCAAAAAAAGAAACAAATTGCGGTAAGAAAATAAATATAAATCGAAATAACAAGTGAAAATAGGGTTTAAGATGCCGGCTACAAGAATCTCAATCTTACACTCCCAAAATCTGGAACCCATGAATTACAAGCTAAAAGAATTCATATAAAGCTCTAACTCAAGAAATGTCTACCATCAAGGGAAATACAAAAATGGCTATACTAGTACTAAGAATAGAAAGGAACTCTTCGGTCTGCGGACGCGACAGATGTACCTCGGAATCTCTAAAAAGCGCCTCGCCTCAAGCTTGATGAGACTGAGTAGAAGTACCTGGATCTGCACATAAAAAAACATGCACAAGAAAGGCATGAGTACACCACAACGGTACTCAGTAAGTGCCAAGCCTAACCTCGGTCGGATAATGACGAGGAAAGACAGGGCCCTACTGAGGTTAAAGAAAATACAAGATATAACAGTGTATAATAAGACAATATACTTTAGTGCAACAGTAAGAAGTAACACAAGATAGAAGAAGAACAACAACTTAACAGAGACAAAATAATCACAGAAATAAATACAGTTCAACGTAGAGATAACAATCGGGGATCTCCTATCCTAGGATACCATCCTATAGCCCCAAAATATAAATATCCGATGAATATCCTGGATGCAGTCCCGTAGTCCAACTTATAATGTACGAGGATCTACCGGAATCCCGATCCGTAGTCCCAAATATAAATATCTAGTACTGGGAGAATCTACCGAGTGCAATCCCGTAGTTTAAATATAAAAGTGCAGAAGGATCTCGCGGAATACAATTCTGTTGTCCCAAGGTAAACATACATGGGGATCTCTAAGATACCATCCCGTTGTGCCAAAAGTAAACACACAGCAGCAACACAGAAGAATACTTAATTCAATTCAAATTTCCATACCAAGTAAAACAAGTATTTCTAGCCTAGCATGGTGCACATAATCCCACTAAGGCAATTTGAGCAAGTAAGCCAATTAAGTCAACTAAACATGCTTCCCTAGGCTAATAGTAAGCTTAACTTACAGACGGTATGAACAAAAAAAAAAGAGATCACATTTATAGTTACTTAAAGAAAATGGATTTTTAACAATTAGCACAATTACACACTCATCACCTCACGTACAAGACATTTCAATTATCAGTAAACCAAATCTTAAGGAGAGTTTCCCCCACACAAGGTTAGACAATCCACTTACCTCGAACCAACTCAAAATTAACCCGAAATCATGCTCTTGCCACGAGTACTCGACTCCAAATGGCCCAAATTCAATTCCATTGCATAATGTAAATAACACTTTATGTAGCTTATTCTACAAATAAATTCTAAGCTAATATGTGAAATTAGATAAAATAATCAAAATGCCCTTCGAGCTAACTTCTCCAAATTGGGTAAAATTTACATTTTCAAAATTTTCGTACTCTCACGAGTCTAATCATACCAAAATTTCCAAATCCAATGTCAAATCCCTAATCAAAACTCGAAATTTAGGTCTAAGAACCTTCCCCAAATTTTCATCCAAATTCTAAAATTAAAGGATGAATTCATGTTTAGATTAATGGGTTACAAGCTAAAAAGAGTTAAGAATAATTACCCGTAGACTCTCTTTGAAAATATCTTCAAAATTCATCTGCTATCGATCTCCTAATGCCAGTTTTGTGATATGAACTCAAAACCCTCGATTTTGAACTTAAACATTCTGCTCAGTTATTTTCTTCATCGCGATCGCGGAACCGGTCACGCGATCACGAAGCACAAAAATAGATTGTCCTCAACTTTCCTTACGCGATCACATAGTTGTAACACTAAGACTTATGCGATCTTGTTTTGCTAGTTTCTACATTCCTAATGTATTTCTTAATTTCTTTTTCTGTTAGTCTTCCATATTTCTTATGATGTACTTTTATTATGAATAACATGAAAATTTCCGGTCTTCAGTTGGACTCTAGAGTAATAAAAATGATATATGTCTTTTGGATCGTGCTATAACATACTCTATTTTAAGAGATAAGAGATATTTCTCTTATTTGATATTAAAATATGTAGTAGTACAAGATTAGTTAAAGATTCTGGAAGAGATAATTTATCACTGCCAGGAGGAACAAATTTGGCTATTGATGAAGCATTACATTATAATAAATATCAAAGAAACATATTAAGTTTAAAAAATATTCACCAAATGGCTATCATATTGAGACTATAAATGATCAAAATATTGAATACTCTTCTATTACTACAATTAAGCCTGGTAAGAAATATGTGCTTGGTATATTATCAACTCTTTCCTCCAGCTTATACTACACAAGTATTAGCAGGATTGAAACGCATGCCATATTACACATGAAATTTACTAATCAAGATAAATTTCATTATTTGATGTTACCGATTGGGCCACTTCGATTTCACTAATGCATAAAATAATTGGGAATTCACATAGACATTCAATGAAGAACCGGAAATTTTTCAATTTAAGAAATTCTCTTGTGGTGCATATTCTCAATGCAAATTAATTATTCAATCATGAAGGATTAACATTAGGATGGAATCCATTACATTTCTGGAACATATACAAGGTGATATATGTGGGTTAATTCACCCTCTTTGTGATGTATTATTTGATTTTAGTAGATGCATCTACAAGATGGTCACATATGTGCTTATTATCAACTCGTAATATGGCATTTGCGATATTTTTGGCTCAAATAGTAGAGCTAAGAGCACAATTTCTAGATTATGCAATTAAGATAACTCATCTTGATAATGTTGTTGAGTTTACATACCAAGACTTTAATGATTATTCTATATCAACTGGTTAACATTTTGGCATTCGGTTGCTCATGTTCATACTCAAAATAGTGTAGCGGAATCATTGATGAAATGCCTCCAATGCTTAGACCAATGTCTATGAGAACAAAACTTCCCAAGGTCCAAAATAGAGTGCTTATATGCACTAACCATTGTTACCCTACACGATCGCATTTGTACCATCACTATTGCGATGAACAAAATGATACTACAACAATTTTATAATGACCTAGCTGATCGTTTAGAGCATTCATATTCCATTTAGTTATTTGAAGTCTTGAGTAGATTCATATGATGTATTATGACTCGTTTGAATTATTGGTTTTCGTTTTAAGGTGATTCGGGATTGATTCGGAAGAATGATCTCAACTAGGAAGCTTGAAGTCGGAAGAGTTGACCAAGTTTGACTTTTGAGTATTTGATCTCGAATTGGAGTTGTGATGGTTCCTTTAGGTCCGAATGATGATTTTAGACTTGGGCAAATGCCATGATCTGTATTTGGATGTTTCTAGATGGTTTCTGTACAATTTGGCAAAAGTTGGCAATATAAAGGGTTGAATATTCATAAGTTTGATCGGGAGTTGAACTTGATGATATCGGTTTCGGATTATGGTTTCGGGGATTGGAATATCTTTTTTATGTCATTTAGGACTTAGTTTCAATGTTTCAGGCCATTCTGAGTTGGTTTGTGTAACGAGCCGGCCGGTCATTTTTAAAATTTACATCTTAATCTCCTATTAATTACTTTCCCCGTATTTATTTCTACTAATTTGAATTGCCGGGATGTTCGATTTTGAGTTTCAGAGAGTTTTGGAACACTTAGTCCCTAAATGAGAGCTTAAGTTTTTGAAATTTGACCGTAGTCGAAAAAATATGAAGATGGCCTTGGAATGGACTTCGATGGTTCTGTTGGCTTAGTTGGGTGATTTTGGGTTAGGGGCATGATTGGATTGCATTTTGGAGGTCTGTAACTAATTTAGGCTTGAAATGCCGAAAGTTGGATTTTAAAGTTTCCGGTTTGATAGTGAGATTTTTATTCGAGGGTTGGAATGGAATTCTGCAAGTTGGAGTAGCTCCATAATGTTGAATGTGACGTGTGTAAAAAATTTCAGGTCATTCAGAAGAGGTTTGGTAGACTTTTTGATCAAAACCATAAATTTTGAGTTTTTGAAGTTCTTAGGCTTGAATTCACAGTTAAATTGGTGTTCGATTTTGCTTTAGGTGTTTTAAGGATTGGTATACGTATGGATAGTGGTATATGACTTCTTCTTGCTTTTGATTATGGTCCCGAGGGCCTCGGGATTAGTTCGGGTGGTTAACGGGAAGTTTGGAGTTTAGAGGTTGCAGCTAAAGATTCAAATCTACTTTCATAAACTCACCTGTTTCTTGGAGACCGCAGGTGCGAGCCCGCATAAGTGATAAGGGGAGCCGCAGATTCGGCCAAGAAAAAGATGGACTGGATCTGCAGATATGGGAGTTAGGCCGCTCCTGCGAGGTCACATAAGAGAAAATGGAGCCTTAAGTGAAATGTCGCAGATGCGACCTCATTGTCACTGATGCGGGACCAAAGATGCGATCCCAAAGCCGCAGAAGCGAGTTAGCCGAGCATAAACATATACGTAGAGCCTTCGCAATTTTGAGCCATTTTTCACCTCTTTTCAAACGGGAAGAAGCCTTGGGGGGCACTTTCAAGAGATATTTTCAGAGGAATTCATTGGGGGTAAGGTCTTTGGTCCCTAAACTCGTTATTGGAATGATTTTTATCATTTTAAGCATGAAAAATTAAGAAATATCAGTTGTAATTTGGGGGGTTAGGGCTTGACTAATTAGAGACCTTTGAGTGGTGATTTGAGGGACTATTTTGAGGTTCGATTTTGGTACTTTTGGTATGACGAACTCGTGAGAGTGTGAGATTTTTGGAAATCCAAATTTTTCTCGATTCCAAGATGTGGACCCGAGGGGCATTTTGGTCATTTTACCTAATTTTGGATATTAGCTTAGAATTTAATTATAGAATCAGTTACTTGAAGTATTATGTATATTATGCAATTGAATTGAATATATTTTGTCCATTTGGAGTCGAATACTCATGGCAAGAACATGGCTTCGAGTTGATTTTGAGCTGCTTCGAGGTAAGTGGCTTGCCTAACCTTGTGTGGGGGACTTTCCCCTTAGGATTTGATATATTTGTTAATTGAAATGTCATGTACTTAAGGTGGCGAGTTCCTACTCATGCTAATTATTGAAAAATCTGGTTTCTATTAAGTACTTAGAATTGCGTTTTCCTTTCCTGTTTACACTACTTGCAAGTTAAGCCTGTTGTTAGATTAGGGAAGCATATCTAACTAATTTAATTGCTTATTTGTTCTACTGCCCTAGTTGAATTATGTGCAACATGCTAGGTTAGAAATACCTGCTTTACTTTGGTGTGAACTAAGTTTCTTGTTGTTGTTGTGTATTTACTTTGGGACTACGTGACGGTATCTCGGGAGATCCCCTGTATGTTTACTTTGGGAGTATAGATTTGTATTCTGGCAAATCCCGTACGCTTTTACATTAGAACTATAGGATTGTACCTGGTAGATTCCTCTAGTATTGGGTATTTATATTTGGGACTACGAATGTGGTATTCCGGTAGATCCCCGCGTATTTATGAGTTGGACTATGGGACTGTGCCTGGGAAATCCACTGTATATTATATTTGGGGACTACGGGACGGTATCCTAGGAAGTTCAGACTGTTACCTCTATGTTGAGATGTATTTATTTATGTTGAATCTTGCTTCTGTTTCAGTTGTCGTTATTTTTTATGTCCTGTGTTATTTATACTGCTCTGTTCTACACTATCACACTTTATATTTCATTTAACCTCAGTAGGGCCTTGACCTTCCTCGTCACTACCCGATCGAGGTTAGGCTGGCACTTACTGAGTACCGCTATGGTGTACTCATGCCCTTCATGCGCATGTTTTTCATGTGCAATCCAGGTACTTCTACTCAAACTTACCATCCTTGAGGCAAGGCAAACTTTTGGAGACTTCGAGGTATATCTGCTACGTTAGCAGATCAAAGAGTCTCTCTCCATTCTCTCTTGTAGTTCTGTATTTACTTTGTTTTAGACATTCTGGAGTTAGAGCACTATGCAGTATCCTTAACTTGTGATCATGAGATTTCGTATTTTGGGAAAAGTATTTGTTTTTGGAGTTGAGATTGTGTATGTCGAGCGGCACTATTAAACATTATTTCATTCACTATTTCAGGGTTTTATCTATTTTTTGTTCCGCTATTTGGTTTATTCGCATTATTAAGCTTACTTAGTCGTATGGACTAGGTGCGATCACGATGGTACATGGAGGGCGAACCGGAGTCGTCACAACTTGGTATTAGAGCTCTAGGTTAATAGGAGTCATGAAACCAGTTTATTAGAGTCTCGCTGATCGGTACAGAGACGTCTGTGCTTATCTACGAGAGGCTATGTAACTGTCAGGAAAGTTTCACTTCGTTTAATTTTGTTGTCATGTGAGATTTTGATATCACGCTTCTAAACTTTTATCTTCTTTTATCTCTTACATGGTGAGGACACGTGCTACTCGAGATGATTAGGCACCCGCGCCCCGTACTGGAGTTGTTAGAGGTTAGGGCTGGGATAGAGGTCGAGGACGCGCTCTCCGAGACTAGTCCACTGAATGTAGGAGGTTGATACTTCTTGAACCTCTCAAGCCTATTGTTCTCCTCCTCTGAAGCTATTTCCCTCTCCTCGGCTGAGCTGGGGCTACCGGATGTACATGAATAACCTTTGGGACCTGATCAACATGCACTCGCTGCTCAGGAGTGCGGGCGGCAGGAGTCTGTGTCCTCCCCCAGCCTGGGACGTAGCTGCAGCAAGGGGAAACAACCCTGCATGAGCTAGAGTGGTGTACATAATTATAAACTGCGACATAGTCTCTTGTAGTGTTCTGTCCATTTTACCAACTTGGCTAGACATGCACCAGCTCTGATTTCTACTATTCGCAAGAAGGTTCACCGGCTTATTGAGGAGATCATTCCTAGCATCGGGTCTAGTATGGCTCGGGTGTTGGAGATGGATATATCTTATCAACGCGCAGGTGATGAGCATTGCTATGAGAGTAGAGGGTATGCATGAAAAACTCCTGGATCTGCAAAGCGCCTCGCCTCAAGCTTGATAAGACTGAGTAGAAGCATCTGGATCTGTACATGAAAAACATGTGCATGAAGGGCATGAGTACACCACAACGGTACTCAGTAAGTGCCAAGCCTAACCTCTATCGGATAGTGACGAGGAAAGCCAGGGCCCTACTGAGGTTAAAGAAAATACAAGATATAATAGTGTATAATAAGACAAT
Source organism: Nicotiana noctiflora (assembly GCA_032618575.1). Taxonomy (NCBI): domain Eukaryota; kingdom Viridiplantae; phylum Streptophyta; class Magnoliopsida; order Solanales; family Solanaceae; genus Nicotiana; species Nicotiana noctiflora. The sequence goes on along the minus strand of JASVEL010009482.1, from coordinate 618,006 downwards.
ATACTTAAGTGCAACAGTAAGAAGTAACACATGATAGAAGAATAACAACAACTTAACAGAGACAAAATAATCATAGAAATAAACACAGCTCAACGTAGAGATATTAACCGAGGATCTCCTAGGATATCGTCCTATAGTCCCTAAATACAAATATCCGGTGGATCTCCTGGGTACAGTCACGTCATCCAACTCATAATGCAAGGGGATCTACAGGAATCCCGATCCGTAGTCCCAAATATAAATATCCAGTACTGGAGGAATCTACCGAGTGTAATCCCGTAGTTTCAATATAAAAGTGCAGGGTGATCTCCCACAATACAGTTCTATTGTCCCAAGGTAAACATACATGAGGATCTCCCAGATACCATCCCGTTGTCCCAAAAGTAATTACACTACAGCAACACAGAAGAATACTTAATTCAATTCAAATTTCCGTACGAAGTAAAACAAGTATTTCTACCCTAGCATGGTGCACATAATCCAACTAAGGCAATTTGAGCAAGTAAGGCAACTAAGTCAAGTAAACATGCTTTCCTAGGCTAATATGAAGCTTAAATTACACACGGTATGAACACAAAAAAAGAGAGATCACATTTATAGTTACTTTACGAAAATGGATTTTCAACAATTAGCACAAGCACGTACTCGTCACCTCACGTACAAGGCATTTCAATTATCAGCAAACCAAATCTTAAGGGGGGTTTCTCTTACACAAGGTTAGACAAGCCACTTACCTCGAACCGGCTCAAAATTAACCCGAAACTACACTCTTATCACGAGTACTCAACTCCGAATGGCCCAAATCTATTCAATTCTATTGCTTAATGTAAATAACACTTCAAGTTGCTTATTCTACAAATAAATTCTAAGTTAATATGTGAAATTTGATAAAATAACCAAAACGCCCTTCGGGCTGACGACTCCAAATTGGGGAAATTTAAATTTTCAAATTTTTTGTACTCTCACGAGTCTAACCATACCAAAATTTCCAAATCCAATGTCAAATCCTTAGTCAAAACTTGAAATTTAGGTCTAAGAACCTTCCCCAAATTTTCATCCAAATTTTGAAATTAAAGGATGAAATCATGTTTAGATAATGGGTTACAAGCTAAAAAGAGTTAAGAATCATCACCCGCAGACTCTCTTTGAAAATCTCTCCAAAATTCGTCTCCTACCGAGCCCCTAATGCCAATTTTGTGATATGAACTCAAAACCCTCAGTTTTGAACTTTAACATTCTACCCAGATATTTCCTTCATCGTGATCGCGGAACCGGACACACGATCACGAAGCAAAAAAATAGATTGCCCTCAACTTTCCTTACGCGATCGCATAGTTGTAACACTAAGACTTACGCGATCATGTTTTGCTAGTTTCTACGTTCATAATGTATTTCTTAATGTTCTTTTTTTATTAGTCTTCCATATTTCTTATGATATACTTTTTTTATGAAGAATATTAAAATTTCCAGTCTTCAGTTGTACTCTAGAGTAATAAAGATGATATATATCGTCTGGATCGTGCTACAACACACTCTATTTTAAGAGATAAGTGATATTTCTCTTATTTGGTAATAAAATATCTAGTAGTACAAGATTAATTGAAGATTGTAGAAGAGATAATTTATCATTGCCAGGAGGAATAAATTTGGCTATTGATGAAGCACTACATTATAATAAATATCAAAGAAACTTATTATGTTTAAAAAATATTCGCCAAAATGACTACCATATTGAGACTACAAATAATGAAAATATTGAATACTCTATTACTACAATTAAGCATGGTAAGAAATATGTGCTTGGTATATTATCAACTCTTTCCTCCAACTTATACTACACAAGTATTAGCAGGATTGAAACGCATGCCATATTACACAAGAAATTTACTAATCAAGATAATTTGATTATTTGATATTACCGATTGGGCCATTCCGATTTTACTATGATGCGTAAAATAATTGAGAATTCACACAGACATTCAATGAAGAACCACAGATTCTTCAATTTAAGTAATTCTCTTGTGGTGCATATTCTCAAGGCAAATTAATTATTCGATCATGAATGATTAATGTTATGATGGAATCTGTTGCATTTCTGGAATATATACAAAGTGATATATGTGGGATAATTCACCCTCTTTGTGATGTATTATTTGATTTTAGTAGATGCATTTACAAGATGGTCACATATGTGCTTATTATAAACTCGCAATATGGCATTTCCGTTATTTTTGGCTCAAATAGAAGAGCTAAGAGCAAAATTTCTAGATTAAGCAATTAAGACAACTCATCTTGATAATATTGTTGAGTTTACATCCCATGACTTTAATGATTATTCTATATCAATTGGGATAACAGTTGAGCGTTCGGTTGCTCATGGTCATACCCAAAATGGTCTAGCGGAATCATTGATCAAACGCCTCCAATGCTAGACCAACGCCTATGAGAACAAAACTTCTCACAGTCCGAAATAGAGTGCTTATATGCACTAACCTTTATTACCCTACATGATCGCATTTGTACCGTCGCTATTGCGATGGACAAAATCACACTACAACAATTTTGTAATGACCTAGCTGAATGTTTAGAGCATTCACATTCCATTTAGTTGTTTGAAGTCTTGAGTAGCTTAATATGATGTATTATGATTTGTGTGAATTATTGATTTTGGTTTTAAGGTGATTCAGGATTGATTCAGAAGAATGATCTCAGCTAGGAAGCTTAAAGTTGGAAGAGTTGACCAAGTTTGACTTTTGAATATTTGATCTCGAATTGGAGTTGTGTGACGACCCAAAGGGGTCATCACCTATTTTTTCTCTTTCCTGCGCTTCCGAGGCCTTGAAATTCTCACTTTTAGTTGCTTCAAATTACGTGCACAGTTCGCACGCGTAGCTGGAAAGCTTAAATATGAATTATGTGTACAAATTGATAAATTTTGATATTAATATGATTAAAGTTAACTTTGGTCAACATTTTGAGTAAACGAACTCGAACCCGTGATTTGACGATCCTGGAGGGTCCATAGAAAAATACAGGACTCGGGTGTATGCCTAGAATTAAAATCTGAGGTCTCGAGCCCAAGAAATAAATTTTTAAAAGAAATTGTTTTTCTGAAATTTATATGGAAATTTGAAATGAAAATGGATTATAAAGCATTGGTATCTAGCTCGTAATTTGGTTCCGGTGCCCGGTACAGGTCTTATATGTGGTTTAAGTGCTTCCTCTGAAATTTGGTCAAAATCGGACGTCGTTTGACGTGTTTCAGACCTAAATATCTAAAAATGAATGTTTATGAAGTTTGATAAAAAAGAAGAAGATGATTTTGAGGTTTGATTCCTCGTTTATGATGTTATTTTGGCGATTTGATCGCACGGTTAAGTTCGTGGGATGTTGTTAAGTTAGTGTGTGTGTTTTGTTAGGAGCCCCAATGGCTCGGGAGTGTTTTAGGAGGTGTTCGTGGTAGTTTTGGACTTACGAGAAGTAACAGATTTTCTGCAATTTTTGCACAGTACCTTATTTCTTCGCGTTCGCGGCTTTCAGCTCGTGTTTGCATACCTGTAGGTTCCCTCTTCTTCGCGTTCGTGTAGTAGTCCCCGCGTTTGCATAGTAGTCCCCGCATTTTCATAGTTCAGCCTCCCCCCTTCACCGCGTTCGCCAGTCCCCTATCGCGTTCGCGTATAACCAAATCCCGGACCCCATCCCATTATTCTACGCGTTCGCGACTAACATCTCGTGTTTACGATGCCTTGACCCATTTACCCTTCACAAACGCGGCCCCCTTCCCGCGAACGCGAAGGGCATTTTTGCCCAGTGATTTTTAAAGTTCAAAACAGAACCAGTGACGGGAAATTTCACAAAATACACACGAGTTCATCTTCTCCACAGCCCATAAGCAATTTCTAAAGCTCCCGTTCACCAAAGCTTATTAGGTAAGTATTGTTTAACATGTTTCCTTCAATTTCCTTCATCATTTATCAAATTCCTAAGCTCATATCATGTAATCTAGGGTTGAAATTGGTGGAAATAGGTAGAGTTAGGGCTTTTTGATTTTTTTTGATTTAGACCTTGTTTTGGGGTTGAATTTTGAAACAAATTGTATATTCGGGATCGTTGGGGAATAGGTGACATGATTTTTGTTCGAATCTCGGGTTTTGTCCAAGCAGGTCCTGGGTCGAATTTGAAATTTTTGGAAGAAAGGTTGGGAATCTATATTCAGGCATTGAGTTTTATTTGTTTCGCTATTGTTAATGAGTTGGAGCCAAATTCGAGAGGGAAAGCAGTCGTTATGGATTGATTTAGCTGTGGAAGTTGAGGTAAGTGTTTGTCTAACTTTGGCTTGAGGGAATAGGAGTAGAGTCGTATTTACTAATTGCTAATTATTGGGTGCGGTGTATAGGCATGGTGATGAGTATCTATACACTGGTGTCGAGCATGACTATGAGTCCTAAATTGCTAAATAATCCAATTCGTAATTGTTGTTTATGAGGAATTGGTTGGAAATCGTTAACACCGAGCCAGTAATTGTTGAGACTAAGTGTGGATTTAATTGTGTTAAGTAGAAATCGAATGAGTTTGGTTATAGTTGGATCTCCCTTGCCGGGATAGTTTATTGTATTACCTTGTTCTCTTGCCGGGATAGTTTATTGTAAAATCTTTATCCCTTGCCGGGATTATATTGTCGTGTGGCACGCCGAACACGAGATATTATAAAAATGGACCGTGTGGCGCACCGACTATGAGATATTATGAAATGAGAACGTGTAACACGCCGACCACATGATATTATTATAATGGGAGCATGTGGTGCGCCTACCACGTGATATAAGAAAATGGGATCGTGTTGTAGGCCTGCAACAAGAGGAAATTGGAAATAAGTGAAAGTGGGACGTTGTTCCATTATTCTGTTTTAGAGGAAATCAGATGTCGTTTCGTCATTTATTTCTGATATTCTATTTTTACCTGCTATCCCCCCTGAACATGTCCCCCCTCCCAGTTTTACTTGCTACTTTCTACTGTTATTTCGTTGCATATATATATATATATATATATATATATATATATATATATATATATATATATATATATATATATATATATATATATATATATATATATATATATTGTCACACCTCCTTTTTTACCACGCACATACATAAATGTAAAGTGCCACTGTTTAATACTACACCCCGAGAAGGGATATAATAATAATCAGTGAAGGAGTTTTTCCAATTAAAGGACAATCGGTTCGGGATCAATTTATTTAATTATTCAGAGTCGCCACTTGGGAAAATAATGGTGTCCCAAGTCACCGGTTTAATCCCGAACCGAGGAAATTTATGACTCTGTAATACAGTCTGCGAAACTAGAAACCTGGATAAGGAATTCTGTTAACCCGGGAGAAGGTGTTAGGCACTCCCGGATTCCGTGGTTTTAGCACGGTCGCTCAACTGCAATTTTTGCTTTTATCTGATTTCTTTATATATTTTAACTATGTGCTTTTAATGTTCCGCTTATCCATTTTAGAAGAATTGCGACGTCACGAAAACACACTTCGAGCCACACCGCAACCAGTACGCCTGTGACTTTAATGTATTTTAGTTTCGTCGAGAGTAAGATTTGGGTCACATAAATGCACACCCGTGATTAGGAAGGTATTATTATTAACTAACGCGCCTAAAGTAGTTTTGCGTTTGTACTTTGCGAGGGCCATGAAATTTGCTAAATGGCATGTCTCGAAATCTAAGGTTCAATTTACAATAAAAGAGGGCCATGAGTTATACGGAGGTCTAAAGTTGCAAAATTTATTGAGAAAATGTACAACACTTATAGAAAAAAAAAAGTACGTTAGGTACATGTATGTGAAAAAGAAAATTAGGACTCTTTGCTAAAGATATGCGCAGATACAGGAGTGGAAGTTATAACAAATACTCCTATGTCGGAAAGATCTTCCACAACCAAATATAAACATGTATACTACAACAATCAGATCTGATAGTTAAAATATTATATTTCATGAAATCCAAAACACCTATTAGGACATCAATTTAGATATTCATTCATATCAAGAGATGAAATACATATGAAACTTACATACCTCACTGCAACAATATAACCCAAATCTATCCGAATGAAACTGAAATGGAAAGCTAAATCCCGAAATATTCACCGGGATGCTCAACAGCAACTCGGACAGCAGCGAAACAAGCGAAACAGCCACAATAATTGGACGATTCCAGCCCGATTAAACCTTAAAACTTTCAGAAAATACAGTGTAATGAACAACAGCTATGTTTTCCCCTTTTACTCTCTCGTTTGAAACTTTTGTTTTAGATCTCCCCTGAAATTTGAATTTCAAAACTCTTTAAAATGCTTCTGTTTCTATTTGTGTGTGTTTTCGAAAGATGAAGACGAAGGAGCCAATCGAGCTTCCGAAGCGTGAGGGATCAGAAAATTGAATAGCTCCCTCTTCCTCTCTAAAAAAAAAATCTCTGGAAAATCTCTTTGAGTCCTTCCCTCTCTAAAATCTGGTTCGTTCCCTCTATCTTCTCAACTAATTAAATTTATGAGCTGCAACGTAGAGTCGTAGACAGTTTTGAAAGGAAGAACAACTGGATGCACTATCTGTGCAAACAGATATGCCAGAGCAGATAAAAATGAAAATATAATTACTTGCAAAATTGAAAGTCACACTGCCCAGCAATCACAAAACAAAGTACAGGACAACAGGTAAATTTCTCATACCTATAACAGAGAACAGCAGAACAGCGACCAAATAACACTCAATATAACAAAATCTAGAGCTCAACCAAGCTTAAACAACACAGCATAAACAAGCAGCAGTAGTCCCAAATCGGATGAAGAAAAATTCGAAAGCCAAACGAAGCATATCAAAATCAGCGGCGAACTAACGCAGCTGAAACAACAATGACACTAGAAATCTCGAATTGAACCAAACGGACTCCCAGTGATAAATCCAAACAACCCTCAATCCAATCGACTAACAATGTAATAAGAGTTCAAGCGATATAACAGAAATTATTCTGAATTCATAACAGAAACAATTTCGAATCCAAACAATTTCATTAAAATAACCAGTAAAAATGAGAAAATAGAACCTTAAAAATAGTTGCTGCTTATCAGACCGGCGTATAGAGATCTCGAGCGGAGCGGAGCCTTCGACCGGTACTCACGCACAGCCATGAGCTTGAATCCCCTCTACTCATTTTAATTCCATTATTTGAAACCCAATTCGAAATCAACAGGGAGAAACAAAAATATGTATATTGGTATTTCTGTTCTCTGTTTCTGTCTATGTGCAGATGTTTCCGATGAACAATGAGGCAGGGTGGTGTGAGGTCATCAACTAGGTGCGGTGTGTGTGAAGGAGATAGAGTGAAGGCCGTTCGATTTGGTTGAAGAAGAAACCGAATTCTGGAAATTCTCTCCCAAATCTCTCCGATGTCTCTCCAAATTTATCTCAATCTTCTCTCATCTGAAAGTCTCTCCAATCCCCCCGAAAAAATCTGAATTTTTCTCTGCTAAATCACCTCAGTGCTTGGCTCAGTGAAGGAGATAGAGACACGGTATTTCCGTGTCCCTAAGGTGTGAGGGATTATCTCATTTTTTGTTTTAAGTTATAGTATTGTTTTAATTATACACTTGTTGAATTTTAACCTTTAGATTAGTTAGCATTAACGGTTGTGATCAGTGGATACAAGAACGACGTCGTTCCTTAGAGCAAATGGGGGACCGGGTCTGGGTATTCTTAATTGGGTCTGGGCTGGCTGGGTACCGCTTGGGCCTGGTTAGAAGGTTTCCGTCTGGGCTAAGAAAATTTGGCCCAATTCCTTGCCATTGTGTTATATTTCCCTCTTGCATTTATGTATTACTATTTTTTGTATTTTTGTATTTTCTATATTTTTCTACTTTGTAATTATTAGGCACTTATTAAAAATTAAACTAATTACCTTCTTTTTTTTTTGGCAATTTTCATTTTAAAAAGCTAACTAATGTTATTTTTTGATTTTTCTTTAATTGTTCTAAGATGAATTAATACCTACTAAAATGCGAAATTAATTTCCTAAATGCGAATGCATATTTTGTATTTTATTTGACTTAACATGAATTAATACACAAATTGTAAAAATAAGGAAAAATTATTTATTTTGAATTTTATGGGAATAACTCACATATAGGGTAAAAATCACGTGCTCATATATATATATATATATATATATATATATATATATATATATATATATATCCGCACAGTTTATCTGGTAGTCTGGTCTTGCCTCGTCACTACTTCGCCGGGGTTAAGCTAGGCACTTACTATCATATGGGGTCGGTTGTGCTGATGCTACACTCTGTGCATATTTTTGCATAGGTCACAGTACCGGAGCAACAACTTTTGGACAGCAGTAGGAGCATTGGGAGTTGACTTCAGTCCAGAGATCCCGAGGTAGCCTTGCTGACGTCCGCATGGCCCGGAGTCTCTCCTATCTTTATTTTCGTTTGTTATCCTTGTATAGAAACAAATAGTATTGTGCTTTATTCAGACTCTGTATTTAGCAATCTATAGATGTTCGTGAGTTAGTGACTCCAGTCTTGGGTAGAGATTGTATTTGAATTTCCGCACCAGCTTTCAGTTTATTTTATATTAAGGATTCCGCTATCATATTAAATGTATCATTGCCTTAATATTGATGATGTTTGCCTAAAGAGTTAATAATTAATTGGCTTGCCTAGCTCCTAATAGTAGGCACCATCACGACTCCCGATGGTGAGAAATCTGGGTCGTGACAAGATGGTATCAGAGCACTAGGTTACATAGGTCTCACAACTCATGGACAAACTCGATAGAGTCCGAGGGATCGGTATAGTTGAACAAATAGATAAAATACTACGACTCAATTATATAAAAACATAACACACCTACAAGGCATAAAATACACAATTAGTACAAGACACTAGATATTAAAGTTCAAACTCAATTAAAGTGCAGTAAATGTGAGTGAAATAAGTAACTAAAATACGCAATTATAGCATATCATCTATTATTAACGAGATGATTTGAGTCACATACTAATTTGAAAGCATGTTATACTTACTGAGATTTGATGATGTGGAATTTATGTGTTTCCTATTGCTCAATCTTTATTTGCTCTTATTACTTACTGAGTTGGCGTAATCACATAACTGCCCGCACCTTGTGTGCAGATCTGGGGGTTGCTGGACGTTCTAGAAAGTGTTGATTTCATCCATCGCAGATCTATTTGAGTTAGCAAGGTGGATGCATGGCGATCACAGCCCTGTTCTTCTCCCTCATATCTTCCTTTAGATGTTATTAGTTGTTTTCCAGACTGTATTAGTCTTAGTTTTATCGGGCAGTTCTTAGTAGATGGTCATGACTAGTGACACCCTGATTGTATTGGAGAAATTATATTTATATATAAAGGTGACGTGTGAAGACACATGGATTGGTCAAATGGTCAAATAATCACAATTAGCCAAGAAGCGTGAGGTGCAACAGATAGGAGCAGAGAAATAGGAGGAGGCACGGGCAATCAGATAAATAACTCGGCGCCCGTACCTATTTAAGTTTCAGAAGGAATGAACCTGACAATAGAAAAGAGTACATATACAATATTTAATGGGCATTAAATGCTAAATACGTTAGAGAATATTATTTTTAATGTAATGATGGTTTAACATTGCATTCAATATCTTTAATTACTCATAATAGTCTCACTATGATTTGTGCAAAACGTATATTTTCAAAGGTACCTATTAAAAGGATATATATGGTCAGTTGTAAAGGGACGAAAACTCTTGGCATATACACTAATTTATTTGTGTCTCTTGATTACCACTTTGCTATCAAGAATTACTTCATTTTATTCATTTTTCTTGATTATCAGTAACCCGTGTTCTTCTAAATTCTAGCTTTGATTAAAATTCTAATTTTTCATTAAACAAATTAGTTCCTTACCGGAAATCTGATAATCTATTTTCTTTTCATCTAGTAACTATAGTAATAAATTTCGACACGAAATATACTTACGTCTAAAAATTAACTGGACTTTCAAAATAATTGGAAAAGCACAATTATGTATTACTATTTTTTGTATTTTTGTATTTTCTATATTTTTCTACTTTGTAATTATTAGGCACTTATTAAAAATTAAACTAATTACCTTCTTTTTTTTTGGCAATTTTCATTTTAAAAAGCTAACTAATGTTATTTTTTGATTTTTCTTTAATTGTTCTAAGATGAATTAATACCTACTAAAATGCGAAATTAATTTCCTAAATGCGAATGCATATTTTGTATTTTTATTTGACTTAACATGAATTAATACACAAATTGTAAAAATAAGGAAAAATTATTTATTTTGAATTTTATGGGAATAACTCACATATAGGGTAAAAATCACGCGCTCACAGCTGCCCCTCTTTGCTCGGGAACACGAAGAGTTTCCGTGCAAAGATAAGTGAGCAACTATGAACGATTTTTTACCCGTTCGAGTATTCTGTTGTGAAGCATTTTGAAAAGCTTTGACCGCACCCTACTTTAGAGGTTGCCTACATATCCTGTGCTAAACAGGAATCAGGTCAGTGTAGTTCGGGAGTGATGGAGTATCGAGGTTGAGAGTCGAGGTTCCGTCCGAGGCTCCGGTCCGTTGTCCCGTTATTACATCAAAATTGAGAAAGACTAACTAAACCTATCAGCTACGAGTTACAAAATTCCTATCTATGAGTCTTCTGAAGCCTGATCTTGAGTTGGTTGGTGCTACATGCGGACCCTGATCTGAATCTTGGTGTTTGTTAGCCGCAGGTGTTGGTTCAATCTTCTTCAGCTTTTGAATCAAGTCCGGACATATATTGCCCATGATTTCAGGTGGGCTCCTAGTTGCTGATACTTGAAAATTATTCTTCCAACGGCATACTTGTTATTGCCCTCAACTTGCATCTTCTCTTCAACGGCAATTCTTGTTATTGCCTTGACTTGTTCAACTTTTTCAATATTTCGTCCATTCTCCAGGTGGACCTTTGCTTGTGACAAAATAAACAACCAAAGAAAGATTTTTCTGCCCCGGTATGGTGACTAGGCACATCATGTTATTGAATGTCCGAATTTTATCATTTTTTTATTTTTCATTTTTTTTTTCTCTTTTCTTTTTTTTTTCTTTTTTTTTCCTTTTTAAATGCAGATATGTATGAAATGAAATGCAGAAAAATATTCCCGTGTTAGAAGGTGGGCGCCTAACAGAAATTAAACGTGCAATGCGATGCAGAAAAATATTCCCGTATTTGAAGGTGGGCACCTAACAGAAATTAAACGTGCAATGCGATGCAAAAAATATTCCCGTATTTGAAGGTGGGCACCTAATAGAAATTAAACGTGCAATGCGATGCAGAAAAGTATTCCCGTATTTGAAGGTGGGCACCTAACAGAAATTAAACGTGCAATGCGATGCAGAAAAGTATTCCCGTATTTGAAGGTGGGCGCCTAACAGAATTGAAACGTGCAATGCGATGCAGGAAAAGTATTCCCGTATTTGAAGGTGGGCGCCTAACAGAATTGAAACGTGCAATGCGATGCAGAGAAAGATTCAACAGACTAAGATATTTTCCTTTCATCTTAGGTGAAAAATTCATCAGACCAAGACTTTTATCTTGGGAGAAAGATTCAACAGACTAAGATTGTATCTTACTGGACTATGTCCATTTCAATGTAATCTCAGGAGAATTATCCATCGGACTGAGTTTATGACTCCAGGAGATAACTCTTCGGACTGGGTCTATTCATTTGCATGGTCTCAGGAGGATTATCCATCGGACTGAGTTTATGACTCCAGGAGATAACTCATCAGACTGGGTCCATTTGCAATTCGGACTTTCTTAAGTCTTTCAATTTCAAAAATCTTTCCTTTCTTTTCGGCTTTTGCCCTTTTTTTCTTTTCCAACTTCTGATTTTACCTTTCAAATTACGCCTTTCCTTTTCGTTTCAAATTATGCCTTCATTTCCTTTTCCAACTTCTACTTTCATTGGCTTCTGCCTTCCTTTTGTTTACACATTGCATTATCTCTTTATCTTAGGTGAAAAAAATTCATCAGACCAAGACTTTTTATCTTGGGAGAAAGATTCAACAAACTAAGATTCTTTCCTTTCATCTTAGGTGAAAAATTCATCAGACCAAGACTTTTATCTTGGGAGAAAGATTCAACAGACTACGATTGTATCTCACCGGACTATGCCCATTTCAATGTAATCTCAGGAGGATTAACCAACGGACTGAGTTTATGACTCCAGGAGATAACTCTTCAGACTGGGTCTATTTTCTGTGTTATCTCGGGAGGAATTTCCATCGGACTGAGATTATGACTCCAGGAGATAATTCATCAGACTGGGTCCATTTGCAATTCAGGAGGATTAACCATCGGACTGAGTTTATGACTCCAGGAGATAACTCTTCGGACTGGGTCTATTTTCCGTGTTATCTCAGGAGGAATTTCCATCGGACTGAGATTATGACTCCAGGAGATAACTCTTCGGACTGGGTCTATTTATAATTTCAGACTTTCTTAAGTCTTTCAATTTCAATAATCTTTCCTTTCTTTTTCGGCTTCTTACCCTTTCTTTCTTTTCTAACTTTTGATTTTACCATTCAAATTATGCCTTTCCTTTTCTTTTCAAATTATGCCTTCATTTCCTTTTTCAACTTCTACTTTTATCTTAGGTGAAAAATTCATCAGACTAAGATTTTATCTTAGGAGAAAGTTTCAGCAGACTAAGATTCTTTCGTTTCATCTTAGGTGAAAAATTCATCAGACCAAGACTTTTATCTTGGGAGAAAGATTCAACAGACTAAGATTTTATTATCTTAGGTGAAAAATTCATCGGACTAAGACTTATGTCTTGGGAGAAAGATTCAAGAGACTAAGATTTTATCCACTTCATCTTAGGTGAAAAATTCATCAGACTAAGACTTTTGTCTTAGGAGAAAGTTTCAACAGACTAAGATCTTATCATTCTCTAACAGTTGTTTCCTTCACTTTTCAACTTGCCTTGTTCATCTTCAAAAACAATTGTATTCACCTTCATGCTCTTCGGATGATTATCCGATGACAGAAAATTTTTCTTTCCCCAGTTTGACAATATCTTTTGCTCCTGTTTCAAAGCAAAGAAAACTCTGTCAGTTTAAAAACGCGGTGGTTGGTGGTGGCCTTGAACTTTCCACTTGACTGCTTGGCCTGTTCACCGACTATCCATTTTCACTTCTTCTTTGTTCAAAATCCGCCTCTCTTTAGGCATGTATGTTCTTCCATTCTTGACGGATCCCACAAATCCAATCTAGAAGTTTATGATTCCTTCAATAACTTCATTTGACAACCTTGGATGTTTCTTGATTGACTCCTTCTTCTGTTAGAATATATGCCTTCTCCCCGTTCGAACCTCCAGTTGTTGTATTGTTCCCAAACTGGCACTTTGCCGACCTTTGTGTCTTGCATGAACTTCATTGCACATGTTGCTCTTTTGGCTTAAAGCATTGGCCCTTGTCTTTTCCTGACTTACGGCAATCTGATGTTGGCCAAATCCCATCTTGTGCAATTGGAAAGCTTGGTGGCAAATTTTGGAATCATTTCTATACTTGTTATGACCAGACAAACTCAATAAGAGGGAGGATAAAACAAGGTATGAAGAATAGAAGGAAAGGAAAACATAATTCCTAACAAGAAACCTACGGAAGAATGACCTAGCGGATGCGAATACCGACTCTAGCGACCTTAACACGCACTTTTGGCCTTCTCCGTATAGCAAAGTTGATGTTCAACTCTTGTTGCAAAGTTCTGCTGTGAAATCGGTCTTCAACACTTCATTTCTTTGATCCGATCCTTAGTCGACTTGTAGTGCCCATAGGGTTTTCACCATCAAGCCTCTCTCATTTGCTCTTTTCTCTCAACTCACTGTCGCCTTATGGTGCCCGTGGGGGTTTTCACCGATAAGACTCTCTCATTTTGATTTCTCTCATCGTGGAGTCTCGTGGTAGTTTTCATCATCTTGAATTCTTCATTCTCCTTTGTTCGGACTCGAGTGTTGCCCTTGATGTGATTCACCTTTGCTTGTTTGACTCGACATTTCTTGAAGATTGATCGGAAGGTCTTCCTTTGGACCGTAATGCAGGCTTTTGGATGGGGTTTAGAAAAAAGGATATAAAAGCTCAAAAATATTTCATCGTGGGTTAAAATTACAACTTTCGGAATCTTATTTATTCAACAACCATAACTTCTGCCCCAGTTTCCTTCTTGGGGGATTTTTTTTGGATTTTTCCTTTATTGTGACTGAACCTCAGTGAGGCTGCCTACGTACCCTTTCGGGATCAAGTCAAACGTAGTTCAGACTACGTCCATATTCATTGTTGCATCTTGACTTCTCCCGATTTTTTTTCCTTTCTTTTTCTTTTTCTTTTTCTTTTCTTTTTTTTTTTCTTTTTTTTCTTTTTGTTTCTCCATTTGATTTCCCCGCTCAATCCTCAATTTTTTGTTGTTGATTCCGAAAGAGGGATATGAAAGAAAATATAATATGGCTCAAAGAGGTGGCAATGGATAAAGTGTTTGGATAGCCGAATAAAACGCCTTCGTCATTCCAATCTTCAAAACCTACCAAGTACAAACTACACAGTTAAACACCTTTGATTGATTCACATATTTGCCTTGATGACTCTCAGTGCCATTGGGCAACAATCACGATACCACGAATGGTTCCTTTAACCTTGGGGTACTCTTGCCTTTGGCTTTAAACCGATGAAGCATGATGCATTTCCACGGTATTTCTTTATGTTACGCTTTCCCTAATGTTCACTTGATTCCGGCTTCACAGTATTCCAGTATGTTTTTATTTCTTCTGAGTATCATTACATCTTCAACATTGTTTCATTGACTTTTAAAATCAGGCTTAGAATTATGTGCATGTCATGTTGCTAAAGTCAGTATGAGAAGAAATACAAAGTGATCAGAAATGGAATGACTAGGAATGATGGGAAACAGAGAGTTGTATTAAACTGATGGGTTGAAACAACAAGACGAACAACAAAACGAACAGACTAGACTAGAATTACAAACCTAGACAGCACTAAACAAATTTATTACTAAACAAAGCAAAGTGGAAAGATAGAAGGGTTTTGACTCTCAAGACAACGTCTGGATTACAACCCTGAAATAACCCGGGCAAAAGAGATGACACCAAAATATACCACCAAAACTCCAAGAGACGGAGCGTCTTCCCAATTGACAAGCATGGCATCCTAGCCACTGAATTCTGAATTAATGTTGCCAAGATCACTTTCTGTTTCAATATCTTCAACTTCAGTTGACCTCCCAAGAAGATTTTCATCACCCACGTCACCAGGCATCATTCCCACAAAATGTGCTCCGTTATGTGCAGGTAAAGGATTATGTGCAATGTTTTGGATGCCACTGCCTTGGACCACAATTATTCCTTCCTGAATCATTCTTTCTATCTCTCATTTCAAATCCCGACAACTTTCAACATCGTGCCCCAGAGCATTAGAGTGATATTCACACCTTTTAGATGAGTCAAAACTTCTCGCACGCCGGTCCACCCGATTTGGAGGGATGGGTGCAATCCTGCCATTTCGTTTTAACTTCTCAAACAAGCTTGCATAGGACTCTCCTATTGGTGTAAAACTATCTTTCAACTTCTGTTCCTTTCCATACCCCTGGCTTGGATGTGGGTTATAAGGTATTTGAAAATTTTGCGGAGGTTGGTAAAGATTTTGTGATGTTCGGGCTCGCTTTCTTGGGTGTTTTGAGGATTGAGCAACATACTGGACTGGATCAACAGAATATGGAGGGTTCTGAGGAGGGTAGTAATGCTTAAGAGGGTCATGGAAAACCTGATGAGGTTGCATATACCTTCGAGATGTTCTCATAGGACCTCTCCTCGACCCTGATATCATCATGATTTCTTCATCCCTCCCATTTACATCACTGAATTCACTTTGGACATCCTGAGCCGCATTTTTTAGAGCTGCTTGACTTATAATTTTGCCTGTCTTAAGACCATCTTCCACCATTTCTCCCATTTTGATTATTTCTTCAAAGGAGTGACCAACTGCAGATATCATGTTTTGAAAGTAATCCGGCTCTTGAGCCTGAAGGAAAACAATGGCCAACTCGTGATCATTCATGGGTGGCTTAGCTCTCGCTGCCTGCTCTCTCCATTTGATGGCATATTCCCTGAAACTTTCAGTTAGTTTCTTTTTCAGTTTAGAAAGGGAAATGCGGTTTGGGGTGACGTCAATATTGTATTGAAACCGTTTGATAAAGGCTCGTGCCAAATCATCCCAGACGTGCCAACCAGATGCGTCCTGATCCCAAAACCATTCAGATGCTACTCCCGAGAGGCTTTCCCCAAAATAAGCCATAAGCAATTCTTCTTTTCTTCCCACACCTCTCAATTGGTTGCAATACCTTTTCAGGTGGGCTATGGGGTTTCCGCGTCCATCATACTTTTCCAATTTGGGAACCTTGAAACCAGGCGGAAAGTGGACATCGGGGAACATACAAAGATCTCTGAAGGCAACACTCTTTTGACCTGCCATTTCTTGCATGTTTTTCAGCCGTTGTTCTAATCTCTTCAATCTTTGGGCCATTTCTTCCCGGACATTCTTTCGGGTAGGCTTATCAACGTTTGCAGGAAGGTCAAACGAGTACGAGTGGTACTCGGGAGAGTGATACTGTTCTGGCTGTATAGTAGATTGTGACTCATGAGAAGGCTGTCCTTGGCCATTGGCCCATGCTTGACGCATTTTGGTCATTTGTTGTTTCAATGCTCTGTTTTCCTCAACCACAGTAGACCCTTGTTGAATTTTCTGACCTTGAGTCTCTTGAGCACTCGTAACAGCTTCGATGCCGGTTACCATTTTCCTTGGATCTTGCTTTCCAAATTACCACAACCAACCACCTCGACTTTCTAGATCAACGAAACCACCGGGTTAGCGTTAAGTTATTCCACTTATTGATTTCCTTTGTTTTTTTTTTTTTTGCTATTTTCTTTTCTTTTTCCCTTTTTGGGGTTTTTTTTCATTTTCTATTCTTTTTTTTTCTTTTTGTAGTTTTTCATTTTTTTTTGGTTATGGAAATGGTCGAATCCTATGTGGATTGCCTACGTATCATGACCCCGCATGAATCAGACCGAGCGTAGTTCTTGCAAATTAATGCAAGAAATAAAGAGATGTTTATTTGATTTTTTTTTTGATTTTTTTTTCTTTGAAGGAAAATTATAGAAGCCGACTCCAACTACAAACTTGTGTAGGAGATTTCTACAAGAAAAAGAATATTTTTGGTGTCAATTATGACTATTTCTACAAAATTGGCCACATAACGGCTTATTTGACAAAAATGACTATTTTTTGCAAAATTTTGTTTAAGAAAAATAAGCTTGAAATTTTTTTTATCCTGTGGCTCATGGGGCATCGTTCGGCATCACCATAAACCAACACAAGACTATTTTTCATAAATTGGCCATGTAATGGCTTATTTAGACAAAGTGGCTCTTTTTGCAAAATTTTATTTAAGAAGATGCAAATTCAAAATTTTTATCCCGGGGCCTATGGGGCATCGTTCAGCACCGACACAGGCCAACACAAGACTGAGGAAGTTAAAAATGCAAAAATATGGCTATTTCAGCAAAATTCCGGCCATGTAATGGCTTATTTGATAAAGTGGATATTTTTGTAAAGTTGAGTGATGACTCAAAACTTGATTTTCGCGGATACAGCCTTTCGACATTTCCGCGAAGGAATATTTCAAGGGCTGTGTGCAAAATTATTTGTAAATGACTCAAAGTGGCTATTCTTGCAAAAACGGCCTTCCGGCGTCCTTTTGAGGGACATCCGGCTTATTTTAAGCAAGAATAGCATCACCCGACTTATTTATAATAAAATAAAAAATTTGACATTTTTTGGTTATTTTTGCAAAAGGGGTGTGAACCCGGACTTGATTTTGCGGCTATAGCCTTGCAATATTTCCACAAGGAATATTTCAAGGTTGTGCTAGCAAATTATTAAAAATAATTCAAAGTGGCTATTTTTGCAAAAAACAACCAAAAAACAGCCTTCCGGCGTCCTTTCGGAACATTCGGCTATTTTCAAAAACAGCGTCACTTCGATTTATTGAAAACTACAATTCGACATTTTTTTTTGATTTTTTGAAAAGGGGTGTGAACCCGGACTTGATTTTGCGGCTATGGCCTTACAATATTTCCACAAGGAATATTTCAAGGCTGTGCCCGCAAATTATTAAAAATGATTCAAAGTGGCTATTCTTGCAAAAAACAGCCTTTCGGCGTCCTTTCGGAACATTCGGCTATTTTCAAAAACAGCGTCACTTTGATTTTATTGGAACATATTTTTTTTTATTTTTTAAAAGGGGTGGTTGGACCCGATGAGGGTTGCCTACGTATCCCACCTAATGGTGAGAATCAAACCTGCGTAGTTCGGTCAGATTATTTGACCAATTATTTCAAAAAATGTTCCACCTATTTTTCAATTTTTTTTTTCAAACCTTCGACAGCGTTTCGTCGACATTTCGATATTTTTTTCTATTCTAAAAATTTCCTCTCTTTTTGTTTTTCAAGAATTTAGCCAATAATAATCTAGAACAAATAAATGCAACATATAACATGCTCGGTCTTTTATTACCGGGTCACCTGTCCTAGACGGACCCAACCCCTGTGTTGAGTCCCCTAAGTCAGATATGATGCAAATAAACGTCCTAAATCTAGGTTCAATATCCTGAAGTTTCATCGGTACTAGACCGTGTACCTGAGCGGACAACTCGGATCGAGGAGGGGGCTACGTACCGGTGACCTGCGGAGTCAATCGGCTTTGTAACTTATCCGGCCTCTTTTTCCTTATTTTTGGTATTGACACTAACAGAAAGGGGAGTCTCAACCAGTAAGCACATCCCCGGGGGTAAGAAGAGAAGGGTTTTCGGTACAGTTTTATATATACAGTTCACGCAATATCAAAGCGGTAAACATGTAGCACATTAATCAAAATATATAATGAAATCGGATATAAGCAAAAACAGCAATTTAACTGAGCTCGAATTCTTAAACCCTGAACCGAAGTTCTGGGTTATTAGTCCCCAGCAGAGTCGCCAGAGCTGTCACACCTCCTTTTTTACCACGCACATACATAAATGTAAAGTGCCACTGTTTAATACTACACCCCGAGAAGGGATATAATAATAATCAGTGAAGGAGTTTTTCCAATTAAAGGACAATCGGTTCGGGATCAATTTATTTAATTATTCGAGTCGCCACTTGGGAAAATAATGGTGTCCCAAGTCACCGGTTTAATCCCAAACCGAGGAAATTTATGACTCGGTAATACAGTCTGCGAAACTAGAAACCTGGATAAGGAATTCTGTTAACCCGGGAGAAGGTGTTAGGCACTCCCGGATTCCGTGGTTTTAGCACGGTCGCTCAACTGCAATTTTTGCTTTTATCTGATTTCTTTATATATTTTAACTATGTGCTTTTAATGTTCCGCTTATCCATTTTAGAAGAATTGCGACGTCACGAAAACACATTTCGAGCCACACCGCAACCAGTACGCCTGTGACTTTAATGTATTTCAGTTTCGCCGAGAGTAAGATTTGGGTCACATAAATGCACACCCGTGATTAGGAAGGTATTATTATTAACTAACGCGCCTAAAGTAATTATGCGTTTGTACTTTGCGAGGGCCATGAAATTTGCTAAATGGCATGTCTCGAAATCTAAGGTTCAATTTACAATAAAAGAGGGCCATGAGTTATACGGAGGTCTAAAGTTGCAAAATTTATTGAGAAAATGTACAACACTTATAGAAAAAAAAAAGTACGTTAGGTACATGTATGTGAAAAAGAAAATTAGGACTCTTTGCTAAAGATATGCGCAGATACAGGAGTGGAAGTTATAACAAAATTGAATAGCTCCCTCTTCCTCTCTAAAAAAAAAAATCTCTCGAAAATCTCTTTGAGTCCTTCCCTCTCTAAAATCTGGTTCGTTCCCTCTATCTTCTCAACTAATTAAATCTATGAGCTGCAACGTAGAGTCGTAGACAGTTTTGAAAGGAAGAACAACTGGATGCACTATCTGTGCAAACAGATATGCCAGAGCAGATAAAAACGAAAATATAATTACTTGCAAAATTGAAAGTCACACTGCCTAGCAATCACAAAACAAAGTACAGGACAACAGGTAAATTTCTCATACCTATAACAGAGAACAGCAGAACAGCGACCAAATAACACTCAATATAACAAAATCTAGAGCTCAACCAAGCTTAAACAACACAGCATAAACAAGCAGCAGTAGTCCCAAATCGGATGAAGAAAAATTCGAAAGCCAAACGAAGCATATCAAAATCAGCGGCGAACTAACGCAGCTGAAACAACAATGACACTAGAAATCTCGAATTGAACCAAACGGACTCCCAGTGATAAATCCAAACAACCCTCAATCCAATCGACTAACAATGTAATAAGAGTTCAAGCGATATAACAGAAATTATTCTGAATTCATAACAGAAACAATTTCGAATCCAAACAATTTCATTAAAATAACCAGTAAAAATGAGAAAATAGAACCTTAAAAATAGTTGCTGCCTATCAGACCGACGTATAGAGATCTCGAGCGGAGCGGAGCCTTCGACCGGTACTCACGCACAGCCATGAGCTTGAATCCCCTCTACTCATTTTAATTCCATTATTTGAAACCCAATTCGAAATCAACAGGGAGAAACAAAAATATGTATATTGGTATTTCTGTTCTCTGTTTCTGTCTATGTGCAGATGTTTCCGATGAACAATGAGGCAGGGTGGTGTGAGGTCATCAACTAGGGGCGGTGTGTGTGAAGGAGATAGAGTGAAGGCCGTTCGATTTGGTTGAAGAAGAAACCGAATTCTGGAAATTCTCTCCCAAATCTCTCCGATGTCTCTCCAAATTTATCTCAATCTTCTCTCATCTGAAAGTCTCTCCAATCCCCCCGAAAAAATCTGAATTTTTCTCTGCTAAATCACCTCAGTGCTTGGCTCAGTGAAGGAGATAGAGACACGGTATTTCCGTGTCCCTAAGGTGTGAGGGATTATCTCATTTTTTGTTTTAAGTTATAGTATTGTTTTAATTATACACTTGTTGAATTTTAACCTTTAGATTAGTTAGCATTAACGGTTGTGATCAGTGGATACAAGAACGACGTCGTTCCTTAGAGCAAATGGGGGACCGGGTCTGGGTATTCTTAATTGGGTCTGGGCTGGCTGGGTACCGCTTGGGCCTGGTTAGAAGGTTTCCGTCTGGGCTAAGAAAATTTGGCCCAATTCCTTGCCATTGTGTTATATTTCCCCCTTGCATTTATGTATTACTATTTTTTGTATTTTTGTATTTTCTATATTTTTCTACTTTGTAATTATTAGGCACTTATTAAAAATTAAACTAATTACCTTCTTTTTTTTTTTGGCAATTTTCATTTTAAAAAGCTAACTAATGTTATTTTTTGATTTTTCTTTAATTGTTCTAAGATGAATTAATACCTACTAAAATGCGAAATTAATTTCCTAAATGCGAATGCATATTTTGTATTTTATTTGACTTAACATGAATTAATACACAAATTGTAAAAATAAGGAAAAATTATTTATTTTGAATTTTATGGGAATAACTCACATATAGGGTAAAAATCACGTGCTCACATATATATATATATATATATATATATATATATATATATATATATATATATATATATATATATATATATATATATATATATATATATATATATATATATATATATCGCAGTTTATCTGGTAGTCTGGTCTTGCCTCGTCACTACTTCGCCGGGGTTAGGCTAGGCACTTACTATCATATGGGGTCGGTTGTGCTGATGCTACACTCTGTGCATATTTTTGCATAGGTCACAGTACCGGAGCAACAACTTTTGGACAGCAGTAGGAGCATTGGGAGTTGACTTCAGTCCAGAGATCCCGAGGTAGCCTTGCTGACGTCCGCATGGCCCGGAGTCTCTCCTATCTTTATTTTCGTTTGTTATCCTTGTATAGAAACAAACAGTATTGTGCTTTATTCAGACTCTGTATTTAGCATTCTATAGATGTTCGTGAGTTAGTGACTCCAGTCTTGGGTAGAGATTGTATTTGAATTTCCGCACCAGCTTTGAGTTTATTTTATATTAAGGATTCCGCTATCATATTAAATGTATCATTGCCTTAATATTGATGATGTTTGCCTAAAGAGTTAATAATTAATTGGCTTGCCTAGCTCCTAATAGTAGGCACCATCACGACTCCCGATGGTGAGAAATCTGGGTCGTGACAAGATGGTATCAGAGCACTAGGTTACATAGGTCTCACAACTCATGGACAAACTCGATAGAGTCCGAGGGATCGGTATAGTTGAACAAATAGATAAAATACTACGACTCAATTATATAAAAACATAACACACCTACAAGGCATAAAATACACAATTAGTACAAGACACTAGATATTAAAGTTCAAACTCAATTAAAGTGCAGTAAATGTGAGTGAAATAAGTAACTAAAATACGCAATTATAGCATATCATCTATTATTAACGAGATGATTTGAGTCACATACTAATTTGAAAGCATGTTATACTTACTGAGATTTGATGATGTGGAATTTATGTGTTTCCTATTGCTCAATCTTTATTTGCTCTTATTACACTGAGTTGGCGTAATCACATAACTGCCCGCACCTTGTGTGCAGATCTGGGGGTTGCTGGACGTTCTAGAAAGTGTTGATTTCATCCATCGCTGATCTATTTGAGTTAGCAAGGTTGATGCATGGCGATCACAGCCCTGTTCTTCTCCCTCATATCTTCCTTTAGATGTTATTAGTTGTTTTCCAGACTGTATTAGTCTTAGTTTTATCGGGCAGTTCTTAGTAGATGGTCATGACTAGTGACACCCTGATTGTATTGGAGAAATTATATTTATATATAAAGGTGACGTGTGAAGACACATGGATTGGTCAAATGGTCAAATAATCACAATTAGCCAAGAAGCGTGAGGTGCAACAGATAGGAGCAGAGAAATAGGAGGAGGCACGGGCAATCAGATAAATAACTCGGCGCCCGTACCTATTTAAGTTTCAGAAGGAATGAACCTGACAATAGAAAAGAGTACATATACAATATTTAATGGGCATTAAATGCTAAATACGTTAGAGAATATTATTTTTAATGTAATGATGGTTTAACATTGTATTCAATATCTTTAATTACTCATAATAGTCTCACTATGATTTGAGCAAAACGTATATTTTCAAAGGTACCTATTAAAAGGATATATATGGTCAGTTGTAAAGGGACGAAAACTCTTGGCATATACACTAATTTATTTGTTTCTCTTGATTACCACTTTGCTATCAAGAATTACTTCATTTTATTCATTTTTCTTGATTATCAGTAACCCGTGTTCTTCTAAATTCTAGCTTTGATTAAAATTTTAATTTTTTATTAAACAAATTAGTTCCTTACCGGAAATCTGATAATCTATTTTCTTTTCATCTAGTAACTATAGTAATAAATTTCGACACGAAATATACTTACGTCTAAAAATTAACTGGACTTTCAAAATAATTGGAAAAGCACAAAAAAAAAAAAAAAAAAAAAGAAGAAGAAGGAAAGAAGTGGTTCGAATTATGACGTGTTCGACAAAGCGGTGGATTCCAACGTGGTTGTTGCTACATGGCTTCAAGTGTCTTCCCCATGCACAGGTGTCTTCTTCCCTTTGACAATTCTTCATGCAAAAATATTTTTTAATTTATTTTAAAATATTATTAAATATATAATTTAAATTATTAATTTAAAATCAAATAATTTAAACAATTAAAATTTTAAACTCATAAACTTAAAGTCATAATTTCACCTCTGATTTTATATTAATAAATTTATTAAATATATACTACATGGTGAGAAGGGTGTCAATTGATTACCCTTTATCAAAAAATTATATTATATATAAGAAAAATATATAATTTTTAAGGTATATAACATATATCACTCCGAGATTTGTTTTTTGTTTTTTTCAAATTTAAAAAGTGTATGTTAGCAAAACCCGTGTATATATATATATATATATATATATATATATATATATATATATATATATATATATATATATATATATAGCGAAAACCCCCACTTGCAAAAGGAAAAAAAATAGTACTGCTACTACTAAATAGGAGAAAGAAATGTATAGTATAATGGCCATTTCACATAGTTTTCTGAAGAAGACAATCCCACTTTACCACTCAAAATATACAGCTCCATTAATCGTCAAGACTTTGAGAATAAACAAGAAACAACACAATTACAGCCCAAATCTCATATCCATCTCAGCTCATATGATCAGAGGTTACGGACCAATACAGCAAGCTTCTGTGCCTCCTGATGTTCCAGAATTTGATCCAATCCCACCGGAAAAGCCAGCTGACAAGCCACCGTTGTCGCCTCCGAGCCCGGGCCCTGGTTTTCCAGGCCCACCAAATCCGTTAACCCCTGATTATGATCCACCAGGACCAGATATGCCTGGGCGACCGCCGGAGATTTCTCCGCCAGGTGGCCCAGATGTTATACCTCCGGCTATCCCGGAGATTGTTCCGCCTGGTGGGCCGGATGTTATACCTCCGGTACCGCCGGAGATTGTTCCACCGGGTGGACCGGATGTTATACCTCCAAAGCTGCCGGAACCAGGGCCGTCGCAGCCGACAGATATTCCGCCGCCCATTATCACTTTTGGGCCTGTTGTTTTTAGGGCAAGTGAAAGATTTTGATGTTAGTGAAGGTTGATTATGAATAAGTTTTTATGTTCTTTTGGTAGATGTAGTGTTTGTTTCACTGGGAATCTCTACACTTTTAACTTCAACATCCTTTAGATTTTTGTATAGATTCTTCATTATTTTTTTTTCTTTTTTCTTTTTTGTGGTAATAAGAAAATCATTCGAAAATGCGTTACAATTAACGTACAGGAACGCCCATGCTGAAGCACCAAAAAATTGATTACTGTAGTAAATAAATTAAAAAAGTAAAATGATGAAAACAATTAAATCCACGGATATGCAAGAAAGATTTTTTTTGGAATTTATGATTTTAACACAGGTCATAGTTAAAAATTGTATGGTTGATGGCGTAGGCACTTAGCCTAAGTCTCAGTTCGATTGAGGTCGAACTATATACTTTGATGGTGAAGGTACTTAGCCTGAGTTCGGTTCAATTAATGTCTAACTATATACTTTGATGGCGAAGGCACTTAGCCTGAGTCCTAGTCTGGCTGAGGTTAAACTATATATTTTGATGGCGAAGGCATTAGCCTGATAGTTCGAACGAGGTCGAAGTGTGGATTTTGATGGCGAAGGCACTTAGTCTGAGTCCCTTTGATGGCGAAGGCACTTAGCCTGAGTTCTAGTTCAGCTAAGGTTGAACTATATACTTTGATGGCGAAGGCACTTAGACTGATAGTTCGAACAATGTCAAACTGTCGATTTTGATGGCGAAGGCACTTAGCCTTATAGTTCGAATAAGGTCGACCTATCTAATTCGATGGCGAAGGCATTTAGCCTAAGCCCCAGTTCGACTGAGGTCGAACTATATACTTTGATGGCGAATGCACTTAGCCTTATAGTTCGAACGAGGTCGAACTATCTACTTCGATAGCGAAGGCACTTAGCCTAATTTCCAGTTCGACTGAGGTCGAACGATATACTTTGACAGCGAAAGCACTTAGCCTTATTTTTCGAACGAGTTCAAACTGTCGATTTTAATTGTGAAGGCACTTAGCCAAAGGACTTCGTTTTGACTAGTTGTCTTTCGTCGTGCATGTGTTATGGTTATTTTCCAGACCGTAGCATTCGGGTTGCTTCAGGGTGGTTTTCGATTCCCCGTTTGGAACACCTCTGTGTCGGTTTTCTGACCTGACGCGGTATGGGGGATGAGGGAGAGCAATGCTTCGTACTTCTGCCCGGAGGGGAGATGCTTTGCATCGCTTCTCTCTTTGTTCGGGCCGTCTGAGATCAGTAGGGCAGAAAATTTTAGCTCCGGCTGACGCATCGGATTCTTCTTTTCCCGATGCGCGTTCCTTGACTCTGATTCGAGATGAGTTTTCTTTTTTGTGTTTCTTTGGCTTCAATCCAGGAATAACTAGGTATTTTCACTAGGAAATCCCCACAGACGGCGCCAAATTGTTTGTACCAAAAGTTTTCGAATACTTTTTGAACAAATCAATTAAAATAAATCAAGGGTAAATCATAGCCAAGCATAATTAATCACTGGATTTGAAGACAGAATCGAAACATGAGAAGATAGAATTGAGGAAAGATACATTTGGAATTGTATTAATCATAATAGCTTTACGTGCCTCTCCTTGAAGAGGTTCAGGGAATTACAATCATGTTCTTTTTGGCTTTTCACATGGAGTATATCTTTTCTTTTCTATGGATCTCGAACAATGTCCGAAAAGATCCCCTTTCAAGGCTCTCTTCATTGATATTTATAGTTACAAGCTTCATGAGCTTGTCATGAGTCGTCGTAGCAGAGTTGAGGAGATATTTTTTTTTTTTTGCGGAGGGACCGTAGCTCCCTTGCTTGACTTAGAATCAGTTGTAACAAGGTAGAGTCAAGTTCGTTGACCATTTGCTCTGAGCCGATTAGGACAGGGCTGGTTCAGTAGTGGTCATATGATCAGATTTTTTCCCAACTAATACACTTTGACATAGGGTTGACTGTTTAATATTTTTATTAGAGAGCACAAAATATTAATAATCATTTTAGGATGAACAAACAATTTGACTCCTTCATCAGTTTAAGAATTTATCTTTTTCATCCTCTTGCTTTTTCTTTTTCGCACCATTTATTACATTCATTCATTTTAATTTTGTATCTTTAGAATAGAAAAATGATTCAAATCTTCAGAGCCCATATTTACCTATTACATCGGTAAGATATCAAAAAGACAAGTAACACAATGCGATAGCGATTACAATTTTGTAATGTGTTTAGTCAATTGAAAAATTGTCATCTAAAGAACTGCAGTTTTTGTATAGTGCTAAATAGAAAAGCGTCCTTATTTGATTGAAGGCTACGCTAAATCAGTGGCGAAGCTAGAAATTTTTCTAAATGGTGTTCAAACTTGAACGAAGTGAAAATTTTCTCCGATAAAAAATATTCAATATATGTTATATACCTTTGAAACCTAATATTATACCCATAACTGAAGCTTTGTGCTATCTTATATGCATATTGTCTTAATTTTATACTGTCATGGTGTACACAAACTAGCGATGTTCTTCTTAACTGCTTCATTTTTATTCAAAAAAATCACAAATTTGAAATGGGGCGCTTTATCTGAAATGATTAACTATGGAAAGGTTTTAAGTTTTAACCAACTGATTATTCAAAGGTTTAATTAATTTCTATTAAATTTTTTTTTATTTTGGTTTTAAGCCTGAGTATTGTAATATAGTAGCTTGCCAAAGCAAGAAGCTTCTTGCACAATAATATAGATGAAAAAATACGTCATTAAAAAATGATTATGGTCCTTGGATCTTATTATGATGAATTATTAGAAAGACTTGAAGCAGGTATACGAAAGAACCACTTGAACGGATCCAAACATTTTTACAATAATAATATATATTATTTTCAGGAACTTATAAAGCTTTTAATTTCAACTATTTTATAATTCAAAACATCATGTGTGTTAAGAATAGAATTCTATTTAGAGTGAATGTCTATCTTGTGGAGAGTTTTACTCTGTGACTAAGTCATATTTCTCCTATAAATAGAGGGGTCTTACCCCATTGTAAATCATCCTAAAATTCAATAAGAATTTCCTCTCTCTCTTTTTCTTCAATATTGTTCTTGTTCTTTTATTATTTTATAACACGTTATCAGCACGAGATTCTAACCAATTGAGTAGAAACTTTGGGATTGAGCATAACGATTGTCAATTGTTTCATGAACTCCCTTCATGATTAAAATTCTGGATTTAAGGTAAGTATTTTACTTTTCTCTTTCAAATTCTTGAAATTCTATAATTTGATTTTATATACAGGCAAAGACAACAAAGTTTGATTATAACTCTAATTAAGTTTTTAAGAAATTACACCCACATGAAGTGGTAAAATTTCTATGTCTTGCCATGATCAAAGTCATGTATGATCATGCGCACAAGAAGTGAAAATTCGTCCTATTGAATTTGCTCCATTCGCATTCCCTTTAGAGAATGTGATAGCAGTATGTAATAAGTTTGAAAGAAGACAAAATTATTACCATGAAGGTATCAATGGATGTGGACGTGGCAATCGACGAAATT
The DNA here is from genome assembly GCA_032618575.1 of Nicotiana noctiflora. Lineage (NCBI taxonomy): Eukaryota > Viridiplantae > Streptophyta > Magnoliopsida > Solanales > Solanaceae > Nicotiana > Nicotiana noctiflora. Next base: position 589,580 of record JASVEL010009482.1, on the reverse strand, counting down.
ATAATCGTCATCATTTGTGGTAATGAGAACAATAAGGATTATCAAAATAATACCACACTTTGTGAAAATATTTGTTATCGATTTGACATGAGATTTTATAAAGCACATGACTATGGTCCATTCATGACGTGAATGAGAAAACATCTGATTTATGAATATATATTCGTTTTTGGAAGAATATAAATGTGCTAGTGGTAAGTGATTACACCACTCCCACCTCTAAAAGGAGGTTTGAGATGATATAAGAAATAATATCATTATTATGGCATGAATTGACATTGTTCACATACCTATTGTACACCAAAATATTTTGGCAATGTGATTATTAAAGGACAACAATAATGCAAGAAACATATCTTGCATATAATTTTTACCATACACATAATGGTATAACTTTCTCTTTAAAAGAGATATTCACTACATGGATGATGATGAATATGTGGTAGTGCAAAATTAATTGAGAGCTCTGGAAGAGCCAATTATTACTATTTTGGAGAAACACAATTGGTTACCAATAAGGTATTGTGTTGTAGTAAGTCTCAAAGAAACTTATTCAGTTTCCAAAGTATACGCGAAAGCGGTTGATTATATTGAGACTATAAATAAAGTAAAGATTTAATATCTTCTATTACTACAACTTGTAGCGGGGTAAAATGTATGTGAAAAGTTACCTGCTTTATTCTCCAATTTGTACTACATAAACAAAAGAATATCACAATGAAGTGAATAGTTATTGATATAAAAATCCATATCATAATAAACTTGGAGTTTATTCATAATTGCACACATCATGGTGTAAACCTGAAGTTTATCAATATTGATAATTTATTCAGTTGGCATAATTGATTTACCTATATCAATTTAAGTATGATGTGCGAAAATAAAGAGAATTCACATGGGTAAATATTAAAGAACTAGAAAGTTCTTTACGAATTCTTTTGTGTGCCTGTTCTCATTAATTAATATACCAACTAAAATTGGGATTGAATCCCATGAATTCTAGAAATATCAAAGGTGAATATGGGCCCGTTCACCTGCTATGTATACCACATAAGATGCATCTATGAGATGGTTACATGTGCGATAATTGCTAACCCGCAACATGGTGTTTGCGAGGTAACTTGCTCAATAATTTAATTTAGAGCATATTCCAGATTTTCTATTCAAGAAGTTCATCTTGATAAGTTGGTCTACATCATAGCTGGTTTAGCAAAATAATTTATTGAGTGCCTCCACTTAATAGCTAAACTATTGCTTATGAGAACAAAGTTATCTATATCAGTTTGATATACATTATATACAAAAGTATATTATTTTCTCCCCTCACAAGTGGTTCAGGGTCAGGAACCAAATAATTCCATCTTATTATTATTGATGTGCGGTGTATATTTTGATTAACACCATAACACACAAAGATAGGTTCTTAAAGTTGAGGAAATAAGTTAGTTTTTTCTAACATGACGGTGAAACAAGATACAACCGTTGAGAAAACGTACATCGAGATCCTCGAATAAAATAATATGAACTTGAAGTTCATAAAAGGATAATTCATGCAATTTATTGCAAAGCATGCCAGACGCATTTGCTGACCCAAAGAAAGTAACTATATTCTCATTACAAATGCTCATATTAAGTCCTAGAAGGACAAAGTCTATGGTAAGCTTAAAGCGTATAGACAATCGGTTTCAAATAAACTTCTTGATAAAGAAGATGAGCAAATGATCATAATAAAGGAGGCAAATGATCTAGAAGATCACATGACATTACACTTTATAATATCTCATGAGAGATTCAGGTACCTGAATATGTGAATGAAGAGATCTCTATGTTATGTCGTTATGAAAATATATTGAAACTGATATAAAATCCTTGTCGACGTCAATCTTCAAGAAGCTAGTGTACAAGATTGGGATGCGAAGGCTTAAGGATGTGAATTGATGCTCTCATCGGGGGAGTTAATGCGCGTTGCACTCTTTTTCCCTTATAAGATTTTGTCCCACTGGGTTTTCCTTGCGAGGTTTTTAACGAGGCAACAAAAAGGCGTATTTTAGATATGTGTACTCTTTTTCATTTTCTAGATTTTTTTTCCCATTGGGTTTTATTTTAGTTAAGGTTTTAATGAGGCACATTACTTATTGAGTAGACATTCAGGGGGGAGTGTTAAGAATAGAATTCTATTTAGAGTGAATGTCTATCTTGTGGAAAGTTTTACTCTGTGACTAAGTCATATTTCTCCTATAAATATAGGGGTCTTACCCCATTGTAAATCATCCTAAAATTCAATAAGAATTTCCTCTCTCTTTTTCTTCAATATTGTTCTTGTTCTTTTATTATTTTATAACAATGTGAATATTAGTTATGCTATAGAAAATATAAAAAATAAAGATCATTGGGACGGGGTATACGTGTAATGTACGTACCCTAAAATTACTTACATAATATTTTATATATTTAGTGTGTTTATAAAATATTTAAAAATGCTGGTGTTATATGTGTCACATCATTTATGGGTGGCTACAAAAAATTTCTTACTAAGGAAAATTTAAAATGTGTCAAGTTTTTTTTAATTGAATGAAACGGATGGAGTAATAGACAAGTGATTTTATTTTATTTGAAATGCAATCGTAGTGGGTTATGCACGACATACACGAGTTCATAATAAAATATTGATTTCTGTGAGGAAATTTTTTTTTGACTGGGGCTATAAATAAAGCCCTTAGTTGAGCAATAAAATTCAACCAAATACACTTTCCACTCTCGCAATTCTTAAAGTTGTGTTAACATGGCCGGAAATAAGATTACTTTTCTCATTGCTGCTCTCCTTTTGGCGATTACTAGTTAGTAGTTCTCTTTCTTTTCTTTTATTTTCCTACGCATGACATATATTCATATATTTGCATATGAGCGTATGATATGTTTCCAGGGAGAAATTTAAAAATAGCCAGATTTACCACTGGTTATTGAAAAATAGCCAAGTTTTAAAAATTATCGAAATTTAGTCACTTTTTATGTAAAGATAAATATGAGCGAAAACACTGTTCAAAATCCAGAAAATACGCCCACAAATTTTACGAAGGTTCCAGCATAAGTATGCTTGAACTCCCGCAAATTTTACGAGAGTTCCAGGATAACTATATGCTGAAACACCATCAAATTTTATGGGAGCTCAAGCATAATTATGCTAGAACTCCCGCATATTTTACCGGAGTTCCAGCAAGTATAAATGTCCAGTATAATATACTAGAGTTTGGAGCACTGGTGCTCCAGTCTCCCACAAATTTTACAGGAGTTAGCAAAGTATACTGGTCCGGCATAATATGCTGGAGTTCGTACACAAATGCACCAGAACTCCCGTATATTATACGGGACCGGTCCCTGTTGCAGCAAAATAGTGGCTATTTTTCATTGATTTGGTATACGCTGGCTATTTTTGATTAACCAGTGTGAAAAATGGATATACGATGATTTTTTGTGTATGTTTCTACATGTATTTGCATACTAATTTTACAAGGGATCGGAGCCTAGCGGTAACTGGTAAAGTTGCTGCCATGTGGCCAGGAGGTCACGGGTTCAAGCGATGGAAACAGTCTCTTGCAGAAATGCAGAGTAATGCTACATAGAATAGACCCTTGTGATCTGTCCCTTTCCCGAACTTTAGTGCACCGAGCTTCCCGGTTTAACTTACCATTAAATATGTATTTAACTTACTATTGATTTATATATATGCAGTTAATGTCTTGAGCGTTCCGAGGATGCAAGTGATGGCATCGCGAAACATACCATTAAATATGTACTCCTACAATATTATGGAAGGAAACCTACTGATTCCTGCACTTAATGACCGAGCTTGTCTTTTACCCTGCAGGCTAAATACAGACTGCTCTAGAGGCACTGTTTGCAGAACTTGTGGGCCGAGTTATACATGTTCTCCTTAAGAATTTTAAACAAATTCCTATGCTTATGTTGTTTTCCTTTTTCATGTTCCACATTCCATCTTTATGTGCTACCTGTGGGCTGTGTGAGATATGTTACATATGTTGAGTTTTATTTTAAGAGTGAATGGGAAATGAGAGTGTATTGCACCAAGTGAATGGGAAATGAGAGTGTATTGCACCAAGTGAATGGGAAATGAGAGTGTATTGCACCAAGTGAATGGGAAATGAGAGTGTATTGCACCAAGTGAATGGGAAATGAGAGTGTATTGCACCAAGTGAATGGGAAATGAGAGTGTATTACACCAACAAGCAACAAGTGCCTATTCCACCATGTAAGTGCCTCCTCTATGATAGCCTAGTGCTTGTTACATCATGGAAGGGGCGGATTTATCTCAAAAAACTGCTATAAATAGAGCAGAAGTTGGAGAGAACGAGATAGATCAGAAAAACACTTGAGATACTCTCTGTATACACTCGATATACACTCTGTATACACTTGATATATACACTGTATACACTCGATATATACACTGTATACACTGGAAAAACGAATTTCAATCTCTTTGGTAAGAATTCAACATTGGCTATACATTGCATTCCTTCCTCTCAGAATTTCCATTCGACTTCTGAGTTGTCCTTCTTTATTCTGCATTGTTTTAACCACAAACAAAGCATCCGTAAGTGTGATTTGCTGCCGAACTTTGTGTTCGCTGAAATACTGGGGTTTGAAGTACCGCTACACCAGTGTGTAATTCGTTCTATCCTGGGAGGAAATAATCCATAACCTTGGGTACTAGGAGGGGATTAAATTCCTTAAGGAAACACTGTGAATTCAGTGGGCTCGAATTAATTATTGCTTTATTTATATTTACGTTTTATACGCTAACATTTTTATTGTCCAGAATTGTTATTTAAAAAATATAGGATAACAACCAAGAAACCAACAAGCTTAAGGAATTTAATAATTTTTATTTCTATATTTGTGTTATCCTTATTATTCTGGAAATTAAAACCTTTGTGGTTTTGTGTACTCCCGTTTTGGAGAGTAAAGCCTTCGTGGCGGTTTGTTGGAGATTAAAATCTACGTTATATTTTTAACTCCAGTTTTAAACGTTTATTAAACGTTTGTTTGTGTCATTTTTTTCTCCAGAAAATGACTAACGAGAATGAGAACCATGCTGTTCCAATGGTGACTGCTAATGCCTCAACAAGCCGAACGACTCCGGCAGCATTGGCACCGGCGGAGAAACCCGGAAAATTTTCCGGGATTGATTTCAAGCGCTGGCAACAAAAGATGTTCTTCTATTTGACTACTCTGAGTCTCCAGAAGTTCATCAAGGAAGATGTTCCTGTGTTGTCCGACGAAACTCCAGAAACTGAACGCTTTCTCGTCGTTGAGGCGTGGAAGCATTCAGATTTTTTATGCAAGAATTATATTCTAAGCGGGTTGGAAGATTCTTTGTATAACGTCTACGGTGGCGTAGAAACGTCAAAGGAACTGTGGACTGCGCTTGAAAAGAAATACAAAAGTGAAGATGCTGGGTTGAAAAAGTTTGTTGCTGCAAAGTTTTTGGACTACAAAATGGTAGATAGCAAGTCTGTTATTACCCAAGTCCAGGAATTGCAAGTGATTATTCACGATCTCCTTGCTGAAGGTAAAAATCAAATTAATATTGATGTTGAAAGTAGTAACCTTAGTATTTTTACTAATGAAAATTTCATTGAAGGTCTTGTTATCAATGAAGCATTCCAAGTAGCAGCAATGATTGAGAAGTTGCCTCCTTTGTGGAAGGACTTCAAAAACTACTTGAAACACAAACGCAAGGAGATGTCCCTTGAAGATCTCATTGTTCGGTTGAGAATCGAAGAGGACAATAAAGCTGCTGAAAAGAGAGGTCGTGGAAACTCAACAATAATGGGAGCAAATATTGTTGAAGAGAACAAGAAGAGGAAGAAGGCTTCTGGACCAAAATATAACCCAAGCAAGAAGCGGTTCAGTGGAAACTGCTACAATTGTGGAAAACCCGGACACAAATCTACGGAGTGTCGTGCTCCGAAGAAAGGCAAGAAGAAGGGTCAAGCAAACATGGTTGAAAAACATGATGATGTTGATGACTTATGTGCCATGCTTTCCGAATGCAACTTGGTAGGCAATCCTAGAGAGTGGTGGATTGATTCTGGAGCCACTCGCCATGTTTGTGCAGTTAGAGAAGCGTTTGCTACTTATGCTCTTGTTGGACCCGACGAGACGATTTCTATGGGAAATGCTTCAAAGGCCAATATTGAAGGATGTGGGAAGATATTTCTCAAAATGACTTCCAGCAAAGTGGTGACTTTGAACAACGTCCTTCATGTTCCCGAGATTAGGAAGAATTTGGTCTCTACTGGACTTCTTGTTAAGAATGATTGTAAATATGTTTTTGTTTCCGATAAGGTTGTAATAAGTAAGAACGAAATGTTTGTAGGAAAAGGTTACCTCACCGAGGGCCTTTTCAAGCTGAATGTAATGGTCGTTGAGAATAATAATAAAATTTCAGCTTCGTCTTACTTACTTGAGTCAAATGAATTATGGCATATACGTTTGGGTCATGTCAATAATAAAACCTTACGGAAAATGATTAATTTGGAAGTATTGCCTAAATTTGAATGTGACAAATCAAAATGTCAAGTATGTGTGGAATCTAAGTATGTTAAACATCCTTATAAGTCGGTTGAAAGGAATTCAAATCCTTTAGACTTAATTCACACAGATATTTGTGACATGAAGTCAATACCATCTCGCGGTGGAAAGAAGTATTTCAAAACTTTTATTGACGATAGTACTCGATATTGCTATGTTTACTTACTTAATAGTAAAGATGAAGCAATAGACGCATTCAAGCAATACAAAAATGAAGTTGAAACACAACTTAACAAGAAAATCAAAATGATAAGAAGTGATAGGGGTGGTGAATATGAATCTCCTTTTGAACAAATATGTTTAGAATATGGAATTATTCATCAAACAACGGCCCTTACACGCCCCAATCCAATGGGATTGCAGAAAGAAAGAATCGTTCATTAAAGGAGATGATGAACACATTATTGATAAGTTCTGGTTTGCCACAGAACTTGTGGGGGGAAGCCGTACTTACGGCTAGCCGAATACTAAATCGAGTACCCCATAGCAAAACACAATCCATTCCATATGAAAAATGGAAAGGAAGGAAGCCCAACTTGAATTATTTTAAAGTGTGGGGGTGTTTGGCAAAAGTGCAAGTTCCTAAACCCAAAAGGGTAAAAATAGGACCGAAAACCGTTGATTGTGTTTTCATAGGATATGCGACTAATAGTAAAGCATATCGATTTCTGGTTCATAAATCAGAAAATCCCGACATTCATAATAATACGGTTATAGAATCAGATAATGCTGAGTTCTTTGAAAATATATATCCGTACAAAAAGGAATGTGAGTCGATTAGTGAAGGATCTAAACGACCTCGGGAAAAAGCAAAAGAAAGTACACTTAACCAGGAAGATCCAAGGCGTAGTAAACGTCAAAGAACGTCTACTTCATTTGGACCAGATTTTGTGACTTTCTTATTGGAAAATGAGCCTCAAACATTTAAAGAAGCTATGTCTTCTTCGGAATCATTGTTATGGAAAGAGGCGGTCAATAGTGAAATAGAATCTATATTGAACAACCATACATGGGAATTGGTTGATCTTCCTCCCGGAAACAAACCGTTGGGTTCTAAATGGATCTTTAAGAGGAAAATTAAAGATGATGGCACTATTGACAAATATAAGGCAAGACTTGTGGTCAAAGGGTATAGACAACGAGAAGGTCTTGATTATTTTGATACATACTCTCCAGTTACAAGAATTACGTCCATACGAACGTTAGTAGCGTTAGCTGCAGTTTATGGTCTTGAAATTCATCAAATGGATGTTAAGACGGCTTTCTTAAATGGAGAGTTGGAGGAAGAAATCTACATGGAACAACCAGAAGGGTTTGTGGTTCCAGGTAAAGAAAAGAAGGTCTGTAGACTTGTTAAGTCCCTTTACGGATTAAAACAAGCACCCAAACAATGGCATGCTAAATTTGACCAAACAATGTTGTCAAATGGGTTTAAGATAAATGAATGTGATAAATGTGTGTACATTAAAAATGTTCCAAATCACATAGTCATTGTTTGCTTATATGTGGATGATATGCTCATAATGAGTAATGACATTGCCAATATAAATGCTACTAAGCGTATGCTAACTAGTAAGTTTGATATGAAAGACTTGGGAGTTGCTCATTTAATTCTAGGAATTAAGATCCATAAGACTTCTCAAGGTCTGGCATTGTCACAATCTCATTATATCAAGACAGTACTTGAAAAATTCAAGCACTTGGGCTTTAAAGTTGCAAAGACTCCAATTGACGTGAATCTTGCATTAGCAAAGAACAAAGGCCAAAGCATATCACAATTGGATTATGCTCGTGTGTTGGGTTGCTTAATGTACATCATGAACTGTACACAACCAGATATAGCCTGTGCTATAAGTAAATTGAGTCGATATATGAGCAATCCAGGTCAATCTCATTGGATGGCCATGAAACGAGTTTTGGGGTACTTAGTACATACCCGGGACTTTGCTTTGCACTATAATAAATATCCTGCGGTCATTGAGGGATATTGTGATGCAAATTGGATCACCGGATCAACTTGATTCCAAGTCCACAAGTGGATATGTATTCACCATTGGTGGAGGAGCGGTATCTTGGAAGTCGTCCAAACAAACTTGTATTGCCCGCTCTACAATGGAGGCTGAGTTCATAGCCTTGGATAAAGCCGGTGAAGAAGTTGAATGGCTCCGGAATTTCTTGGAAGATATTCCATTTTGGCCCAAACCCTTGGCACCAATATGCATACACTGCGATAGTCAAGCGGCAATTGGACGGGCTGGGAGCGTTATGTATAACGGTAAATCTCGTCATATACGACGAAGACATAAAACCGTTAGACAATTACTCTCTAGAGGAATTATCACGATTGACTATGTAAAGTCAAGTGATAATGTGGCGGATCCACTTACAAAAGGCCTAACTAGAGATGTAGTTGAGAAATCATCAAGGGGAATGGGACTGTGGCCGAGAACAAGTCATAGTGGCGGTAACTCTACCTAGAAGACTGGAGATCCCAAGATCTAGGTTCAAGGAGATCAAACAAAGTCATTTTTGACGGTTCAACATTGTCAAATAAACTTTTGGTCCATTCTCTTATAAGACAATGTTCAGTACCAAGGATAAAGCATTAAGGCTTTTTAATGATTTCTAAATTTGATACGAGGTATATCAAATAGTGTATCTACGGGATGACACGTTTAGGAATCACCTATGTAAGTGTGAAGTGTTAGCCGCTTCAAGGAGAATTCTGTAAGGCCAGTTCTCTACGCACTTATGAAACCAGGCGGTGTTCATGGCTGAAACGAACACAACAATGAGAACCAAAGATGGTTAAGGGTTGGTTGTGTGACTTGTGGTTGTCTAGGTATACACCAAAGTTTGACGGTTCAAAGATATCAAATCTACCGATTGATCGAGTATATCCGACATAAGTTCACTACGGAAAGTTCAAAGGGAAACCTACTTATCCAGATGCAATTAATCCTTACTTGTGAATCACACTGTTTTTCATGCATACTTCCATGATATAGCCATTCCCCATTCATGTGGGGGATTGTTGAGTTTTATTTTAAGAGTGAATGGGAAATGAGAGTGTATTGCACCAAGTGAATGGGAAATGAGAGTGTATTGCACTAAGTGAATGGGAAATGAGAGTGTATTGCACCAAGTGAATGGGAAATGAGAGTGTATTGCACCAAGTGAATGGGAAATGAGAGTGTATTGCACCAAGTGAATGGGAAATGAGAGTGTATTGCACCAAGTGAATGGGAAATGAGAGTGTATTACACCAACAAGCAACAAGTGCCTATTCCACCATGTAAGTGCCTCCTCTATGATAGCCTAGTGCTTGTTACATCATGGAAGGGGCGGATTTATCTCAAAAAACTGCTATAAATAGAGCAGAAGTTGGAGAGAACGAGATAGATCAGAAAAACACTTGAGATACTCTCTGTATACACTCGATATACACTCTGTATACACTTGATATATACACTGTATACACTCGATATATACACTGTATACACTGGAAAAACGAATTTCAATCTCTTTGGTAAGAATTCAACATTGGCTATACATTGCATTCCTTCCTCTCAGAATTTCCATTCGACTTCTGAGTTGTCCTTCTTTATTCTGCATTGTTTTAACCACAAACAAAGCATCCGTAAGTGTGATTTGCTGCCGAACTTTGTGTTCGCTGAAATACTGGGGTTTGAAGTACCGCTACACCAGTGTGTAATTCGTTCTATCCTGGGAGGAAATAATCCATAACCTTGGGTACTAGGAGGGGATTAAATTCCTTAAGGAAACACTGTAAATTCAGTGGGCTCGAATTAATTATTGCTTTATTTATATTTACGTTTTATACGCTAACATTTTTATTGTCCGGAATTGTTATTTAAAAAATATAGGATAACAACCAAGAAACCAACAACATAGAGTGACTGAATTGTGTTATAATAAGGAAAGTAAAATTATTTTACTTTTGGTTGTTTTATGATATATCATGTGTATTAAGTTGCAATATTAATAATAATGAGTGTATTAAGTACATATGGAGCATAGTGCTTCTCTTTTTACTTTCTTGCCCTTTTTGCTCTTCTTTCCTGCATAATAGCTTGTTTGGACAGTTGTTATGTATCGTTTTATAATGTATCATATTGTATTGTATCGTTTTGATGTATACAATCTTTAGATAGATTGTATTGATTACCATCATTTCATGATGTCATGCACCAATAATATGTGGAATATTCTTACAATATTATAGAGAAAGTAATATACGAGATAGAATTACTATATAAAAAGGTAGGGTAAGATAAAATAAGATTATTTCATAAGGAAGGGCAATATGAAAGAAAAAAAATAAAAGTAACGACGCGACTACATCGAATCGGTCATCCATAAAGTGACACTTTTCGTCGCTGCATAACGTAATTAACAATATGATACAACAAAAATTTAAATAACAAGCAAAACAAATAATGTATTTAGGCCATCTCCAAGGCTAGCATCATTTCTTGCACCAAATTTCACACCAAAATGGTGTAATACCAAATTTACTCCAACCATTATACAATTTTTTTACACCAAATCTTCTCTCTCTTCTATATTATGTTATTATCTTCTATTTACTTTTCATTTTTATTTTCTTCAAACTAATACTATCTTTTTTTCATATTCATTATATACAATTCACATTCACCCCTTATATAATTATTTATTACATAAATTAACTAAAAGTGAAATAATTGATAAAAGATAATTAAATAAATATTACATCATAATCAAATTTAATTTAAGTACCACATAAATATTTAAATTTCGCCTCTATTTTCCCATAAATGCTCGATTAATGAATTACGAAGTGCAAAATACGCATCTTTATCCTTAATTTTTTTGTGTCGAGGTAAAAATTATTCAAATCGGTGATCTTCATCTACTACCATTTCTACGTAGGAGTTGGACATTCACGTATACCTTCAATTGGTGCATTAAGATCATGCTCGTCCTCAATTATTATGTTGTGCATTAAGACACGCTCGTCCTCAATTATTAATTTTAAATAATGATTATATTTATTTTTATACAATTATAATAATAATAAAGTTAACCTATAATTTTATATAAATATAATATATACAAAAATTAATATAACAAAAAATATTATATAAAATTAAAATTAGAAAGATCTTAATATAAAAATTAATTATATACACAATATATGATAAACTGAAAATCCAAAAAATAAAAAGATTGAATAAAATAATATTAAGTCAAATTTAGAATGATGAATAGTGTTGCACCAAATTTGGTGCAATACTATTCATGCTCTATCATAGTGCAAGAATTAGTATTGCATTGGAACAAAAAAATATTATTTCTTGTACCAAATTTGGATTTGGTATACGTAATAGAGTAGCCTTGGAGATGGTCTTAAGTAATAATAAAAAAAATATTATATTTAAAGTAACACTACTATACAATATAACCGGTAGAATTTGGCGACACCCTGACAGTTGGGAGTTATCACTGTTAGAAATAAAGAAAGAACAAAATTTAAGAAGAAAAGTTTTGACATAAATATCACTATCCTTGAAGATGTTATGAAATAAAGATTGTAAAGTAAAGACAAGTATAGAGAGAGACTGATATATTATTCGAATTCAAACTGATGTACATAATAAATGAAAATCCTTCTATTTATAGAAGAAGGAAGCTGCTGTGTAAGCTACTACTGCAAGCTACCGTGTAAGTTGCTACTATACCAGATATGGATAATCTTATACTAAGAGTAATATTTATCTATAACGGAGTACTAAAAGGATAAGCTCATTATACCCGGTATGGATAATCTTCTACCGGAGATAATATTCCAAGTATACACTATCATGGAGGTTTGAATGGAGGATCATTTCTAGCCTTTTCCAATCTAGAAGTGCTTGGAAAACATTCTTATAGGATCATAAATCTATTTTCACTAATGCCTCCTTCATGTTGAGGTTGTTGTATTGCCTTTGTTGAATTCTACATTCGTCAGTCCTACTGAGTAGATGCCTTGGAGAATCTGTAGCAGTTGTTTTTGTTCGCTAATTCCAGCTTCTTCCTGTGGAGAACCCACCTTTATTTCATCTTCTTCATTTCCATGTTCTATAAGTTCCTTTGGTTTCCATTCCTGCACTATTTTTTTCCTCCTTTCCCTTTTCCTTCTTTTTGGTTCCTAGATTCTGCATCTTTAGTGTTTTGTTGATTATCCCTCCAGCAATCAAACTTATCATGTCCAAAGTGATTGCAATCTATGCAGAACTTTAGTTTCTAGTCATAGGCAATTTGTTGCCGAATAGTTCCTCAAGGTCAATATCTATACTATCTGTAGTGATTTTGTGATATCAACCTTCACTAGAACTCGAGCATATGAAATTTTGTTGAGATCAACTACATATCTATCATTGTACATTGCTAAGTTCATCTGGAATCCAGTACCCAACATGCAAACCTGGGAAATTCACCCACAAAGGGATGGTAGTGATGCATTTAGGATCAAAATGGAGGTCTCCTTCCCAGTTTTGTAAGATAAATGGCTTATTGTGATACGTATATGGGCCTGATTCCATCACTAGTTCTCTATCCCCAATTGTTGAGAATCGAAGCACATAGTAACCATCACTGTGATACAGAATTTGTGGCTTTGAAATAAAATCTCAGATAGACATAATAAAGTTATCCATAGATTTTCATATGGAGTATCTCCTAGTACATACCTAATTAACGCAGTAGCCCAATGATCATTCAGCATTTGGACATCTTCCTCGACAATTTGAACTACAATCTTACCATCTTGATGACTAGGTGGCACATAATCCAGTCGCATTCCCATCTAAGAGTTGCAATTAGCTTCGTTAGGTATTTTGCATGTTGCTTCGTCAAGTATTATCCTTGAGTTGTTGGTAGTTATTCTTCTAGAGTTGGGGATGGCTACACGAAAGATCCAACCTCTGAGTACTGTAGTCTCTAAGGTATTGCTAGCACTTAGATTTTACCCTTCTAATTCTCCTCAACCGCAATTTGATATGCACTGTTCCATTCATTTTTATTGTTACATTCCTTTTCAGAGATGCTTTCACTTTCCTATCTAATTGGTTGAAATTGAGCTGGAAGGAAACTTCCAAAAGTTAAAGGAGTGAATGCATGTTGTCTGGTAGCTGCCAGAGTAACGGTTGAGCTCGCCATTGCAGGTTGTTTCCTCCGCCTTTCCATCATTGGTGCAAGTTAGCCTTTCTAGGATAAATGTGTACCGAGGGAGAAGTTAGCCGGATTCGATCCTCCTAAGCGGCTCTGATTTATTCACCATTGGCTTTCCTAACGGTAATGTTGGACGCCATCACGGCCTATAGTGGGAAATGGGTCGTGATACAGCATATTACTTGATCAATTGGAGTCCATCAGTTTCATTAGAGTTTGATATCCTTAATAGAGTTTGGACCAACAATAAAGTGTCCTACTCGCATATGAAGGTAATCGATTGCCGAGCTTTTATACATGTACTGAAGGAGCAAAGAACAAAGTTGGATTATAAATTCCTTGCATATTCATTGATTATGGATATGAAGATATGGGTATAGATTGTGAGATCATGTAAAAAAAAATCATCAGAAGTAGACATGTAATCTTTCGAGAAAGTGAAGTAGGAACTGTTGATGATCAGACAGAGAAGGCCAAGAAAAACAATAATATAATTCCTTACCTTGTTACCATTCCTTCTACTTCTAACCATCTCAAAAGTGCAAAAAAGTATTATCGATGAAGTTGCCGAGCAAGGATGAGGTTGTTGGGGGGGGGGAGCAACTTAATGATGATGTCAAGCAAGTGGAGTATCTTACTCAGAATGACAACTTCAACCTCTAAAGAGATCCGAAAGGTCAGGGGTAGTTTCATGCAAATATTCTTCCACAGAATATGTCCTCATCGCTGATAAAGGGAAGCCAGAAAGTCTAAAGGAAGTGTTATCTCATCCAGAAGTGTATGAAAGCCATCCAAGAAGAGATGAAATCGCTAAAAAAATAGCATGGACAAATACAAATGGGTCTTTAAACTCAAGAAAGATGAAAATAGCAAGTTGGTCAGATAGAAAGATCGATTGGTGGTAAAGGCCTTCGAACAAAAAAAAATGTATTGATTTTGATAAACTTTTCTCATTTGTTGTAAAAATAATTTTTGTTCAAATAATTTTGAGTTTAGCAGCTAGCCTAGATCTTGAAGTGGAATACTGGAATGTGAAAACTATGTTTCATCACGAAGATTTTGAAGATGAGATATATATGAAGTAGCTAGAAGGATTTAAAGTAGCTAGAAAGAAACAGATAGTGTGCAAATTGAATAAGTCTTTATGGGTTGAAGTAGGCACTAAGGCATTGGTACCTGACGTTTGACTCATTTATGAAAAGTCAAGCATACACAAAGACCTTTTTAGATCCTTGTGTATAGTTTAAAGATTTTCTGACAGTAACTTTATTGTTTATTTATTAAACTAATGTCATGTTAATCATAGGAAAAAATAAGGAGCTGATTGTAAAGTTGAAGGGAGAATTGTCCAAGTCATTTGATATGAAAGACTTGTAACCAACACAACAAATTCTAGGGATGAATATCGTCCGAGAGTGAACATGCAGAAAGTTGTGGCTATCTCATGAGAAGTACATTGAACATGCACTGAAACGCTTCAACATGAAGAGTGCTAAGCCATTCAACATACCTCTTGTTGGTCACCTGAAGTTGAACAGTAAGATGTGTCCTACAACAAAGAAGGATAAAGAGAGCATGACCATAGTTCCTTATTATTTAGAAATCGGAAGCTTGATATGTAATAATATGCAAAAGTCCAAATATTGCTCATGTAGTTGGTGTTGTTAGAAGGTTCCTTTAAAATCTTGAAAAAGAACTCCGGGAAGCAGTCAAGTGGATGCTCAGGTACTTGGAAGGTACCTCTGAAGTCTGTTTGTGTTTTGGAGGATCTGATTCAATCTTGAAGGGCTATTATCCTAGCATAACAGTCTAGAACTTAAAAAGAAAATTATTACCGCCTAATATAGGGGGCGGAGGTAACGTAAACTCAGCCAAAATATGATACTTGAAGGGCTCATTTACACATATGCTAATATGATAAGTGATTTTGATAATCAAAAATCTACTACTGGATAACTATTCATTTTCAGGAAAACTGTATCATGGCAATCGAAACTGCAGAGAATTATCTTGTAAAGTAGTTGATACGGTAATCAATTTTATCTGAACAACAAAAAGGGAACATGATGCTTAAAAATATTATGGTTGAACCATGATCTCTAAGTCACCTACCTCCGGTTTTACGAGAATCAGGTCACGTGTAAGTCCGTCCAAGGGCGAATATGAAAACAGAATCTATATATATATATATATATATATATATATATATATATATATATATATATATATATATATATATATATATATATATATATGAGAACAGAATCTGCGGTTGAAACAGATGTTTAAATATGAAATGAGGATGGCTAAAGAACAATATTTAAAATAATAAAGGGGTGTATTGCTAAAGCAAAAACAAAAGCGAGGATTGCATCAGTTTGACAGGACGATTGCCTTCGTATCTTACCTGCAACACATAAGCATCTCTGAACACTAATAATCATAAAATAATCAGGTCAGTATTATGATGATAAAAATTTCAAATATGTAAACACGATGCAATTCCCTTTGGACCATGAGAGGTGCCTTCAGACTATGAGGATGATGGGTCATCGGCCATGAGGCGCATAATGGAGAATTTGCATACATGAAATGGTGTCTTTAGGCTAAGAGCATGGTGTCTTCAGACGATAACACCTTTGAATAATGATGTGCAAAGTTAGATGCTTAGTGTCACGTCCTTAGTTGTTAACTAAGTACACGTGCGGCACTTGACAACTCGCTCACGATCTTGCACAACTTGCTCACGTTCTTGCTAGGCCAAGTCAGCCTTACTATACTCAAGATCGCTAAGAGAATGGAAGAAAGAACACAAGAGAATTTTTAAAGGAAGCTTTGTATTAGAGAGAACTTGATTTGTTTTCTTGGTTGATGAGTTACAAATGAATGCCCCCTATTTATACTAATCATCTAGGGGCTAGTATGTAAATAATAATTGTTCTACAAGTCCTTTCATATTTACAAATAAGTCAATTCTCTACAAGCCTAGAAGATTCCAAGGACTTTCCTAATAAATTCATAAAGATCTAGGTTATTCCTAAGAAAATATCCATACATATCTAGAATCTTCTCACAAATACTAGCCTTCTTCTTATGTAAGCTTCCACATGGCATTAATATATGCCAAATGGAGCCTATGTGGCATGATGATGTGGTGGATCATCACACTCTCCCCCACCTAGTATTGCGACGACCGCGGCGCAATGCTGCTGCATAAACTCTCGGATCTTATCTTTGAATTGCCACAAATCCTCATATCGTTCCCACGTGGCTTCCTCCGGTGATTGACCTTTCCAATGGACGAGGAACATAGCGGTCGCTTTTTGCCCCTGTTTTCGCCTGGCTTGGTAATCTATGATAGCCTCAATCTCTCGATCATGCGAGGCAGTGATAGTCATTGGCGCTCGACTTGATTGGCCCCTACTCGGATCATCCTTATCTTCATGATATGGCTTAAGCATGCTGGCATGGAAGACGGGGTAGATCTTAAGATATGATGGCATGTCAAGCTTGTATGAGATCTTGCCTACCTTGGCGACAATTTTAAATGGCCCTTCATACTTGCGAATCAAATTCTGATGCATGCCCCGTAGTGCCTTGAACTGTCTTGGGTTAAACTTCACCATGACCATGTCCCCAATTCTATAGTCTGTGGGACGCCGTTTACGGTCCGCAAACTTCTTCATCTTCTTAGCCGCCTTATCCAAGTAGGACTTAGCAGTGTCGAGCTGCTCCTCCCATCCTTTGGCCATATGATAAGCCCCCAAACTCTTTCCTTCGAAAGCGGCTGGTAATGAATGTGGGGTTTGTGGTTGTTGGCCTGTGGCCAGCTCAAATGGTGTCCGCCCCGTGGACTCATTCCGCTGTAAGTTATAAGAGAATTGGGCGATGTCTAGGAGCCTTGCCCAATCTTTCTGATGCGCACTTACATAATGCCTCAAGTAGCATTCTAGTAAGGCATTGACCCGTTCCGTTTGTCCATCCGTCTGTGGGTGGAAACTAGTAGAAAAGTGCAGTTCCGTGCCTAGTATGTCGAACAACTCTCTCCAAAAGTTCCCAGTGAAGCGGGGGTCTCGATCACTGATGATATGCCTTGGTAAGCCCCAATATTTCACCACGTTCTTAAAGAATAGCTTGGCGGCTTCCTTAGCTGTGCAACCCGGTGAGGCAGGCATGAAGGTAGCATATTTGGAAAATCTATCCACGACCACCATAATAGTACCATAACCGTCGGACTTCGGTAGGCAAGTGATAAAGTCCATAGTCACGCTCTCCCATGGACGCTCTGCAACTGGTAATGGCTCCAAAAGTCCTCCGGGTTGTTTTTGTTCAACCTTGTCCTCTTGACAGACAAGACAAGTCTGCACATAGCACTCTATGTCATCTCGCATGCGTGGCCAATAGTAGACTTACTCAACCAAGGCCCTAGTGCGACGTTGGCCTGGATGACCAGCCCACATTGTATCATGACTCTCCCTTATGATCCGCCGTCTGATGTCCCCAAACTTAGGCACGTAAACCCGCCGACCCGTGGTAAGTAATAGGCCGTCTTCAACCCAAAAACGTCTCGTCTTGCCCTGCTTGGCTAACTCGATAAGTTGTTTGGCTGCTGGATCATGTTGCATGCCTTCTTTTATAGCCTCACGAATATCCCAAGTTGCTGAAGTGATGGCAGCAAGCTCGGCTTTCCGGCTCAAGGCATCAGCTACAACATTACCTTTGCCCGGCTTGTACTCTAGCACATAATCAAACTCGGCCAAGAATTCTTGCCACCTAGCCTGTTTTGGTGTGAGCTTCTTCTGCGTCTGAAAGTAGCTAGTAGCCACATTGTCGGTCTTGACCACGAACCTCGACCCGAGCAGATAATGTCTCCATGTACGAAGGCAATGCACAATTGCAGTCATTTCCTTCTCTTGCACCGTGTAACGCCGTTCTGTCTCATTCAACTTGCGGCTCTCAAATGCTATGGGATGCTTATCCTGCATAAGGACACCCCCAATAGCGAAGTCTGAGGCATCTGTGTGCACCTCAAATGTCTTGGAGAAGTCAAGTAATGCCAAGACTGGCTCCTCTGTTACCGCTGCCTTAAGGCCTTCAAACGCCTTTTGACATTGCCCTGTCCAAACCCACAGATTGTTCTTCTTTAGCAACTCCATCAATGGTGCAGCCTTTGCTGAGTAGCCACTGATGAACCGACAATAGTAGTTAACAAGGCCAAGGAAGGATCTCAACTCGGTTACCTTTGTAGTTGCCTCCCACTCCTGGATAGCACGTACCTTAGCCTCGTCCATGCGTAGCTCGCCATTGCTAATGATATGGCCCAAGAAGTGCACCTTTGATTGTGCAAACTCGCACTTCTCCCTCTTGATGTATAGCTCGTTCTCCCGCAAGACTTGGAAAACTTTCCTTAAGTGCTCCATGTGGTCCTCCAAGGTGTTGTTGTAGATGACTATGTCATCTAGGTAGACTACCACGAACCGATCAAGGTAGGGATGAAAAATCTTGTTCATAAGGGTGCAAAATGTGGCCGGTGCATTGGTTAAGCCGAAGGGCATCACCAACCACTCAAAGGCTCCATATCTTGTCACACATGCTGTCTTTGGCTCATCCCCTTCAGCAATGCGAACCTGGTAGTAGCCCTTTCGAAGATCCACCTTGGTAAAGTATTTGGCTTGCCCAAGTCTATCGAACAAGTCATCAATGAGTGGGATCGGGTACTTATTCTTCACTGTAAGCTTATTAAGTGCTCGGTAGTCTATGCACAAGCGCAACGATCCATCCTTCTTCTTCTGGAACAATACTGGTGCGCCGAAAGGTGCCTTTGATGGGCGAATGTGACCAGCATCCAGCAACTCTTTCAATTGTTTCCTGAGCTCCTCTAGCTCGGGTGGTGCCATACGATATGGGGAAAATGCAGGTGGTTTAGCCCCTGGTTCCAACTCAATCTTGTGATCCACCTCTCGCCTAGGCGGCAAGTGCTTAGGCAACTCCTCGGGCATGACATCTTTGTTTTCCTCAAGCAGCTTCTCTATGCAAGGCGGCAATGTCTCTTGAAAACTCTTGTCTTCCTCCACACTTGCAATAGTTGCCACGAACGTTGGCTCCCCCTTCTTGATCCCCTTTACAATCTGCATAGCTGAGATTTGTGCTTGGAATTGTCCGTGTGGCATAGTCATTGTAGGTACCATGCAAGCTCCTTCTCTCTCCATAACGAAAAGACGTTGGAGGTAGGGGTCGATCAAAGTATGACAATGTCTAAAGAACTCTTGCCCCAGTATGATGTCAAATATATCCATAGCAGTTACGGTAAAGTTTGTCGTACCTTTCCAAGCTCCCAATTTGACACCTACTCCATTAGCTACCCCGCGAGCATTTTGTACCTCGGCATTCACGGTCTTGACGCGAGAGTTGGTTGGGGAAAGCTTCAATTCTAGTCTCTTTGCAGCAGCCTCAGTCACGAAGTTGTGAGTTGCTCCGGTATCCACCATTGCACGAGCGTGCTTGTTGTTGATGGTGAGATCCACATACTGATTTCCACTCTCGGTAGGTTGGATAGCTTGCTTTGTGACGGCACCACATAATCCGATCATACCCAACTGTGCAGTTCCCGAACTCTCTTCTTGCGGCTGCTCCTTTCGTTCACGGACTATGGCACTGAGGCTCTTTAAGTCGGGACAATTCCTAAAGCCGTGTGGCCCTCCGCATATGTAGCATCCCTTCTTCTCGGCCTGTGCCTTCTTCTCGGCGTAGCCTTGACGACCACTCGACTTTTTGGAATCTTGAGTCTTGGAGTAGTGTTGATGTATCTCCTTTCCTTTGCCACGATCTCCCCCACCTTTGATATTGTTAAGTTTTGACTCCTTTCCATTGCCTTTGTCGTGCTTGTCATGCCTGAAATCCATCAATGATTCGGCCTCTACTATGGCTTGGTCTATATCGGTGACTTGCCGGCGTTGTAACTCCTGCTTAGCCCAATTTTGCAACCCGTCCATGAAGTGGAACAACAAGTCATCGTTGGTCAGGTTGGGAATTTGAAGCATAAGGGTAGTGAACTCCTTGACATAGTTACGTATGCTCCCTGTTTGCTTCAATTCCCTAAGCTTGCGCCTTGCCTCGTACAAGACATTGTTTGGAAAGAATTGTCGCTTGAACTCGGCTTTGAACTGATCCCATGTGCTAATAGTACATAGACCTTTATCCACGTCCGACATCTTCCTTCTCCACCAAAGCATGGCAGTCTCTGAGAGGTACAATACCGCAGTGTTGATTTTTGCCTCGTCGTCCCTCACTTTACCGTGCCTGAAGTAGTTCTCCAAGTGCCAAAGGAAACTTTCCACTTCTTGTGCATCACGAACACCTTTGAACACCGGTGGTTTGGGAGCATCGATCTTGGTCTCTCTCGTTACCACTACATTGCTGGCTACCTCGGTCACGCCAGTATTGACATGCTCCTCGAGCGAATCTATCTTTGCCTTCATAGCATCGATAGTACTCAAAGCCTCCATGAGTCTACACTCTAAGGCAGTGATGGTTTGCCTTAGTTCCATCTCAGTCTGTGTACGTCCCTCCAAGTCATTTCGGATACTCTCGATCTCTTCAAGAGTGTGCCCCTCAAGAACGCTAAGGGTGCCTTCCACCTTCCCCAAGCGTTGGCCAAAGATCTCCAAGGCATCCATCCCCGCGTTCATCTTCATCACCCACTCTTTACCGAGCGAGACGTCCTCGGGCAGGACCTCTACTTCATCTTCGCTCGCCTCAGTGGCAGATGATTCTTGGGATGTAAGTCCTTTGTTTGACACAACCACGGGTGGTACCTCCTGGCTCTTGTTGGTGGCATTCCTCTTTTTTCCACGGCCGCTCTTGCCAGCAGCATCCTGGATGACGTTGGCTTGGGTGTTGGCAGCGTTAATTTCTCCGTCGTTCGCCATTCCCTTAGTTGAAACCTTCGCTTTGATACCACGTTGTCACGTCCTTAGTTGTTAACTAAGTACACGTGCGGCACTTGACAACTCGCTCACGATCTTGCACAACTTGCTCACGTTCTTGCTAGGCCAAGTCAGCCTTACTATACTCAAGATCGCTAAGAGAATGGAAGAAAGAACACAAGAGAATTTTTAAAGGAAGCTTTGTATTAGAGAGAACTTGATTTGTTTTCTTGGTTGATGAGTTACAAATGAATGCCCCCTATTTATACTAATCATCTAGGGGCTAGTATGTAAATAATAATTGTTCTACAAGTCCTTTCATATTTACAAATAAGTCAATTCTCTACAAGCCTAGAAGATTCCAAGGACTTTCCTAATAAATTCATAAAGATCTAGGTTATTCCTAAGAAAATATCCATACATATCTAGAATCTTCTCACAAATACTAGCCTTCTTCTTATGTAAGCTTCCACATGGCATTAATATATGCCAAATGGAGCCTATGTGGCATGATGATGTGGTGGATCATCACATTAGTCCATGAAATGATGTCTTTAGGCCATGAAAATGGTGGCTTAAGACTGGCTCCTTCGAATTATGTAATAACTAGTCAATTTATCCGCGCTTCGCGCGGTCCTATAAAAGCTTGAAAATAAGTGAGATATACCTATATTTTAATCTATATACGCAAATATATACCTCCAATTAGATCCAAAAATGCTCCATATTATTAATCCGCATATTTAAAAATAATTATTGTTCTCTAATAAATGATCATCCACTTCACTAATTTCTATAACAATTGGAAAGTTCATGTAACCAAAAGAACATTAAATAATGGAGTAACTACTTCTTCTTCTCTTACTTTCTTAAATTTTTGTGTACTTCAAAGAATGATCTTCTTTTCTTGTCAAAACTTTGACAATGTAAAAACTATAAAAGCATTAAAAAGAAAGTTGATATTTCTATCTTGTCAAAAGTGTATTTATGCTAAAATTGCTACTATCCAAAAGAGGCTGCCCATTCTTAATTTCTTTTATCATCTTTGTTAAAGCTGAGAGGCTTAAATAATTTGATAGCATATTTGTAAATATTATTTGTCATCTAGCTAGTTTTAGAGATATATTTTGAAAGTTGAGATTCTAAATTATAAAAAATTGGAATATTAGTTTTTTTTCTTTGTCTCCCTTTAATTGGGAGGAAATTTTTTGCTTAAATGGGACACGCTTTATCATGAATAACATATGTATAATCAGTCAAATGTTATATTACTTTAGCATTCCAAATTAAATGCTAAGAACACTAACTTTTATTAAAAATACATATGAAAAAATAAAACAGAAAAAAATCTTGTGAAAAAATAAGAGAAACAGAAGAAAAAGTCGGCTTCTTGTCCTCGGATTAATTTGACTATTCCCTTACCTTTCTTTTCCGCCTATTCTTTTTCAATTCAACTCCAACCTCAATTCTTCTTCCTTCTTCCCTCACCGGCTTCTCACCTTCCCCCCTTTAGTAACAGTGGGAGAACATCTCATCTTCGGTACAATAATATAATTTTTTCTCCATATAATTCTTGTTGCTTTTGGACACTCTCCCATATGAAGAATTACACCAAATTATTTTATGTTGTAGAGAAATAGATGCCACCCGTCTCATTACATACAACACCATCGAAAGTATCATGAGATAATCTCTGTTTGTCTTATCTTAAAAAAAATCATTTGAGAAGAAAGTATCATGAGATAATCTCTGTTTGTCTTATCTTAAAAAAAATCATTTGAGAAGAAGAGCAGATAAAATTATGGAGATGACCCATTTTTATTGGTTACAAATGCTACAGACCTTCTGTTATATATGCTAAAATAAATCGTTTTGGAAAATAAAAAGTCTCTCTTTTCATCTTCCTTTTACTTAAATGTATTTCATCCTCACTTTATAACGGATGTAACCGAAGGGGCATGTTTTTCTCATTAATTAGGTAGCATTTAGACACTTTTAGATTTTTAAAAATAAGATAAATTAGAAAAAATATAAATAGCCAAAAAAAAGAGAAAAAAGATAAATGGCTATTCTAGCATATAAGAGATGCCACATCAGATTATGAATTCCCAACTTTATATATATATATAGATGATGAGATAGGGAAAGAATATTTGTGTGCTTAGAAGATCATTGCTCGAGTTGTCATCCACTTCAGAAAAGCTAATGCACCCACTTTGATGTTGGTTTCTGAGACTCCCCTCCTTTAGCGACCATTTGCTTTTGCACGTCGAGTTCACGTTGGGTTTCTGTATCTCCCCAACCCTTGTTGGAGCTAGTTCAGGAACTATAACGACTGATCTCCTTTCCCCCTGTACTGCCACTATACTATTGAATCTGCCATAACTATTGTACTTTTGAAAATTAAGTTGTGTAAATGATCTTTAAGTCTCCAGTTATTATATATTTTCCTCCATGGCTTCTGATGGCAATAAATGGCATATCGAAAGCAAAGTCTTCTTGCTGATTGTCATCCTGTGAATTAAATTTATTTTCCCCTCCACCCAGTTATACCACTTTTCTAAGCCGGAAAAATCCTCTGTGATGTCGAAAGATTTATCCTGCGTTGAAATATGTTGTATTAACCATGTTATGTATATAGCGAACCATCTTTTTGATCAATCAAAAAAGATTGAAGAAAATGTCCTTCAGCCACTGAGCACTTTGTTAGTAATTTTTGCTATAAAAAAATATAGAGAAGTTTGACTGCATGAGCATGAAAATTCATCAACTTGTTCTAATTTACCCCAAATTTGGTAGATTAAAAACTTGGACATCACATCTCATTATATAAGCATCTCAATTATTCCATTTGTTCTTATTTATCCCAAATTTGATAGATTAAAAATTTGTACATCTCATTATATAAGCACCTCAATTATTCCACTTGTGCAATTTTCCCAAAATTTGATATGGATATTGCGTGAATGCAGAAAGATCATCGTCTTAATGCATTCAAATTGCTTAAACTACCACTCGTCGCATCCGGTCAAGCTTGCTACCTTACCACCAGCAGATTTGTGCTCAACTAGCGAGAAAACAAGTCAAGGGCTTTGACTTGGCTCGCCTCACTTCTGACCCATCATGATCTAATCATTTAGCATATTTTCATATCAAAATTTGAGAGATGGATTCAGAAAAAATGCCGAAGACCATTCTGCAATCAGCTTGGTAATTCATATCAGACAAAACGGAGTGGTTGCGATGCGAGCTTTTCTGTGGTTATTATTGTTATATCAGTATTACTACCTCTGTCTTGGGTATTTCGAGGGCTGGGGGTAGAAGAAATTTGAAGATTTCAACATATACTTACAGTCGAAACAAAAACTCCATCCTTATTTACATCGAATAAGGACAAATACTAACACTGTTGCACTATAGCCATTGTATAGATAGCTTTTCCCTGACTAGCTTTCTGCTTTGTTCGACTTCTTGCTTTTCTTTTGTTTTTGCTTCAGCTGAGTAAGGCCTGCAGATGTGATTTTGACATTACCCTTAACTGCAGCAACAAGCTCAGGATCTGTGCATGCCTTCATCAATTCCTTCTCTCTGCTCGTGGCCTCGGGCATGTGACTGAACAAATTCATGGCTGTCTTCGCCGCTGCCAAAGGAAAAAGATTTTGTCTTAACTAAAATTTTCCTGACATATCAACCCGATAGAATAGAAAAAGGGCTCTAGCGAGAGACAGGATACAAATGTGAATATAAGCCAAAATCCATGCACAACTCGGCAAAAATATTTCACTTCTATGTATAAAACCTTTGACAGCTGCCACAAGTTTAAAGAACAGTGACAGCATGAAATATTACCTTTTCCTTTCTTAACAGTTCCTGGAACCAATTTCACACGATATTTGTAGGATTGTAGAGCATTATAAGGACCACATACGGGCACAGCATATAGTAGAATATCATTTGGCAATGGATTTCCAGTCAAGTAGTCTACATCATTTAATTTTTCTTTCTCTTCTTCACCGATCTCATGAATATCCTCCTCCTCCATGACTATCCTGTCCCTGTCATTAGCAGCATTATCCGCACTGGTTACAGAATGACCATCCCCTCTATTTGCTGTACTTTGCGGACTCTCATCTGAATTTTCCTGACAATCCCGAGAGAGATGACCCACCTTCTTACACTTGTAACATATTTTTGAAGCATCTTCAGGCCCTAAAACCATGAAAACAAAATGAAGTCACAGATTCAGAGTCAATAAAACACTTTGTACGCATATTGGATTGCTACATTTATATTTCAAACCATCCAAGCTTCATCCTACTATCACCCTGTTTTCCCTCCCACCAATAATCAAAAGCATACAAATCTATAAGAGGCTTCCAAATAGGGACCCGGAAAAGATTCAGAAATTGAACCATTCCCATTTCTGCAATTTCTTTTGGCATTTAACTGACCTAATATACAACGAAGCAATGTTGTCAAAGGCTCATTTAAGGCATGCTTAAGCCCTGAAGCTTAGAAAAGCTCAGGGACGGTGTTTCCCGTAGCTTAAGCTACGCTTCAGTGTAGGAAATGCGCTAAGGTGTGAGCACTCATTGCCCATGAGTTCTGTCTTGAATGGAGCGGTACTAAACACATATAATCGACAAATAAGTGTGTATTGGTTGTTGAGGAAAAACATTAAGAATGAATTTGTTACTATTTTTTTAAATTAGATATATATTTTTATTTTTGTCCTTCATTGAGCCTTTTTTACGCCCATACTTAAATTTCGCTTCCACTTGAAGCCCCAATAGACCTGGATGGCTTTTTAGAGCTTTTCGCCTTTGATAACACTATAACAAATGCCACGACAGATGTGAATAACGTAAGTTACATGCATTTAATCTACAACACTGTCACATTTTTCCTTTTTTATGGAAATCAGATTTCTAATTCTAATGAGTCACTGCATAATTTCCATCAATTGCAAAAAAGTGTTTCACCACAGACAGACGTATAATACTTAGGCAAATCAAAAAATTGGCTGCAGTAGAACACAAATCATAAGTCAATATTTCACACTGCAGTCATATGTAGAAAAAGATAGTGTAAGATACCACTTGGCAGAAAAATTATCTATTGCAGAAACCCAATGTAACTCAAGACTGCTTAATTGTTGCTATATAAACAGACATCAAACTTACCAGTAGTAGCTTTTGCTCCCTTATCTGGCTCTGCATCAACCTTTTCACTCTGGATTGTTTGATCAACCTTTTCTACTTTTCCAGCAGACTGCAAATCAGTGGAATCATAACTAATGCATGCATTGATGGATAATGAACATGAAAAACTAACAGCAATTGAAGATCTTCGAGAAGAAGTTCATACATTCATTTGTCAATTCATACACTTTGCTGGAACCCAAGTGTGAATAAGCATCAAATCATGAAGAGAAGAGGATGGTAAATGATAAAAGGAAATCCCATAAAAGAAAAAAAATATATCATCAACAGCATGATCTGCGCATCAAGTACGATAATACGACATAGCAACTGCTAAGTAGGTTAAATGTGTAATGGGAATGAAAGCTTCCGATCATGGATTGGAAATGCTCATTGGTGAACTTGAATAGATAGTCATGTTCGAGAACTTCTAGCGGAAGGAGATTCTAGTTATGTTGTGTGCAGGGAAGATAAAATGGAGAGATTCCACAATCCCCACCCCCCACCCCACTCCACCCAAAAAAAAAGTGACAAACTTCTTAAAAGAAGATTTCATAGAAAATTTGGACGATGGTAATAGGAAAGACCTTAAAGCTCTTTAGGAGAAGAAGGGCAGTGTCAGTGGATTACATCTGTAAGTAATTATGGAACGGATCGACCACTCTCCAATGAGAGAAAGGCATATTAACCAAACTAGACAAATAAATTTCAACTGGCATCAAAAGTAACCTTTTTAAGGGACTACAACAATTGCACTTGCTTGACTGGGTTTGATCCACATTCACCTCCCTATGGTTGTATAAAAGAAATCTGAGGTAAGAAAGAAAGAAAGGTGTATTGACCAAACCACATCAAATAAACTCCAAAAGCCATGCAAGTACTTTTTGATGCAGGGTGTCCACATCTCCCCCCTGGCCACCCCCACATTGTACAAAAGAAACATTTTTAATTACCTGATTCATATTGTTCAGTTCAGAAGACCTAATAGAACTATATGGAGTGGATCCAGAGAGCAGATCAGAATGAGCGTCTTTACTTTAGAAGCCTGACCTTTACTTTGGCTATTAGTGCACTCCAAACCCTAGAAGCACCCATCCCACCCAAAAAATGACTAGTTTTAGCAACTGATTTATGACCAATCCAACCTATTATCTGTATCAAATGCATGATATCCACATGGCTTTAGGTTACATAGGTAAAACAAGATACTCTTTATTTTAAAAGTACCAAGATAATCTGAGTAAAAGCCTTTTAAGACCCAAAGCAGGAGGCCACATACTAAAGGTCATTATACCTGCAAAAATGTGGAGTAGAAAAAAAGGAGCAACCCAAACCATTGAAAATGGAAGAGTTGTAGAAACACAAACTGATCACAACTCACCGCCAGCAGAGCCATCCGAATACGTCGCTCCTCCTCATCCTGATCTGCATATTTCTCCTTTATCTTCTTAAGCTTACCCTTTTGCCCGCGAGTGACTTTTCCGCCCCCAGACTTAGCATTGTTTACATCGTCCTCACACTGCTTCTGAGTCTTCTGGTATTTCTCTGACTGCTTCTCTTGCCTAGTGGATGCACCCTCAGTGCTATCACTGCCTTTCTTAAGCTTTCTTCTTTCAGCTTTTGTAATATAAGGCTTTTCTCTCTGTGTTAATTTTTTTTCTTCATTATCATGCTGCCCAGCAGATCCTAATAAAGGAGGGACCCCATGGTTTTTAGTAGATGCAGTAGAAGATCCAATTTCGAGAGCTCTATCCATAAGATCTTCCAGCTGCGACGTCCCAGAAGTAGCCATTATCCCCAAAGAATCAGATATAACATCATTGTTTAGGCTATTAACTTTAAAAGAAGAGTTGTGTGAATTAGTAGCTTTATCATCAGAGATGCTCAATATGCTATTAGCTTGAACTTCATTAGAAATGCCCGCAACACGTGACATATCATTTGGCACATCTGTGATATCTTTATCTACAACGGGTGTTTCCATTGACAACTCCTCCTCCGAGTTGGAATCAGGAATTGCTAAGGACGGGTCACTTTGTTCAGCATCATTTAATCCTTCATCATCACCTCTAACCCTCCTTTCATTCAAGTGAAACCCCAAAGAACTTTCATCCAGGCGAAATAATATTCCAAAGCCCATAATAAGAGGGTGTGGAGGAAGAAAATTTTTTTTACCACGGATCATGAAACTTCCAACTGTAAGATATTCACCTGTCGGAGCAGTTTTACTGACCTGATGAGGGTAAACCCACCAAGCACTAGTCAATATCTTCGAGTCCCATGCTTGGCTTTGGCAAACCTAAATCACAATTTAGTAAATATAGTGAGGTTGTTGCTTCCCATTTACAGCAGATACGATTAATATGAAATCTGCACAACTTACAGTGTAGCACCCGGCTTGGTTCAATGTGAGAGGAGGTATTGGCATCTCAGGTTTGTGATTCTTGATCACAGTGCTGGAAGCTCCATGGAGATCTGCATGTACGTACCTATTTCAAGGAAATTTTTGCTCATTCCATCACAGAAACAAGGGAGAAAACCTCAACAAAACTTAACCAATACACGAGAGTTTAGATACCCGATTTCATAAAAGAACTAGACATATATTAAACAGGAAGTCATCAATTAGGAAACAATGTAAAGTTATTATAATATTAAAAATATACTCAGAATAAATTAATAGGTATGGACTAAAGGTAATGTAGCACAAAAAGTTTACATCAGATAAGAGCAGAAATTCCACCTTTCCTCTCTTTCTTCTGTCGAACAAGCTATATTCTTACAAGGAGTGCAAAGTTGTCACGTTCTATTCCTCTGACTTGCTTATGATTGATAAAGTGCTAATTCGGTTGCTTCATTCTAGAGTGTAAACATTTCCTTTTTTGGGTGGTCATCATAAACTAATGTCTCTTTTCCTATAACTGAAAGTTTGAGAATAACGCAACACTGGGAGTTAACATTTCTAAACTCCATATGCTCAATCTACAATATGTCACTGATTGATGGGGCATAGAGTTCAAATATTAATTTGACTTGTTTAGTACAAGTGGAAGAAGATATATTAAAGCAATGATTAAAATGATACTCCCTCCGTTTCAATTTAGATGACACACTTACCTTATTAGTCTGTTTCTAGAAAAATGACACATTTCTATATTTAGAAACAATAAAAATTTAAGCTTTCCATTCTACCCACTTTACCCTTAATGAGAAGCTTTTATAGCCACACAAGTATCATAGTCCCACAAAGCTTTTACCCCTTAAGCTTTTAGGACCACATGTTTCAAAAATCTTCTTTTCTTCCTTAAACTTTGTGCCAAGTCAAACTACCTCATCTAATTTGAAACGGATTAGTTTGATAGAGAATAAATCACATCATAGGTTAAGAATTGATTAGTATACTCCCTCCGGTCCACAATAAGCGACCAATTTGCTTTGGGCGCACCCATTAATGAAATATAAATTCTAGACGAAAATAGTTAGTGTGACTAAACTACTCTTCATTAAATATTCCACCATAGTTATAGTAGTACTTACTTCTCTCCTCAAATGTGAGGAGTAAATGACATTTTAAGGATACGTACATAAGGGTAATTTTGGAAAAATAAATTGGATTTTTTCTTGATTATATAAATTGACACTTATTTTGGACCAAAATAAAAGAGCAGACTGATCACTTATTGTGAACCAGAGGGAGTAATAAATTTGAATTCTTACAAATTGTGAAAGTTATATAAAATAAAATTATCAGAAAATGGTGCTAAACATTTTGGAATGGGTTAAAATGAAAGAGTATCATGCAAACTGAAATGGAAGGAGTACAACTTTTCATGGGATTCAATATCCAAAAGAAAAAAGTGCTAATTGCCCACAACGTTTTCCCAATAAATGTTTCATTAAAAGCACATTCTTGATTACCTTCTCAATAACTAAATCAAGTATTTTTCTTTTATGTGGAACTAAGGTGGGAGCCCCGCCAAAGCGCAATGGAGATCACCAACATAGGCCATGGGCCTTCTTGATTGCCCATTGACCCCAATTAATTAACGTTGATTAAAAACACGTTCTTTATTGCCTTCTCAATAACTAAATCAAGCATCTTTTTTTTCCTTTTTATAGATCTTATGCGGGCGCCCCTCCAATGTGCAATGAAGATCACCAATGGGCCTTCTCAATAACCAAATCCAGCATCTTAAGTGGTGTTAATCTGGAAACAAATAATCTTGACAACCAAGTAGGTTTAATTTACTTACAGATCTCCTTTGGACATGTATCGTTTGACTATCATCTCATTCTGTTGTGCATCACGTCCACTTATGACTAGATAATTCTCACTGCTGATGAACCAATTAAATTTCTCAAACCAGTGAACTTTGCGCATATGAGAAATCACAGCAACCGTCTTTTCCTGCATATTTATAGTATAGATGGAAGTGTTGTGTCAGTCAACAGTATAAAGATAAACAGCCTCTCAGATGGGTATATTTAATCACCAAAGAAATTTCAAGTGTAACAATAGGCGTCTCTTGACTTAGTTTAACATTTTATCCTCCTTAATTGCCTGTTACATATTCATCAAGAGTGTATAAAGAAACTAAATATATATAAAAAATGAATATATTCACCTGCAGCAAAGTGCTTATATATGATCCCAAAAGATGCGGTCAGATAATTGTGGGGCCAATCACTAAGCTAAGTTCAATTGTGCTGCTTCTAATAATCAACTTAAATGGACGATGGGAGCGTACTATGAAACAATGACATATCTAAACGTCATTTTCACACAAGATATAAAAGCTAACAGTTCTATGGAGAAGATTTTTAGGAAATCACATCAATAAAAACTTCTATAGATTCCAATGGGAACTCAAACATCAATGCCCAAAAAGGCCCCAGTAGATGGATTATCAAAAAAAATTCAGGGTTACAACCACTAAGAAGACAAACATCTACTGAAAATCTAATAGTTTTACAACAGAAAATGTGAAAGGCCACTGATCAAACTTTTAGCTACCTGAGATAGCTGAAGACGTGTCTTTCTCTCAGCAGCCTTGAAAGCTTTTTCATGTGCAGTTACGGTCTTCTCTTGTTTGCTTTCTTGTCTTTTCTTCATTTCATACCACCGTCGCGCATTTGCATGGGCTGATAGTGCCAGATCAACTTCAACCTATGAAAAGAGAGCATGAAAACTCATGCACAATACCATTCATGCCCAAATCGCTGCATTTCTTTCAAATCAATCACAAGCGTAAGAGTAAAGGACTTGAACCAACATTAATACTACACAGGTACTCCCTCCGTTCCAATTTATGTGAACCTGTTTGACTGAGCACAGAGTTTAAGAAAAAAATGAAGACTTTTGGAATTTGTGGTCCTAAATAAGTTCAAATGGGGTCCAAAGTATTTTTATGGTTATAAAAGCTTCTCATAAGAGTGGAGTTGTTACTTTAAGCTAAATTGTTACCAAATTTAGAAAGGGTTCATTTTTTGGAACGGACCAAAAAGGAAATAGGTTCAGATAAACTGAAACAGAGGGAGGAGTATACATTAGGTTGGTACAAAAGTTTTGCCACATGTGGGTTCTTAACAGAAAAATTAAAGTGAAAATCCAATCAGTAAAACATTTTCAGGTCACCATACCTTGTCGACTGGTTGTGTTTTTTCATCATCATCCATTTCATCAAGATTGTTGCTTAAGAGCAAAGTCATACAGTTTCTTTCAAGATGGAGCTTGTCAATAAGTCCCGCTACAGGATTTCCAGATCTTTTCTCCTCTTTCACCATTCGAGCCAAATCTTCCCAACTCATTCCATTGGCAAGAGCTACACGTACAGCTAAGATAGCAGCATCAACATCTTCTAAATTGTATTCTATCAATTCTGCCATCTTAATACAATGTTCAACTTCTTGTTTTAATGTCACTACACGGTTTTCCTGTATCATATAGGAAAAGCTTTTGAACTCAGAAGGCATAGTAGTACAAGGTCAACTGAGATGGTGATGGGACAACAAATGAAGAGCCAATCAAACAAAGCTACAACAATGTATCACTTCGGAAATATTTACTATTAGTTAGTTGCAGATTTGAAGCAACCAAACATTGCTAAAGTAAGTTTCTACTGAACATTGCTAAAGTAAGTTTTGCATATCGATGGCTGACATGGTTTTTCTCTTTCATTATGCAAGGAGCCAGCCTCATTATAAAAAGAGATCATCCAGAAAGAAGTCATTTGACAAACTTAAACAGGAATATCTACCATGCAGATTTCTTTTCACGAAAATAATGGCAGCATCTTTTTATAGGTGAAAGTAAGTGTAGGAGTCATTATGCTGATTTTTGAATCTTCAATATATGAAGCAGCAGAATGAAGGAAATCTGTTCTCAGTGTTTTTAGTTCTTTATTATGTGTTGAGCGCTGAAGGACAAAGAGTACAACTGATAAGCATCCCTCCAGTTACTGCAAGCACATAATTGGAGAAAGAGGACAGAGAGAAGAGCATATGGAGGATTGTTCAACCCAGGTACAATTCCACGCTTCAGTAGCATATAAGTATGATGTTCCTCTTCATGCTATTGAAGACAGTCTTTTATTTTAAATGAAGTAGAATCGAAGAAAGTCCGTTTTGGACGTACATTCTTTCTCATTGAATTCAACATCCTGCCCCCGCAGCCTCAAATCCCAGAAAGTTATTAAAAAACACAAAAGAAAATTGTACTCCCATTATTTTCTCATCAAATCTGCCCAGTATCCACAGGCTTGAAATGAGTAAAAATTGCACATTGCTCACACTATTTATTCCCAAGTATATCTCTCCAGATATGACAATGCTGCTTTTTTTTGTTGATAAAGTATATTACATGTTGATGTTTCTGACATACTGCAACATATCTGTACCATGGAATCCTGAAACTTTCATTTATCATCAGGATTATCTATTAAAAGTATCTCCTGCCCTACTGGAGATTCTTTTTTGTCTTTCA
Source organism: Nicotiana noctiflora (assembly GCA_032618575.1). Lineage (NCBI taxonomy): Eukaryota > Viridiplantae > Streptophyta > Magnoliopsida > Solanales > Solanaceae > Nicotiana > Nicotiana noctiflora. Next base: position 555,639 of record JASVEL010009482.1, on the reverse strand, counting down.
TTAGGACATACTTTAAATGGAAGAAATAAGTAGGTTTCTTTCAAAAAGTAGTATATCATGTGCTACTTATGTCTGCCAGTTAAAATACAGACCACTTATCCACTAGTTAAAAATCATGCCCTGCATGCTTCCTCCCAAAACCTATATTGCCCTTTGAGATCAACTCTGGACCATGAACTCTTCAAAGATTAGCCAGCATTTTCACACAGGAATTCAAGTATTCACAGGCTTAAATGCATACTTCCTAGAGTAATTGAGAGCAACCAACTAAAATGCTTCAACAACAACCCAGTGAAATCCCACAAGTGGGGTCTGGGGAGGATATGCAGCCTTCTGAAATATGCTTCATTATCATTAAACAGTACGTCTCTTATGGTAGTAACCGATTGGTATTATTGCATGTCATTCTACTTTTGGTTTTATGTTTAGATAATTATTTATTTGATTTATCCCGGATTTACTAACATTGTTTTGTTTTGTTTTGTTTTGTTTTGTTTGTTGATTTTCTCTCTCTTTTTCTGAGCCGAGGGTCGGCCGGAAACAGCCTCTCTACCCTTTCGGGTAGGGGTAAGGCCTGTGTACGTATTACCCTCCCCAGACCCCACTTTGTGAGAACATACTGGGTAGTTGTTGTTGTTGTTGTTGTATCATTAAACAGTACATGTGACACGGACCTGGTCAGTGCGGATCTTATTAAGTTTCTGCATTGCAGTGCTTTCTTTGGCTTTTTGCTGTTGTTCAGAACGTTGACTTTCAATCTTACTATAGAACTCATCCAATGCTGCATCAAATGTCTCAAACTTCATAAAATCCCGAGACTTAAACTGATTCAATAACAGCGGGCAGAATTCATCATACATCTGCAGAAAAGAAAGTCTCAAATAAATCACTATTCAGAAAGTATATAGGCCCAGAAAAGAAAAATAAATGGTCTCAGGGGCGAAAAAATCTCAAAAGCAGGATACGAGTGCAACCTTCTCAGAAGCTCCATTATTACACATGCTGGGGTCCTTTTTAGACAAAGCTTTTTGCTGCATTAAAATGTAGCCTTCCGGAACTTTCTCACCCAGTATAACGCCCTCCAGGCAGTCTTCAAACTGCTTAACTGCCTCTATCAGAGAATGAAGCATCTGGCCTTCTAATTCAAAACCTTTGCCAATCTTTGTATTTGGAACTAAACCAGCATCCAAAATAATGTGCTCAGAAAGTGCTGGACCATAACCTAATGTCTCCCCAAGGACCACCTTCAATGTCGGTGACTTTGCACGAACACCATCATTCATCTTTTTAGTAGAATCAGTAGCTTTTATGTTTTTTCGGTTAACCTGCTTTTGTTGAAGTGCATCAGATCCATCATTCCCCTGTTCATTATCTTCCACGTCTTCATTTTTATCGGACTCGGCTGAAGACATCAAGGCCGCCTGCAACTTTTCAGTAGTCGTGCGCTTAAAGACACGGCATATTTCAACTGGATATCGATGGCGAGACATGATAGCAAGACCTTTATCATCATCCCTGCACAATTGTGAGTTACATGTAAAAGCAAGCCTTGCAAAATTCATGTCCACAAGAATAATCCTATATGATGTCTGTCAAGCTTAGTTGTAAAAAAAATGCAATAACTTCTTCATAAAAAAATTTGGAATTACCCTTCTGCGAGATGGCTCGCTTCTCTAAGGGTGTATGTTAGCAAGCAAGCGCCTGCCATGGCGGGAAAGAGGGCTCGCATACGATCACAGAAGGCTTTAATGGTCCAGGCAGCTTCCTCGCAATCACAGCGAGGGCAAAAGGTGACTCTAGGTGCTACAGAAGGTGAAGCAGATGATTCCCAAATTGGATCTAGGTCCAATGAAACAGTAACCAGGAAGGTGAAGAAGAGAAGGCTCAGAGGTTGCAAGCTCAGAAGCAGTGGAATGAAGTGGTTCAGGAGTCAACTAGTGGTGGGAAAAGCGATCCAGCAAGCGGTGAGGAGAAATCATGGGCAGATGAGGTGGAAGAGGAAGAGACGTCAGGGAAGAAGGCTTCAATTTGGGACAATGTTGGTATCTCTAAGATATCGAATGCAGGCTTCAAATTGGGGTATGTTTCTCCATCCATGCATGATGAGTCCCCTATCGTTGAGATTGAACTGGAGGATATTACTTCTGAGATAAAATATTGGAGGAATGCAGTTGTATGCCATGTGTTGGGTGCTCCCCCCCCCCCCTGCTGTGATTCAAGGATACATACAAAGTCTTTGGGCCAAGCATGGGCTGAGCAAAAATGTTATGCTTAAGAATGGGATCATCCTAGTTAGGTTTGATTGTGTTGTGAGGAAGAATGATGTTGAGGAATCTATTACTTTGACAACAAACCCTTCATTGTGAAGGTTTGGAGCGCTGATATGGAGTTTACAATAGAGGAGCAGTACACAGTTCCAATTTGGATTAGATTTCCCGGGCTGGGCTTTAAGTAGTGGAGTCCAAGAGGTTGAGTAAAATAGGAAGTCTAGTCGGGAAGCCATTGATGGTGAACCACATCCACATCACTGAGAAGAAGATAGGTCTAGATCCAAACTTCACAAGAATGTTAGTGGAAGTGGATATGGATGCATACTTACCTGATGTATGGGTACTTTGAGGGAATGTGATTGAACAAAAGGTCTTATATGACTGGAAGCCAACTCTTTGTAAATTTTGGAAAAAGTATGGGCACTCTGAGGATATACGCAAGAAGAAGAATGTTCCTAAACCAACCCAGAAGGAGCAGGAGGTCTAGCCTGTGCAAAAGTAAGTGGACCATCAAAAGAATAAAGATGAGGATGAGAGGTAGGTTATTGTACAATCACAAGGTGCTCAGGAGGAGTCATGTGCTAATACAAGATGGGCACCTATGAAAACAGGGAGGACTCGTCGCAAACAAGATCAGCAGATTGTTAATGTTAATTCATTTCAGGTATTAAATAGTCCTGGAACTACCAAGCAAGTAATGTGATAAGCCACTTATTTTCAGAAGAAGCAAAGAAATTTAGGAGAAAGATAATTCCTGGAGCCTCAGTTATTAGAAGTTTATTAGAATTATCTGTTTAGCAGTTTTATTATGGTTATTAGAAGTTACTTATTATGGTTATTAGAAGTTACTTATCTTATCCTAATAGGTTATGTACTAGTTATGGTCAGCCTATAATGTGTGTAGGTATCATTATCATAATCAAAACTACTTTATTCTGGAGCATTATCCTCTCCATATGGACAACTTTATTGGTGTAGTTGTATTTAAGATTCTTGCACAAACTATTGCCAATAATATTAATTTCTTTGTTCTATTTATTTTGTTATCTACTTCTTGTTTCTATCATTGGTATCAGAGCAGTAAGATCTGCCACGGTGAACACACGGACCAACGCTTCCCACAGTGAACCCACCATTCCTAATCTTAACCCGGTTTCCCAACAATTGACGACTATAGCATCGAAATTGGAAGCCATAGATGCTTTAGCCGCTGATGTGGCTGCATTAAAAGCACATCACAGTGGAGATCACAACAATAAAGGGAAAGCTAAAGCCACACTAGAAGAGGGTGAGGTTAACAGCACTTGGCATCAAGAAACTTCCCCGCGCTCACAGATAAAGATGGAATTTCCAAAGTACGAAGGAGGAGATCCTAGAGGCTGGATTTTAAAAGCAGGGAAGTATTTCCAGTACTATCAAACTTATGAGGAATGCAAGGTTGATGTGGCTTCGATGTACTTGGAAGGAGATGCACTGGATCTTTTTGCTTGGATCAACAGTGAGCGAACCATTTACTATTGGAAAGAATTGGTGAAAGTAATGCAAGAAAATTACGGGCCTGCTGAGTTTCAAAATCCTGATGAACATCTCTGTGATATCCACCAAACTGGAACGGTGTTTGAGTATAGGCAAGAATTTGCAAAACGAGCAGCGCGTGTGCAAAATTGGCCAGAACACTGTTTGCTTGGAGTTTTCCTCAGTGGGTTGAAAGAAGACCTTCGCATAGGATTCACAAACCTCGATATGTGTACAAGGCAATGAGCCTGGCTTTAGAATATGAAGGAAAACAGGGACATAATTGGTCCAGTAAGGCACCCACTTTGTCTTTTGTATCACGACCTCCTTCGGTTGGGACATCATCTCCAGCGGCTCGAGAATTCTTCGATTTTCTGTCATCCTGCCAGCCAGTTACACGTCCTTTTCAACCACCATCACTTCCAAACACTCGACCGTTGACTCCTGAATAACAAATTCGGCGAGACAAAGGCCTTTGCTATCATTGTGGAGAAAAGTTTAGCCCTGGTCATCGCTGCAAACCTGGGACTTTTGCTCATCTGGAGTTGATGCAAGAAGAGTACGACGCACAGATTGTGAAAGATAACAACAAAAATGACATGTTTCCTACTGATGTGGGTACAATTTCTCGAACTTCGCCTTGAGGACAAGTCGTATTTCCAGGAGGGGTGTACTGATAAGCCACTTATTTTCAGAAGAAGCAAAGAAATTTAGAAGAAAGATAATTACTGGATTTATTAGAAGTTATCTGTTTAGCAGTTTTATTATGGTTATTAGAAGTTACTTTTTATGGTTATTAGAAGTTACTTATCTTATCCTAATAGGTTATGTAGTAGTTATGGTCAGCCTATTATATAAGTAATAGATCCTGTAATGTGTAGGTATCATTATCAGAATCAAAACTACTTTATTCTGGAGCATTGTCCTCTCCATACGGACAACTTTATTGGTGTATCAGAATCAAAACTACTTTATTCTGGAGCATTGTCCTCTCCATACGGACAACTTTATTGGTGTTGTGTTTAAGATTCTTGCACAAACTATTACCAATAATATTAACTTCTTTGTTCTATTTATTTTGTTATCTACTTCTGGTTTCTATCATAATGAAGAAAACGGTTGGAAATGAGCAAGGTTCAGCCCATTCCTCATTCAGGGGATGGTTCATTTTCTTTCCTGGAATGTTAGGGAGCTGAATGCCCCTAATAAGCAGAAGGAAGTGAAGCTTCTTTGCAATGGAGAAAAGGTTGGTTTGATAGGCTTGTTAGAAACCAAATTAAAAAAGGATAAGATGGACCAATTAGCTGATAAAATTTTAGTGGTTGGCACCACACTACAAACCTGGACTCTTATTATAATGGGAGGATTTGAATCCCTTGGAGGCTTACTATAGAATAATTCCACTTAGTATCATTGCTCAGATAGTAACTTGTTAAGGTGTATTACAGCCCTCTTCAACTGACTTTTGTTAATTTTCTTTGTCCATACAGTTAATACAGAGGAAGAGAGAAAGGGATTATGGGAATGTTTAATAAACCAGAATGCTGGTTGTAATTTGCCTTGGACAGAAATAGGTGACTTTAATTCAGTACTTACAATAGAGGAACGGATTGGAGGTAATCCAGTTACATAGACTGAGGTGGTGGATTTCCGCAATTGTATTGAATCATGCGGTTTAATAGAACTACCTCATCAAGGGAATAGATAACGTGGAATTACAGACATTATGGTTAGAGGATTTATTCTAAACTCGACTGGGTTTCATCAATGGTGAGTGGATTGATTCTATGCCTTCATGTAAAGCGAAGTTTCTAACTGAAGGTATTAGTGACCACTGCTCTTTGAAGATAGCATTAAAAGAGGAGGAGCCTAGAGTTTCAACAGAATGAACATGAGAACTATCAAAAGTTCAGACAATCATCTTACTTAGCAGAGATATTTTTACAGCAGAAAAGCAAAGCCACTTGGATTAGACTTGGTGATGACAATACAATGTACTTTTATTCAGTAATGAAGCATGGGAGACTTAAGAAGGCTACTAATAAACTTAAGGATGAAGAAGGTGAATGGCAATCTGATCCAGATGTAATCTGTTTGTGGACTACTATAAAGAGTTACTTGGGAAGAAAGCTGATTCAAGAGTGAAGACCTTTAGGGGTTTCTTGAGTAATGGTCCCCTTTTAGCAAAGGAGCAGCATGTATAATTGTTGAAGCCACTGCAGAGAAAGATCTAAAAACTGCAGTGTTCCATATTGAGAGTAGTAAGAACCCTAGGTCCAGATGGATATGGTAGTGGATTTTTCGAAGCTACTTGGAACACCATAGGGAAGGACATCATTGAGGCAGTTCTGAATTTTTTTCAGAATGATAAACTACTAAAGCAACTGACTTGACAAGCATTGCCTTGATTCCAAAGATAAGTGTTCCTGAGTATGCCAGTCAATTTAGACCAGTCTCTTGTTTTAATGTGTTGTATATAAGTATTTCCAAGATGATCTGTAGCAAGCTAATGACAGCTATCACTCATATTGTAGCTGACAACCAAGGTGAAAGATCCATGATGCATAATGCCCTCATCTGCCATGACATACTGAGGCATTATAATAGGAATACTTCTCCAAGATGTCTGATAAAAATTGATCTTAGGAAAGCTTATGACATGGTAAATTGGGAATTCTTAGAAGAGGTTTTTGTTGGTATTGGTTTGCTAGAAAGATTCACTATTATGACATGTGTGACTTCTCCAAAGTTCTCTATCAATGTTAATGGTGAGAGACATGGATATTTTGAGGGAAAAAGAGGGCTCATGCAAGGAGACCTTGTCTCTCCTTTACTGTTTGTGCTAGTCATGGAGTATCTTTCAAGAATACTAAGGAGTATGATTGAATTGCCTGGTTTCAAGTATCACCCTATGCGTAAGCAGTTAAAATTTATTCAGCTTATTTTTTCTGATGACGATATTTTGCAAAGGTAATTTAGGTTCTGTGACAACTGACAAGGGTCATTGAAGCCCTGACACACTTTAGCAAAGCTTTAGGGTTGGTTGCTAACATGGAGAAGTTTAGCATATTCATGGCTGGGTGGATGATCATACAAAAGAATTACTGTTGGCTAAGACAGGCTTCTCCCAAGGTTCTTCTCCTATTAGATATCTTGGTTTACCAAGAAATGGAGCAAGTTGGAATGTCACCAGTTGATTGAGAAGATTACTAGCAGGATTAATTTCACATACTCCAAACAATTATCATATGCAGGGAGGCTTCAAGTGGTCAATGTTGTCTTGTTTTCAATCCACATCTTTTGGGGGCTGTATTTATTCAGCCACTAAGTGTTTTAAAGAAAGTTGATAGAAAATGTAGAGATTATCTTTGGGGCTGTTCAGAAGAGAAGAGGAACGTTTCCTTAGTAGCTTGGGAGGAAGTCTTTTTTCCTAAGAAGTGTGGGGGTTTAAATAGTAAAGGGCGTATGAACTGGAATATGACATCTGTTGGAATATTATTATGGCAGCTAACTGAGAACAAGGCCTCTCTTTGGGTCAAATAGGTCCACTCCACCATGGCATATATATGAAGACTGACTCAAAACATATGGATGCATAAAGCTCCACAAGAGTTGGTACTGGAAGAAACTAAACTCCCCTGAAAGAGGACATGCAGGTTTGGTATAAGCAAGGGAGGTAGGAACTATTCTATAACATAAGTTACATTGCCATTATTGGGGCCCATGGAAGGCTGGAGATTGCTGAACTCATTTGGATTGGAGTAGATCAACCAAAACATAGATTTATTGTGTGGCTGTGGCTATTCAAGGAAGGCTGCCCACAGAGGAGAGATTACTCAAGTTACATAATCCTGTGGAAAATATGTGATACTCCAGCAGTGGAAACTAAGCAGCACTTGTTTGTGGATTGCAATTGGAATCAAACTGTTAGGAAATCATTTATGCAATGGGCTGGTATTCAACTACAAGTTGGATAGCTACAACAAGTCCCAGGCAGTATCAAAAGGAAGCATTGGAAGCAATTCAAGGAGGAGGTGATAGCTGCAATCTGGGGAGCTATGATCTATCATATATGAGAGCTAGGAATTGGAAATTATTTAAAGGAGTAAATGTCATACTGAGGTGGTACTCACAGATTAAGAAGAAAACTGTAGAGAGGATAGATTTGCTTAAACTGTCTTAAGAGAGTGAATAGATGTAGAGCTTTTTTCCAAACTATACCGTGTAATTAGTGACTGTCTTGAGGCCTAAGTTTCACTTCACCCTTCCTAGAAGGTGGTTGGGGATTATGTGTTCTTTAGGTATTCTGTTTATTTGTTGTTATCAATGGTAATATTCGCAGTTGTTAGCAAAAAGATTTAGTTGCAAAATCTTGAGGATGCCAGAGAAAGAAAAGATCTCTAGGTTTATGGCTTGTTAATTTTGTACTCAACAATTAAGTTGGTGCAGCTCACTGGAAAAGAAAATTTTATCATGATATCTCTCTCGTCTTAGCCTAAACCGATTAAATCCGCTCTTTTTAAATTCCAGAAGAAGATCACCAAATGAGTCATCCATTTAACCACAGGCAGCAGTATCAAACAGTTTTTGCTTGTTAAAGAGAATCCCAACTGAACTAAATAGCTGATCCATCCAAAAGGTTTCATCTTCAACAATCTTTAGGGAGAATTTCATAGGGAAAGGGGAACTGAATGAAAAGTGGCACAGAAAACATATATTGTCTGATTACATGTTCACGCGAATTCATTATATAGACACGTTCAGCTGAAGGAGAAAAAGTTAGTAAAATAAAGGTTAAGTAATCTACCTGTGTGACCGTAGGAGAGTCATAACCATGAAGTCAGAATCCGTAAGGAGTATATTTCCTTGGGCATATAGTTCTAATAGAACATAATGAGCATTGGCACCTAGTCCAAACTGAAAGAGAACTATCTGAACCCAAAAAAATGAAGAATGGATAAGATACCAGATCATGAAATTAACCACTAATAGTAGGAGAAAGAATTAATGAAAATTCCCAAACAATGAAATAAACCCAATGCAATGATAGCACTATAGCATAAGCAATATACCCTGTCATAACCAAGTTGCCGCACATCCTCCAGCCTTCTTGTCCTTATATGCTTCCTCAATTTAAGCGTAAATCCAGATGGAGTGTTACTTTTGTCCCTAAAGAGAAATTGAAAATAAAACTTCAGATAAAGGGGGGAAAAACCAGCATATAGAATCCACAGCATATGTCATTGATCAACAAAGAAGTAATGCACTTGCCATGGAGAATCAAACTATGGTTGATAGCAAAAGACATCCATCCAAAAATATTCAAGCTTACGTTTCTAAATTATTAAATCCTAACTTGGATGTCCTGCTTATATGTTAATAACAACAACCACGCTTCAATCCCAACTAGTTGGCATCTATGAATCCTCTACATCAGTTCTTTTTTATTTGGACCCATTTCATTCCAGTATGGAGAAATAACTTGACTTGGCGAAATAGGATCACTGTAAAATTAAAGGTCCTCTGAATCTGACAAACATCAATATCCCACCCTAATGAAAATGTGATTCTACTTATGGGCCTGCTTTACATGGCTGTTGGCAAAGGAGGCAGTCGTAACCCAGGATAACTTGGTCAAGAGAGGATACCAACTTTGTTCTAGATGCTACTTATGTGGAGAGGAGGCAGAAACAATCAGTCATCTTTTTTTGCACTGTAGGTTTACTTCACAACTATGGGGGATGTTCATCAAGTTGACGGGATTCTTGTGGGTTATGCCAAGTAGAATTTTTGAAGTTCTAGCTTGATGGAACATAGAAGGCAACCTTCCCGGTCATAGAGAGAGATGGAAGATTGTCCCTTCTTGCATCTGGTGGACAATTTGGAAAGAACGCAAGCGAAGATGCTTTGAAGATAGATCAGCAATGTCCAAAAGAAGAAAATGAATTGTTTAGTTCTTTTTTACTTTTGGTGTAAAGGAGAATAGTTAGAAAACCATGAATTTACTTTTGATGTATTAGAATCCTTATGAGAAGTGTTAGTTTCATATTGTAAATAGAAGTATATAACCCTAATCCCATATGTATTAGGAGTAGGACATGTATTGTGTATTTTATACGGCTCACTGTATCATTGTCTTAATTAATAATATATATTCCTCTCGTGCTTTCTCACCTGGTATCATGCAATCGTGAGAAAATTAATATTTGTGCGTCATTCCAGCGATATCCGGGATGAAATAACTCAGTTACCGTGCAATTTTCCGGTGACCTAAGTGACTAATTGCATCAAAGTTACTAATTATCAGTGTTGTGCAAAATCCAACACCACCAAAAGGTCCCCAAGAGAGATCCGACCAAACCCCATAAAAGTTCACCTGAAAACACTCATTCGCACGCCCCCACGTGCCTGCCGGAGCTCTACCGGTGCGTCTGTCTTACGCGCCAGCGCATGAGGGTTGTTCCGGCCAGAATTTCAAAAAAATTCTGTTGGACAGTGTGTTCTCCGTGTTTTTTCGAGCCTACCCATCAAGTTTACATCATATTCCGACAACTTTGGAATTTTCCGGCGAGCTACAGTGACTTTTCCAGCGTGAACAGTGACCCAGCAATTTTCTGCTACTTTTTCCGGCACAATATTATAATGGAATCATTACCCGAAGCCTTTACCTCATAATCCGTTGGATTAAATGCAATAAATCCAATCCAAATGATTTCTTTACAGGATTATATTGAGTTCCTTCAGTACAAAGCATGTAAACAGACATCTTCAGGATTAACCTCCGTCGTTCCAACAAATAGTAGCATGACTAGTGTCTCCCAATCTTCACCTTTTGAGTCTTGGGTCATTGATTCAGGTGCATCTGATCATATTTCTGGAAACAAATTTCTGGTAATAAATATCTTTTCACTAGTCTTCCAATAGTCATAATGGCCAATGGGTCTCAAGCCATGGCAACCGCAATAGGTCAAGCTAGTCCACTTCCTTCCTTACCTTTAGATTCAGTTCTTTATGTTCCTGATAGTCCTATTAATCTCATAGTCGTAAGTCGCTTAGCCAAATCACTTAAATCTGTTGTTCTATTTTTTGATGACCTTGTTTTTATACAGGAACGCAGTACAGGGCGGATCATTGGTACCGGACGTGAAACAGATGGACTTTATTACCTTATCCTTGCAAAATCACATGGACTCGCATCTTGTCTTCCTCCCATAACTTCTCCCGTTACTGATTCACCAGATTTATTACATACACGGTTAGGACATCCCAGTTTGTCAAAACTTCATAAAATGGTACCTGGCTTATCTCACTTGTCCACTCTAGAGTGTGAGTCATGTCAGCTCGGTAAGCATACCCGCTCCCATTTCCCGCGGCATCTTGACAATCGAGCAAAGTCACCTTTTACTTTAGTCCATTCATATGTTTGGGGTCCTAGTCGGGTTAGCTCTACCTTAGGATTCCGCTACTTTGTCATTTTCATTGATGACTATTTCAGTTGCACTTGGATATTTTTGATTAAAAACCGATCTGAGTTGTTTTCTATTTTCCCGACCTTCCATGCTGAAATTCAAAATCAATTTGGGGTTTCTATCCGCATATTTCGTAGTAATAATGCCCTAGAGTATTTGTCTTCCTCGTTTCAGCAATTAATGAACTCCCATGAGATTATTCATCAAACATCTTGTCCGTACACATCCCAACAAAATGGGGTAGCTGAAAGAAAAAATAGACATCTTATTGAAACTGCTCGTACTCTGCTCATACAATCTCATGTTCCGCTGCGTTTTTGGGGATGCAGTTCTTTTATCTTGTTATCTTATTAATCGTATGCCATCTTCAGCTAGCCAAAATCAAGTTCCATTCTCTGTCCTGTTTCCCCACTTACCTTTGTTCTCTCTTTCACCCCGTGTCTTTGGGAGTACGTGTTTTGTTCATGACCTTAGTCCAGGAAAAGATAAGTTAGCTCCTCGTGCTCTTAAGTGCATATTTCTAGGTTACTCGAGAACGCAAAAGGGATATCGATATTATTATCCTGACCTTCATCGATTTCTTATGCCCGCTGATGTTACTTTCTTTGAAACTCAATCATACTTCACAGGTCCAGTTAATCACTTAGATATTTCTGAGGTGCTACCTGTTCCTTCTTTTGGAGATTCAATCTCTATCTCCCGTTCATCTTCTTCCACAACTCCAGTATCACCACCGAGTCCAGTGCCACTACCTATAGCTCCAGTATCACCATCGAGTCCAGTGCCACCACCTAGTCCAGTCCAACCAACTCTAGCTCCAATGCTACCACCTAGTCCAGTTCCACCAACTTTAGCTCCAGTGCCACCACCTAGTCGTGTTCAAGCTTCTACAGCTCCACCACTCTGGACTTAGCATCGCCGTCCGCCCCCAGTATCAGGCCCAGCTGATTAACGTCCTGCACCTGATCCTGCTAATACTGCGGACTTATCTCCTCTTAATCAATCGATTGCACTACGAAAAGGTATACGGTCCACAGTTAATCCTAATCCTCATTATATCGATTTAAGTTACCATCGTCTCTCATCATCCAATTGTGCATTTGTGTCATCTTTGTCCTCTGTTTCCATTCCTAAGTATACAGGTGAAGCATTGTCTCATCCCAGATGGCGACAGGCTATAATTGACGAGATCTCTGCTTTACATACGAGTGGTACTTGGGAGCTTGTTCCTTTTCCTTCAGGTAAATCGCCTGTTGGTTGTCGTTGGGTGTATGCAATCAAAGTTGGTCCAGATGGCCAGGTTGATCGACTTAAGGCTCGTCTTGTTGCCAAAGGATATACTCAGATATTTGGACTTGATTACAGTGATACTTTCTCTCCCGTAGCTAAAAATACACCAGTCCGCATTTTTCTATCCATGGTTATTGTTCTCCATTGGCCTCTCTATCAGTTGGACATTAAGAATGCTTTTCTTCACGGTGACCTTGAGGATGAGGTATATATGGAGCAACCACCTGGTTTTGTTCCTCAGGGGGAGTCTAGTGGCCTTGTATGTCGGTTGCGCACATCCCTCTATGGTCTAAAGCAGTCCCCTCAAGCCTGGTTTGGTAAGTTCAGCACAGTTATTCAAGAGTTTGGCATGACTCGTAGTGAAGTTGATCACTCTGTATTTTATCGATATTCTGATTCAAATCTCTATATTTATCTGGTCGTTTATGTTGACGATATTGTTATTACCGGCAATGATCAGGATGGTATTAGTAAGTTGAAGGAACATCTCTTTCTGCACTTTCAGACAAAGGATCTAGGCAGATTAAAGTATTTTTTGGGTATTGAGGTTGCTCAGTCTAGCTCGGGTATTGTGATATCACAACGGAAGTATGCCTTAGATATTCTCGAGGAAACAGGAATGACAAGTTGTAGACCTATTGACACTCCGATGGATCCGAATTCTAAACTTCTGAGCCTCTTAGCGATCCTGCAAGATATAGGTGATTGGTTGGTAAATTAAATTACCTCACAGTGACTAGACCTGACATTTCCTTTCTTGTGAGTGTTGTGAGTTAGTTTATGAATTCTCCATGTGATAGTCATTGGGATGCAATTGTCCACATTCTTCGGTATATAAAATCAGCTTCAAGCAAAGGCTTATTGTTTGAGGATCGAGGCCATGAGCAGATCATTGGATACTCAGATGTTGATTGGGCAGGATCACCTTTTGATAGACGTTCTACGTCCGGATATTGTGTCTTAGTAGAAGGAAATTTGGTGTCTTGGAAGAGCAACAAACAGAATGTGGTTGCTCGGTCTAGTGCAGAAGCAGAATATCGAGCAATGGATATGGCCACATATGAGCCAATTTGGATAAAACAGTTGCTCAAGGAGCTGAAATTTGGAGAGATTAGTCAGATGGGACTTGTGTGTGTGATAATCAAGCTGCTCTTCATATTGCATCAAATCCAGTGTTCCATGAGAGAACAAAACACATCAAGATTGACTGTCACTTTGTTAGAGAAAAGATACTCTCAGGAAATATTGCTACAAAATTTGTAAAGTCAAATGATCAACTTTCTGATATTTTCACCAAGTCCCTCACTGGTCCTCGTATTAGTTATATATGTAACAAGCTCGGTACATATGATTTATATGCACCAACTTGAGGGGGAAAGTTAGTTTCATTGTGTAAATAGAAGTATATAACCCTAATCCCATATATATTAGGAGTAGGACATGTATTGTGTATTTATAGGGCTCAGTGTATTGTCTTAATTAATAATACATATTTTTCTCTCGTGCTTTCTCACAAGAAGAAAAAGGATTAGGAGAGCTTCTCCTACGCTTCACCTCGTAATTATGGATGACTCCACAGTTTCTCTGTAGTCTTATTATTATACAAATGTTACCTTTTCAAAAAACAAAAAAAAATACCAAATTCACTGAAAAGTATCAATATCATATTGCTTATTTCTACTTAAGTACTTTTTAGTGCATTTAGTATTTTGTTATGTAATCAAGACAACAACTAAACTGAAAAATTGTCAACATTGTATATTGAGGCAAAATTGATTGATTCGTGGACTTATACCGCAACTTGGACTTTTTAGTATTATGCCAAATTCAGCAAAAACTACCAAAATTAAAGGTGTGTTTGGTATGAAGAAAACTATTTTCAGAAAATATTTTCTATTTTCCTAAGTATGGTTGGTTTAAACAACAACAACAACAACAACAACCCAGTATATTCCCACAAAGTAGGGTCTGGGGAGGGTAATATGTAGACATGCTTTACCTCTACCCAAGAGGGCAGAGAGGCTGTTTCCAATCGACCCTCGGCGCAGGGGAGAGAAAGGCAAACAAAAGCAAAAACAAAAACAGCATTAGTTACACCAGCATACATCGCATAAATAATTAACTAAACATACGAGACATAAGTACCGTGAATATACCTGCATGCAATAGTATTAAAACAATAACTACCAGAAATGACTACCAAAAGAGAACGCAAACTAATTCTCTATGGGTGGCCCTACCGCACCTCGCCCACCCCGGAAAGGAGTTCGAAAAATCTAGTAACCCAAATCTAGGAGCCCCTACCCTACAACCCTGATACTAGACCTCCAGACTTTCCTATCAAGGGTCACATATTCTTTCTCACTCAAAGAAATTGTTGAACAAGGTATCTGTATTTTAAATCCCATAGATACACGGTATGTGTAGAGGCAATGAAAATGTCATGTCTTTGTGTCGCATAACAATTATCAGATCCACTATGAAACGGGTGCAAATAGAGAAAGGTATAAATTCATATTGCTATCCCCAACTAGTTTAGGATTGAGGTAGTTAATTGATATGATTGATTATATGCGTGAACGGAGGGAGAGAAATAATGGGTACCAGAACACTCCGTCCCATACAGCATGGCAGGTCTAACCACACCTCTATAAAACTTTCCCTTGAGTTTCTGTGGCACTTTCTTATCACACAGGACCCCTGATGCAAGCCTCCACTTCGACCACCCCGCCGCTATACGGTGAGTGACATCCCCGTCTATCTCCCCGTCCCCCTGAATCACCGATCCAAGGTATCTGAAACTATCCCTCTTGGCTATGGCCTGAGACCCAATCATCACGCTCCCTCCCGCTTCGCTCGGATCAGCGCTAAACTTGCACTCCAGGTATTCTGTCTTAGACCTGCTTAGTTTGAAGCCCCTAGATTCGAGAGCCTGTCTCCATTCCTCAAGCCTCTCGTTAACACCGCCCTCGTCTCGTCTACCAGGACTATGTCATCAGCAAATAGCATACACCAAGGTACATTCCCTCGAATATGCCGCGTCAAAGCATCCATCACCAAGGCAAACAAGAGGGGGCTAAGCGCAGATCCTTGATGGAGCCCCATAACCACCGGGAAATGGTCTGAGTCGCCACCCACTGTCCTGACCCTAGACTTAGCTCCATCATACATATCCTTGATTATTCTGATGTAGGCTTCTGGCACGCTCTTAGCCTCTAGACACCTCCATAACACCTCCCTAGGGACCTTGTCATACGCCTTCTCCAAGTCGATGAACACCATGTGCAGGTCCTTCTTCATATCCCTGAATTGTTCCACCAATCTCCTGACAAGGTGTATAGCTTCTGTAGTGGACCGACCCGACATGAAACCGAACTGGTTCACGGAGATAGATGTCGACTCCCTCACCCCGGCCTCGATCACCCGCTCGCAGACCTTCATGGTGTGGCTTATTAATTTGATGCCCCTATAGTTGTTGCAACACTGGATATCCCCTTTGTTCTTGTACAAGGGCACCACCGTACTCCACCTCCATTCCTCCGGCATCCTTTTGGTCCTATAGATCGCATTGAACAACCCGGAGAGCCACTCCACTCCTGACCTACCCATGCATTTCCAGAACTCCACCGGGATCTCGTCAGGCCCGGTCGCTCGGCCCCTACTCATCCTTCGCAAAGCCCCTATGACCTCCTCCACCCTAACGCGCCTGCAGTACCCAAGGTCTCTATGGTGCTCTGAATGCCCTAGCTCCCCAAGCTCTATGTTTCGATCCCCCTCCTCGTTAAGTAGATCTTGAAGTACGCCTGCCATCTCTGTTTGACTTGAGACTCCCCCATCAGGACTCTACCATCCTCATCCTTGATGCACCTAACTCGATCCAGGTCCCTCGCCTTCCTTTCCCTTACTTTGGCTAACCGAATAACTTCTTGTCCCCGCCTTTCTCCCCCAATTCCTCGTACATGCAACCAAAAGCCGCGTTTTTAGCTTCCGTGACCGCCAGTTTTGCTTCCTTTCTTGCCACCTTATAGCTCTCTCTATTCACCCGCCTTTCTTCCTCGCTTGTGCTCCCTGCCAACTTCGCAAAAGCTGCTTTCTTCACCCCTATTTTTCCTCGTACTACGTCGTCCCACCACCGGTCGCCCTGATGTCTGCCTTGATAGCCTTTGGCTACCCCAAGCACATCTCGCGCTGCCTCCCTAACTAGATTTGCCGTCTCTGACCAAATTGCGTCTGCTACCCCAGAACTTCTCCAAGCTCCACCATCAACTAACTTCCTCTCCAGCTCCTGGGCTTTCTCTTTAGTCAAAGCACCCCATCTAATTCGCGGTCGACCCCGAGCACCCCTCTGCTTCTTCTTCACCCAGAGGCCGACATCCATCACTAGGAGTCTATGAAGGGTTGAAAGGGATTCTCCCGGAATAACCTTGCAGTCCCTGCACAGACCTCTATCGCTCCTTCCGAGAAGGAGGTAATCGATCTGAGTCCTCGCCGTCGAACTTTTGAAGGTGACCAAATGCTCCTCCCTCTTCTGAAATGCCGAGTTAGCAATCAGAAGCTCGGAAGCCCTAGCGAAATCCAACAGCCAGTGTTTTTGAGAGCGCAAAGCGCAAAAAAGCGACGAGGGCTTGCCTCGCTTCAAAAGCGAAGCGCAAAGCGAAGCGCACGCTTTATTGAAGTAAAGCACAATTCTTAAAAAACATAATGTAAAATTATAAATAATCAAAAACATCAATTTAAATACTTAAAAGTAGGTACTAGGTACCACCAAATCAATAAACTGAAAGTACATATAATATATATAAGCGAAAATATAATCAATAAACTGAAAATACATATAATATATATAATAATTAATTAACTGAAGTTTGAAAATATACTGAAATTATATAAAGTTATAATAATTAACTGAAAATAAACTGAAATTATATAAAGTTATAATAATTAACTGAAAATAAACTGAAATTATATAAAGTTATAATAATTAACTGAAAATAAAACGAAATTATACATTATTATAATTAACTGAAAATAAACTGATTATATAAATTATAATAATTAACTGAAAATAAACTGAAATTATATAAATTATAATAATTAACTGAAAATAAACTGAAATTATATAAATTATAAAGTTATAATAATTAACTGAAATTATATAAAGTAATAATATAATTATATAAAGTTATAATATAATGTAATTATATAGTTATAATAACTGAAACAGAGGAAGAAAAGTAAATGTATAATAAATGTAATTATATAAAGTTATATATACACATAACAGAAAAGAAAAGTAAAAAAGAAAACTTTCTTCCTCTGTTATGAGCAGAGAAACAGAGGAAGAACGAGAGAAGAAGCAGAACGAAAAAAAAAATGTGAAGAACTCGAGAACAGAAGAAGAAAGGAGAAAGGAGAAGAAGAAATTACCTGGGTCAGCAGTGGAGAAAGGAGAAGAAGATGAGCAACTCTAATTTTTGGCAAGGTTAGAAAGAACGAGAGAAGAAGGTAAAAACCCCTAATTTTTGGTCAATTGTCCAAGGGGAAGGGGTTTTTGGTTGATTTAGGGTCTGTAAAAAACAGACCCAAAGCTTTTTTTTTCTTCAAAAAAGCCCACCAGTGCTTTTTTGTAAAGTAGCGATCGCTTCAACGCTTTTTCAGCCTCGTCGCCTCGTCGCTTTTCACTGTGAAGTGCTCTCGCTTTCTCATATCTGGTCGCCTCAGCCTCTTGGAAGCGAGACTAGGTCGCATCGCCTCGCTTTGCGCTTAAAGCGACGAAGCGAGCGCTTTTTAAAACACTGCCAACAGCGCAGTGCCTCCTCCGTTCCTAACCCCGAGGCCAAAGCCGCCGTGCACCTCACCATAACCACTAGCATCCGCCCCAATATGGCCATTAAAGTCCCCTCCAATGACCAACTTCTCAGATTGGGGAATACTACACACCAACTCATCCAAGTCATCCCAAAAATGCCTCTTAACCTCCTCATCTAAGCCCGCATGCGGTGCATAGGCACTGATGACGTTGAGGACGCAGCCCCCGATAACCAACTTAATAGACATCAACCTATGAACATATTTGAAAATATTTTACTTATGAACATATTCCTCAAAATGATCTCCCTCTAAAAACAGGGAAAACATTTTCCAAAACTTTATTTCAAACTTTCACACCCTCAACCCATCCCCACCTCAACCCCTACCCCTATCCCCTCAACCTCCACCCCCTTCCCCATCCCCATCCCCATCCCCGTCCCCGTCCCCGTCCCGTCCCCGTCCCCGTCCCCGTCCCCGTCCCCGTCCCCGTCCCTCACCCTTGCTACCGCCATCCCAGCCTCTAGACCCGATCTACCAACCTCCCCCGTTCTAACCGATTTCGTCTCCCGTAGTGTTTACCAAGATTATATTTATTTAAAAAAAATATTTTCCGCTAACTAACCAAACACCAGAAAATAAGTAAGAAAACCACTTATTTTCCACAGGAGAACATTTTCCTTCATACCAGACACACCCCAAACTTCATAGTTCTCTAAGGCCATCTCCAACCTTTATCCCATTTTTTGTCCCCAAAATGGGGATTCCCCATTTTGGGGACAACTTAATCCAACCATTCCCCATTTTTTTCCCCAAACTTTTTTATGTTCTTCTCTTTTTTCTATATTATATAATTATCTTTCATTTCAATTTTATTTTTTAATTTCGATTAAACAAATTCCATCTTTTATTTTTATTAATTTGTAATTTTATAATTAAAACAATTTCATAAATTTTAAATAGTATAATTTGTAAGCAATTATTATATATTAACTAATAATTCACATAAAACATTGATATGCATGAAAACTAATTTTACATTTGAGCACGAAAATTAATTTTCCGAAAATATGCACGAAAATTAATTTATCAAAATTATACACCAAAGTTAGGATATAATATTAATATTATAAAAACATTACGTAAATATAATTAAGTGTATATAAAGAGATAAAATAAAAGATTAAATAATAAAATAATAATAAAAAAGTAATGAATAGTATATGTACCCCATATTTGAGGGAACACTATTCATCCCCATTTTGGGGACAAAAATGGGGGAGTGTTGGAGTAAAATTTTCCCAGATGTGCGGTAAGTTGTACAAGTAGAGTTACATTTATATCGGAGCTATGCAGAGCCAAACTTCGTCGAAAAATTATATTGTGCAAATACAGCAACAAAATTATTAATTATATGTATATTGTTAAATCCCTTTATTAGCATAAGGGAAGATTCTAGTGTACCAGCAAAAGGATTCAAAAATTGCTTCAGGTTGCTGGTTCATACCTCAGGGTAACATTCTAGTATTGTTTTAAATCTCCTTGTACATATTACTCGCTCCGCCACTGATAAGGGTCCATATAAAAGATTATACTAAATGCACTGAAATTTATCAAAATCAAATTTCATGTTTTCCTGTTTTCAGTATAACAGTAAAAGAGTAAGAAAATATAGGTACCGAAGATAATCAGTGGTATGCAAACGAACGCCACTTTCCATGAGCAATAAAACCTTCTCACTCTCCCCTGATTCAGTAACTCCACTGCTGTTCATTAGCTTAAACACATAAGTCTGCAATCCAACACACATAACAAACATCAGCCAATCGCGGTTTTACACAAATAAATTAAAAAAAAAAAACTAATCAGAAAGAAACAAAAGAAAGGAAATGGGAAAACCTTTGGGGAAAGATCATAAACGTTGGAACAACGCATTCCGATTAAGCGGCGCAAGCATTTGACTTCTGCGGCCACATCCGCGGTATTCATTCGCACCTTCACCATCTTCGATTACAGTTTCTCTGCAAACACAAAGGGCTAAATGAAGCTTCCCTTTCTCTGGTTGGTTAGGGATTTTGATTTTTGGAGCTAACTCAAAATACCATTGACGTATCCACTATATAATTAGATTAGTTCAATGCTTTTAAATTTTTTAATGATTAATCAGTCAAATTAAAATTGTAAATCAGCACCTGTAGTTGGGGCTTGTTGTCTAGTCTAAGTGCTGTTTCTTTTTTTTTCTTTTTTTTCCTTTTTTTTCTTTGAGCAGTAAATAGTTTATAATTTTGGTAATAGTTTATAATTTTGGTCAATAAAATTATTTAGTTACTAAAAATAAATTAAGCATATATAACCTTCAATTAATTAAAAATTTTACCATTGATCCCTTTGCTTGTAAACTTTTCACAAATTTACCATTCTTATCTATTATACCACCACTTAATTATCCATGTATTATGTTAAGCTAAGAGTGATATAGTTATAAAAATCCAAATATAACATATTTCCTGCGCATATATGAATTAATTGGTTATGTGCTGCTATTTGCGAGGCTACGCACGTAAAAGGTTACGAGAGTGTGTGCGTAGCTAGTATTATATTTATGTCTAGGTAGTCTAAGACCCAAAAACATTCTTTACTTGTAATACTTGTAACCTTATTGTTAGCTTAAATTGCTTAAATCATATCAAAGTGGCAAATAACTTTCAAAAAGAGTTAAACTTCATTTTTTGACTTGTAAAAGAGAAATTTACACCTCATTGAATAATAGTCTTGATTGACTCTTAAAATGTGTGCTTCTGTGTGTACCTGCGTCGCATGTATGATTCGCAAGCAGTGTGATTGTTTATTTATATTTGACCGCATCGCATGTATAATTCGCGAGCGAGGTAATAGATGCATATATGGTTCATGCCATTCGACCCTCTGGCAGTGCGCAATTTAAATATTTTTAGATCGGGTCATACGACCTCGAAATGATTTGTGCATGCTTGTAATGTTTGCCTTGAGATTTATAAATGTTGATATTCGTTTTCCCTATCCTGAGATAAATGTAGAAATGATGAAAAGGAATCTGGAAGTTTCCTATGAAAGAAATTATTAGTTATTTGCTTTATTTTATTGAGTTGCAACTGATCACGTTCAACTATGCCTTCTAAAAAGGACAATGTGATCGCAGCAAATATAACCCAAGCATTTCACACGGGGTCAAATCCTCAGAGAGTTAACCTACCAACTACAATCTTCAAAACCCAATAATCTTTCGAATCAGCTTCCCAAATATTCAAATATCCTTTTTGAGTATTCTCTTCACACCTGGCCACCCCGGTTCCTTTCTGCTTTTTTTCTTGCTACGGGATTAGCCTGTTTGGCGTGAACGATTCCATCTATCACTTACGTCATTTCTCAAGGTCAGAAATCTCAAATTTAGAATTTAAGCATGAAGTCATCGTTCCGTCATCCAACATGCTTAACTACTTTTGCAAAGAACTAAATATTGGAAACAATACTAATATGTGTAAACAAGAATGAGAAAGATTAAGGTGATGATTTCCCCTATTGATGGAATCTCTTCTGTTTATGTTCATACAAATTTATCAATATCTCTCTATCAATCGTAAACAATATTCCTACCGTAAATCTCTCCCGAGTAATCACAATAATTTACTATTGCACTCTTCCGAGTTACCCTAGCTTGCTCTAATTATCACAATATACTTTAGATTACACCCAAGGTTTCATTATTCCTAATCCCACCTTTAGACCCGCAAATTATAGATTCCTCTAATAATTTTGGAATGGTGTTGTTCAACAATAACCTAAATATGCATTCTTTTCCAAGTTTTGCACACTAAATAGGCATAGCTAATTGAGGATCCTATCAATTAACTACAACAAGAACGAAGTTGAAAAAATAGAAATTAACTAACAATTTGTATTCACATAAATCAGAAGTTCATCAACCAATAGGTTCTATCACAACCTTAGATAAGAATTTAGCTACTCATAACTATGAAAGCAAAAGATATAATAGATTTTATAATGAAAATTCGAAAAGTAAGAGATGTGTTTAGAGAATTCTCTCACACTAGTTTCCTTGCAAAAGTACTTAATAATACAAAACTTGCCTCCTTTGGGCGAATCCTAAGGTTTTATAAAGGGTTTAGGTCATAAAAATCCCGTTTTTTACACTTTAGTCCCATAACTTTTCCGCCTGTCACCGCGGTTCTGCCGCGATCGCGGTCGAACCGCGATGAAACACCCTCTCTGAATCTTTATTTTTTTTCAGCAGTCTTCAACCACCGCGGTTTCACCGTGGTCGCGGTGGAACATCGGTGAAAACGCATTCTCTGAATCTCCAATGTTGTCATGCGAGAACTTTAGTGATTTTGGCATAATTAGCCTTTTTCATCTTCTTTTGACTCCAAAAGTGCTCTTTAGCCTTCTTCAACCATTTTTTACCTATAATACATGAAAAACACTAATAAGAGCATTTTGTCATCATATATATTATCAAAACAACGTTAAAATATGATTATTTAGGGTATGAATATAGTAAAATTCACCTATTATCAATACCCCACACTTAAACCTTTGCTCGTCCTCGAGCAACTTTAATCACACTTCTAGGCCTTCATTCTCAATGTCTTTCCCAAAATACATCACACAAGCTACAATCCATGATTAAACCTAAGTAGTGCACAATCCTTACTCAAATGCAGACTCTCATGCCAAAATACATTATTGCCTACTCTAATTACTCTAACAGACCTGAAGACTTACCTTTTCTTCATGAGTTACATGCCCTCACAATACAAAATCTGAGAGAAGTTCCTACACATATGAAATTTACAACAAGGACCTATACATAGAAAGAATTCACTCACTCTCAGCAACGAACATTCATATGCACACAGACACATCATAAGCTTGCCCCTAGTGTAATACTCTACTAATCAATCCATTCAGTCAAATATCAATAGGTCTTTAAGGGTTGTAATGTAGGCTACGGGACGGGTAGGATACTTTTGGATATAGTGGCTAACCTCCCTAAGCACTTCTTATACACCAAACTTCCTTTTTGTCTTACCATTATGCTCACCCTAACCATTCTTCCACCTTTTGATTTACTTGTAATCCCACTTTTCTTTTAGGTGCAACTGGCTTCATTCTATTATATTTTCTCTTTTTTTTTTAGAATAGAACATTCACTGTACAAATGCCAGTTCACCAACTCTACCATTCATTCTTGATTTTCCTTTTTTACTACTCCCTCACCCCCCACACTTTTACTTTTGCATATTCATTACAATTCGAGTGCTTCTAGGAGGTAAGGTGCAACAATGTACAACATATCTATTGTGAACATTATAGGGTTATCAAAGAACATGCTTAAGGCTCAAAGGGGTTAACTATGATATTATGTACAGGTGGATTCACAGTTTTTGTTATGGGGTTGCACAAAGTAATGCATATATCATCTCTATAACTAATGACTTCTATTTCGCTTTGCACACACACGGGGCAAGTTCCAGGTATCATGTGTAAACACATAATGCAGGTAAAAATCTCACACACACTTAGCATGCAACTCATTCCGAATTGGTTCATCAACAAAGTCATACAAGTGTTCAAGCAAGCCACATTGTGCAACATAAGGCATATCTTAGAATCTACAATCAAGCTTAGATAATACACTCTCAAATTTCTTTTAGTTTTGCAAGTGTGCATACTCGGGGTTACATATTTACCTTTACCAATTTAAACCTAAACTAGAAAAAAGAAAAATCTACCTAACTCGATTCAAGAGAAACCCTTAAAAAAGAACCGTGGTCAAAAGAAAAACCAAGGGGGAGATAATACATTACCTAAGAAAAGGAAAAGAAATAAACCAAAAAAAAAATCTACATGGACTACTTCCCTCAAGAGTACTGTCCAAGTAGTCCGTCATGAGGAAAAGTCCTCAACTATTGCTTTTGGGTTTTCATGGTTTTTATATTATTATTTTTTTCGACTTCGACTTTCAAGAAACCCATCGACAAGTATCCATCGTCAGGCCGAACCAGCTAATATTATATACAACTAAATTATATTCTTCATAATTATACAATTTACAACATACAAAATAGAGTAAGTCTCCCACCCCACACTTAAAATCATGGCATGTCCCCATGTCATATAAACAAAGTAAAGCATAGAATGGTGAGAAGACTTCCCTGAGACTCAATCAGAGTCGGAGATTGTTGCGGGGTCGACGTTGCATGCTCGATCCAATGCTCTGAACCAGGACATAACTCCCAGACCTGGATTATCGCTGAGACATTGCATCCATGTGAGTGTGCAAGCCGTCCATTGAAGTGCGTAGATTCGCCACTTCTTCTTCCAAAGACCTAAGCATAGGTCTCGTGGACTATGAACGTGGAAGGCTAGCTCCAAAATGAGCGTGCCTAGATGGACCTGCAATGTCTATGGACCTCCTGGACTGGACAACCGGGACTGGGTCATCATCATCATCATTAATATCAATTGGGTCGTTACCTCGTCCCACCCGAATACATGAAGCTTTGAATGGGGCTTTTTGTGGCAAGTCGCCATCAGTCGGTAAGGTGTGTGTATGGTGATTTAGGCAAGGAGTAGTGACGAAAGAAGATAAATAGAATCCCTTTGACTTTAGAGGACCCCTAAGTATCATTTCATCACTGATTATTCGGGAAACGTCAAACTCTTTTTGGGTGACAAAACACCAAGTCAACACTGCCCTATTGAAATTCACATATGCAGTGTTACTTGAGGGGTGGAACCGGTTGCAGATTACAGTGAGCCAGCATTTGGCCAAGTGCGTGAAAGAGGTGGAATTAAGTGTGATTTGGTCATGTATCCAAAGAGGACATCCACCTACGCACAAAGCCTAAATCATGATGTCCCAAGTGACACCTGACCTATCGTGGTAATAGTCCACATCACTACTATATGGGAGCAATCTCAAAACATGCATGATACTAGGCACCTTGGCATAGACATACTTACCTCGAACAAACAACTCTCTAGCCATATGGAAGGTGGAGTTAGCATAGAACTCATGCACCAACATTTTGTTGACATATCCGATCAATCAGAATTTCTTGCACAAAGGCCTTTGTGGCCTTGGCATGAAAGTCACGCTCAGCCACTTCAGAAGAAAAATGGGACTCATCATAGGTTGGTTGCCTAGATGGTCCGGCTGCTTGCCTCGATCATTTAGGTGCCATAGTCCTGCACATAAGAAGCACATTATATAAAAAATATGTTCATAACAGTAGTTACTCGGATGGTTACTGAGACTTCATCACCCGCTGACTACAAACATACTTCTTCAATGCAATCATACCATGACTACTACACTCCCACAATTATTTTCACTTTTACCACCAATTCCAGCCTAATGCACCCCACACTTACTCTTTTCAATGTTAATTATATTTACATAGCCATCATGTACACGTCATTCATCCATGACAACACCACCCCATACAATTATACACAACCTCCAAAATTACTACAACCCAACCAAGCTTAGGCATAACATACTCCAAAATTATACAACACAATGCCAACCCATGGCTCAAACATTACATTTATAATACAAAACATGATTGTGGATCTCCACACTACCAATTTATCCTCACAATTAAACAATTTTGGAGACCCATCCAATTCTAGCACCAAGCATCATAAATATCACATATACAACAACGACAATAATAATAATAGGGCACAAATTTATGTTTTACATTAAGACTATATAGGGTTTAACTAAAAATTACCAAATAGACTAAATTATACTATCTAAACTAAAAGAAATAGAGAGGAGAGAGAAGTACTTACTTAGAGGTAAGAGAGCAAGGTAGGTAATGGAGGTGGGTTGATGGAGTTGTGAAGGAAGAAGAAGAAGAAGAAAAAAAGAGATAGAGTGGGGAGTTGTTTAGAGAGAATAGAGAGAAGAAGGGATGGGGGCGGCTGGTTATGAAGGAATAAGAGGGGGGGGGGGGGTTATTTTAGTTTAGGTTATAAAAGGGGGGAAAAAATAATAAATAAATAAAATTTTAAAAAAAAACTTACATGGTCGCGACTGAGTCTACAGCGATCGCGGTAGAACCACGAGTAGTGAGGTTCAGAAAGCTTAATCCATCGCGGTTTGACCGCAATTACGGTCCAACCGCGATGGATCAACTTCAGAGAGGGCGTTTGACCGCGGTTTCACCGCGATCGCGGTGGAACCGCAGTAGATATCCCCCTATGATTCTAACGCCTAGCAATTTATTTTTAATCTATACTATTATATTTACAACTACAACAATTTCGTGGGTTGCCTCCTACGTAGCGCCTGATTTAACGTCGTGGCACGACTCAACTTAGCGCATTTAAGGCTCACTCTTTGTGGATTGTTCAAGTACAACTTAGACTTCTCTTTGGACTCGTCCATGCCTACGTACAATTTTAATCGCTGTCCATTGACTCTGAAAGTGTGAGAGCCATTTTCAGCACCTACTCCCACAGCTCTAGACGGTAACACTTCAACCACATGAAATGGTCCAGACCATCTTGATTTCAGTTTGCCCGGGAACAATCGTAGTCTTGAGTTATAGAGTAATACTTTGTCCCCAGACTTATTTACGGTCTATGATGTTTTGGTCATGCAGCCGCTTCATCCTCTCCTTATATAACCTCGTGCTCTCAAAAGACAAATAGCGGTACTCTTCTAACTCATGTAATTCAATGACTCTTATTTTGCCCGCATCTTCCAAGTTGAGATTTAGTTGTTTAAGTGTCCACCATGCTTTATGTTCCAGTTCAACGGGTAAGTGACAAGCCTTCCTAAACACCAACTTGTATGGTGACATGCCGATTGGTGTCTTAAAAGCTGTCCTATAGGCCCATAGCGCATCATCGAGCTTCCTTGACCAGTCTGTCCTTGTGGCGTTCATTGTTTTTGTTAGTACACTCTTTATTTCCATGTTGGCTACTTCAACTTTCCCACTAGTTTGCGGGTGGTATGGAGTAGCCACCTTATGTCACACATCATATTTTGCCAGCATTTTTTCAAATGCCCGATTACAAAAGTGAGTGTCCTTGTCGCTTATGATTGCCCGCGGTGTCCCCAAGCGAGTGAATATGTTTTTCTTGAGAAACCCAACCACCACCTTAGCATCATTGGTGGGTAATGCTACAACTTCCACCCATTTGGACACATAATCTACAGCAACAAGAATAGACTTATTATTGTAGGAGCTGACAAAGGGACCCATGATGTCTATCACCCAGACATCAAATACTTCTGCCTCTTGGATAGGGTTCATGGGCATCTCGTGACGCCGTGAGATATTCCCGGTGCATTGACATTCATTACACCCTTTTACCCATAAGTGCGCATCTTTAAACATTGTTGGCCAGAAAAATCCGGCCTCAAGCACTTTAGCTGCTGTGCAAACTCCTCCGAAATGGCCACCATATGCCGAAGCATGACAAGCCTACAAGACAGAAGATTGTTCGATCTTGGGGATGCATCTCCAGATCATGTTATCAAGGCAAATTTTAAACAAGTAGGGCTCATCCTAATAGTACAGTTGGCTTTCACGAAAGAATCTTTTCCTCTGGATCGATGACAGGTCGTGAGAAACAATACCACTGGCCAGGTAATTTGCATAATTTGCATACCATGGCGCTTCAAAAAGAGTGGTAGCAAGAAGTTGCTCGTCTGGAAAAATTTCCAGGATTTTTTCACTTTCTATAACATTTTCAGTTCCTTCATGTCGTGATAAATGATTAGTGACTTGATTTTCAGTGCCCTTGCGGTCACGCATTTCAAGATCGAACTTGTGCAGTAGCAGCACCCAAAAAATTAGGCGCAGCTTAGAGTCCTTCTTTTTAATTAGATATCTAAGTGTTTCATGGTCAGTGTATACAATTGCCTTGGATCCTATCAGATAGGACCTGAACTTGTCAAAAGCAAACACTACAGCAAGTATCTCCTTTTCCGTCACTATGTAATTTAGCTGGGCTCCGCTCAATGTTCTACTACCATAGTAGATTGGATGCATCAACTTGTCCTTCCGCTGGCCCAGCACTGCCCCTACTGCATAGTCACTAGCATCGCACATGAGCTCGAATGGTTGCTCCTAGTTGGGGGCAATAATGATTGGTGTTGTGACCAGCCTCTTCTTCAATTCCTCAAATGGTATCCTGCAATCATCAAAAAATATAAAAGAGTGATCTTTTTCTAGTAACTTATAGAGGGGGTTGGCGATTTTGGAGAAGTCTTTAATGAACCTCCGGTAAAAATCGGTATGTCCAAGAAAGCTTTTAATGGCTTTGACTGAAGTTGGTGAAAGCAACTTTGCAATGACATCAACTTTTGCTCTATCAACCTCAATTCCCTTGCTTGACATCTGGTGCGCCAATACTATTCCTTCTTGTACCATGAAATGGCACTTTTTCCAATTTAGAACCAAGTTAGTCTCGATGCACTGTTTCAGCACACGCGTCAGATTGACCAGGCATTCATAAAATAAATTCCCTACCACTGAGAAGTCATCCATGAACACCTCTATAATATCTTCCACCATATCAGTAAATATGACCATCATGCACCTTTGGAATGTGGCAGGTGCATTGCATAGGCCAAATGGCATCCTCTGGAAGGCAAAAAATACCGTATGGGAATGTGAATGAGGCCTTTTCTCTATCCTCATGAGCAATAGAGATCTAACTGTACCCTGAGTACCCATCTAAGAAACAAAAGTGTGACCTCCCTGCCAACCTGTCTAGCATCTGATCAATGAAGGGAAGTGGGAAGTGGTCTTTTCGGGTGGCAAGATTCAATTTTTTGTAGTCCATACAAATCCTCCAGCCGGTGACAGTTCTTGTTGAAATTAACTCATTGTTCTCATTCTTCACCACCGTCATGCGACCCTTTTTTGGTACATATTGAAATGGGCTAACCCAGCTGCTATCAGAGATTTGGAAAATAATTTCCGCATCTAACCACTTTATTACCTCTTTCTTCACCACTTCCTTCATGTTCGGATTCAGCCTTCTCTGATGTTCCCTGGAAGGTTTGTGTCCCTCTTCCAGAAGAATCTTATGCATGCAATAGGCGGGGCTAATCCCTTTTATGTCTGCCATGGTCTAACCAATGGCAGTTTTGCACTCCTTGAGTACCTATATAAGTTGTTGAGCCTGCACATCTAGCAAACCAGATGAGATAATAATAGGTAAAGTGGAGTTAGGGCCCAAAAATTCGTACCTTTGGTGAGCTGGTAATGGCTTGAGTTCCATCTTAGGTGGTTCCTCAATGGATGGTTTTGTTGGAGGGGTCTCTCTCTTTTCTAGGTGTAGAGGTTCGAACTCTAGATTTCTATCCCAAAACCCCCTACCTTCTAGTGCCAACACCCATTCTGCCAGACTTTCCCTATTTACTTCCTCTAAGTTCATTAGGCATGTTGTTAGTGGATCTTCAGCTGTCAACGCCTCATTGTCTATTTCCACTATCACACTGCATCAATAAGGGAGCAATTTGCGAACTCACTTGGGCGCCTCATAGATTTCTGCACATTGAATATGATCTCTTCATCATTTAGTCTCATCTTGAGCTCCCCAGTCTCACAATCTATCAATGCTCTCCCAATGGCCAAGAATGGTCTTCTTAAGATTATAGGAATCTCCTCATCCACTTTGCAGTCTAAAATCACAAAATCAATGGGAAACACAAACTTCCCCACCTGAATAAGAACATCACCTAAGATCCCAAATGGTCGTTTCACGGTCCTGTCAGCTAGCTGTAGCAACATTGAAGTGGGTATAACTCTCCCAATTCCCAACCTCTTATAAATTACCAAGGGCATAAGATTGATACTTGCCCCCAAATCACACAATGCCTTAGTAAATGCAAAGTTCCCTATAGTGCAAGGAATAGTAAAGCTACCTAGATTAGATAACTTTTCAGTTATGGGTCTGGATACCACTGAACTACACGTCTAAGTAAGTGTGACTGTGGCCAAGTGTTGAAAATCAAACTTCCACGACATCAAGTCTTTCATCATTTTAGCATATCCAGACATCTCTTTCAAAGCTCCAATTAGAGGTATGTTTACTTGGATTTGCTTAAGCATTTCAAAGAACTTCTTGTATTGTTCCTCCTTTTGTTGCTTGGCCAATCTTTGAGGGAATGGGGCTGGAAGCATATTCTTCCCAATCACTTGAGATTTTTCCTTCTCTACTACTTGTTCGACAATCGACTGTTCTACCTGTTCAGCTGCATTCTCATTTTCTTGTTGCACATCATTATTTTCAGTTGCTGGCTGGACTGTAACTTCTGTCAATCATGTAGACTCATCCAGTTCAATGGGTACCGAAATAAATGTCTCAGCTTGCAAATTACCTCTAGTTCTCTCTTGTTCAGAATCAAGATCTCTTCCATTTCTGAGACTCACCGCCATCAGCTGCTTTGGGACTTGATCTTTTGGGTTGGTTTAAGTATCCGCAGGTAATATCCCTTGAGGACGATTGTTCAATGTCATATCAATCTGGCCCACTTGCACCTCGATATTTTTAATAGCCGCATCATGTGCATCCACTCTTTCATTGATCTTGGTGTTAGACCCAATTACCTGCCGCATCATAGCTTCTAATCTTGAGAACCCATCTTCTTGTCTAACCCCGTGTTGTTGTGGAGGTGGATGGTACCCTTGCTGCTGATTGTTGAAATCTTGTGGTCTAGGATATGGAGCCATATTGTTGGGTGGCCTCATACCTCCCATATTTCCTGTATTGTATTGTGGCTGAGGGGGCCTGTATTGTTGTGGAGCCTGCTGACCCCAATTCTGATTTCCCTGTCGCTGACCTCCATAATTAGCCACATAATTCATGTCTTCATGCTCATGGTGATGTTCATGTTCTGCAGTCCATGGTTTACCCATTAGTTCGCTAATGCAAGATGCGCATAGGACTTCATTGGTAGTATCTACAATATGCACCTATTGCTTAACTCCAGATTCTTCCACCTTTTTAGTCAGGATGCTCATATGCGTCAAAAGAGTAGACATGTTTTCCGCGAGAGTGTTGGATGGGTCCAGAGGCACAAAGTGTACCACTAGAGTGATAGGTGCATTTCTGGTTGTCCATCCTGAATTTTGAGCCAACTTTTCTAGCAAATTCTGGCATTCTCTCTAGGTCTTGCTCAGAAAAGCCCCACCTGCTGAGGCATCAACTATATTCTTCATGCTATCCGACAGCCCCATGTAAAACCTTTGTCCCAACATCTATTCTGGAACCCCATGGTGAGGACACATGACTAGCATTCCCTTAAATCTGCCCCAAGTCTCATGTAGTGTCTCCATAGGTTTTTGCTTGAAGCTTACAATCTCATCAATTTGTTGAGCTGTTTTGTTAGGCGGGTGGAACTTTTTGTGGAACTATTTGACTAACTCATCATATATTTTTATAGAGTTGATAGGGAGTGAGTTGACCCATACCTGTGCAGCTCCTGTAACTGAGAATGGAAACAACAATAACCTGATTGCTTTCGGTGTCACATTGGGTTGTCTTTGCGTTTTGCATATAGAGAGGAAATTCTTCAGATGTTGCTTAGGGTCTTCAACTTGTGTCCCAGAAAAGAGTCCCTTGTTTTGCAATAAGTGTAGTATATTATTTGTGATCTGAAACGATTCAGCTTGTATTGCGGGCAAAACAATGGCAGTAGCCAAGTTATCAGCAGTTGGTTGTGCCCAATCATAAAGTGTACCCTCAGGCACATGAGGTGCCTCTTCCCTAGCATTTAACCCGGCTTGCTGGTTAGATTCACGTCTCCCATTTCAATGTCTAATTTCATTGTCTGTTAAGATTGTTGATGTTGTTTGTTTGCTTGGTTCAGTGCCCGGAATGTTTGCTTTGGGTCTAAGAGCCCTTCAAGTAATTCTTCATTCCTTGTAGATTTTCTAGGCATGCACCTGAGCAACCAATTCAACAATCGTCAAGATTTTCAATCATTGGGTAGAGAGAAATCTGACTACAATAAGAATCTTGTAATTCTGTCAATGGCAATTGATAATTCCGTTAACTCCCCGGCAACAACGCCAAAATTTGATCACGCCCAACTATGCCTTACAAAAAGGACAATGCGGTCGCATTAAATATAACCCAAGTATTTCACACGGGGTCGAATCCTGAGAGAGTTAACCTACCAACTACAATCTTCAAAACCCAATAATCTTTCGAATCAGCTTCCCAAATATTCAAATATCCTTTTTGAGTATTTCTTAATAACTACTTTTGCAAAGAACTAAATACTGGAAACAATACTAATATGTTGTAAACAAGAATGAGAAAGACCAAGGTGATGATTTCCCCTATTGATGGAATCCCTTCTGTTTATGCTCATACAAATTTATTAATATCTCTCTATAAATCGTGAGCAATATTCCTACCGTAAATCTCTCTAAAGTAATCACAGTAATTTACTATTGCTCTCTTTCGAGTTACCCTAGCTTGCTCTAATTATCACAATTCACTTTAGATTACACCCAAGGTTTCGTTATTCCTAATCCCACCTTTAGACCCGCAATTATAGATTCCTCTAATAATCTAGGAATGGTGTTGTTCAACAATAACCTAAATGTGCATTCTTTTTCATGTTTTGCACACTAAATAGGCACGGCTAATTGAGGATCCTATTAATTAACTACAACAAGAACGAAGTTGAACAAATAGAAATTGACTAACAATTTATATTAACATAAATCGGAAGTTCATCAACCAATAGGTTCCATCACAACCTTAGATAAGAATTTAGCTACTCATAACTATGAAAGCAAAAGATAGAATAGATTTCATAATGAAAATTTGAAAGAAAAGTAAGAGATATGTTTAGAGAATTATCTCACACTAGTTTCATTGCAAAAGTACTCAATAATACAAAACTTGCCTCCTTTGGGCGAATCCTGAGGTTTGATAGAGGGTTTAGGTCATATAAATCCCGTTTTTTACACTTTAGTCCCATAACTTTTCCGCCTGTCACCGCGGTTCTGCCGCGGTCGCGGTCGAATCGCGGTGAAACACCTTTTCTGAACCTTTATTTTTTTCAGCAGTCTTTAACCACTGTGGTTTCACCGCAATCACGGTGGAACCGCGGTGAAATGCATTCTCTGAATCTCCAGGGCTGTCATGCGTGGACTTTAGTAATTTTGCATAATTGGCCTTTTTCATCTTCTTTTGACTCCAAAATTGCTCTTTAGCCTTCTTCAACCATTTTGTACCTACAATACATGGATAACACTAATAAGAGCATTTTGTCATCATATATATTATTAAAACAATGTTAAAATGTGATTATTTACGTTATGAATATAGTAAAATTCACCCATTATCAACAATCATGTTTATAAGATCTTTGATTTATTATATTATTGGCGTATTATTATTGGAACGCTAGTAAGTGTCTAAGTCGACCTCACGTCTCTATTTCTTCGAGATTAGATGGGATACTTACTAAGTACATGTTGTTTTCATACTTATGCTACACTTGCTGTATATTCTTGTTGCACAGGCACATGTATCTCGAGTGGCCTAGTGGGCGTAGTAGCATGGATGATACAGAGACATGGTGAGGTGCATTCCTCGAGGCGACCCGCAACCAGTATAGTCTCTTTTACTGTATTGTAATTACTTTCTGTCCAATTTGTATTCCACACATTTATTGTACTTTATTTGATTTATCAGTAATTGCTCATGCGTTTGTAACACCGGATTTTGGGATGATTATGGGATTATTTAATATTAAGTTTGTTAAAGACATCAATATCTATTCAATGAAATTCATTACCCATCGTTTAATGTATAAAGGAAATGATTTTTAAAATATTAAAATAAATAATTACTAGTAAGTTGGTGTTGGCTTGCCTGACAGTGGTATTCGATGCCATCACGGCCCTTAGAGGATTTTGGGTCATGACAGTGAAGGCCCGTGATCTATGTAGGGCTGGGTTGGACTTTCCATTTTAAGGCCCATGGAAACAGTGGGTCGGCCCAACCCAGCTCGTCAAGTGCCAAAGCTCGTATAGGCTGGGTAGACTGGACCGGATCGGGCCAGCCCATATTAATAGGTAAAAATTACATGGGGCGCTCTATTTGGTTTTCCCTTTCTAATTTATACCCGTTTTAATTTTCTGTTTGCATCTCTGTCCTTTTTTTGTTAAAAGTGTTTTAATAAGATAATTTTGACCCTTCTTTAATAAAAGATTATTGACAAAACTGTAGACTGTGGGACAATACATAGCATATTTTGGTATTACGTTTTAGAAAATTAAATAAATAACTTAGCATGCATTAGAAAATGACATACTGCAAAATAAAAACTTAAGCATGTTTTGTCTGAAGTTTTTAGCAAACTAACTAAAAACTTCAGCTTATTTAGATTAAAATTTCGAATAAAATTCATGACAGAACTGTAGACGGCAGGACAAAACTTTAACATGTTTTGGTATGAAATTTTAGCAAATGAACTAAATAACTTCAACATGCATTAGCAAAGAGTCATTAGAAAATTACATACTGCAAGAACAAAACTTATGCATGTTTAGTCTGAAATTTTAGCAAATGAACGAAAAATCTTAAGCATGTTTTGTCTAAAGTTATAGCAAGTGAACCAAATAACTTAAGCATGCATTAGCAAAAACTCATTAGAAAATTAAATATTGCAAGACAAATTAATCTTAAGCATGTTTACTCTGAAATTTTAGCAAATGAACTAAAAAATTTAAGCATGTTTAGTTTGAAGTTTTACCAAATGAACTAAAAAACATAAGCATGTTTAGTATGAAGTCTTAGCAAATGAACAAAATAACTTCAGCATGTTTAGACTGAAATATCGGATAAAACTCACGACAAAACTGTACTCTGGAGGATAAATAATTTATGCATGCATTGCGATCACGTAATTTTTACCCTGTCTAAATTACTCCTAAAATTTCATATAAAAATATCTATCTTGGTGTCTTTTGTTTTTCATATGTTTCAAGAATTTTCCTTTTGTTTATTTGCATTTAAATGCATTTATTGATATTTAGAAAATATTCTAATAGCCTAAAAATTATCAAAATATTTTTATCTTTCACTAGTTGCATTTTATATTTAATTGCACATTTAATATTTAATCGCATATTAAATTACATAGTCAATAATTAAAAATTATAAAAAAATAGAAATTATTATTATTATTAGTTTACATTAGCTTAATTCTTTGGCATGTTGGTAATTAATTAATTTAATTTTAATAAGTTTAATTTCTAATTAGATCCTTTTTCGCAAAATAATTTTAATTAGTTTTAATTTGTTTAAGTTTTCAAAAATCAAAATCAAAGGAAGAAAAGGAAAATGGGTCATTTGCCCTTTATTTACAACTGGGCTAGGACATTTGCAATGGCCCAGTCACATTTCAGTTGCCTAGGCAAAAATTATCACCCAGTCCAGCCTATTCCCGACCCAGTCCAATCACCCCCCCCCCCCATTTAAAACAAAAAACAACATCATTTCGTCCCCAAGCAATCTTAGTCGTTCGTGATCTCAGATCGAACAACTCAGAACTAACATTTTCCCCACATTATAACTGTCCTAAATATGACACTCACCCCCTCTTCCCCTATCCTCTCTTTCTCCCACCATTCATTGTCTGCCGCCGTCGGAAATCACCTAGACAACAACCTTTCTCCAAACATCACCCTATAATCCCAGCCTCCTCTCATCACCAATCTACCTCCAAATTTCCTCAATACCCACTAGAACTCCCTAAATTTCAAATCTCAGAATTTTTAGAAACCAAACTTTGCCTTTTTCTGATTTATTTGATAAATTCTACCCATTTTGACCTAAAACTTGGT
This sequence comes from Nicotiana noctiflora, assembly GCA_032618575.1. Lineage (NCBI taxonomy): Eukaryota > Viridiplantae > Streptophyta > Magnoliopsida > Solanales > Solanaceae > Nicotiana > Nicotiana noctiflora. Next base: position 519,381 of record JASVEL010009482.1, on the reverse strand, counting down.
TTTGGCTAATTTCGAAGTTACCGAAATCTACCGGCCAATGTTTCAACGTTACCAGTGCTCGTTGGTTTGCCTCAATCACTATCTCCTTTAAGCACTAAATTAGTATATCTCTCTTCTCATCCTTTTCAATTATTTTGTTATTTTCTTTTCTTTTTATGGATTGTTAACAAAGTTTTAATTTTTAAATTGCATGATTTATTAGAATGGTTAATGAATAGATTTAGTTTATTTGAAAGTATGATTAATTAATTAATTTTTATAATTAGTAGTATAGTTATATATTAATAAGTTTTAGTTACCTAAGTTTAAAGAATTGTTGAAAGTTTGGCTTTGCGCAATGGTTTTTGGTTCAGAATTGTGGTGATCTGGCCAGTTGTCTCATGAGTTACCACTCTATTTTTCCCATTTTTGCTTCTTATTGCTTTGTTATCCATGTTTTATGTTATCGGGTTGGTCGGATCGAGTCCGAAATGATTTTCATAAGGTTTGAGACACTTAGTCTCTTTTAAGAAGGTTTGAGTTTGAAAAAGTCAACCGTATGTTGACTTATGTGTTAGAGGGATCGGATGTGAGTTTTAATGGTTCAGTTAGATTCGAGAGGTTATTTGTGACTTAGGATTATGATCGGAATGGGTTTTGAAGGTCTGAAGTAAAATCAGGCTTGAATTGACGAAGTTGATATTTTGGCGATTTCCGGTTGGTATTTTAGATTTTTATCCAGGGGTCAGAATGGAATTCTTAGAGTTGCAGTAGCTTCATTATGTCACTTGGGATGTGTGTATTAATTTTAGGTCATTCAAACATGATTTGATTGGTTTTTTCCAAAAGCGTATTTCGAAAGATTTTAGAAACATAGGCTTGAATCCGATGTGTTTTGAGTAATTTGATGTTGTTTGAGGTATTTTGATAATTGGAACGAGTTTTAATAAGGTTTTAGGTTGTGTTGGTACTTTTGGTTGAGGTCACGGGGGCCTCGGGTGAGTTTCGGGTTGTCAATCGGACCATTTTGGAGTTGAAAAAATTGCAGAAAAATGGTTTCACCTATTGCAGGAATATAGCTCTTCGCGATCGCGAGTGGGCCCTCGCGTTCGTGAAGAGTAAGCAGAGGAAGGTAAAAAAATTTCTTTCATATTCTCGAGTCAGGCTTCGTGTTCGGAAAAGGAAGCAATTTCAATTCATCGGGTTCACGGGCTTAGTGTTGCGTTCGCATAGAAGAATTAGGTCATGTGGATTGGAAGCCAAGTTATGCTTCGCATTCGCGGAAGAGAGGTCACATGTGCGAAAGGTCGCCTGATTGAAGCATCACATCCGTGAGGCCTTGGTCGTGATTGCGTAGAAGGAAAAGTGGTCAACAAAATTTTGTGCTTCGCGAATGTGAGGCGTTGATCGCGTTCGCGAAGAAGGAATGTCAGGCATGGGCAGAATGTTTTAAAGACGTTTTGTTTGCAAAGATGGGGGTATTTTCCACCATAGTTGCTCGTTTTGAAGGATGTTTAAAGGTGATTGAAGGGTGATTCAAGGGGAAACATTTGCACGTAAGTTTCTTGAACCAAAAACTCAATTCTATTATGAAATCTACCTAGAAATGCGTGGGAACTTGAACCAAAAATGAACGAACTAGGGCATGGAATTTTGGAGTTTTGATTTAGGATTTGAGGGATCATTTGGACTCCGATTTTGGTGTTCTTTATATACATAGACTCGTGTGGAGATAAGGAATCCGTTAATGTAAAAATTTATGAGTTTCGAGAAGTGGGCTCAGGGTTCGAATTTTGGTAATTTCGGGATTTTTGGTATTTTTCGATTGTTTTTGCTTGGGCTTTGTTCCCTTATCATATTGTGACATATTTGCTCTGATTTTGACTAGATTCGATGCGAGTGGAGGCTGATTCGAGAGTCAAGGTATTGCATAGTAGTATTTTCATTGGTTTGAGGTAAGTAATCATTGTAAATTTGGAATTGAGGGTGCAAACCCTGGTAATTGACTCGATTTGATAAATACTGTCACACACATGTTAGGTGACGAGTGTGTGGGACTGAATCGATAGGGACTGTGACTTGGTCCATCCCGTAGCAACTATTAAGAAGTGTATTTTATTGGGAATTGTCATATTATTCCATATTTTGGATTCTTATACTGTATTGTGGGCTTTATGCCGTATTTGTGGCGTTGTGCTGACCTGTAGAAATCCTTAGAGGCATTTTGACTATTTTCCTCACTTTACTAGTTGAAAGCATATCCTCAGTCATGTTTTTATCTGTTAAATATTTAAAATGGTTTTACCATTCCACTCTGTTGTGAGGACTATTTGGGTTGAGTTCCCTAGTTTTTATCGTTGTGCCCGAGAGGTTGTAAGGTTAATGAATGAGAGAGGTTGAGAACCTAATTGTGAGGATATCTATATACATGTGAGTTATGGATCGGGCTTCACGCAGCAGTGATACTCATATGGATCGGGCTGCACGCTGCAACGATATATGTATATTGGATCGGGTTGCACGCCGCATTGATATAACGCTTGGGATGTAGAAGCCTTTCCAGAGTCTGCACACCCTAGTGAGTGTAGTCGACTATAAATATAGATGGATCGGGTTGCGCGCTACAATGGTTACTATAATTCTAATATTATGATATTATAAATGAGTCGAGTGCTAAGAGTGAGTACTGTGTGATGAGAGTTGAGTCATGAGTGATCGAGAGGCTGCCCAAGGGGCCGTATTTTGAGTGATTCTTTGCCCGAGGGCCGTATTCTGAGTGATTCTTTGCCCAAGGGACCTTGTTATGCTATTTTCACTATTTTTACTCTTCCTTTAATACAAGCCTCTATTGAATATACTACTAAGTATCTGACTTCGATGTTTTAAACTGGAAATGATGATTTTAGTACTGAACTGAGTTTTAAGTTATATGTTTTTGAACTGCTCGTCACTACTTTTAGTCCATTATTTACTTTAGTCACTTACTGAGTTGGTGTACTCATGTTATGTTCTACACCTTGTGTGTAGATCTAGGTGCTCGAGCGGCCGAGTGATCATCTTCACCTGATTTAGTTTTCTATCGAGGATTTCGAGGTAGCTGCATGGCGTTCGTAGCCATATTTTCTCCTTTCTATCATGTTATTTTTTGTATTTCTCTTGGCTATTGATGTAGTAGGTATTCAGACTTGTATTAGAGGCTCTAGACTCGTGACACCAGATTGTTAGGGTTGTGTAGTATTTGTTGTTTCGATTTTCCGCCTATTTATGTCATTTTGATACTTATAAAGAATTCCGCAGTAAAACTTGTGTTAGAAATGGCTTTATGTTTACAATAGGTTGTGGTTATGGTTTCTATAGGCTTGCCTAGTAATATGATAGGCGCCATCACGACCGGTAGTTAGGGCCGTGACAAGTTGGTATAAGAGCCTAGGTTATATAGGTCTCGAGAGTCATGAGCCAGTTTAGTAGAGTTTTGCGGATCGATACGGAGACATCTGTATTTATCCTCGAGAGGCTGTAGAGCCTTTAGGAAACTTCACATTCTTGAAATTCTTATTGTACAAGTTTGTTGATCCGAGTACTACACTTTTGTTATTCTACTCTCTCACAGATGGTGAGGAAACGAGCTACCAGACAAGGTGGACGACCACCGGTGCCACCAGTTGAGACCACAAGAGGCCGTAGACACGGTCATGGCCATGGTAGAGGTAGAGCATCGAGGGTAGCCCGTATTGATCCACCAACTGGACCAGATTAGGATCATGCTCTAGCTATGGATGCTCCAACTGCACCAATCCTGGCACCAGCTGTGCCTACTGTGATTCCAGGACTCCATGAGGCTTTAGCTCAGTTCTTATCAGTGTGTACTAGTTTGGCTCAGGCGATTTCAGCTACTATGATCGCAACTACTTCATAGACCGAGGGAGGGATCCAGACCCCCGTTGCTCGCATACCTGAGCAGGTTATGCATGGACTCCAGACACCGAGGGCACCTCCAGCCCAGGAGTTTGTGGTGCTAGTCATGCCGGATGATGAGCAACGTCGACTCGAGAGGTTCATTAGGCTCCAGCATCCGTCATTCAGTGGTGCAAAGGGCGAGGATGCCCAGGGCTTTTTGGATAAGTGCCAACATATGCTTTGTACAATATGGATTCATAAGACTAGTGGTGTGGTATTTACTACCTTTAAGTTTTCTGGGCTAACTTCACTTGGTGGGAGGCATATGAGAGGCGTAGGTCTACTGGTGCAGTACCCCTTTCTTGACATCAATTCTCTATTCTCTTCCTCGAGAAGTATGTACCGCAGTCACGTTGAGAAGAGTTGCGTAGGCAGTTTGAGCAGCCGTGCTAGGGAGAGATGACAGTGACACAGTATGAGAGCGATTCTCTGAGTTAGCCCGACCTGTAGTTTAGTTGGTTCCCACCGATTGAGAGAGGATCAGGAGGTTTGTTGATGGTCTTTCATATCAGCTTTGTATTTTCATGACTCGGGAGAAGGTGACATGTGCTACATTCGAGGAGGTTATGGATATTGCCAGGGAGATTGAGTTTGTCTGTTGCCAGGAACGAGAGGAGAAGGAGTCCAAGAGGCCTCGAGGATCTGGTAGCTATAGTGGTGTTTCTTTGAGGGGCCAGTTTCAGCATGGTAGAGGCCGACAATTCCAACATGGTTAGTCTGATCGCTCAGGTTATCATGGAGCTTCATCGAGTCATGGTTCCCACAATTTGTACTAGGTCCATTCATTATTTAGTGCCCTTCCAGCTCAAAGCTCATCCCGTGATCCATTTGTTTAGGGTTCTTCTATACCGAGTGCATTTGCTGGTCACTTCAGTGCGAAGGGTTCCCTTAAGTCCCCACCTACAACACCGGGGAGTCTCTATGATTGCGGGGAGTTTGGACACATGAAGAGGTGGTGTCCCTGTCATGTTGCTAGTTCATCCCAGTAGAGGGGCCAATTGTAAGCTTTGGCTCCAGTTGCGCCACTACCACCCACCCACCCAGCTAGGAGTGAGGTTAGTTAGCTAGGGGTCATCCTAGAGGGGAGGGAGATCAGGGGGAGGTCAGGCCCATTTTTATGCTATTCCAGGCAGATCCGATGTTATTACCTCTGATACTGTCATTTCAGGTATTATTTCAGTCTGCCACAGAGATGCCTTTGTACTATTTGATACTGGATCCACCTTTTCTTATGTGTCATCATACTTTGCTCATTATTTAGGTACGCCCCATGAGATTCTTGCTTTACCTATTCATGTATCTGTTATTGTAGACCATGTGTACCGGTCATGTGTTGTGACTATTGAGGGTTCGGAGATTCGAGTTGATCTTTTATTGTTGAGTATGTTTGATTTTAATGTCATTTTGGGCATGGATTGGTTATCTCCATGCCGTGCTATTCTAGGCTATTATGCCATGACAGTCACTTTGGTTATGCCGGGTGTACTGCAAATCGAGTGGCGTGGTATGACTAATTATGTTCCTAGTAAAGTGATATCTTTCTTGAAAGCCCAGTGTATGGTTGGGAAGGGTTGTCTCTCGTATCTTAGTTTTGTGAGGGATTTCTCTGATGTATTTCCTGCAGACTTGTCGGGCATGCCACCGGATAGGGATATTGATTTTTGTATTGACCTGATGCCGGGCACTCAGTCCATTTCTATTCCACCGTATCTTATGGCACCAACGGAGTTGAATAAGTTAAAAGAGAAGCTTCAGGAACTCCTAGATAAGGGGTTCATTCGGCCTAGTATGTCACTTTGGGGTGCGCCGGGTCTGTTTGTGAAGAAAAAGGATGGCACAATGAGAATGTGCATTGATTATAGGCAATTGAGCAAGGTAACAATTAATAACAAGTATCCTTTGCCTCGTATTGATGATTTATTCAACCAATTTCAGGGAGTGAGGGTGTTCTCTAAGATTGATCTCTGTTTGGGTTATCACGAGTTGAAGATAAGGAATTCAGATATTCTTAAGACTGCCTTCAGGACTAGATATGGTCATGTTGAGTTCCTGGTTATGTCTTTTGCTAACCAATGCCCCAAATATCATTCATGCATTTGATTCACAACGTGTTCCAGCCTTATCTTGACTTGTTTGTCATAGTCTTCATTGATGATATTCTAGTATATTCGTGTAGTCAGGAGGAGCATGTAGAGCATTTGAGGGTTGTATTGTAGAGATTAAGGGAAGAGAGCTTTATGCTAAGTTCTCCAAGTGTGAGTTCTGTCTTGGGTCAGTGGCATTCTTGGGACTCGTGGTGTATATTAAGGGTATTCAGGTTGACCCAAAGAAGATATAGGCGGTGCAAAGTTGGCCCAAAAAATCCTCAGCTACTAAGATTTGTAGTTTTCTTGGTTTGGGCAGGCTATTATCGCCGGTTTGTTCAGGAGTTCTCATCTATCACATCACCCTTAACTAAGTTGACTCAGAAGGGTGCTTCATTTGTATGGTCGGACGAGTGTAAAGAGAGATTTCAGAAGCTCAGACCAGCTTTAACCATAACTCCAGTATTGGGTTTGCCATCAGCTTCAGGTTCATATATAGGTATTAGTTGTGTGTTGATGTAGAAGGGTAGAGTTATTTCATATGATTCTCGTCAATTAAAGCCCCATGAGAAGAACTACCCCATTCATGATATGGAGTTGGCTGACATAGTTCATGCATTGAAGATTTAGAGGCATTAATTGTATGGCGTCTCTTGTGAGGTATTCACTGATCATCGTAGTCTTCAGTATTTGATCAAGCAAAATGATCTTAATTTGAGACAGCGGAGATGGTTGGAGTTGCTTAAGGATTATGATATCACTATTTTGTACCATCTAAGAAAGGCCAATGTGATGGCTGATGCTTTGAGCTGAAAGGCAGTGAGTATGGGGAGCTTGGCATACATTCTAGTTGGGAGAGACTTCTTGCAGTTGATGTTCAGGTGTTGGCCAATCAGTTCGTAAGGTTGGATATTTCTGAGTCTATTCAGGTGTTGGTTTGTGTAGTTTCTCGGTCTTCTTTATATGATCGTATCAATGAGCGCCAGTATGATGATCCGTATTTGCTTGTCCTTAGGGACATAGTTTAGCATGATGATGCTAGGGATGTGACCATTGATGATGATGGAGTGTTGAGAATGCAGGGCCGGATTTGTGTGCCCAATATGGATGGGCTTCGGGAGTTGATATTGGAAAAGGCCCAAAGTTCGCAGTATTCCATTCATTCGGGCGTCGCAAAAATGTATCAGGATCTTAGACAACATTACTGGTGGCGGAGAATGAAGAAAGATATTGTGGTATTTGTAGCTTTGTGTCTCAATTGTTAGTAGGTGAAATATGAGCATAAAAAATTAGGTAGCTTGCTTCAACAGATAGTTATTTCTGAGTGGAAGTGGGAGAGGATCACTATGGATTTTGTTGTTGGACTTCCTCGGACTTTGTGGAAGCTCGATGCTATTTGGGTGATTGTGGATAGGCTGACCAAGTCCGCGCACTTCATTCCTATCTGTACTACTTATTCTTCAGAGCGATTATATTCAGGAGATTGTTCGGTTGCATGTTGTCCAAGTTTCCATCATTTTAGTTTGGGTACTCAAGTGCAGATGAGCATAGATTTTCACCCTCAGATGGACGGGCAGTCCGAGCGCACCATTCCAACCCACTTTCCCAAGCAAAGCAAGAATTTAATGGCACTTGTTAATGTTTGCAACCACCAACAATAAATGAAGAATCAGAAGTAAATAAATATCAACCAACCATTATATATATATTCAATGTTAAACACCCATTAACGTAACACCCATTTAGGGTTCATAACTTTAGTATATAAAGTTAGCTACTCATAGTAAAATACAAAAGCAAGAGGATATTAAATGCCATAAAACTTACAAAGTGAAAGATTCTTGACCCTAAATCTTCCAAGAGAGAGGAATATTAAGTCTTGTATTGTAGCTCCAAAAATCAGACAAGATGAGCCCACAAAACCCTAATAAATCTATTTATAGTGTGCCAAAAATCGGGACAAAAATCAGACAAAAATGCCCTTTCAGGTTGGAAATGTGACCGCATTTCTATCGCATTACAGATATGCGATCTGCATTATTGACATTGCCATCGCAGATTGTAATCCTAGTTTCCATGCTTTCACCGCATTTATGATTTGTGGTTCGCACTGTAGAAATGCGGCCTTATTTTACATCGCATTTTATTCCTTCAGTAGACTTTATGTTTAGTATGCGGTCAATTCTGCGGCTCGCAAATAGGTTATGCAGATGGGACCGCATTTTTGACGTTGAACTTTGCCCAGAAGTCTGTTTTGGTATGCGATCTTGATGTGAAATATGTGGCTCGCATGTGGGTTTTGCAATAGCATTTCCTCATTTGCGATGCCTTTTTGTCTTTTCTTGTCTTTCTGTGGCTTTTTAACTCTTTTCCATGCTCTTAGGTCCTTAAGCCTCATACACTGCAAAAACACTAAAATTACGTAAGTACAAAGGAAAATTGAATTTAAAACAAGCTAAAATATAATAAATTAGTATCAAATGTGCCAAAATTCTCCGGCATGCCAACACCCCCAACTTAAACTCTTGCTTGTCCTCAAGCAACCAAGATGACACTATCATATTCTAGACTCCATCTACAAGACATGAAACACAGTGACCATGGATGGTGTTTGTTCTTAGTAATTCAAGCATGCATATTCGAGTGTTTTTCCCTTCCTGAACCATCAAGATATACAAGGAAAACTAATTAACTTGTGAACTTTGAGTCTCAGAACATGTGACAAAATGCTACCCTCAACAGAGTGTGTTTGCATTTGACTCAAAAACTCAACTTTTGTTCAACCTCAAAGTTCATGTGCCCGCACTAAAAAGAAAGTACCAAAATCACAATATTTACAATGACAACAAAAAGAGACGAATTCACAATTACACTCACTCTTAGAAAAGAGTTTCAAGTGTTACAATATACCATACCATAGGCTTGACCTAATTTTAATTCGTCGCTTAATTCTATGAACCCTCGGTTGGAGATCCCATAAGGAATGTTTAAGCTTGTACTTTAGGTTTAGGGATGGGTCAGATAAGCATTTGGATACATGCGACTTCATCCTCCTTAAGCACTACTCACATGTGTCATTCTTTTTGTGTTTTGTTTCTCTTCAACCCGCATAGCCTCATTGGCATCTAGTTTCCAATATAGAACCACCTTAAATACCTCTTTAATTTTTTCAAGGCTCCATACTTTATATACATACAAATAATTTTTTTTATATATACAATTTTCTTTCTTTTGGAGCTTGAATAATTTAATACAAAAACTTTGAGGTGTATGATCCTATACTTAATGTACAACCTTACCAATTTTCACTTTGATACCACATCCCCAACTTAGGCTTTTAGCCTCATTCTTAATGATCAAGGAGGGACATGTTTAAAAGAGGGAATTATTTCACAAAAAGGGAAAGGTTTGTAATGAGGTAGCCAAAGAAAAGGTTAAAGGCTCAAATGGGGTGACTACTGATATTATCTTCACAATGGGTTGCTTGAAAGGCTAACTGGTTTTCCAAAAATCACAAAGGCTGCATAAGGTCATTTCTCTAACCAAGTATAGTTATTATAAGCATCAAAAAAGCAACCGGGCAAGTTCTAGATGGCAAAAGCAAACACAAGAAATATTTACACAAAGAACTCACACACATGACACATGAACTATTTGACTCACATAGTTTGAAGCCCTCGAGTCAACACTTGGCAACTCAAAGCTTTCATCATATACACAAGTATAACTCTACGTAGGCATAGAGTCACAGAGCGAGCCTCAAATTCACACAATTGAACTTTTTTTATATAAGGAAAGGTATATGATATATACAGACACACATGCTTGAGACTAGACAATTACCCCAAATCGGTCAATATGTTTCATTCTACTGTCCTGGTTATACTATTACACCTTTGGAAAAGAACATGGAAAAGAAAAACCAAGGGGAATTCATTGCTAATTACTAAAGAATGACAATTGTCTACTTCTTTGTGTCTATTTTATATGCACAAGGATAACATAACTTATGTACAGAAATCACAAAACACCTACATACATAGAATCATAAATTACCCATGAGTACATAAGTTTGTTTATAACAAAAAAACGTAATTATGTACAACAGTTGATAATGTCACAAAAGTATAAACAAGGCTACCACCCCAACTAAAAAGCATGAATTGTCCCCAATGCATAAGAACATATAGTAGAGGTTAAGGGGCTCCCTGAGACGCACTAAGTTCTATGGGAGTCGGCAGCGGGCTGAGTGATCGTGGGGTCACCCTCTAAAGCTGAAGCTGGAGCTGATGAGAGCTCGACCTAAGGGGTGACCTCCACTAATGGAGGAGGGATCTGTGGCTGGTCTAGAATTGGAGTTGGGCCTTGTGAGCTGCTAGCCTCGCCCACTGATGGCTGAGTGGCCGATGGCTCTGCAGGGGCAGCCAAATCTGCTAGTGAATATTAGAGCACTATTTGAAGTTTTGCTTGCTCCACTTCCTCAACTGTAGGAGCGGCAATCTGCTTGCCCTTCTCCTGAGGGACATCATCCTCCGAGGACCCTTCATCCCCCTCGTCAGCCTACTCACCCTTAGACTCTAAAGAACATCCAAAAGTCTCCTTATCATGAATATCAATATCCATAGAAGAGCTGGAGGCTGGGAAGACCCGTCAGTCTGAGGTGTAATGTCTGCCATCAGAGTCGTAAAATCAAGACCCAAGTCTGGTGCTGCTGTGTCTGCTCCCTGCTCAGTAATCGCTGCCAAATCGATGCTACATCAAGGTAAAAATAGCAGGTCACAATAGCTTTTACCCGAATAGAGGTAGGGATCGATTTCCTTAGAGAGCTAGTAGTGGAGTTGGATTTTCTGTCTAGTCTAGAGACGTGTTTGTACTCCTAATATAACTTCATACATTCTTGGCTTTCGATTTTATAAATACTATTATAAAGTTAATGATTAATCCTAAATTATGCTACAAGAATATTGCTATGTTGTATCTAATGGGAAGAATGACACTAGGGTCATGACATCACCTAGGTGGCTAATTGATGGGTGGATGTTACTAAGGATAGATTGACATATTTGGGGCTTATGCTATAACCGTTGCACAATTTTACCCACTCTTACACCTCTCGGTAGTGAGGAGTTTGCACATAGGATTTGCAATCTTGGAAAAATCCTTTATTAAACGCCTATAGAATCCGGCATGCCATAAGAAACTTTGAACACCTTTTACAGAAGTAGGTGGAGGAAGCTTGGAAATAATCTCGATCTTAGCTCGATCAACCTCTATGCCATGTTTTAAAATTTTATGCTCCAATAGGATGCCTTCATCCACCATGAAATGGAATTTCTCCTAATTGAGCACAAGGTTGGTTTCCTCACATCTCTTGAGCACTTGTCTAAGATTATGAAGACAATGCTCAAAAGAGTCACCTACTACCGAGAAGTCATCCATGAATACCTCTAAAAAATCTTCCACCATGTCGGAGAAAATGGATATCATGCATCTTTGAAAAGTAGCTGGAGCATTGCACAAGCCAAATGACATCTGGATATAGGTAAAAATTCCATAGGGGCAAGTGAAAGTCGTCTTCTCTTGATCCTCCAATGCGATGTTGATTTGGCTGTAGCCGGAATATCCGTCGAGGAAGCAACAGAATGACCTTCCTACTAGCCGACCAAGCATTTGATAAATAAAAGACATAGAGAAATGGTCTTTGCATATGGCACTGTTGAGCTTCCAATAATCCATTCACACCCTCCAACTGGTCACAATGTTTGTTGGGATGAGCTCATTTTTATCATTTTCAATTACGGTCATGTCTTTTTTATTCGGCACACAATGCACCGGGCTCACCCAAGAACTATCAGCAATAGGGTAGACTATTTTGACATCCAACCACTTGATGATTCTTTCTTTACCACCTCTTGCATTGACGGTTTCAACCGTTGTTGATTTTTTACACTTGGTTTTGTTTCACTCACCATTTGGATCTTGTGTTCACAAATTCCTCTAGGAATCCCTTGGATATATGCAATTTTCTATCCAAGGGCTTGCCTATGCTCCTTCAAGTCTTCCAATAATTTTTTCACCTGCACATCATTTAACAAAGAAGAAGCAATCACGGGTAAAGTATCATTGGAGCCAAGAAATTTATACCTCAAGTGTGGTGGAAGCAGTTTCAGCTCTAGTTGGTGTGGCTCAATAAAGAAGGCTTTGCAGGTGGAGTGGCTCTATTCTCCAAGTCGAGAGAGAGCTCAACCGGAACATAAGTGTAAGATCCTATCCCCTCTAATGGATTTACTGATTCCATATCTCCCTCCATATCTTCATCATCAAAGTTCACCAAAACAACTGTCAATGCCTCGTCGAGGCATTGTTCTTCCATTTTTATTTCCACCGCATCCTCTATTTCATCAACAACGTATATCACCGAGATTTTTTCATACTCATGGGGTAGTTTAATGTCCGTGGTTGCTTGGAACGTAACTTCCTCATCATTTACGCGGAATTTGATCTCATTCCGTTTTGAGTCCATGAGTGCTCTCCCCGTAGCAAGGAATGGTCTCCCCAAAATGATAGGGATCTCTTTATCGACCGCACAATCAAGAATTACAAAATCAGTGGGCAAATGAAACTTTCCCACTTTTACAAGTACATCGTCAACAATTCCTGCTGGGCGTTTGATTGACTGATCGGCCATTTGCAATCTCATGCCAGTGGGCCTTGGCATACCTAACTCCGTTTGATTATAGATGGTAAGAGCCAGTAAGTTGATATTATCCCCATTATCACAAAATGGCTCTTGCAAAGTCACGGGCCCCAATGGTATAAGGAATGGTGAAAGATCCCGGATCTTCTTTCTTTTGAACTGTAGATGTTGCAATGATGGAGCTAATCCGGTGAGTCACATTCACCACTTCATTCTTTGTAGTCTTCTTCTTGGTGATCAATTCTTTTAAATATTTAGAAAACCTTGACATCTATTGAAAAGCTTCCACAAATGGAATATTCATTGATAATTTCTTGAGAATGTCGTAAAAGTTTTAAAGTTTGCTATCATCAACCTTTCTCGTGAGCCTTTGAGTAAATGGAAGAGGAAGCCTATGAATAGGTGGAAGAGTTTTTGGTGTCTCTTTAACCTTTTCTTAACCTCTTCCCCGTCCTCTTTTTGCACTTGTAACTCCTCCGGAATCTTTTCAACCTCGACAACACTTGGCTCTTCAACCTCAACCTCTTGTTCGAACTTTTTTATTCAACCGTTTGTTTAACCTCTTCGTGTAGCACCTTCCCACTCCTATTAGTAGTTTCCATGATGTGAGAACTTGGTCCACTCCCACTACCCCTTAGGTTCGCAATGTGTCACTAGGGAGTGTTCCCTTTTGTTTTGGATTTTGCTCTCTAGAAGTATCAGATATTTCTTGAATTTTCAACCTCTGCTCATGCATACCTTCCAACTTAGATTCACTAGAAGAACCTTGATTTGAATATTGACCCTTTGGAGGAACATAAGGGTTTGAAATCCGGTTAGGAAATTTGTTGTTGTTGTTGTTGTTGTTGTTGCAGTTCCCTTGATTTGAGCCACCTTAGTCATTTAGCTATTGTTGGTTTCCTTGCCCTTGCGGGTTAGGCCTCTATTGACTTTTGTTGTCCCTGACCCTGGTAATGTTGTCTCTTATACCCTCCTCTAGGGTTGTTGATGTAGTTTGCTTCTTCAAACTCTTCATAGGAGATGGGTTGCACATCTTCCACCACATTCACCTTCTTTAGTTGCCTTTATGTGAAAAATTTTGTCAACACATTTACATTTGTGGTGAGCCCTGCGACCAGTTGATATCTCTCTTTATTTTCCTTAATTAGGTTGGTCGTGTAAGGAGACCCATTGTCATACCTCCTTTTTCCGCTACCCGGGAGGGCGCGAGTGGAGTTTTTTCAATTAAAGGACAATCGAAACGGGATTTATTTAATTAATTCAGAGTCACCACTTGGGAGATTTATGGTGTCCCAAGTCACCGGTTGAATCCCGAATCGAGGAAAAGAATGACTCTGTTTAACAGTCCGCGAACCAGAAATCCGGATAAGGAATTCTGTTAACCCGGGAGAAGGTGTTAAGCATTCCCGAGTTCCGTGGTTCTAGCACGGTCGCTCAACTGTCATATTTGGCTTATTTATTTGTTTTATACCATTCTTTAACTTATGTGCAAAGCTTAACCCTTAACCGCTTTTAATATTTTTTACAAGAATCGCAACGTTGTAAAAATGTATTTGGGATCACACCGTACCAGTACGCCTGTGACCTTTAACGCATTTTGACTTCGTTGAGATTTGGATTTGGGTCACATAAATGTGCACCCATGTTTAGGAAAGTAGATTATTAAAGTCGTGCCTAAAGAGTATATCGTGTTGTTAACTTTGGGGAAAGACCGTGAAATTCGCTAAACGATTCTCCCGAGTTTAAATTTTTTATTGAAACTAATTTGAGGGCCCCGCAATTGTGTAGTTTTGTTTGGCGAGGCTCATCTCATTTATTTTTTAAAGGTCAAACTAGAATAAATTACGATTTTTCTATTAAATATTTGTCTCTAAAAGGGCCCTAATTAATTAGTATCATTAGTTACTATTATTAGAAAACCTTTCGCCGAATTCGAGCTTCAAACTCAGGTCCACAATTGAACAAGAGGAAAACTTCCTAATTAAAATATGCTACCTAGCCTGGAAGGCCTCAAAACCCGCATTATCATTAAGAAAAAAAAAGTTTAACCGAAGTTGCACGAGCGCACATTCCAAATTAATTAAGGAACTGTGATCACATATAACAGATTTATTAAGAACATTCCTAAAGTATAGTATGTGTGTTTGTATAATTATTTTCCTAAACTATGTCGACATTGAAAGTAAAGCTAAGAATGTCGAACTAATGCGCAAAGATATAGAAGCAAATAGTAATTGTGTTATCAAAAATACATGCCATCCAATTTAGGTGATTAATTTCTGAAAATACTACCACAGAGTGAAATTGCATGCAACCAAGATTAGAATGAATTCTTAGCAACATTGTTCTTACATTCAGTGATATGCCACAACAATGGCTATTTACGGAACTTGATTTATGTTAACTCTCAATCCAAAACTTGCCTTTGATTCTACAATGCTCTCAAATGAATTTAGTTCAAAACAAATGACCGAACAAATACCAAACATCAAACAAATAAAGAAAGAGATAAAAGAATAACACTCATAGCTATACATTCGATACAGTAGAAGAAATGTGAGTCATAGAAATTTATAGTGCATGTAAAAGCAAAATGAGACTACATAATTATGTTTTGAAGCATAACTACTGTTTTAACATCCAAATGAATCAATCCAATGTTTTTCCTTTAGTTTCAGATAAACATAACATCAGCAAACCACAAATTCCAAATACCACATAAGAAAACCATGTATTTTCCTCCAAAAAAAAAACAAACAAAATTGGACTATATGCACCATCCAAAAACCAATGCTTGTCTCACTGTTGACCTTGCTGAATTCCCCACACAAATTAGCTAAACAATTCCACAGTATAAATCAATAGCACATTATAAGATGTACGTGAACTAAAAGGAACTTCATATCTAACACAACCCAATTTCAGTCCAGTTAATACAAACTAACAGGGATCACATATCGTCAGTGAATAAAGAATTTAAATATACAAGTCATAGAGCATCTGAATTGGAATTTTAACTTTTCACATATATTCAATCTTCATATTTTTTCAGCTTTCAAGTGCCAAAGTTAACAACTGTGTACCTGAAAAATTGAAAGTAATGAGGAGAGAAAATATCAGCAGTGGCACCCAACAACCAGTAACAAATAGCAACCAAACAATGGAACAGTGGCAGATCCCCAGGAATACCAAATACGAATCACAAGTAGAAAATAAGAGAAACAACAGCAGTGCAACAATGATTTCTGGTTTTCAAAAAAACACTCCAAGAAAAAGAAAGCTCAAGCTTCAACTGAATCAATAGTTGCTCACAAAAAGACCTCACTTCATCTTTAACTCTTAGAATCTTTAAAATCTGTTTTTCTCTGTCTATGTGTATGTCTGTCTGTTCCACTCTCTAAACCAGTACTCTCTCCACCCCTTTTATATACAAAAATAGACCCTCTACCCCCAAATATTCTAAGTTTCTGTTTGTTATGCCTTGCACATGCCTCCCTTTACCCTTTTAATCAATCCCCCCATGTTTTGTTCTGATTTCCAGCCTTTATAAACACTCAGCAGCATTAAAAAACTAATTGCTGACCATTATATTCCCCGACAGCCCCTTTTCCTTATAAAACTATATAAAAAACAGCAGTCTGAATCAGGCATGCCTGATTATCACATGGCTTCCATTTAGTTCAAATAATTCAATTCAAATTCATTAAACCACCAAGCCAATGCAGATTTCCAATCAAGTAGTGATTCCGGATGGAACCAATATTGAGCATTACTGCTACATTGTTCTAACCAACAGACCTATGAGAAACTAATCGACGATATTCGATTAGTCGATTACAACATGTATAATCGATAACAACTAATCGACGAACCATTGATTCATAAGTCTCGGGCAAAAACAAAGGAACTGTGAAACCAACTATTCGATGATTATCGAATCGAATCGAATATATCGACAAAATTGTCAATCAAATAGAGATAATCAAAACAACCCAAAAAGAACAAAGTCTTATAGAGTAGAAAGACAGTTTAATAAAATCGAGAAAAAGATGAGAATTATCACACAACTAACAAACAAAAATAAAAATAAAGATAGAAGAAAAATTACCTCAAACAGTGGCAAAATGAGAATCAAACAGTCTTGGACCATTTTGGACTCAAACTTGGACTTATGAAGTCGAGCGGAACTTAATCGAAGTATTTTCAACCGAAAATACTCCGATTAAGGTCTATTAGACCCCAAATATCTAATTAATCGGACAAATTTTACCATTTGGATTTTTAGGGTTCTTGACCGGTTCTTCGATCTAGTATTCGAAGAGATGGGGAATGATTTGAGGAAAATAAAAGGTGGATTCAGAGAGAGGAAGGTGAGGCGGTTCTATGGTATGATTTTGGATGGCCGGCGACGCCTTGCCGCCGGCTTTTGGGCGGGGGAATGGTCCGGCGGCTAGGGTTTAGGGCTGGGTTATTTGTGTTGTCTCTGATTGAGACGATGAGCAGAGGAGGCGTTTGGATCGGGAGGGGGGCTAGGTAGAGATTGGGCTTATATATGGAAGGGGAGATTTAATCGTGACCGTTCAATTAAACAAAATCGACGGCCTGGAACTCTCACTAAGGAGAAACGGCATCGTCTAGTAACGGGTAGAGACTGGGTAATTGGGTCAGCTGGTAAAACGGGTTGGGGGAGAGAATGAGGGTCGTTGGATTCGCAGGGATGGGAACGGTTGAGATGAGTTAGAATTGAAACAACGTAGTTTTGGTGTCAAACTACATCGTTTGATAACTCTGGGAAGACCAATCTTTTGGACTGGCCGGTTGGGCCTGGGGTTGGGGTAATTTTGGGCCTCATCTTGGGTTAAAATTGGGCTGCCTAGTCCAATTTTCCTTTATTTCCAATCCTTTTTTTGCTTCTATTTTAATCTTAATTCCTAATTTATTAAAAACAAAAATTCTAAAATACATTACAAAATCAAATTAACTTATAAGAATACTAATTAAGTTCTAATAACAATTCACACATTAAACATCAATTAAAATTATAAATTACACAACTTTGACTAAAATATAAAAATGCAAAACACACCTTTTAATTTTAATTTTTTTATAAAACAAGTTACTTAATTAAATTCTAAATTCAAATGCAACATATATTTTTTTGTATTTTGTTAAAAAAAGTAAACATGTATGGACAGAAATGCAAATAATAATTAAGAAAATCACACAAAATTCACAAAAAATCACACACGGCACAAAACTATTTTATTTTTGGATTTTTGGGAGTAATTCTCATGCGGGGCAAGAATCACGTGCTCACACCCATATGCGATCACACCTGAGGTATCCTCGCAATGCTAAGCTTGATTGTGTTGTGCCATCTTGTCAGGATTTGTGTGATCCTTGTGAATGTCATGTACAAAAAATATCCCTCAGCAACATTCTTGGAGATAGATTGATTCATTAGATCAAAGCCCATGTAATTTTTTTCTAGAAATATGGAATTCGGAAAACCATGATTGAGAGATCTCACCAAATATAATTTAAACTGATCCCATGCCTCATGTAAGTGCTCTCCGGGTACCTACTTGAAGAAAATGATTTTATCCCGTAGCTCAGACTTCTTACTTTGCGGGAACCATTTTGCCAAGAATGCTCGGACTAGTTCAGGCCAAGAATGAATAGAGTTTGGGGGCAAATTCTGAAGTCGTTTCCTTGCGTCTCCAGCTAGTGAGTATTTGAAACACCTCAACCTTAAGGTATTGGCAGTGACGTTGTTCTGCTTGTGCATTGCACACACACCCAAGAAGTTTCTAAGATGTTGTGTTGGATCATCATCAGTAGAATTCCTGAAAAACCTCTCCGTTTTGAGTATAAGGATTAGACCATGTTTCACCTTGAACGTTGCAGCGCCAAAACCAGAGGCACAATAGAATTTGTGTCCTCAATATACTCCTCCATGTCCGCAAAAGGATTTTATTCTTCCATTTACTCCTCAATTTCTTATTCATAATCGGCCATATTTTCCGACAACACCAAATAAACAAGCAAAGTGTGATGGAATAGAATAAGACGTAAAGTAAAGCACACACTAATTAGTAATTTCAAAACTATATTCCCCGACAACGGGGACAAAATTTGATACACTCAAATGACACTTTAATAAATAGTGCAAGGTGGTCAATGTCAAATATAATAACCCAACAAGGTTGGGGTCGAATCCCACAGGGAATAGGTGTGAAAGGCTACTTGATTAGTGTATCACTTAACTATATCTCAATTCTACCCGGTTAATAGTAACAAAGGTATGGTATAATTTTGATTTGAAGAAATAACTAATGTTGAGATTTGGAATGTAATTAATTGGATTAAAGAAATCAAGGTTGTGTCCCCTTTAATGAAGTGTAATAGTAATAGTATTAATATGATATTTTTAATGGAAGATCCTTTTGATATACAAATGGTGTCTTAATGACTACCCAATATTTTTCAATAGTTGGGTAGTATTTTCTCTTTATTATTTTACATAAAAGAGTTGCAATTAAGAATAATCAATATATGCAAAATAAAACTCACTTATTCCTAAGCGATTCTATTAAATAAGGTTTAAAGCCTTGAGTCTTTGATATTTACTTCTACCAAATTCCAACCCACTTTCCCAAGCAAAGCAAGAATTTAATGACACTTGTTAGTGTTTGCAACCACCAACAATAAATGAAGAACGAAAAGTAAATAAATATCAACCAACCATTATATATATATATATATATATATATATATAAAAACACCCATTTAGGGTCCACAACCTTAGTATCTAAAGCTAGCTACTCATACTAAGATACAAAGGTAAGAGAATATAAAATACCATAAAGCTTACAAACTGAACGATTCTTGACCCAAAAGCTTCCAAAAGAGAGGAATATTGACAAGATGATCCCACAAAACCCCAATAAATCTATTTATAGTGTGCCAAAAATCGGGACAAAAATCAAACAAAAATACCCTTTCAGGTTGGAAATGCGACAGTATTTCTGTCGCATAATAGATATGCAGTCCGTATTATTAACATTGCGATCGCAGATTGGAACCCTAGTTTCTAGGCCTTCACCACATGTCCGCATTGCAGGAATGCGATCACATTTTACATCGCATTTTCTTCCTTCAGTAGACTTTATGTTTAGCATACCGTAAATTCTATGGCTCGCAAACCGGTTATGCGATCGCATATGGGACCTCATTTTTGACGTTGAACTTTACCTAGAAGTCTGTTTTGGTATGCAATCTTGATGTGAAATATGCGGCTCGCATGTGGGTTTTGCGGTAGAATTTCCACATTTGTGATGCCTTTTTGCTCTTTTCTTGTCTTTTTGTGGCCTTTTGAACTCTTTTCCATGTTCTTAGGTCCTTAAGCCTCATACACTCCAAAACACTAAAATTACATAAGTACAAAGGGAAATTGCATTTAAAACAAGCTAAAACCTAAGAAATTAGTATCAAATGTGCCGAAATTCTCTAGCACATCAGTTATGGTTTATGTTGGCTTGCCTAGTAATGTGATTGTCGCCATCACGACCGGTAGTTGGAGTCGTAACAAGAATTGTATATGTCTTTTGGTTGTGGCTATTCGTGGGAATTAGAAAACTTTAAGAGGGTAAATGAGATAGAAAATTAGGGAATTTTTCTTTTAGCTGCTGGAAAGTTCAAGAAGGGCCCGTAAGGGTTTAAAATGTAGTATTTCAGAAGCAAAAGGAGAGGGAAAAGAAAAAAAAATAGAAAATAGGCTAAGAGACAATTGTCCTTTTATTATTAGAAAAGATGATATTTTCCTAAATTTTAAGGGGCTGACAGATTATTCTTAGACTCTCTTGTTCCCTATCCTCTTGCACATCATTTTCTGTATAAGACCTCACATTCTTTCACTTACATACAAGAAAAAATCCTCTGAGAAAGCCAAAATCCTCTCAACATTTCTATTGATTTTTACACTGATGTTCCTAAAAGAAGAACACTCGAAAAATTCAGTAAATACATAGGAAAACAAAAACAAAATGAAGAATTTCAAACTGTTATCTGCATTGTGCTTTTCCACTTCACTTCTTTTACTTTATGTCACGACCTGAAATTTCTAGTATGGGGATCGTTATGACGCCTAATATTTCACTTGCTAGACAAACCAACGTTAGAATAATTTATCCATTTTTAACAGTTTAAAATTACTTAATGAGAAAAAACTAAAACTACTACAATAATCCAAAGTAATAATGCGGAAGCTAAAATAGCCAAACATCTCATACATCCCTGAACCCGGTGTCACAAGTGCACAAGCTAGTAGAATAGTACAAACAAGGGGCTGAAATAACATAAAGCTGTCTCAAAAGAAAGTATACAACCAAATAAAAAGGGAAGGGGACTCCAGGAGTTGTTGGTGCTGAGCAACTGTACCTCAAGTCTCCACGAGCTACCCAATTCGAGCACGCTAATAATCATCACTGATACCGACTCCAAAATCTGCATAAGAAGTGTAGAGTGTGTAGTATGAATACAACCAACCACATGTACTTTGTAATTGCCGAGCCTAACCTCGACAAAGTAATGACGACGCTAAGGCATGTCACTTACACCACAACCTGTATGCAGTATAATAAAGACAAAAGGAAATATGGAACAAAATAGGGCAGTCAACTGAAGATAATAGCTACAATCTCAATAAATAAGCTAGTGACGATTAGAATTACCAATCATTAGATTTTGAAGTGAAATTATCGAAAACCAACATAGCTCAAGAAAAAAAAACATAGGTCGTTGCGACGTGCAACTCGATCCCATCGTACCACACAATCCTCCCTTATTCTACCGTAACAATAACAACAATCAAAATCAATAAATAAATATTGCGACGCACAACCTGATCCTACCCTATAACAATACCAATATCACATTTCACCCTTATTTCACTGTATCAATCCAGCCTTATTTCACATATTGCGGCTTACAACCCGATCCCACCATATTAGTACAAATTCACCTTTAT
Organism: Nicotiana noctiflora; assembly: GCA_032618575.1. Lineage (NCBI taxonomy): Eukaryota > Viridiplantae > Streptophyta > Magnoliopsida > Solanales > Solanaceae > Nicotiana > Nicotiana noctiflora. The sequence continues at coordinate 497,636 of JASVEL010009482.1, read as the reverse complement.
TATTACACCATATCAATTCACCCTTATTGTACATGTTGTGGCGCGCAACCCAATCCTACCATATCGGTATCAAATACACAACGAGCTCAATCACATCAATAATTCAAATCACAAGAACCTCTAAGATCAATGAATATAACGTTGAATCAAAAATGAAACCTTGTAAAATATAGGAATTTACATAATTAATAACACATAGCAAGACAAGTCCACTTAATGGCAATTAGAAGGTTCAAGTAAGTTAATTAAAGCAAATATCCTGGAATCATAAAAATATGAAAAGATCTAACGTTATTAACATGAGAAAACACTAGTTAACAGGTAGCAACTAAGCATGGAAGTCATTTAGAGCATATATCAGTTAAGGCAAGGAAGGAGATAATTAAGGAAAAGTGGAAAATCAGGGGAAACAAGTAATACGGCGACTGATCGAGGCCAACCCTACACCACTACAAAGTGGCAAGAGTGGTCAAAGCAGCATTTACCTGAGATGGTCGGGATCGAATCCGCAGGGAGCTAGATTGGTTGGGATTTGGATTCATATCTAAATTAACAACTAGTGTTTTTTACTACACTTCCAATCATAGTTGGTATTTTGATTACTTCCATTTTTATGCTAACGAGATTCAAAATTTACTAAGAATAAAATACTTGAAAGGTTTTCTAAATGTTTAAACAGACACTAAGGAAGTGACTCTCTCCTAGGTGAATACTTGACGAGATCTAAAGTCTAAGGCAAGGTTGTTATGTTGGGGATTACCATATAGCCAATGCATAGAACTACTCACTCTATACCTCGGTAGCTCAAGTGGCGTTTCCCTGATTTACTTTTTTAAGATCAATTGGGTGTCAAAATTGTGCAAGCAATATAGGCTCAAGTTGGGTATTTCTCTCTCTAGGTTTAACCTTTTAATTGGGGCTATCAGTCTCTTGATTACAACCCAATTCCTTGTTGGACTGATTTTCCTAGACTCAAACTCTCTTTCTCAAGAAGAGTCCAAGACAAATTGGCACAAAGTAGTGTTCGCAACCGCTAATTCAACATGAAAAACTCAAATCGGTCAAAATATCAAACACCCATAAACACCCGAGCCTTAAAAAAAAGACCCATCAAATATCTATACTAGGGTTCAGCCACAACCCTAGCTAATGGGTGTATCTACTGATAATAATGGACGAAATAAGGAAAATAGATAAAGAATAACCCATAAGATTTAATTACAGACTAAGATAATGAAGATTCAATGTAAAAGTAGCTACAAATTACTCAAAATAGAACCAAATCGCCATTCACGTGCTCCGGAGTCCAAAAGATTACAAAAGATACTCTAAAAATGTGGAAAGAAAGTATTTATACTAGGATAATTTTTTGGACAAAAATACCCCTGACGAGGTACTGTGGTCCGCATATAATGCACCACGAACCGCGATGAGGCTTGTTGGATTGATTATACATTCTCTGAATCTGACCACCACAGGCTGCATAAAATGCACCGCGGCCGCAGTGGCTTCAACTATGATCCGCACAAAAAGGATCGCGGATCGTATTGGTTTCTATCTTCAAACTCCCAACTCTCTAAACCCCCCTCTCCGCGGACCGCACAAATGGATTGCTGCCGCAAGAAATCCTTCATGGACCGCATTTCCATAGGCTCCAAAGGTGCACCTCTCTGAATCGCCTCACTACGAACCTCACTAAATAGATTGCGGCTGCGGTAGGTCTGTTGCAGTTGTGCTTTGATTTGTTCTTGGTACTCGTGCATGTTTTATTCCTTTTTGAGCTGGTTTTGACTAATTGTCACCTTTTTTACCAAACCCTGCAGACAAGTATAACATGTAAGCCTTTGGGACTACTTTCTATACATTTTTAATCAAAACACAAGTAAAAAAAGAGTGTAAAATGAACTAGAATCCTTAGTTATCAGCGACTTACAAGCACTCGTAACCTCGTGTATATACCGTAACACATGAAATTCATATAGCACATAATCCGAGGGTCCCTAATTCCCTTAAGTCAAGGTTAAACTTTAATACACCTCACTCCGCAGTCAATTCAGAACTCTACCGAGGCCTTTCTCCTAGAATCTGCCTCTAAATCATTCGTGTAACCACAATTGACTCAATAATATCAAATATTGCTAAAGGAATCAAATACAGTGCATAAAGTTAGAATTTCCAAACTTTTTCCCAAAAAGTCCAAAATCTTCCCCGGGCCCGCTTTGTCAAAACCTAAACTTTGGACCATAATCTGATTACCCATTCTCCCCCGAGCCGTTATGTAATGTGTTTCGAAATCCGACCTCAATTTGAGGTCTAAATTTTAATTTTGCAAAATCCCCTAATCTACCCAAACTCATAATTTCTACGATGAAAAATCCTAGATTTCAGTTGAAAATCTTATGAAATGTAATGGGTAATTGAAAGGAAATAGGTTAGATTCACTTACCAACAAATTTGGGAAGAAAAACTATTGGGAACATTGCCTCTAAGATTTTCTAGTTTTGAATTTTTAAGGAATGGGCAAAATCCCGTTTATGGTCTGTATTTATCACTGGCTGTCAGGTATTCATCACGTTCGTATGCAACCTAACGCGTTCGTAAATTGTAGAGCCTTAATGGCTTACACGATCAAAATAGGCTACATGCATTCGTGAAGGTTTAGCCCTCCTCACCTTCACGTTCGCGAGACTGGACTTGCGTTCGCGTAGTGTAACCTCAAGTCCCCAGCCCCAACCTTACTAAACTACGTGTCCGCGTGTGACTGGTCCTGTTCGCGTAAAGCAGTCCCCCTAGTGCTCCGTTCGCGGCTGTGGTCTCGCGTTCATGTAGAATAAAGTCCTCCCCCAACTTAGTTTACTCTTCGCAATTGCGGGATTATTTTCGCGATCGCGAAGAAGGAAACCAGATGACAACTGAAGCTAAGAGAAAACCCAGATTTTCTATGTTTAAAACATCCGTAGCCTATCCGAAATTCACCCGAGCTCTTGGGTCTCCAAACCAATTATCCATACAAGTTCAAAAACATCATACACACTCGCTTGTGTGATCAAAATGCCAAAATAATGCATAGAACTACGAATCAGACACCAAATCAAATGAAATTTTCAAGAAAACTTTAAAACTTCTATTTTAACAACGGAACGTTCGAATCACGTCAAACCAACTTCGTTTCTCACCAAATTTGATAGACAAATCATAAATATAGTAATGGACTTATACAGAGTTCCGAAATCAAAATACGGACCCGGTATCAATAAAATCAAACATCAATCAATTATTAAACCATTACACCTTTAAACTTTCAATTTTTGAGAAAAACCAATAACTCGAGCTAGGGACCTCCGAATTTAATTTCGGGCATACGCTCAAGTCCCAAATCACGATATGGACCCACCGAGACTGTCAAAATATAGATCTAGGTCCATTTGTTCAAAATATTGACCAAAGTCAACTCGAATAAATTTTTGAAATAAAACTTCATATCTTACGAGTTTTTAACATAAAAGCCTCCCGGGAAAATACCCGGACTGCGCATGCAAATTGAGGAAGGCTTAAAGAAAATATTGGAGACTTCGAAACAAAGAATAAGGTTCTAATACTCTACATGACCAATTGGGTCATCACTTTCTCCACGTCTAAAAAACTATTCATCCTCGAACGGACATAGAAAAATACCTGGGATTGTGAAAAGGTGTGGATATCTACTCTGCATGTCCGACTCGGACTCCCAAGTAGCTTCCTTGATCGGATGGCCTCTCTACTGCACTCGAACTGAAGGATAACTCTTAGACCTCAACTTTCGAACCTGCTGGGCTAAAATAGCCATCGTCTCCTCCTTATAAGTCAAATCCTTGTCCAAGACTGAGATGAAATCTAGCACATGAGACGGACCATCGTAGTATTTCAGAGCATGGACACATGAAATACTGGACGGGATGCCGATTAACTAGGTGGCAATGCAAGCCTGTACGCCACATCGCCTACTTCCTCAAGAATCTCAAAAGGTCTGATGTACCTAGGGTTCAACCTGCCCTTCTTTCCGAACCTCATCACACCCTTCATGGGTAAAACGAGGAGCAACACCCTATCTCCACCCATGAATTCAACATCACGAACCTTACGATCGACATAGCTCTTTCTCCTAGACTAAGTTATGCGAAGTCGATCCTGAATAATCTTGACCTTATCCAAGGCATATTGTACCAAATTTGTACCTAAGAACTGAGCCTCCCCCGGCTCAAACCACCCAACTGGAGAACGGTACTGCCTCCTGTATAATGCCTCATAGGGAGCTATCTGAATGCTCAACTGGTAGCTGTTGTTGTATTCAAACTTCGCAAGTGGCAAGAACTGATCCCAAGAACCTCCGAAGTATATAAATGAAGCGCATAGCATATCCCCCAATATTTGAATAGTGCACTCAGACCGTCCGTCTATTTGAGGATGAAATGATATGCTCAACTCAACCTGCATACCCAACTTACAGTGTACTACCCTCTAGAAGTGCGAGGTGAACTACGTACCTCAATCAGAAATGATAGGCACAAGCACACCGTGAAGACGAACGATCTCGCGGATGTAAGTCTCATCCAATCGCTCTGAAGAATAGGTAACTGCCACATAAATGAAATGAGCTGACTTGGTCATCCTATCCATAATGACCCATAATGCGTCGAACATCCTTTGAGTCTGTGGGAGTCCAACAACAAAGTCTATAGTGGTACGCTCCCACTTCCACTTAGGAGTCTCTATCTTCTGAAGCAAACCACCAATTCTCTGATGCTTATACTTTACTTCCTAACAATTTAGACACCGAGCTACATATGCCACTATATCCTTCTTCATCTTCTCCACCAATAATGGTGCCGAAAGTCCTGATACATCTTGGTGACACCTGGTGAATAGAATACCAGGAACATTGGGCCTCCTCAAGAATCAAATCATAAAGTCCATCTATATTGGGCACACAAACACGACCCCGTATCCTCAAAATGCCATCATCTCCAACAGTAACCTGCTTGGCACCATTGTGCCGTATTGGGTCTCTAAGGACAAGAAAATAAGGGTCATCATATTGTTGCTCCCTGATGCGCTCAAACAAGGAAGACTGAACAACTATACAAGCTAGAACATGACTAGGATCTAAATCATCCAACCTCACGAACTTACTGGCCAAAGCTTGAAAATCTAATGCAAACGATCTCTCACCGATTAGAATGTACGCAAGGCTGCCTATACTCACTGCCTTTTTACTCAGGTTATCAACCACTACATTGGCCTTCCCAGGCCTTGAAAACCTCACACGACATGCCGTAAAGATAGTTCCTCCAAATCTTCAGCGCATGAACAATTTCTAGCAACTCTAATTCACAAACACGATAATTCTTCTTATGAACCTTCAGCTGCTGCGACATATATGCAATCACCCTGCCATCTTGCATCAATATCGCACCAAGTCCAATACGAGATGCATCACAATATACCAAGTAGGATCCTAAAACTGTGGGAAACACCAACACAAGCGTCACAGTAAAGTAGTCTTGAGCTTCTGAAAGCTCGCCTCACACTCGTCTGACCATCTAAAAGGGGCACCCTTCTGGGTCAACCTAGTCAATGCGGGTGCTACTATAGATGAAAATCCCTCCACGAACTAACGGTAGTATCCTGCCAAATCTTAGAAACTTGTGATCTCCGTGGCTGAAGTGGGTCTAGGCTAGTACTGAACTGCCTCAATCTTCTTAGGATCCACCCGAATGCCCTATGTCAACACTATGTGCTCCAAGAAAGTGACCGAGTCTACCCAAAACTCGCATTTTGAAAACCTAGCATATAACTCGATGTCTCTTAGAGTCTGAAGTACGATCTGAAGATGCTGCTCATGCTCCTCTACTCTACGGGAGTAAATCAAGATATAATCAATAACAAAATTACAAATATATAAATAGGGCTTGAATACTATGTTCATCAAATTGATACATGTTGCTGGGGCATTTGTTTGCCCAAATGACATTACTAGAAACTTATAATGCCCGTACCGAGTTCAAAAAGATTTCTTAGGGACATCATATGCCATAATCCTCAACTGATGGTAGCCAGACCTCAAATCAATTTTTGAAAACACCTTAGCACCCTGAAGCTGATCAGATAAGTCATCAGTCCTCGGTAAAAGATACTTGTTCTTGATGGTGACTTTGTTCAATTGTCGATAATCTATGGACATCCTCATCGATCCATCATTCTTCTTCACGAACAACATAAGCGTACCACAAGGCGAGACTCTAGGTCTAATAAAGCCCTTATCAAGCCAATCTTGCAATTGCTCCTTCAATTCTTTCAACTCTGGCGGGGGCATACGGTATAACAGAATAGAAATGGGATGAGTGCCTGGAGCCAAATCAATACAGAAGTCAATATCTCATTCAGGTGGCATTCATGGCAGATCCGCAAGAAATACCTCTGGAAACTTATGAACAACTGGTACTGAATCCATGGAAGGAACCTCCGCACTAGAATCCGCCAATCTATACCCAAAATGACATCAAAATCAACCATATCAAAAAGTAGGAGATCTATGCTAGTCTCAATACTCCCAATAGTAACCACACACAAACGATAGACTCAATCTACAATAATAAAATCTTCCACAAGTGCGGACACATACACATAAACACTCAAAGAATCGCGGGGCACAACCATATAAGAAGAAAAATAGGATGACATGTAGGAATAAGTAGAGCCCAGATCAAATAGAATTGAAGCATCTCTATGGCAAACTGGAACAATACCTATGATAATAATGCCAGATGAATCAGCCTCAGGCCTGACTGGGAAAGCATAACATCGGGGTTGGGCCCCATCACTTTGAATTACATCCCTAGGACAGCCTCTAGTTGGCTGTCCTCTACCTCTAGCAACCTGACCTCCACCTCTAGTAGCCTGACCTCTACCTCTAACGGTGTCATACTGAGTGACTAACATACTGCCCTACTGGAGATGCTAAAACTGCCCGCAGTAACTCTCTCTCAGTGTGATAGGAAGGAACTTCTCAAGAAATAGCTGAGAGAACTAGTCCCAAGTAAGAGCAGGCGACCTAGCTGGTCTGGTATTCCACCATCTCTTCGAGGAAACCATCATTTGAAACACAACAAAATCTACCTCATTGATATCAACGATACCCATGTTCCATAACACCTCATGGAAGCAGTCAAGATAATGTTGTGGGTCCTCAGAATATGTTCAACTAAAGTGATCTGGGAAGATCTTGGTAAGCTTGTCCAATCTCAATAAGCCATCAAAAGACATGGCATGTCCATCACCGGCCTGTGCTACAACAACTGATTGACCTACCCCAATTGGCGGGGTTGTTGGAGTCTGGTACTGGGTAGCCATCTGCTGCAGAGTGTGAGTAGTGGGAGTCTGTGCTCCTCCCTTAGCCTGGGAGATGGTTGGTGCCATATGAAATCTACCGGCCTAGGGCACACTCTCCATAAGGCCCACCAAATGGACCAGAGGGTCCTGAAGCATTGGGGTGGAGATGAACCCCTCTGGGATCCAAGTTGGTCCAACATGTGCATTCTGAGGTGGAACCTCCTCATTAAAGTCTACTTGAGGCTCCACTGCTGGTGCTACTGCTCGAGCTCTAGGCTAAGCTCTGCCTCTGCCTCGGCCTCGACCTCTGCCCCTCGTTGGAGCTGCTGCAGGGGGCTTCGGCTACAGTCTAACTAAATATGCGGTGTGTGTTCTCTTCATCTGTGAGAGATCAAGAATAAAAAAGTTCAATCATTAATGGTAAAATAAACTCGCACGATAGAGAAGAATAAAAGTCAAATTGTTCCTAACTCCATAACCTCTAGAAGATAAGTATAGACGTCTCTGTAACAATTCTCCAGACAACTCTAAGTTTGCTCGTGACTTGTGAACCCTATGCAACCTAGTACTTTGATACCAATTTGTCACGATCCAAAATTTTCACCTTCGGGACCGTGATGGGGCCAAATATTTTACTTGCTAAGCAAGCCAGGGTTAGACGTTTTATCTATTTTTAACATTTTAAAATTACATAATGAGAAAGAACTAAAACTACTACAATAAGCCAAAGTAATAATGTGGAAGCTAAAATAGCCACACGTTTAACACATACCCGTCATAAGTGCACGAGCTACTAGAATAGTATAAATAAGGGGATGAAATAACATAAAGCCGCCTGGAGAAGGGGATTCTAGGAGTTGCGGGCGCTGAGCAGCTGTACCTCAAGTATCCACGAGCAGTCAAATCCGAGCACGATAATAGCCGTCGCTGGGACCGACTTCAAAATCTGCACAAGAAGTGCAGAGTGTAGTATGATCACAACCTACCCCATGTACTCTGTAAGTGTCGAGCCTAACCTTGACGAAGTAGTGACGAGGCTAAGGCAGTCATTTACACTACAACATGTCCGCAATATATAATAAAGACATAAGAGAAAATACAGAACAAAATAGGGCAGTCAATTGAAGATAATAGCTACATCCTCAAGAAATAAGCCATTGACGATCATAATCACCAATCCTTAGAGTTTCAAGTGAAATTACTGAAAACCAACACAACTCAAGAAATAGAAACACATAGGTTGTTGCGGCGTGCAATCCGATCCCACTGTACAACACAATCCTCCCTTGTTCACCGTAACAATATCAACAATCAAAATCAATAAATAATTATTGTGGCGTACAACACGATCCCACCATATAACAATATCAGTATCACATTTCACCATTATTTTACCGTATCACTCAACCCTTATTTCACATGTTGCAGAGTGCAACCCGATCCTACTATATCAGTACAAATTCACCCTTATTCCACCATATCAATCCATACTTATTTCACGTGTTGCGGTAGGTGACCCGATCCCACCATATAAGTACCAAATACACAACGAGCACAGGCACATCAATAATTCATATCAGAAGAACCTCTACGATCAATGGATATAATACTGAACCATAAAGGAAACCTTGTACAACATGGGAATTCACATAAGCAATGCCACATAGCAATACAAGTCCTCTACATGACAATTAGAAGGTGGAAGTAAGTCAATTAAAGCAAATAGCAGGGAATCATGAAAATATTAAAATATCTTACGTCATTAATAGGAGGAAACACTGAATAACATGTAACAACTAAGCATGAAAGGCATTTAGAGCATATAACAGTTAAGAAAAGGAAGGAGATAATTAAGGAAAAACGAAAAATCAAGGGAAATAAGTAATTCAGCAATGTATAAACACTCGTCACCATGTATATGCTCCAACACATGAAATTCACATAGCACATAATCCGAGGTTCACTAATTTCCTCAAGTCAAGGGTAAACTCAAGACTTACCTCACTCCGCAGTCAATTCAGAGCTCTACCAGGGCCTTTCCCCTAGAATCCGCCTCCAAACCACTCGTTCTAACCACAATTGACTCAATAATATCAAATATTGCTAAAGGAATTAATCACAATGCATAAATTTAGAATTTCCAAACCCTTTCCCCAAAAAGTCAAAATCGACCTAGGACCGCTTGGTCAAAATCCGAATTCGGATCAACTCGATTACCCATTCACCCCTGGGCACGGTTATTTAATTTGTTTCGAAAGCCTCAATTTGAGGTCCAAATTTCAATTTTACAAAAATACCTAATTCTATCCAAGCCCTCAATTTCTATCATAAAAAATCCTAGATTTTAGTTGAAAATCTCATGAAATGTAATAGGTAACTAAAAGGAAGTAGGTTAGAATCACTTACCAACAAATTGGGGAAGGAAACTCTTGGAAAAATAACTTCTAGGGTTTTCTAGTTTTGAAATTTTAAAAGAATGGGCAAAATCCCATTTATGGTCTGTTTTAATCACTAGGTGTCAAGTATTCATCGCGTTCGCGAAAAGCAGAGCCTTAATGGATTACGTGACAGCGAGAGGATAGACGCATTCGCGAAGGTTTAGCCCTCCTAACCTCCGTGTTCGCGAGATTGGACTCGCGTTCACGTAGTGTAACCTCAAGTCCCCAGCCCACACCTCACAAAACTACGCGTTCGCATGTGACTGGACGGGTTCGTGTAGAACAACCCCCCAGTGCTCCGCATTCGTGGTTGTGGTCTCGCGTTCACGTAGAAGAAAGTCCTCCTCCTACCCAGTTCACTCTTCGCGATCACGGGAGTATCTTCGCGATCGCGAAAAAGGAAACCAGATGATAGCTGAAGCTAAGAGAAAAATCAGATTTTCTAAGTTCAAACTATTCGTAGCCTATCCAAAATTCACCGAGCCCTCTGAGATCCAAATCAATTGTGCACGAAAGTCCAAAACTCCATACGAACTCGCTCGCACGATCAAAACGCCAAAATAACGTCTAGAACTACGAAACTCACCCCAAATCACCACCTCTCTTTGCAACTACCAAATTCCTTCACCGTAAGAGACCCACCCAAAAAATCATCACCTATGTTTGCAATTACCAAATCCCTTACCGCAAGAGACCCACCCCAAAACCGTGCTCTTGAAAACAATTGAGAATATAACATAGAGTTTATATATCAAATTTGAGAGAGATTTGTTAAGTTTAGAGTTGTTTTTAGGTAAAATTTTATATTGAAACTCGAAGAAGAAAAGTTTCTGAATTGTATCACGATTGTATCATATTTATATAATATTTGTTTCATAATTGTATCAAAGTTGTATTTAATTTGTATCTGATACATTAATACCTAAAATAATACCTAATACAATATTATTTCAAAATTTAAGTTTAGAGTTGTGATTGAAACATGAAGAAGATGAGGAAGAACAAAATTGTATCACAATTGTATCATAATTATATTTGTATTATAATCGTTGCAGAAATTATATCACAAATATATGATAATTGTATATGGTGATGAGCAATTGTAAGTTATGAGCTATTATCCTATTAATAATAATTTTGCTAGAGTTTTAACAATTTTTGAATTGTTGAAGAAACTTTGTAGCAACTTTTTTTTTTTTACGTCACATGAAAAAATTTCTTTCTGGTTGCTATTATGGAAAGCAGTTTTGTGATATTGATTTGTTAGATAAGATATCACTTTCCTAACATTATAAGGACAATAGGAACATATAATATGACATTAATCTAGTATTTGAAGGTTCCAGCCAAAACATTCAACAACTGAAGCAAAGTTAGTAGCTTCTTAGGAAGCATGAAATGAGAAGTGTGAAAAAAAAGGAAAAGATATAATTGAATACCTTAATTAAAGGCATTAATAATGGGATGAGAGATTTTTAAGGGAGGAATGTATATAATTTTTTTTAAAAAAAAGCCTAGATACGTTTTGAAAACTACAAAACCTAGAAAGAATAAATTAATAAGTTCCTATCATAGTATATATAGAAAAAATTCCCCAAAAAGCATGTAGCGAGAGGTCAAACAAGGCTAATTGCAACTATCTATTTTTAGAACTTCGGCTTACATTACATCATGCTTACTATGCCAAGAATTTTAGTGTTGCACTTGCAGTGAACTGTCACTAGTAAATGGCAACTCCAAAACACTTGTACATACCTACAGAAACACCTGTACAACTAACATAATCTAACATCTCAATTTCTCCAGTCGTCTAATCTCATGAACACCTCTAAATCAATACTAAAATTTTACACTAGCCAAAGTTTACAAAAGTTTGTCTGAATCCCATCCTTGCAACGATTTGAAGTTTAAACTCCTCCAGGCTGACAATTAATTTTCGTCCATATATAATTTGAGCAAGCCTCACATTGACTCTAATTAAATACGTTCAGGCTTCAGCAAAACAGCTCCTGAACGACCATGACACATCCTTTCGAAGCATTTGCTATATCTCCAGAGTACGTAATACTCTCAGCTATTCAAATCATTTCGAACTTTCTGCTACTCTCCACACCAGAAAATGAGAGAATGAGAGAACTATGATACTTTGTTAAATGACACGTTGAACTTGCAGCAATGAAGATTCCCGCATTGAAGTTTAAAAGTTCCACCGATCCAATTGAATTTTGGCTTCAGCCATGTCTTTCTGGGCCTTCTTCCTCCGATAAAATATTGGGCAGTCCCGACTGGTCAAAATCAGGATCATTAGAAGAATGAAGGGGATAGAAGCAATGAGAGGAATAACTAGCAATAGCAAGAGTCCATTATTCTCCAAAATAAAAAAGCAAATCTTTAGGGCATGGATTGAAATTAAATCTGAAACGATATAAAAAAACCACACATCACAATAAAGTAGAGAGCTATTAGAACCTAGTGCATAGGACATCCTGATGGAGAGAGCCTTGGCATTCTTGGCATTGTGTCCATAGCCTCCCAAAAAGCTTCTCTAGTTCAGCCACTGCATACAGTTGTACACAGTTATCAAGCAATTATAGCTCTCTGTCCTTCCCTAGAGAAATCTGAATAAAAATACCACATCTTCTTGGGAAATGAGCAAAAAAAGGTGTTAGCAATGGGGATGTACCATTAGTCACTGATCTGCAATAAAGTTCAGCTTCTCTTCCTTTGCAGTGATTGCACAGAGTTCGATCAGAACCACTGGATGAAGGGGCAGAGAAGTTAATAAACTATTCTGCAACATTTACTATAGCTTTTCCCAGAAATAAGCAAGCAACACATCCGCACAGCTGGCTCTCTCGATCAATCGATCTCGAGAGAAGGACGGGGGGCGGTGTTTAAGTGATAAAAACAAAATTGTCTGCAAGCCTCCAAGAGCCTTCACAATGCTATGATCCACTTGGTCCTATTTTACCTTACAACTTTTTTGCCAGAGAAATACAAAACTCCATTTTATAAATATAAATGATCATTTCATAACTGTAAGGTAGTCTCAACACTCCCACCTACTCATGTCACCAGTAAAGCATGAAATTCAGCAAGGAATGGCTGCTATACTGCCTCTTCCAGGATATCTTACTTACAAAGGGAACTTAAAGTTAGTAATTGAGCAAATTTTAGATCTACAGATTGGAGAAGGACCACAATTAGGCAGATGCTTTTAGCAATGATTCGAAATACAAATACTATGTCTGTAACTCACAAGTCAAGGAGAATGTTGAGAGGAAGGCATCATTTCCCATAGATATGAAACAGAAACTTCTCTTGTAAAATCTAAAGGGACAAGAAAGAAAAAGTGCACCTGATTAATGCTTTGCATCCAATGCAAGTGAGTTGCTTCTTAGCAAATTTCATAATACCACTGTTTGAAGGGGTCGATATTGAGATCGATCTCGTGTGGCTTCCTTGAAGAAGCTCTTTACTAGCATTCTTCAGTATTGGCTCAAAAATCCTCAGAAGGGGCTGATATAAAATATTTTTGTTAAAAGCAGATAGAATGAATTTGTTAAGTTAAAGAAAAATCTAGCCATACTGACCTTACTAATTTGATTTTCAAGATAGTAATGAGGATCTATAGGTATGTTGTTCTCTAATACGTAAATAGGGTCCTCTGACTTTTCATATGCCTGCTTGTCATAACATAACCATGATTTGACACATTCACAAAATGGAGCTTGTTATCACATATTAAATCAGTGGGACGATTACCTTGGAACCTTTTGCAGCTTTAATGATGACATAAGGTACTCTATCACCAATATTAGGAGCAGTAGCAGCATCTCGCTACGTCAAAAAAAAGTTTTTCATCAATTTCATTTTTATGGTGCACGAAAACGAAAAGCATAAGAATCCTAGAAATGTGGTTTCTGCAAGTTCCAGAATAGTTCAGTGGGCAGATCTGCCATTTAAACGTATTCAGGAGGAGGATAGCTGAAAGCTATTGTTTTTTTGGCAGTAAGAGCATAAAATAGGTTGACAATTAAATCAGAACTCTGGCTTTAAATAACTAGACTGCAGGGATGTAATGGTCCAACTTACAAATAGATAAAAGAAATAAACAAACAAAAAAGTGATAATTACTCCTAGTTTTGCTTCAATAAAAGATTATTAAGTGCAGACAGGTTTGAAAGCAATGGAGGCTCGATTTTGGAAGAAAATTTGAAATCTCTTAAAAGAGAAATCACACCCTTCTATTTAATAGGTTCAAGAGTTGAGCCCCTTTCCTGAAAATACTTGCAAGTATCTTTCTCAGCCAAAGAGTCTGTTTTAACTATATATACAGAAGAACTATAACGTAAAGATTCATGATTTTCAAATTGAAATAGAGCAAATTGTCTAAGAGAAACTTGACTCCTGTGACGGGCTATATTTATATCTTAGGTTGGGAAAGAATCTGAGCATCTAACCCAAAACCTTAAGGCAATGAGTGGACTGACCCATGACATTATAAATCCCTTTAGAAGCTATAATACAATCAATAAAGGACAAGAGTATGCTTAACTCCCTCATGCAAGTGTAACTCGGTTCTAGAGTTTACACTTGGATTTTCAAAAACATTCTTCTTTTTTCTTTAAGAAGACTGAAGAATGGACCTGAAGTAGTAGCAGAGCAGGTAGAAGTGTGGGCCTGAAGCCAAGGAAGAGACAATAGGCTAAGAAATGGGTTTGGAGTAGAGAGACTGAGTAGGTTCGATAGGCTATGGAATGGACATGAACAAAAGTTAGTGATTCATGGGCTGAATAGAGAGAAAGAGAAGCCCGAAGAGATACAATATTAGCGAGAAAGGGTTATGAAACCAGGCTTACCAAAGTTTGATTCTAATACCATATGAAAGAACTGGCATCCAAACCAAAACCTTAGACAATGAGTTTAGTGGCCCATGACATCATAAATTTCTTTGACACTAGTATAAAATCAAGGACAAGGGTATGCGCTAACATAGCCATAGGCGTACCTACGTGGTAGCAAGGGAGGATGTTCAACCGAACCCCCTTCGCGGAAAACTTCACTAATTTTCTATGTGAAATTTCACAAAATATCACTATTATTCAACATATACATTAATTTGAACACTCTTGATCCAAGAAAAAAAGCTGGTACAATGTGGAAGGGGGTTAAAGATAAGTGAATTGTCAAGTGTTCGATTCTTGCCTTCCTCCATGCACATTTTTTCCATTTACATAGAGATGTTTTACCATTTTTGTCATAATTTCATCAAGGGACACACAGAGTCCTAGTTGCTTTTTAACATTTGTGTTAGAATAGTTATGTGAATATATGTAATTAGCCATAGTCCTTTATGTAATAGGAGTATGTTATGTGCTTTGTATACATATATATAGAGCTCACTGTAACATAGAAAATTAATCACCAATATTTTTCTCCCATACATTCTCACATGGTATCGGAGCATTAGTGAGGTAATTATCGTTGTGTGACATTCCAACGACATCCGAAAAGAAATCAGTCATCACCGACGACCAAACCCCGGTGAAGATCTCTGGCAGATAACGTCACACGCGCCGTCATGCGCCCCCAACAGTTAGGGTTCTGGCAAGAGTGTCACCTCAAGCGTCGGTGCGTGAGGTCATTTTCCGGCATCTTTCAAGTCTGATTTTTCTTCTGGGCTGGTTGTCTGCCTTTCTCGACTAGACCTTTTGAGATTTTGTGGTTTCTCAGTTACCGGAAAAGTGTTTCCCGGCAAGAGGTGGTTTTTCCGGCGAGAGCAGTGGTCTGTCACTGTTCTGCTCACTTTTCCGGCCACCTTGTTCACATACAAAGGTCGGCTGTTGATTCCGATCTCAGTCATTTACTTTCCACCACTTTGTTAACTTCGATTTGCTTTCGACGAAGATCTGACAAGTGCAACAATGTCCAATTATTATAATAGTTTGGTTCCAATTTCTAATTGCTTGATTTGAGGGTATCCCATCACTATTGGTAATCTTCATCAGATATTTGGATTTGATCTCTCTTAAGTTCATTATAATGTCACTAAGATCTGATGTTTTTGGCTCAAATACTGTTTGATCCTATTCTTCGAATGTTCATATGGTGTCTTTATCAGATTATATCGAGTTCCTTCAGTATAAAACACATAAGCAGATACCTTCTGAGATAGCTACTATAGCTCAAACAACCAAACAGGTAATAGCGTGGCTTGTGTCTCTCAATCATCTTCTTCTTCCGACTCTTGGGTCATTGATTCGGGTGCATCTTATCATATTTCTGATAGCAAATCTTTTTCACTAGTATTTCATGTTCTCAATCTCTCCCAACAGTCACAATGGCCAATGGGTTTCAAACCATGGCAACTGCAATAGATTAAGAAAGTTCACTTCCTTCCTTACCTTTAGATTCAATTTTTATTTTCCGGTAGTCCTTAATCTCATAGCCGTTAGTCGCTTAGCCAAATCACTTAAATGTGTTTTGTTATTTCTTGATGACCTTGTTTTAAACAGGAATGCAGTACGGGACGGATCATTGGTATCAGACATGAATCAGATGGACTTTATTACCTTATCTTTACAAAATCACATGGACTCACATCTTGTCTTTCCTTCAACAACTTGTCTTGTTACTGATTCACCAGATTTATTACATAAATGGTTGGGGCATCCCAGTTTGTCAAAACTTCAAAAAATGGTACCAGGTTTATCTCATTTGTCCACTTTAGAGTGTGAGTCATGTCAGCTCGGTAAGCACACCCGCTACCATTTCCCCCGACGTCTTGATAATAGAGCAGAGTCACCTTTTACTTTAGTCCATTCAGATGTTTGGGGTCCTAGTCGGGTCAGTTCTACCTTGGGATTCCGCTACTTTGTCAGTTTCATTGATGATTATTCCAGGTGCACTTGGATATTTTGGATGAAAAATCGAACTGAGTTGTTTTCTATTTTTCAGACCTTCCAGGCTGAAATTCAAAATCAATTTGGGGTTTCCATCCGCACATTTCATAGTGATAATGCCCTAAAGTAATTGTCCTCCCTATTTCAGCAGAACTCTCATGGAATTATTCATCAAAATCTTGTCCATACACATCCCAACAAAATGGGATAGCTAAAAGAAAGAATAGACATCTTATTGAAACTGCTCCCACCCTACACATACAATCTGTTACGCGGCGCCTTCCTGATGTTCTTTGAAAGGGCAACGTAAGGTGAGGCAACCGATGTCAGTGCAGTTGTCGTCCGCCAATGAGGTCCCCGCCGCACGCTAGACTAGAGCGTCAGTGCCGTGCGGGAAAACCAGCTGTCGATGACAATTGCGGAAGCTTGAGAGTGAATTGGGTTTTGAATGATGATGATGATTACAAAATGCGGTATCGAGGGGTGGAGACACCAGTACAGAGAATTGATTGCTGAAAATGTTTTGAATGCTATATACCCACTAATAATGCTTAAAATAAATAAACCAAAGGTACAAGAGAAGCCCTATAAAAGGTGTAGAAGCACACTGAATGAAAATGATGTAAACTAGCCTAAAACAATACAATGAAAAGGACTTAGTTTATTACAATGTACAAACAAGTCCGATGGCAGCAACTTTGTCTTGCGGGACAGGGTCTGCACGCGCGATGCTGGGGCGCGCGCGACACTCGTTGTGTTTGCCTGATGTTGGGCGCTGGCGCTTGGCATCAGGGACTGGGAGCGAGGCGCTGTTGGAATGGGCCTGCCGCTGGGCGCCGGCGAGGCATCAGGATGTGTGCCCGCGGCATTGTCAGGGCGCGCGAAGCTGTTGTCATTGGCCAGCCACTGGGCGCTGGTGAGAGGCATCGGTGGGGCGACAAAGGCACATGCGCGCATATCGCTTGGCGCAGCCAAGACCACGGGGCCGACCATGGCGCTAGGCATTGTGAGGCTTGCTAGGCCGCCGTGGGGCGCGGCCAAGGGGTCATGGGGCGTGTGTGGAAAGCCGCCCATGACATTACACCCCTCACCTGAGTTGGCACCGTCCTCGGGGCCTTATCATGATGATGATGTTGGATGTTTTGATGATGATGGTTGATGTCTCGGAGGTCTGCGCCCCTCTTTGCCGTTCTGTTATTTGAGCTTGCTTTGGAAGCGAAGCAATGATGTCATGCGGCTGGCGTGGAAGACTGGATGGATCTTCGACTGTGATGGGATCTTCACCTGATTTGGGATGCATAACCTTACTTTGTCCCTTGTTTGTTGATGGGCAAAGCAAAGGTTAGGTTCGGTGAACATTTTTGCCTGCTCTTGGGCTCTGACGAGATAGCTCCGCACTATCTCCATGTTGCGCTCCCATTCACTCGAGAAGCTGGTAGCTCGAGGTGATTTGGGCATGATGGATGCATTTTCTATTTGCAGGAGAAGCGATTGCTGTCTGGTAAAAAGTTCAAAAGGGGTATGGTTAGTATTAAGGCCCTTTTGAGAATTGAAACACAGTTGAGCAACACCCAAAAGCTTCACCCAATGGTTAATGATGTGCAAGAAGAAGAATCTGGCTGCATCTTCTGCTGAGATGTTCTGCGGGACATGTAATGATTGCAAGGGTCCTTTTTGTGATGAGTGATCCGACTTGTCCTTGTGGGATGGCTGACAAGTTTTCACACGATGATGAGCATCGCCCGACTTTTGTGGCCAGGGACATGATGGTTGTTTGTTGTTGGGAAGGGTAGTCAGAATCAGGGATTCATGCTTGTCGACTACCTCCTCCAACTGCATGGCCGAGATGCTTCCAACGACCGCTTTTATGGGAAAGCATGGTATGGTGCAGGGCTTGGCCCCCTTTTCTCCCATCATGAGGAGCATGTTGGCATATGGTACCGGGATGGTATTGGTTTGCATCATGAACTCCAAGCCACTATCATGTCGAAGTCATCTATGGGTGCAATGCACAAGTCGATGTTTCCTTTGTATGGGCCAAGTTTCACTGGGACATTGGTGGTTGTTCCGCCCAATATTTGGGGCGACGAGTTGATGGCCTTGACGCGGCCTGTGCTCTTCTTGATGACTAGACCGAGGCGCTCTACCTGGGTTGAGTCCAAGTAGTTATGGGTAGGTAGCACCCGTGTCTATCAGAGCGTGAATCGGGTGACCATTCACTTTTACCTCAACGAACATTAGGGCTCTCGCCTGATTGGGAGGCCTTTCATCCATCTTTTCTTTCCCCTTCTTTGTGAATGGGGCTGATGTTTTCTTAGGAGGATATGCACCGATCCCCGCTAAGGTATATAGGATAGAGCCAACAAGTGCATTGATAGTGCCTACCTGGTCTGGTTCTGATGTGTCAGATGCATTTGTCTCATCATCCTCGACAGTTTGATGAGCATTGACCTTTATGTTAGGGCATTCATTGTTCCAATGCGCCCCACAGCAATGACGGCATTCTGAAGGAGGCTTTCTCCCTTGATTGATGTTGATGAATGCACTACTGCTGTTGGAGGGAGGAGTCTTAGCTTTGTATGAACTTCGATCTCCCCCACTCTTGCTTGAGCCACCATGTCGGGGGATGGTTGCCACTGAATCCCTCTCGGACAGGCGGCTAGGGCCTGTTGTTCTGAGTTCCCAAATAATAATCGCCAAGGCATTCAGCAGCTTGAATGGCCTTGGGTAGGGTGTTTACCCGTTGCCTCTGTAGTTCCATGCGGGCATGAGGTTTCAAACCTTCAATGAAGGCGAAGAGTTTGTCTTTGTCCCCCATGTCGTGTATGTTCAGCATGAGTGCGGAGAATTCGCGCACGTACTCCCTCACTGATTTGGTGTGGCGGAGCTCCCATAGCTTCCTCCTTGCGTTGTATTCAACGGTTTCGAGGAAGAACTGCAGTCGTATGGCTGCTTTCAGTTCATCCCATGTCTGGAGGGTATCTTCATCGGCCTTGATAGCTTCATGTTTGACCCGCCACCAAAGTTTGGCATCGCCTTGAAGATACATGGCAGTTGTTGCTACCTTTTTGCATTCCTCCAAATGGCCTACGGCATCGAAGTATTGTTCGATGTCGAAGATGAAGTTGTCCACTTCTTTAGCATCCCGGGAACTGTCGTATGGTATGGGCTCCGGTATCTTAAGTTTGTGTGGAATGATGTTGGGGTCAGCAGCGCCCCTGATGTGGTTGGTACCTTCTCGAAGAAGGCCCTGTAAGACAGCATTGACAACGTTGAGCTTGTCTATCAGGTTGTCTATTTGCTGCATGGCAGTTAGTCTGTCTGCCTCCTGTTCCTGATGGGCCAAATCGTCGGCACGTTCCTGTAGGAGGTCCTCAAATTTGCCATGAATATTGGCAGTTTCAATGGCTGCCGCTTGCTTTAAGTTGAATATATTTCAACCAGCAAATACTTTTGAGCAAAATGCTAGAGATCAATCTTTACAGACAAAGGACACAAGTAACTGAACCCTCTTGAAGATATTAAACCAAGAATAGAATGATAATAGTTTCCACTAACCTTTAAAGAAATACATAAATAAATAAAGTTTTACCAACCTTGCGCATCCGCTCTGCAAGTTCAACATGTGCTGCCTTTACTTCATAATCATCTCCCGTTTTTGTCAGACCCTATTGAACTTAAGTAGTTAGAAAATGCTAAACTAACAATTCTGAAATATTCAAACAAGTTGCAAGAAGCAAAAGCCCCATGTTCACCTGATTTAAGAGTATTCTCACCTTAGTAATAACCAAAAGAGATAAATCCATGCGGTTCATGAGAAGATCTGAGATAGTATTCTTGACATATTGAACAGCACCAGGAACATCTCTGTCCATTAGTATTTTATGAAGGCACTCGGTTACAAGGTTCTTGACCAAGAGACAATTATCCCTCCTAACAGTTTCAATCCCTGTTGAAAATTGGTAAAACTGTAACAATTCATCATCACAATATGCACATAATGAATGAAGAAATAGAGTAACAATAATTAAATTATAGGTAACACATTTTGTTGCTATTTTCAAGGACAGCGTAACGAATGAAGGTTGCTATTGGAGGGTAAGAGAAGTTTCAAGAATATGCCGACGATGAAAAAGGCTAGGTAGTGCCAGCTCACCTTTAGCGTCCATTTTGTCATGTTTGTCTGGATTTGTCCATAGAAGGCCAGCATATCTCTTCTTGCTAATCAGCAGATATGGATAATATATCTTCTCAAATTCAAGTCTTATTGGCTGAAATCAATATGCCACCACAGGACAGAAGGGTGAAATGAAGAAAGAAGAAATTTGACAGAAGATGATATTAAAATAACATCAGTCCACTGATGAGAACAAATCTCAATATTGTAACATTTTCGAAATCTGTTTTAGCAATAAACGTGGCAAGGAATCTCACAAGTTAACAAGCTTCCACACTAGAATACCATAAGCCACGATATTTTAATTGCATCAAGTTGAAAAAGAAGTTATAGTTGTACTACTAATCAGAAAGAAGTTATACTGATTGAGAACATAAAGTTTTCTGGTTTGTGATACTTTTTCAGTTATTCCTCTTCATGATATACCCTAATTAAAAATATGATGTAACCATGAGAAACTACAGAACCACCTACTGGGCATTATCAGAGAGCAATAACTGACCAACTGAGTAAAGAGTATAAAGACTTCATAGATAACACACTAGTGGCATGTATTACTGTCAAAGCAGACTCAGACTTATTGCAAGACAAACTGATAGCCAAAGAAGAACAAGAAATAGCACTGAGGTTACTTATCTCGAAAAATGTTTAGATACTACTGATAAAAAAAGTGATTAAATACAACAAAATCTACTAATTTAGAAAAACACCAAAGGTAAAACATGGCCAGTCCCCCGTGTTTCAAAAACCATACCTGCAATGGAATATCTTAATTGATCGATGACAGATATTCAGCAGAAAAAGGCAATCATGTTCTCATCAATTTCTAAAAGAGGATTGTCCACTGAATTCATGTAGAAGAAAAAGAACCCCAAATATACGAAAATAAAAGAGAAGGTTGGGACACACTTTGATAAATGTCTCGCTAATGTAGTCAGCAGCTTCTTTACCCAATTTCATAGCCTCTTCCACCGTAGACACACCAAACTGCACCATCACCGAATCTGTATCTCCATAGATAACCTGATATCATGAAACAATCACAATAAGAGAAACAATTTTTTGATAAAGTTAATAACTGTTGCTGTCAAGGAAATCCTGACATACAAGATGTATGCCATGTATAGAGTTTTATCACACATGCTTTTTATAATGAACATAAGTAGTCAACAATGACTAGGATATCATGTGTTCCAAGAATATGCAAGAAAACAAAAATGTTCTCCTTAATGGGTATTTTCTATTCACTCGAACGCCCTTCTATCCTCTCCATACTGTCCCCACAAGCACCAATACAGCTAATTCCTTGCGCTTCTTCTCTGCCTCTTCCTTCAGAATTTCCACCCTAGCAGCATTTCTTGACATCATCATTCAACTCCAAACATGTCCCACACCGTACACCATAATCCATATGCAATCAGCCAATGAAGTATCAAATGCTTTGACATTTTTCCCAATTGCACATGAAGCGCCAGATGATGTGTAGTTTCCTTGTTAGATTAACCATGGCTTCCATGCTACTGTCCATGTGAAAAGCAACATTACTAGGTGCTCTCGAAAATATATCGATGAGTGAGGAAATCTCTTTTTACCCTTGTTAGCAATTTGTCATAAATGACTTGGTGACAACATGCCACTCCTCTATTATTCCCATTTCTTATTATTTCTGGCCATAAGCAACACTTTTTGCTTATATAGTAATCCAAGCTAGCTATTAAGCCCTAATATCTCCCAGTTTGCAAGCTTCTCCAAAAATTTAGGTCTCATGGTTCCTCCTCCATGTTAAGAGATATTAACTGGCTGGAAATACGTTACGTAATGGGGTATCACGCGCCAGTTCTGTTCTAAAAAAGTTGATTCTAGTTCCATTGCATTTTAAAAATATGATATTCCTCGGAAAATACTTCCATTCTTTCATTATTCCTTTCAAAAAGAACAACAAAATACTTCCATTCTTTCATTATTCCTTTCAAAAAGAACAACTTCATACAGCAAACGGGATCTCATTGGTTCTACCAACCTCCCCCCCCCCCTCTCCTTCTCTAGCTTCATCCTTGTCAACAAAACAATCTTTTTTTTAATTGGTAACAACAAAATTTCTGTAAAACCACATGATCTCTAATTTTAGTTCTCCACATCCATTCCCTAGTAAAGCCCTATTAAACACCCTCTGATTTCTCATACCTTAATCAGATAGTAAATTTTTCACCTCCCGACTTGCTTGCATAGAAAGTTTCTTTCATTTCTCCACTCTCTCTGCCAGACACCCATCCAAGCATTAGGAACCAATTATAAGCTAAATGCTAAACAAAATATTCCTGATCAGTGTCTCTATAAGCAATTATTGTTTTATGTGTAGTTAACTGTTTATACGATTTCTGCTGGAATCACTAATGCTCTTTTGTTTTTCCTTTTCTTTCTCCTCCTCTTTCTCTTCCCTTTCTCCTGAGCCAAGGGTCGATTGAAAACAGTCTCTCTGCCCTTTCGGGTAGGGGTAAGGCCTGTGTACGTATTACCCTCCCCAAACCCCACTTTGTGGAATACACTGGGTAGTTGTTGTTGTTGTTGTCTCTTTTCCCCTTAATGATCTCTTTTGTCAGCCTTTTGGGGGTTTCATACTGCATAATCCTTGTGAGTTGCACCAAAGATGGTCCCAGTTAAGTAACTATGATCCTAACCTTACAACTGAGAACCCTCTATCAACTGTTTAATGCTATCCACCTCACTCACTGTAGTGACTTTGCACTTCTTAGGTTTTCTTTGAACTCGATAATGCTTGAAAGTTGCGACCATAGTGGTATGCTCTACGGGTGATGGAGTTAACTCGACCCCAAAAGCTAGACCATAATGTGAGGATTGACCAAGAGGACTACATAGGGAGACAGCATCAATATCTCAAACCAATGTGGGACACTCTAAAAATGCTTACAAGATATTGATAGGAATTCTTTAGCATGTATGATTTGGAATCTAAGGAATAACTATAGATAATGTACCTCAGCATTGTGTTCATACCCCTTAAGTACCGTGAACTTGTCCTCCACAAGCTTTTTTGTCTTCTCAATCATCTGTCGACCTAGGAAGATGAAGCACATTCAGGAAACAAGTAGCTGACTTAGCTTTCTATACAACAAAGTTTCAATTGTTCAGTGTGTTGTTCAGTGTCGTGCAATAAAATTGCTACTAATTATTGCATTACCGTAGCTAGTAACACTTGAAGATATTTCTAAACATGGTAATTGACCGACAGTAGCTCCAGTAAACCCATATACTGAATTTGCACTAATCTGCAAAACCACAAGGCATCAGTAGCTCAATTGACCAGACTAAATTATTTTTAGTTCTAAGGCAGTTGTAGTACCTAGAACACAGAGAACCAAAGTCATATATCTGCCAAGAAAAAGTGAACGCAGATCACACTTAAAAAATTAGACATTCACCAACTCTACAAGAATTACCTTCAAAGCTAGCTGACGTCCATCTAAGACAGCTTTGACTAGAGGATCTTTTGCTTCCTGAAACCAAAATCTACTGTCACAACTCAATTTCAGAGGTTAACTCGATTATTAAACAGTCCATCTGTTAGATACGGAAATAGGAAGATTAAAATGTAAATAGTAGAACAGGTATAAGTGTTCCGTACCAGATTAATGTAACTATGTACACTACAAAGTGTTCCTATAAGAGTATTAAGGCGTAATATATTTGTCCACGCATTCTCTCAATCTAGTCTTTGCATAATATATTGATGTCCTTGAATATCCCCAAAGCTAGATTTCTAAAAGTGGATCAGAAACACCCCCAATAAAACCTTTTTTCAAAATAAGTATAGGTAAATTTTTTATATATGTTAGCACCAAGAATATGCTAGAAAGAAAATCTGAGTACACCAAACTAAGTCCTCACAGGTTGTGTAGAACTAATGAAGTCAACCCATGGCTTTATATCATTAGTATCATTTACATTTTCCATATTACTCCAAAAAGAAAGCAAAGAAATGCAATTAAATTTATGACTAAGAATATTTTTTTCCTTCAAAAAATTTTCAGTTTCTCTCCATATAATCCACCAAGTAGTTGCTTCTAATAAATCCAAATTGAAGGATTCTCTGAAACAGTAGATGGAAGCAAATTACATAGATATTGAACACCAGAATGAGATGCAAATAAGCTAACCAGGATCCAAGAAAATAACATAAATCATAAAACTTTAGTTTACACCTTTAAATCTGCTTTTGCTCTTTTGCGAGCAGCCAATAGTTCTTCAAGAATTTCTGGAAGTATCCCCTGACAGAAAAACAATTCAAATTATCATAGTTAAAACAAGAACCTAAAATAAAGGAATTACACCAATAGTTATATTTACCTTCTGTAAATCCGACTTGACAAACATTTCACCAGAAGGGGTCTTGTTGACATCCACTTCACGGAGGTTTAGTTTGTGGAACTCTTCAGGAGTTACCTAGACATGAGGGAAGAAAACCGAAACTCAGGACAGGAAACATATGTGGAGATATTAACACTTAACACTTAGTTCTCAGGTGTCACCAACATAAATTGAACATCCAGGTTAAAAAAGAAATATCATTGTCAAAAGAAGAACACTTACTAGCGTGCAGTAACATAAATTATATGCCATCATGATCGACGGATATAGAGATGCAAAATCCAAAGTTGCAATTGGCTTCTCATAAAAACCAGCTCGGGCCTCCAAAACCTGTGGCCATTGATTTTAACATGAAAAATACACAAGATATATAATTAGTATCTTTAGCCTGAGAAATCAACATCAAGGAAATAAAAGGTGTGGTATGGTAAGATTTGATAGTACTCCAAACATCCATGTTTAACAACGGTAATAGACCATATATCAAGCTTAACACAACAGGAACTTTGCACGTGTTAGCTTTTTTCTAAGAACAATGTTCAGCTATTTGATCGATAAAAACTCATTTTCTTACCGTCGCACCCTCATATGTTCCTTGCTCAGATCCAGCCTGTTTTACATTTGGTAAAACAAGATTCCTTTGCCTCGCCTTCCTTAAAAGTTGAGAGAGTACCTGAAAATAGAGGCTGTTAGTTAAATTTCCACTGGAGAAAAATGAAGCAAGTTTAGGACTAACCTTAATGCTTTGCCCTCTTGCGAGAAGAAAAGATATAGGTACACCAGTGACTCGAGCCATCTCCACATAGTTATAAATGAACATTAATTTATCCAAAAGCCGTTGCGGAAGATAAGCGTCCTGTAACGTAACTAGTTCATTCAGTTTTTTTGTTGAGTGAAACTGAATATTCATATCAGCTAATTAAAACTCCATCAAACTCATCCAAAGTTCCAATCACTAGATTCTATAGCCATTATTACTCATTAACCAATATCAGAATTTCAAGATAAGGAGCTACGCTGCTCAAAGTTCCTTAAAGATTCAGAGCGGAAGCTTTTTTTTTTAATAATACACTTGAGCTCATAACAGTTTCATGTCAGAGCAAATTCGTGGGATATCCCACGAGATTTGTTTCTTACATGCTAGACCACAAACTAGATCCTTCTAATCTGTGCGGAGGAAGTTGACAAACTCTTCACTGAACAGTCTGCATTGACAACCTTAAATTTTCTTATCGATGGAGCACTGCTAACCAAGTAGAATCTGTATTAAGTTGCCACATAAGGTAATGAGATGCCATTCTTAAAGATATTTATAATAATAAAATGGGAAAATATTACTGCGATACTAGTTATAAGAGAGACAAGAAGTAGAATAACTCGACTAGTTCCCCATCAAGTACATGTTTGTTTCCTATAAGCTGAAATGGCATCTAAACCATGGAAAGTAAATAGTGGCCATCAGTGCAAAATTATAATAATTGAGGACCTGGCTACTTTGGAAACCACCTTTTGTCACAAATTTGGAGATAACCCAGGAGGATATAGGCATGCCCTAGTTAATGGACCATATTGATAATATATTTATCTTCCATGAAAGTAACGAGGGAGGTTCTACGGAGATGCTTAGAGGCTGGAGGTGTTCTTGTTGCCTACACTAGGGTGATTAACAACATGTATGATGGAGCTAAAATTCGGGTGAGGACAATGAAGGGTGTGTGTGTTTGTTTTGGGGGGGGGGGGGGGGTTTCTCGGACCTAGACTGATAGATGCTGGATTTAAAGGTTTCAAGTTGAGTAGGATTAAGACAGAATACATGGAGTGCAAGTTTAGTGACGGGACCAATGAAGCGGACGTGGACGTAAGGCTGATACAAAGGGCTAAAGATCCCAATTTGAGTGATTTGGCATTTCAAATCATTCATTGGGTGTTCTAAACACAGATATTGTAACTAAGTATGCCAATTAAAACTTATGACTCAAGTAGATGCCCATTTGTCATTGACTATACTGTAAGCAAGAATCAATCCGCACTTGTAGAAGGAGCTTAAAAATAGAGCAGGTAGTAATGTAAGATGTTCATCCTAATATTTGGTTACCGGCGAAGATTGGGTCTAGTAGTAATTTATCCTAGGTTGGATTATGCTCTACAGAATTTGCCTTCTCTTATAAGAAAGTGGACAAACCATTCTTCCATACAGTCATGCTGCCCCAGTTTCACTCTTTTTCTATCACTTATTGAGAAGGGAAATTTCTCCGGTCTTTTAAGTTAAAAGGTATACTATAAGTTTATACTTCTTCCGACTTTGAGATCCTCATTTGGCTGATAATATATGAGTCCCCTCATGGACACAAGAATAAGTGGAATAGACAAGGGCCTTTATGAGCAATCTTGTAAGCCTGTAAGTTATCAAAAAGGGCAGCCCGATGCACCAAAACTCCTGCTATGTGCGGGGTTCGAGGAAGGGCCGGACTACGTGGGTCTATTATACGCAGCCTTACCCTGCATTTCTGTAAGAGCTTATTTCTACGGCTTGAACCCGAGACCTCCTAGTCACATGGCAGCAACTTTACCAATTACGCCAAGGCTCCCCTTCAAACAGTTATCACCTAGGGATATTTCCAACAGTTCCCTTGCACATACACTCTTGATCGAGGATGGGGATAGGAATATCGTGCTTAGGGAGTTGGAGAACTCAGAAACCAGCGTGATTACGGGTTTTGTAGGCGCATAAAGGTTGATGAAGTTGAGGAGGTTATGCAGAAGATGAGGAGGGGTAGGGTGAATGCGTCGAACGAGATCCCGGTGGAATTTTAGAAGGAGGCGGGCCGGGCAGGATTGGAGTGGCTTACTAGGCTGTTTATTGTCATTTTCATGACGAAAAAAATGCACAAATGGAGATGGAGTTCGATTGTCCCGTTGTACAAAAACAAGGGTGATGACCAGAATTGCAACAATTATAGGGGTATCAAGCTGTTGAGTCACACTATAAATGTTTGGGAGAAGAGGTGGAGAGGAGGGTGAGGAAGAGTGTGCCTATTTCGGAGAATCAGTTCGGATCCTCTTGGCGGTCGACTACAGAAGCCACTCATCTTGTGAGGAGGTTGATGGAGCACTATAGGGAGAGTAAGAAGGACTGGCATATGGAGTTCATAAACCTATAGAAAGCCTACAACAAAGTCCCGAGGTTCTATGGAGATGTTTGGAGGTTAGCGATTTTCCGATAATTATATTAGGGTAATTAAGGACATGTACAATGGAGCTAATACTCGGGTGGAGATGGGGTTACATGGGGGATCTGCTCTTAGCCCATTTTTATTTGCTTTGGCAATGGATGTGCTGACATGATACATCAAAGGGGAGGTGTCGTGGTGTATGTTATTCGAAACATAGTGTTGATTTACAAGACGTGACGCGAGGTTAATGTTAGGCTGAAGGTATGGAGACAAACTCGGGAGTCTAAAGGGTTCAAGTTAAGTAAGAGAAAACATAATACTTGGAGTGCAAGTTCAGTGTTGGACTCATGTCGAAGAAGTGGACGTGAAGCTTGATACATAAGTCATCCCCCAAGAAGGATAGTTTCAAATACCTTGGGTCCATTACAAGGTAACATGGAGATTAACAAGGATGTTACTCATCGTATTGGAGTGGGGTTGATGAAATGGAGGCTCGCATCTGGTATCTTGTGTGATAGAAATGTGCCTCTAAGACATAAGGTAAGTTTTACGGAGTGGTAGTTAGACCGACTACGTTATACGGAGCCGAATATTGGCCAGTCAAGACCATGTTCAGAAAATGAGAGTAACAGAAATGAGGATGTTAAGATGAATGTGTTGGCTTACCAGAAAAAACAAGATCAGGAATAAAGTTGTTAACGACAAGATGGTCATGGCTAATATGGGAAACAAGTTGTGGGAATTGAGGCTGAGATGATTCGGGCATGTGAATAGGAGAGACACCGATGTCTCGGTCAGGAGGTGTGAGAAGTTGACCATGGCGGGTTAGAGTAGAGATAGAGGAAGGCCTAAGAAGTACCGAGGAGAGGTGATTAGGCAAGATATGGCACTACTTCAGCTTAACAAACAAGGACATGACCCTCGACAGAAAAGTGTGGAGGTCAAGAATAAGGTTATGTGTTGACAGGTAGTCAAGGGTTTCTCCTCGTCCTGCCAGTAGTATTAGCACTAGTCATGTATTTTCCTATTCCTTTTTTGATGAAGTAAGAGATATTATAAAAAGCATCAATAAGATGCAAAAGAGCACTGTCCAGGTGCTAATCCAAAAGATGATATGTTAGCTCTATACAGATGGCCCTATGCTAGTATTAGGGAGCTAACAAAATCCAAAAATAATTCGGGGGAGCTAATAGGAGAGGGGTTGCTCCAGCTATAAACAAAACTATACAATTAGCTTTCAAGGAGTAATTAGGAGTTGCTAAGCCCTCAAAACATCTTCTATTCCTTTCTGTCCAAATAGCCCAAAAAATACATCTAGGAATCATTTTCCACATCTTGCTGATGGATTCACCAACTTTCCATAGACTCCAGCTACTATAAGCATCTTTAGTACTCTCTGGCATCACCCAGCTGAGTCCTAAAACTGAAAGGAACATATTCTAAATATACGTAGCAACTGGACAATGCAAAAATAGATGTCTGTTTGTTTCAAAATCCTGTTGGCACATGTAGCATCTATCAACTATGGGAATACTCCTTTTGCAAAGATTATCTTGAGTGAGGCACGCTTCCTTCAATGCAGTCCAACTATGACATATACTTTGGGGGGTAATTTTGTTTTCCAGATGAGCTTCCAAGGCCAATTGTCCACCATTTCATTTTGGCAAATATTATGTAGGTATCCTGCTTTCACTGTGTATATTCCTTTAGTACTTGCTCCCCATATGAGTTTATCTGGAAGCTGTTCATTTACCATGCATTTCTCCAATTGTTCCAGAAGGCTAAGTTATTCACCCAATTCCCAGTCTTGCACATTTCTTCTGAGGATTGGAAACCAAGAATTGTCTGCTCTATTCTGAGAGACAGTTGAATCAGATCTGCTTGCTATTTGATAAAGGTTTGGAAAGTCATTTTGTAGAGTTGAATCCCCTAGCCACTTGTCTTTCCAAATTTTAACGTTAGCCCCATTACCGATTTGAAATTTGTTGTTCTGACTAAACTCCCCCCATAGTTTGATTATGTATTTCCAAGGTCCAACCCCATGTGCCACCCTAGAGACTTTTGTACACCAGTTACTCTGGACCCCGTGTTTTGCATTCACGACTTTCTTCCAGGTTGACTGCTCCTCTTGCACATATCTCCACAGCCATCCATGAGTAGGCACCCGTTATGTGTGGCAATGTTTTTTATGCCTAGGCATCCAAGAGTTTTAGGCAATGTCACTCTCCCCCATTTCACTAAATGAAATTTGTGTGATTCGCTATTGCCTTCCCATAAAAAGTTCCTTCTGATTCTGTCCAGTTTCTTCTGT
The DNA here is from genome assembly GCA_032618575.1 of Nicotiana noctiflora. NCBI lineage: Eukaryota > Viridiplantae > Streptophyta > Magnoliopsida > Solanales > Solanaceae > Nicotiana > Nicotiana noctiflora. The sequence goes on along the minus strand of JASVEL010009482.1, from coordinate 466,878 downwards.
ACCTTTGAGGGGATGGGAAAAAGAACAAAAGATAAGTAGGGATACTGTCTAGGACACTGTTGATGAGTGTGAGTCTGCCCCCCATGGATAAGTATTGCATTTGCCATGTAGCTAGTTTCTTTTCAAATTTCTTTTTTTTTTTTTTGATGAAGTAAGATGTTATATTAATAAAAGCATCAAGTAGATGCATAGTTACAAAAGTTGAGGTGCAAAAATAAAGAAAAAACTAGTCCCTTTACAATATGTCAACCTAAGACAAGGGAGCTAACAAAATCCAAAAGACAAGCAGAACTAGTTACAGTAGCTAACTTAATCCAACAAAAAAGATTGAGTAGACATCTAGCTTTGAGAGAGTGATTTGGAGTTGAGGTCCCATCAAAGCATCTACTGTTCCTCTCATTCCACAAACACCAAAAAATAACTGCAGGGATCATCAACCAGATCTTCTTGATGGTCTTATGAACTCTCCATCGACTCCAGCTCAGGTGTGCCTGGTTAATGTTTTGTGGCATAACCCATTTAAGGCCAAAAATACAAAAAAAACATGTTCCAAAGGTCAATGGCCACTGGGCAATGCAAAAACAGATGGCTGGCTGTTTCCACATTCTCCCTGCACATATAACATCTATTGACCAACTGCAGGCCTCTCCTGTTGAGATTGTCTTGTGTCAAGCAAGCTTCATGGAGAACAATCCAGTCAAAGCACATTACTTTAATAGGCAGCTTAGTTTTCCATATTAATTTCCATGGCCATGCATCGATCACTTGGTTTTGAGAACATAGCTGCCTGTAACATTCTTTCACTGAGTACCCTTACTCCCCCAACAAATGGTGTTAGGTGTACTTGCATTCATGTTGAGCCTTTCCACTCTAGCAAGTAACTCTATCAAGTTGTCCACTTCCCAATCTTGCACTGCTCTTCTGAGATGAATATCCCAATTATTGCCACTTCTGTTCTGAGCTATGGAGGAGTCTTTGTCCAATGCAATCTGGAACAGGCTAGGGTATTCATCCATGAGTGTAATGTTGTTGAGCCATTTGTCTTTCCAGAATCTGATATGTGCTCCATTGCGTGCTTTGAAGTAGGATTCCTGGAAAAATTCATTCCCAAGTTTCCTGATGTACTTCCAAGGGCCCACTCCATAAGGTGCATTAGAGATTTTGGTGCTCCAATTGTCTCTTTTCCCATGCTTTGCAGTAATCACCTCCTTCCAAAGACTTGATTCCCCTGTGCCATATCTCCAAAGCCATTTCATTAGTAAACACTTGTTGTGGGTCTCTAGATCTCTAATACCCAATCCTCCCTGGTGCTTTGGTTGTTTGACTTTATTCCATTTAATGAGATGAAACCTGTGAGTGTTGTTCCCTTCCCATAAAAAGTCCCTCCTAATTTTATCTAATTAATTTAATACCTTTTTAGGGATAGGAAACAGTGACATGTAATAAGTTGGAATGCTGTCAAGCACACTATTGATAAGAGTTAGTCCTCCCATTGAGAGGTATTGCAATTGCCATGATGCTAACCTCTTTTCAAACTTTTCAATAATTCCACTCCATATCTCACAACTTTTGAATTTGGCACCCAGTGGAAGGCCCAAGTATGTGGTAGGCAAGGACCCAACACTGCAACCCATGATATATGCTAATTCCTCAATGTTAGATACATGGTTCACAGGATAGATGATACTTTTCAGCGCATTGACATGTAGCCCAGAAAGAGCTTCAAAAAGGAGGAAAGCCAGGTTTAGGTACATAAGTTGTGACTTTTCAGCCTCACAAAAGATTAGAGTATCATCTGCGTACATCAGATGTGAAACAAAGACTGAACTCCTAATGTCTGCCCCTACTCTGAAGCCCTGAATCCATTGTAGTTCTCTGGCCTTTTCAAGCATTTTGCTTAAACCTTCTATGGCAAGTATAAATAGAAATGGGGAGAGAGGGTCTCCCTGCCGGATCCCTTTTTGAGGTGAGAAGAAACCCACAGGTTCTCTGTTGACCAACACTGAATATTTGACTGTTGTGATGCAGAATCTGATTCACCTTGTCCATCTGTCTTCAAAACCCATCTTCCTTAGAATAGAAATCAGATAGGACCAATTCAGCTTGTCAAAAGCTTTTTCAATATCGAGTTTGCATATAATGCCAGGCTCCCCCGATTTAAGCCTCCAATCTAGAGCCTCATTGGCTATAAGTGAAGCATCAGTTATCTGCCTGTGCTTAATGAAAGCATTTTGGTGGCTGGAGACTAGTTTGCCAATAACCTTCTTCAATCTTTCTGCTAGTAGCTTGGCCACAATCTTATAGACACTGTCAATCAGACTTATTGGTCTGAAGTCTCTAAGTTCAATAGCCCCTTTCTTTTTTGGAATTAAGGCAATAAAGAAGGCATTACATGATCTCACCATATAGCATTGCTGATGAAAGTGATTAAGTGCCCCCATCACTTCTGGCTTGATAAACACCCATGTTCTTTGAAAGAAAGCCATAGTGAATCCGTCTGGTCCTGGAGCCTTATATGAGGAACATGAATTAATGGTTTCATGCACTTCTTCTTCGTCAAAATCTTTCTCTAACAACTCCCTGTCCTCTTCTGTTAGTCTAGCTACTTCATCAAAATTGGTAGTAGGTCTCCACACTTCGTTTTCTGTATACAGATTCCGGTAGAAGTTCAAGATCTCCTCTTTAATCTGTGTTTTGTCTTCTGTTATTTCATCCTTCACTTTGAGCTTGTCAATATTGTTGACTCTTCTGTGTGAGTTGGCTATGGAATGGAAATATTTGGTGTTCCTATCCCCCTCTTTCAACCATTGGCATCTTGACTTCTGTCTCCAGCTTTGGCTACTTCCTCCAGCTCCACTTGCAAGCTCAAAATATTCTGCTTTTCAGCCTGCATTGGAATTCTACCTTCTGTAGCATGTTCTAAAGCTGCAAGTTCCTCAAGAGCCTTACTTCTTCTTATTTCCAGCTTGCCATAAACTTCTTTATTCCAGTTGGAGATGTCTTTTTTCAAGTTTCTCAACTTCTGAATGAGAATAAAATCTGGGCTTCCACCTATAGTGTAGTTCTGCCACCACCCTTTCACCATATCAATGAACCCCTCTTGTTGCAACCACATATTCTCAAACTTGAAGTAGGAGTGGGTTGCCTCCCATTCTCCACATTCCAACAATAATGGTTTATGATCAAAAATGGGTCTTGGCAACCCCAATTGTTTAATTGCTTTAAAGCTTTCATCCCACTCTACAGAAATAAGGAATCTGTCAATCCTAGATGTCTGTAGAGTGTCTTCCCCCCTTGACCATGTATATTGTGCTCCATGAAGAGGTAAATCAATCAGTTGCAGATCCATAATTGTTTCTGAGAAGCTTTTCATTGCTTTGGATCTCCTAGTGCAATTGAGTCTCTCGTTCTCAAACCTGCATACATTGAAATCCCCACCTATAACCCATTGCTCACTCCAAATACCTCTGATTGCTCCCAGCTCCTGCCATAGTTCTTCCCTCTCAGAATTTGTATGAGGACCATATAAACCAGTAAAGCACCATCTGAAATCCTCTTGTAAACTTTCAAGTATACAAGTGATTGTGTAATTGCCATGATGAGAGTCAATGCAATTCCACATTCTCTTATCCCAAATAATAATAATACCCCCACTAGTGCCACAAGCCTTTAGTTCTACCCAATCAGCCCATCTGCTCCCTCAAATTTGATGTAACAAGCTTTTAGGAATTACCTCCATTTTGGTTTCCTGAAGACACAAAATGTCGGCCTTCCATTTACGAACTAAAGATGCTAGAGTGCTCCGTTTTTTCTTACCATTGAAACCATTAATGTTCCAGCTTAGGATTTTTACTTTCATCTTGACTGGCTCTTGAAGTGCCTGCCCCTGCCTCTGTTGCTTCCCCCATCGTAGTTAATACTGCTAATTAACTTTTGAACCGCACCTTCCCCTTTCTTCTTTCCCTTCTTGTTTGTTGCTGCCAGTGACCCCTTTTTCTGAATCTGAATTTGTCTCTTTTGATCCATCATCATAATTAAGTCGAAGATTTCATGCTCAAATCCGCCTACGTTGATCCCAAAAGCTTTGCATGCTTTACCCATAACCAGTTTTGTCCATTTAGATGTTTCAATGGCATTGGGTTGCTGAATTCCTTGTGGTTGCAGTTGTTCCGGCTCGTAGCAGTGAGAAGATAATGAGGTGTCAGTATCAAAACATACCAGTGCGGTTGAAGCAGTTTCTGACCAAGCCAATCGGTTCGAGAGACACCATGGATTGTTTGCAGTGTTATCTGCTTCGTTGTCTGCATCATCGTCTTCAGAGATGGTGGTTGCATATAGAGTTTGCCCAGTAATGGAGTCTTTGTTGTAAGTCTCTTGGGACTTGACTGTTGGGGGAGTGTTGCTGATGTTTGGAGATTCAGAGCTTTGAAGTTGTAGACGGGGATTTGGCAGCAGACGTATAGCTCTCCATTCTTGAACAGATGGTGGCTTCTTAAATTTGGGTTTAGACTGGGCCTTCCTCCCCGGGCCTGCTGAATAATATGTTTCTGCTGCACTTAGGCCAAAAGAAGTTGGGTCTTTACTTCCTGAGCAGCTTGCTACACTGGGTAGGCCCATGAGAATTTTAGAATTAGCCCGTGTAAGCAAGAATTTTGGAGTGGGCCCTTGAAGCTCTGAGTTCAAACATTGCTTTTCCAGTTGACCCACCTTGTGCTTTCCATTTGGGGTGGGCCCTAGTAGATTTGAATTAAAGTTCTCTGCCACATTTTGCCCCATCATGTGCTTCAGCTGTGCCCTAATTTACAGCTCAATCCCCGAAAAACTTGTTGTTGTAGTGTTTGACATACACTTGCACCTTTCTTCTCCGGTGGCTTTCTCTGCCACTTGCTGTGCTCGAGTAGGGATTGGTTTTGGAGTTGCAGCAACATCTTTAATAATCGAGATTTCAAATCTCCATTCTTCCACATCAAGATCGATTTTGTCCGGACAATTAAATTCTTTGGCATTAACACAGATTCTCGCCCAAATGTAGTGATTTCTGTTCTTCGAATCTTCATCGATTCCAATAAAACCACCACATAAGTCACCAATAACCTTGAAGGTGTCTAGAGACCATGCATGGACTAGAATACCAAATGCTTTTACCCATTTGTAATCTGATCTCGGGGAGGCTAAATTAGTGCCTGACACTGATGTCCACCATTCTAAAGACAAGCGCCGACCATTCCAAAACCATTCTCCAGCATGGATTCTCACCGCTTCTTGTCTCGAAGGAAACTCGAACAAAAACTGGTTGTGAGCTAGAGGAGTAACTCTCAGACCAGAACAGATCTTCCATCTGCTCATGAACCAAGTCTTAATCACTTCTTGATTTGGGCTATAGTTGAAAAAATCGTTGAAGTTCCCAACTAAACACCGAGAAAAATTGTTGGCTCCGTTCATCTGTGTCTGCGTTGATTTTGATGACATTGTCGACCACCGTGGCTGGAAACTTCGCCAATTTCGGCCATTGAGAGATCTTAGCTGTATACACATAGGATCTTGTGTGAGAAGTAGGGTATTTCTTGAATCTGCTTGCTGTTAGCTTCCCCAAAAAATGTAATATTTTCACTGCTATATCTCCCCAGCCCCCGTTATAAACTGGTTCAGGAATAATCACCCCTTTCCTTCTGTCCCCTATCCAGGTCTCGATCCGAATGAATCTGCCATATGTATTGAAGTTCACAAATATTCTAAATGTATATGCTTGCGACTTCCATCCCCAACGCCTGTAATAATCCCCTGATCTTTTGGACGCTTGTTTGAAAGCATCGCACACACGTCGGAGATTTTCCTCATCTATTTTGATGCTGGTTGAAAATATTCTGCCTCTTTCAATTAATACAAACCACCCTTCACCAGAATCGAACAACTCAAAAGATTTGGCACCTGAGATGAAAAACATCTTATTTTCCATGAAAACTAAGCTGAAAACGGAGTAAAATCAGAGGGAAAATTCGCCGGAACATGGTTCAGAGAGAGAGAAAGAATAGGCACATTTCCCAAGAGAGAGCTAAAAACCCACTTAATTTACTATGTGGAATGTACTAAACCCCATAATGTATTAAAGCCCCTTTTCAAATTTCTCCACCACTCCATTCCTGATTTCAGTTGATTTGTGCTCAGCACCCAAAGAGAGACCCATATAGGTTGTAAGAAATGAGCCTATCTCACAGCATAAAATATCTGCTAGCATTTCCAAATTTTGTACTTCATTAACCGGGTATATAATGCTCTTTATCATGTTGATGTAGAGGCCAGATGGGGCTTCAAATATGAGCAATGTCAGATTTAAATTCTGCACCTGTGATACCTCTGCTCCACAAAAAATTAGAGTGTCGTCTGCATATAGCAAATGAGATATAGTGACTGTCTTTTCAGCAATGGTGCCAATTTCAAAACCTTGAATCCATTGTAATTCTCTGGCCTTGTCTAGCATTTTGCTCAACCCTTACATGGCTAGGATGAAGAGAAAAGGGGACAGAGGGTCCCCTTGCCCGATTCCTTTTGGGGAGAAAAAGAAACAATTGGACCGGAGTTCACTAGGATTGAATACTTGACTAATGTAATGCTCAACTTTATCCACTTGAGCCATTTCTCCCCGAAACTTTTAAGATAGTGAAAGATATTGTCGGTTTTCTTGATCAAATGCCTTTCAAATATCGAGCTTGCATAGAATTCCAGACTTCCCTTTCTTTTGCTTCCAATCCAGTGCCTCATTAGCAATAAGTGAGACAACCACCGTGAATAGGATCCAGAAACGCCGGAAAAAGCTAACTCATCTCGCCGGCCCTAAGAGAAGAATAAAGAGATGGGTTTTTGAGAGAAAAGGAGCAGTCGTCGGAGGAAGCTAAACCATGCAGCCGGGATTTGTAGAGATCGTCCGCGCTAAGGAAGTAAAATTGTCGGCGGAAGAGAGAGAAAGTGAGAGTAGTGAATGGCTCTGTTGGATAGAGGTCGTCGGAGGTTTTTCTGAAGAAAGAGAGTTGGTAAAGGGGTTTCGTTATGTCGGAAAAGTGATTGTAGAAAAGAGGGCATCGCAAAAGGGGTTTTTGTGACTTACCTCGGTATCCGTGTCTGAGAGCATTTTTTTGAAGAAGCAATATATTTTGGTAGTGCTTAGTTCCTTGTTATTACACGGTGCGTCATTATTATCAATAGTTGGCACTAGTCTTGTATTCTCGTATTCTTTTGATTTTGGTTATTACGTGTTTTGCCATTTGCTTCCGCTGCCTTTACCTTCTTGTTGCTATTAATTGGTTATTGCTTCCTTTCACTGTTCTTAAGCCGAGCGTCTATCGGAAATTGCCTTCCACCTTCATTAGGTAGAGGTAAGGTCCGTGTACACATTACCCTCCCCAGATTTCACTTGTGAAATTCCACTGGGTTTGTTGTTGATATTCTCTTTTATAACTCATTTAGAGAAATTATATAGACGGACAGATACATAACAAATTGCGAATGATCATAAAGTGTCTTCTTGATGAAACTATATTTAGTTTCTTTATATGCACATATCTTTAGAGTAGAGCATTCTAAAGCAAAGGGTGTTTCCATAACAACAACAACCCACTATAATCCCACAGGTGGGGTGTTTCCATAAGAATTAAGAAAATCTTAAATTAAATATTACTGAATCAAAATTTTCTGTGTATATCACCTATCCAAAGAAACATGTCTGCATGTCCAAATCCATAAAGAATCTTACGGAGCTAGATGTTCTATGAAATAAGCTAAACTTAGCACAGTATAATTCCAATTCAAGAATGTATTTCTATTAGAATGGAATTTGCACACCTTTAAACAATACACAGCAAGCCGCCTCCTAGTTTCTGAGTTCCCATTTTGAAGATCTGATATAATTGAATGATGCACATCCTCCTTCTGCAGACGTAGCAGTAGTATTAGGAAAAAAAATTACTTGCTTCAAACAAGATATATTCATTAGGGACAAAAAGGATAGGGAAAACAAGACAAATGAACATGTTATTTCTTTATTGTTAACGAGACAAAAGAACAGATTCTGAACATAAAAGAGCATAACCAGAATATAAAAAAGGGAATACAAGACCCACTGTCAGAATTTTCAGTTTTCACACAAGCCAATGGCATAATGTTACTAATAAGGGTTCAAACAATAAGAATAAGATGCCTCCCCCATCAGAAAAATAAATCTGAAAGTAAACTTTAGAAGATAAGAACTAGCAACATAAAAAAGATGTGCATTATTGCTAAAGAGAATATTAGTAAATATGCACTGGAGCTAGACAGAGAGGCCAGATGATGGGCAATGAATTGGCAATGAATGGGCATGCAGACTTCTTAGATACTACTCACAGTTTTTTTTATAACTGAGAAATCCCGGAGGTCTAGTGGTGCATGGTTTGAAACTCGGTGGTAATGGGGCCTCTTACCTTCCCTTCTCCACTTAAATACCAAACTTGTCTCCTAACCACACATCACAAGTTGCAGTCTTACCAGTACACCAAAGCCAAGCCCTGGGGGCCACTTCATGACAATTTGGAATTTGGTTTAGTAGGTCGTCTTGGTGGTAGTTGCTTGCTATGGAGCTTCAAGGGACCAGAATTTACAAGCCATTGAGTCCACTTCTAGAAAGTGTTCAGTTCATAAAGATGTTATACAATCTAGAAGTATATCAAATTCGCCAGTTACTTGTTAAAATTTTATAATAAATCGGGTAAAAGAAGTATATAACTGTAAAATACTAAACTTCCCAAAAACTCCGTTTGATCATCTATAAAATATGGAATATCCTTCTTACCCCAAAATGGAATAAAGAGGAGTTCTTCACCCTCCTCAATGGACCTTAGATTCCTTTAAGAACTCTGTTCTTTTTATTCCTAAAAGAGCTCTTTTATTTGTTTCTCTCCATCTCAATGCAAAACACAAAACGGGGAAAATTTCCCACCTCCTCCATGCGCGCATCCAATCTTCTTATTCTCCAACTGGCAAATGCTTCCATCACATATTTAAGTAGCACCAGATAAACACAAATGCAAATACAAAACACTTAAATCGATATAAGGTGTTTGTTGAAAGATGCTTGAGGTTATCATGTGATGGCCAGTAGCAAACCCATACTGATTACCCTTTTTCCCGATAAGTATGTGCTATTGTGAGTTGGAAAAGGATGAGAATTTAACAAATGCAACTTGCATAAAATAAATTCAAAAACTTTTTACCCATGTTTCAGGCACAAAATTGAACATTTCCTCTTTTCTTTTTACGGAATTCAGGGTCTCTCATGCATATCACAAAATTTTTCTTTTCTAACTCTAGTAGATCAAACACAGGGACTGCCATTAATTTCACAATTATAATGCCAAAATAATAAGGGTAACAAACATAAAGCTAAAGAGTACAAAAGCATTTCGCCAACCGCACCAACTCTATACACAAGGAAATTACATACCATTACCACAAGACCTACTTATGTTGTACTTATATATACATGAGCTATGGCCCATATGGAAAAACACTCAAACTTGGTCATCAGCATAAGCAGAGGAGCGAGGTGAGATGGACAAAATCCCTCCACTCTTAACTGGAGTTCTCGGGTTTAGAGTCCTGGAAAGGGATAAACTCCTGGTAGGAGTGCTACCAGGAGTTTTCGCGTTTCCGAGGACTCTACACCTGATTTTAAAAATAAAATAAAACCTCCTGGTGGGACTGCTTCCCCTTTAGTGGGCCCTACATGACGTAAATCCGGATTAGTCGGGCCATTGCATTTCAGATACTGGATGCATTCACTAGCCTCAAGATACTTTTTATGTCAGGAGAGTGCTGAAATGATAGTCTTTTTCTTACACTACAAAGTGACTGGACGACTGTGGCAGATTTTCTTGAGCATGTTTGGACTGAAATGGGTCATGCCACAGTCAACTACTGAGATGCTGAAGTGCTGGAACAAAGCAGGAGGCAGTGCAAGGCAAAAGAATTGGTGCAAATCTATCCCAGCTTGTATTTGGTGGACTGTGTGGAAAGAGAGAAATGCACGGTGCTTTGAAGATAGTAGCAGCTATACAGATAGAATTAAGATGAACTGTGTAGTATCCTTATATTTCTGGTGTAAAGAAAACCTAATAGAGGATGCTGAATCTTTATTAGATTTTTTGGAATCTCTGTAACTAGTCTTAGCATAGTCCTTGTAAGATGAACAAGTGTTTTTGCTTAGATATTTTGTAAATATGGTGTCCAGCATTCCCTAAATGGTGATGAATATACTGTTACCTATTAAGAAAACGATAAAAAGTTAAAGTTTTTGAGCATAAACAAGAGTGCATATAGAATAACCGTTCCGAAGGGGTATCATATCTGATTATGACAAGAAAGGAAAAATTTCCTGTACAAATTTATTCACAGAAGGTACATGGTTGTGGTCAGATATAGGAGTATGTAACAAGAAAATATAGATAAACGAGCAAAGTCTAACCTGTTCATTAAGAAAATGTGCTGAGACGGAATTCAGTGAGTAAGAACTAAGTTTATGATCCCTCTGCACAGCCTGCAAAACAAGAGAATAACAGGTTCACTGACATTCATTTTATTTTCCTTAGCAAAGTTCTTCCCTATATCAGTTAGAACAGGTTATGGATTCAGCCGCAATGAACAAAACCTGAAATAAATCAAATTGAACTCTCCCTTCTATTGTTATTTCTTTACTTTCCCTTGTGCCGTGCTGTCTGCAACATAAACACATATATCAGTCCACAGCTCCTTAAGTTTTCTTATATAGTCAGCTACACAAACTATACAGCAAAAGTCAGTTGCATATATTTGTCAGCCTTAGGAATAATTTCTTTTAGATTTTAATAATCACAAATAATTAGATGAAGACTTATCTTTGAGTTTCACTGAAGCCTTGGGGGAATTTGCTTTTATGATCACAAAACAACTGGCGGTGGTTTATGAGATTCAGTAGTGTGGATTTTGGTTTTTTTTTTTTTTTTTTTTTTTGATAAGGTAAAAGATTTTATTAACACTTGGCAAGAACCTTGAGTACAAGCCATATACCAAAAATAGAGAACCTACACCAAAATATGGTTCCCAATAAAAGAGGCCCAATCCTCTAAACAAATAGGGACGTCGTGAGTACACCAAAAAGAAACTAAAAACAAAAGACTACTTTGCAACTTCACAAAATCTTGTTCCACCCCTTCAAATGCCCTTCTATTTCTCTCTTTCCAAATAACCCACATAATTGCCAAGGGGGTAACACTCAATGCCCTTGGACTACTCTTCCCCCTCCTACGAGCCCAACTATGCAACGCCTCCTTCACTATGCCCAGCATCATCCATTGCTCCCAAACAAATAGCCACTTGACAATGCAATAGGAAATGATCTACATCTTTGCCCGAGCTTTTGCACATGAAGCACCAACTAATGTAGATGCTACAAGTCCACTTTTGCAGATGATACAATGCTCAAGGAGGCAAACAAGAGAACCTAACCACTTCATTTTTCTAACCTATTACGAGGAGAGAGATTAAAAAGGTTCTAAGAAGCTGCAGCTGATTATGACACCTATTAGGTTAGTTCACAATGCCATATTTCAGAAACCACGATAGTAATGGAAGAACATATAAATGCAAACTAAACGGACCAAAGGTTAGATACAAATATAGTCAACAGACACCAAGTAAAAGAATACAGGATTATAGTGATCATATTTTTACCCACAGATAAAGTAGAAACCTAAAATATTTTAAAACAAACAGAAGATAACAAAAGAAAAGATATAATATGACCTTGAAGAAAAGGTTGAATCTTTTACACGAACCCTGCTGTTTCTGATGCGTCCTAGCATGGGAAATTCTGCCATCCCTAAGACTTCAGCTCTCTGAATGAAGATAAAACAAACAATACACATCAAACTTGTTAGCCTTTCCCAATCTCTTTTGGCTGGAAAGAAACAAGTTTTTCCACTTCAGTTTTACAGTAACCACAAGTTATCATGTAAGGATTCTGCCTATGGACTTTTTTACTCCTCATTGCTTACTCCAATCAATAATTAAGAAATCCGTCCTTTTTACAACTACATTAAGTAGGCAACTGTTAAACTTGCTCAGCACATCCTAAATTTACTTTAGCTCTTATATCATTGTTTTGGAGCCATATATGGAAAAACATAAGAAGCTCATTACCCGGATGAGATATGGCAAATCAAAGTTGCAGATGTTATATCCAATTATGATATCAGGGTCAACTTCCCGTATAAAATCCTGCAAGTCAAGGGAATGTTAAAATAATAAGTATATTGGTTACTTGTAAAACTAATAGTTTGAAAATCTCTTTTTACGGTTACTTAAAGTATTCTAGAACAGTGTTACGCAGTCACGCAAACTAAAGTATGAGAGACCGAAATGGGATATCCAAAACCTTATGCTCATGTTAACTTTAAAAGGTCCCACCACCTCCTCAGCGTCAATCAACCAAGATTCATATGCCCAGCTAAGCGTAAATAGCCATGAAAATCATGTTCATACTTTTACTTTTAACTTCTAACTTGACCAAATTTCATGTGTTAAACCTTCTTCACTCTTCTGCATATGCATTACCATCTGGAGCAGAAACAATATGGACAATCTGAAACTAAAATTGGATGTAACAGAGTGTCCCACACTAAAAGAAACAGGTTATAATGAATTGATGACTACTACTGCCATCATATGGGGTCAAATAGAAAGAACCAACTGCCGCACACAATCTCGCCTATCGCCCCCTCCCCCCCCCCCTCCCCCTCCCTCAAAACCCCCAAACACCGGAAAGGAAGAGAAGAAAGGTGGAAATATGAGTCCAATTAATAAAAAAGGTTATGCAGAAAGATTACCCTCCATGCCAGCAATACTTCTTTTTCTGTGTCAAATGACATAACATCAACCCCAACTATAGGAGAGCATGACTTAAGGGTCATCACATTACGAATTAACGGCTGATCCTGTCCCTGCAAGGTAACTAGATTGGCCACCTAGAATGAAGTTAAAATCTCGTCAGCAACAGGAAAGTATACAGTATGGATATAATTTCCGGATATATAGAACAGATGGGGACTCCACCTGAATAACAGGATCTTGTGTAGGCTCAGGAAAGTGGCCCTTACGGCCAGCACATTCTATATCAAAACTCAATATGCGAAAGGGAGCCATCTTTGAAAATTCTCCTTCAGGAGGATGGCTGATCAAGTCAGAATAGCTAAAAGTAAATGTTAAGGAAGTTCAAGGTGATGATTCTTATTAGGGCAGCCCGGTGCACTAAGCTCCCGCTATGCGCGGGGTCCGGGGAAGGGCCGGACCACAAGGGTCTAATGTACGCAGCCTTACCCTGCATTTCTGCAAGAGGCTGTTTCCACGGCTCGAACCCGTGACCTCCAGGTCACATGGCAGCAACTTTACCAGTTACGCCAAGGCTCCCCTTCCATAATGATTCTTATTAATAGAATAGAATACACTCTTTAGATCGTATATTCTGCCATGCCTTAGGATACAGGCAATCAAACTCTAATTGACTATAGGAGAGATTCCTTGCAGCTTTCTTATGTTTTCCAACTGGAACTTCAATCCAGTTGCCACCAACGATGTTGCAGTCAATCATGAAGCGAAGAGCAAAAAGAACATTACTTTCATAGGTCATAAAGCTCTTCATACCAAGCCCATCAATTTGAATACCTCTATCAAGGATACCTGCCACATTTTATATTTCAATCAAGTGGAAAAAGAAGAGAAAAAGGATTGGCATAATAGAATCAATTCTATAAAATCAATTAGAACATAAACAATCAAAATCAATTCTGCAAAATCAATTAGAACATAAACAATCATAAAAAGTCCTATGTTATTGGAACTCTGGTGCATCCAATGATGTTGAAGAAAGAAAACCCAAATACCTCCAGCAATAATTTTTCTCTGCAATTTCAGCTAATGGAGAAGATTAAGCAGCAATTTCACAGGCAGCGTACTTTGCAACTGCATTATGCTCGACTAAGGCTCAATGTGAAGTAATAAACAAAGTTATCATGGCAAGAAAACACAAAACTGGAAAAGAGAACACCGTAGTAAATATACCACAATCTCAAAAAGCAATTTGGGTGAATGAAATGGTTAATGTACCACACCCGTATTGCCAATAACTGCTCAATTGAGGAACCTCTTTTTAAACAAGGCAAAATACATAAAATGACACCAAACCTTGTAGTCAAATCCCTCTTACACACCCGATAACCACGGGAATATTATTACACACCCAAACCTTTTAAAGTGTGTCTATTACACACCACTTTTGCGTTTGGCAACTTTGTTTTGAAAATTGCATTTCACGAGCTAATTAGAGTGTGACACGTGTCATAACTCAAAAGAAAAAAAAGAGACCTAATTTACACCTCAGATGATAATATTTTAGAAAAGAAAAAAAAAACAGAAAAGAAATTCCCCTCCACCGCTCTCCTCATCTTCCCCAAGTCCCCTCCCTGGTTCTTTAATCTTCCCTGCCCACGTTGATTTTCTACCAAATTAAGATTTTGTCTAAGCTTTGAAACCCTTGAAAGCTTTTGTAAAACTTTTTGATGTGTTGAACATAACCGAAAATAAAGTTGAAGAGTTAGAAAATATGGACAGCTTTGGAAGAAAGAGAGAATAAAGAGGAAGAATAAAAGTGCACTGATTGACAAAAGAATATAGTATTTTTCTGCAAGACATCCATATTTTCCGGCGATCGAGCTTCCGTTTTACATTTTTGTGAGCTCAAATTTAGTGAAGTGCACATGGTAATCCATGTTAGACTTCCCAGATCAGTTTTTAACAATAAATCGCCAATACATTCGGGTTTCAAATCTGGGTTTTTAAGTAGGCGTACAATTGAAGGCTTCTTCAATGATACATTTTATTTTTAGCTCTTCAAATTCGAAATTTTGAGTCAGTAATAATACTCAATTCAAAGTAGTTAATTGATCAACTTCTGACACCCAATATCACTTTATTCAACAACTCATGATTCAAACTCCAACAAAAATGGGGTTACCCACAATGGATGTTTTCCTGAATTCGGAAATGGGGACAATGGTTACCTGAATGATGAGGATAACAATTGGGAAAATGATAAAATTAAAAAAATGAAAAAATGAAACAGTTGGACACGTGGCATCCATAGAGAGCTTCAGACACACGAAATTTTCTATTCACGCGCCTGATTTATGTGTAGGACACGCAGAGTGCTGCCTAGCTAAAGTGGTGTGTAACAGACGCACTTTAAAAGGTTTGGGTATGTAATAATATTCCCGTAGTTATCGGGTGTGTAAGAGGGATTTGACTATAAGGTTTGGTGTCATTTTATGTATTTTGCCTTTTAAACAACTTTGGGATGAAATGGGTAACGCCATAGACCTTCTAAGAATTTTGGTACTAGACTGGATGTAAAATGAGAAACAAACAGTGGACGATTTGGAGAACCATTTAGCTGTGTTACATGGTATAGAATGAAAGGAACCAGCAATGTTTCAAGAGCTAATCTGCAGCTGTTTGCACTTTGAAACATGAATGTCTTAATCTCTTAATTTCTTTTGTAATAAAAAAATTAAACACATATGAGGAGGGCGCAAAGTTACAGTTCACTAGTTTGATACAAGATTGATCAGATTATTTTAACTGCGGATAATATCCTATTGTACTTTCTAGAACTGTCTTAGCTATTGATTAGGCAATCAATAAAACTTTTACTACTCTGTGTGTGTGTATGCCACAATCACAAAACAAAGCATAAATCAGAGAAGCAACTGTATCAGAAAGATACAGTAAAAGTGAATAAGTGAATCAGAGGGTAGAAGGAACCAGAAAGCGTACCACGGCAACTGGTAACCATTGTTGGCAGTGCCACTACAATCTTGAGAAAAGGCTGAGAAACCTGCTTTTGGTAATGCATGATGCTTCTTCTCTGAACTACTTCGATGCGTCGGACAAATTTAGGGACATTGCTGTTCCTATTCACCTCTCTCATTCTACCCTGCAGCAACCAACAAGAATAATATAGCAAACACAGCATAGGCCAATAATAAACCAAATAGGTGCAAACATTCAATCAATGCGTGCTTAAAATGAGTAGGTCAACATACCTCTAGAATTTGGTGAAAACGGGAGATATCGTCAGGGCCCATTCCAGGAGGGCAGCTGATGTAGAAGTATGGTTCAAATCCATGTACATGACAACAAACACTATTTCCTGACCAGCATATAAATAGATATTTCTTAGTAAGTGGAAGACAAGCTACATCAACTTCAATAAACTCATTATTTGATGGATTCCAAGCTGTTGTGTTCCTTCTTAATTCAACTCCTCACCCTACCTACTTGGATTTATGGAACTGTATAAAAATACAATTTCAAGTTACGTTTGAACCTAAGGCCAAATATTTTTGTCGCTAATGTCAACCGGTGAAGAATAAAGAAAGATTAACTTGTGAGAAACAAACTTACTATCGCAAGAATAAGCCACTTAAGCTATTTGTGTTGATTTCTAACTGCTTATGATAGCATAGAAAAAAACACAAACATAAGCTATAACTTTCTTTTAAAAATGAAATGGCACAACCAATTTTTTAAGTTAATGGAATCCAGAAGCAAAAAGATAAGATACTGCAACTCGAAAAAATTCACTAAGATGCAATTTCAACTCATATTTATTTCCAATACATTTATACTGTTGAGAGAAAATCTACGTTCCAAATTGTACTTGGATGCAGCCCTTAGCGCGCCCTAATTTGTAAAACAGTCAAACTACTCCCATTTCATGACATGCATTTATACCTAGAGGGGATTATCATATTATTTGACATGCCAGCGCCAAATCTTCTTGCTCAGATAAGTAGCACTGTCTCTACTATAATACAGCGAAAAAAATTGCAAATGCATGTTGCAACAATGAATTAAGCACTGACAAACCTTCCTTGGTGACCCCAAAGATTCTTAAAATGGCAGCTGGACCAGAAGAATTAGGTAGCAATTCTTTATGGCTCTCCCCAATAATGTAGTCAATCTCCAGCTGCTGAAACGCTGAGAAGACCACCAAAATTCAACAGAAGTTTTAGAATGCGACATAGTGAAAGTTAGAACTCATTGAAACTAATTGATCTATTTCAAAACCTTTTTTGTTTTATCTAATTATCTAACTTTCTATCTTTTATTAGTTTTTATACAGATCCACGTGTCTTGCCCTCATTTAAAGTTAGAACAGGCTGTTAGCATGCTGTCAACAGATTTATTTGTTTATGATCCTAGCTGGTTGTTACTTGTATTATCCTACTTGTATATATTCCCTTGAAATGAATGAAGAAAACAAGTTGTGCATTCAATCAAATAACAAGTCTGCGGTAGCTAAAGCTTACATGGCATTAGAGACTGTTTTTTAGATCTCAATTAATGGTGAAATCTGCCAACATTGGGCAAGATTCATCAGATCCTGAGGGGGAGGGAACTGAGAGTTTAGAAACAATTACTGGGAGTACTACTAGTGTCCCTTCAGTCATCAAAATGAGCAGCAACAGCAGTGATTCTAATAATACTTCCATTCTTCCAATATCACATAGGTTGAATGGGAAGAATTATTTAGAATGGGCTCAATCTGTTAAGCTTGCTATTGCTGGTAGAGGTAAGCTAGGTTATATAAATGGTGGTGAGGCAAAACCAAATCTAGAAGATCCCAAATTCATCACTTGGGAATCAACAAACTGCCTAGTTACATCCTGGCTCCTAAACTCAATGGAGCCTTCTATTGGAAGGCCATATTTGTTCCTACCCACTGCAAGAGATGTTTGGGTAGCTGTCAAAGAAACAGATCTGGAAAATGCTTCTCAGATTTTTTAGCTTAAAAACAAGCTCTGGAACAACAAGCAAGAAGAAAAGAAGGTCACCATCTTTTACAACGGGATGGTTTCCATGTGGCAAGAACTGGAACAATGTTACACTCTTGAGTGGAATTGCACTAAAGACCGTGTACAAGCTAAGAAACAAGAAGAAGATGAGAGAGTCTACTTGTTCTTAGCTGGCCTAATAAAGAGTATGATGAATGCAGATCCAGAATCTTGGGAAAGAAGCCACTGCCACCTTTAAGAGAAACATTCTCAGAGGTAAGGAGGGAAGAATCTAGGAGAAGAGTGATGCTTCAAGACGCTGCGGGTGAAGGATCAAAGAGCCTGGAATCATCAGCCCTTGTGGTTGAAAACGGAGAAGAAAAGAACAAGCCTTGGTGTGAAGTTTGCAAAAAATACTGGCATACTAAGGACACTAAATCCATGGGAAACCAGCTAATTGGAAGAAGAAGAACACCAAGGAAAGAAAGGGTGGAAGGGCCTATTTAGCATCAAATGCAGAGGATCAGTCTCAAGCATCTTAGAATTGAATCTCTTCACTAAGGATCAGATAGAGTTTTTGAAGCAACTCCTCAAACAAATAGGTCAAAATAGTAACCCTAGGTATTCTTTTGCCCAAAAAGGTAATATACGTATACACTTAGCCTATGTTAGTATAGAAAAAATGAAGGATGACTCTTGGATTATAGATTCAGGTGCTAGTGACCACATGACAGGAGATTCAAAAAAAATTTTACCTATAAACCATCTACAGGCAATCAGAAAATTAGGATTGCTGATGGCACTTTTTCAGCCATAGTAGGGAAAGGAATTGTTAAGCTAACACCTCTCATAACCCTTGAAAATGTCCTACATGTACCTAAACTATCCTGCAATCTGATATCAGTTTCTAAGCTTAACCAGAACCTGAATTGTAAGACTATATTTAACTCAAATTCTTGTGTATTTCAGGGCAAGGGCTCGGGGAAGATGATTGGCAATGCTGAAATTTCTCTTGGAAAACAGTACACCTTTAAAGTCTGTATGCTTTCAAACCAGCCTTGTTAGGAATAAACTTATGTTGTGGCATTTCAGATTAGGACACCCCAATTTTCATTATCTGAAGTTATTGTTTCCTAAGTTTTTTATCAATGAAAATCCTTCTTTGTTAAAATGTGAATTTTGTGAATTGGCTAAGCATAAGAGAAGTAGCTTCCCTGCTAAGACATATACTGCCACTAAACCTTTCAACTTAATTCACAGTGATGTATGGGGTAAAATTGAAACCACTTCAAATAAAAAATGGTTTGTCAGTTTTATAGATGATCACACAAGATTAACTTGGGTTTACCTAATGCAAGAAAAAGGGGAAGTAAAGGGGAACTTTGAAAAGTTTTATAAAATGATTGAAACTCAATTCAATGGAAAGATAAAAAATTTCGGGAGTGACAATGGAAAAGAATTCTTCAATAAGGTCTTAGGAGGCTTCTTTGTAAACAAAGGGATTGTTCATCAAAGTTCATGCGTTGATACTCCTCAACAAAATGGGGTAGCTGAGAGAAAAAACAGACACTTACTAGAGGTTACTCGTGCCTTGTTGTTTACAGGTGGATATCCTAAAAGTCTGTGGGGAGAGGCTGTTTTAACAGCCACTTATCTCATAAATAGAATGCCTTCTAAGGTTGTAGGCTTCAAAACACCTGTGCAAGTATTCCTAGAATAATTCCCTACTACTAAGCTCATCCAAACCCTACCTTTGAGAGTGTTTGGATGTATAGCATTTGCTCATATTCATGATCACAATAGAAACAAACTTGATCCTAGAGCACAAAAATGTGTCTTCATGGGATATGCCCCAACTCAGAAAGGTTTTAAACTCTATAATCCTAAAACTAGAAAAATTATCATAACCTTAGATGCTACATTTAATGAAGATGAGATGTTCTATGGCATTGGTCTTCAGGGGGGAATTGCTATGAAGACCTAGATCTAGATTGGTCTAAAAGTCTGAATCTGACTCTCAGAGTTTAATCCATAATATACAAGAAATAACGCAGGTTCCTAGTAACACTGAAATCATGACTGAAACTATATCTGAAAATGGTGATATTTTAAGCAATCAAATAAAACCATTGAAGGTGTACTCTAGAAGGGAGAAAGAGACAAGACAAATTCACTTCTCAACAATCATTTTCTCCGGCCATTGTGCCTCATACACCAGGTAATTCTGAATTAAATATTGTTTCAGATTTAGAATTCGAACCTAATGATCTAGATATTCCTATTGCTCTAAGAAAAGCTGTTAGAAAAGCTACACAGACACCATTATATCCTTTGTCTAACCATGTTTCCTATGATAGACTGTCACCTTCTTTTACAGCTTTTGTATCTCACTTAAACAACCTAAAATTTCCAAAAACTATCCATGATGCTCTAAATGATCCTAAGTGGAAAGAGGCAGTTCAGGAGGAGATGAAAGCACTAATGAAGAATGAGACATGGGAGCTACCAAAAGGAAGAAAACAGTGGGTTGTAAATGGGTGTTCACCATCAAATACAACTCTGACGGATCTATGGAAAGGTACAAAGCAAGGCTAGTAGCAAGGGGATATACTCAAACTTATGGCATTGATTACTTGGAGACATTTGCTCCAGTAGCAAAAATGAACTCCATCAGAGTATTGATGTCCCTAGCAGCTAATCTGAACTGGCCTCTACAGAAGCTAGATGTGAAAAATGCTTTCCTTAATGGAGAGCTTGAGGAAGAAGTCTACATGGATCCCGCTCCAGGCAGTAAAGAAATTGGAGGAACGAAGGTGTGCAAACTGAAGAAGTCCTTATACGGACTCAAACAATTCCCTAGAGCTTGGTTTGAGAGACTTACTCAGTATATAAAAAAATTGGGTTACATGCAAGGGCAAGCAGATCACACTATGTTCATTAACCACTCACTAAAGGGCAAAATAACTGTTCTTATTGTGTATGTTGATGACATTATTCTTACAGGTGATGATGAGATTGAACAAGGCAGATTGAAGCTGAGATTGGCTGAGTAATTAGAGATTAAAGACCTAGAAAATTTAAAATACTTATTGGGAATGGAAATTGCAAGATCACAACATGGTATCATGGTGTCACAGAGAAAGTATGTACTAGATCTTCTAAAGGAAACTGGGATGAGTGAATGTAAGCCAGCTGAAACTCCTATTGATCCAAATGTCAAATTGGTGTCAAGGAAGGAAAAGAAGTTGACTGTGGACAGTTTCAGAGACTGGTGAGAAGACTCATTTATCTTTCTTATACACGACCAGATATTGCATTCCCTGTCAGTATGATCAGTCAGTTCATGCACTCTCCCAAGAATGAACATCTGGAAGCAGCCCATAGAATTTTGAGGTATTTGAAGAATACTCTAGGAAAAGGTTAGCTATTCAAGAAGACAGAGAATAGGGAGATTGCAGCCTACACTGATGATGACTGGGCAGGGTCAGTAATGGACAGGAGATCTACTTCAGGTTATTGTACCTATGTCTGGGGAAATCTGGTCACTTGGAGAAGTAAGAAACAATCAGTTGTAGCTAGAAGCAGTGCAAAGGCTGAGTTCAGGTCAATGGCACAAGGAATTTGTGAGACTATCTGGCTTAGAAGGGTCTTAACAAAGTTAGAAGTGCCAATGCAATTACTCATGAAACTCTACTGTGACAACAAAGCTGCAATTAGCATTGCACACAATCCAGTCCAACATATAGAACTAAACATGTGGAGGTTGACAGACACTTCATCAAAGAAAAGATTGAAGATGGAAGCATTTGTACACCATTTGTCCCAACCAATTTTCAAGTGGCAGACATGATCACTAAAGGATTATTCAAACCAAATTTTAATGTTCTTGTAAGCAAGTTAGGCATGACAGATATCTATATGCCAACTTGAGGGGAGTGTTAGTTTGACCTGTTAAAGTTAGAATAGGCTGTTAGGCTGTTAGCATGCTGTCAACAGCTCAGATTTATTTGTTTATGATCCTAGCTGGTTGCTACTTGTATTATCCTACTTGTATATATTCCCTTGAAATGAATGAAGAAAACAAGATGTGCATTCAATCAAATAACAAGTCTGCAGTAACTAAAACTTACATATATAAACTTGCTTAATAAGATACCACATGAACTTAAGAACTAAAATTACTGCCCCTCATACCAAGAGCATAAAAACGCTACAAATTTTTGCGAGTCACACAAAGTTTATACTTTTATATCTATTAGCGTCAGACCAATATAAATTTTTGAGCGATCCAAAATAGGTTCTTTTCTTTCTATTTTGTCTTCAAAATAGATCTTTTTGTTTTAGATTTCTAATATTAAATGAATACAAAATAGAAGATTAAACAATGAAACAAAACCTTCTGAACTCTATTCCTTAATTTAGTAGAGAACAGTTTAGTTACAGTAGTACTAATCAAGGAAAGTATAAAATTTTACAAAGCTCCAAGTCATAAAAATAAAAAGAAAAAAAACTAATCTGAACTCACATTTAATACAAATGATCTTCAAATTCCAATATTAAACTTAAAATAGCTTCCTCATATAAACACTTGAACTAGCTTAGGTTAACTAATTTGAAATAAACTAATTTCAGAAACCCTACACGTTCATCCAAATTCACAAAATAAGTTAGCAAAACAAAAAAGAAGCTTCCAGAACCAAAAATTCCTATAAATTAACCCAAAAAACAAGAAAAGGCATGAGGCTGAAAATTGAAAAAAAAAATACTATTTTTTTCAAATACAATTTACGTACATATGCTTTGGGACTGAGAGAGGTAAGCTTGAGAAAGAGGAGGACGTTTCCATTTCTGAAGCCGCTCATTTAGAGCGTAGCGCTCTTCGATTTCACGGAGGATTTGGGAATCTTCTTCGTGCTGAAGCAATGTTTCTTCGAGGAAAACATCCTCGTCTAGGTCTTCTTCTTCCATGGCGGCGTGGTGTTTCTGCTGCTGTTGAGGCGACGGCGTTGCAACCGCTTGTGCCGCCGATCGCTTCCTTGATTTGCTGTTGTTCATGGTGGTTCGCCGTAGTTGGGGGGAAGAGGGGGTGGGAGGGTTTTGGAAGTTGTAGTTGTGTTGCTAATTCCCGCCAGTTTCACTGGGTATATGATGTAAGGAAGAGGAAAGAAGTGGAATTGCACTTTTGGTAGCTAGAGTTTCATCTGAATGTCAATTTGGTCCCTGAAAGTACTATAATCATCTGAATTTTTTCCTACACTTCATTCAAAATTATATTGTTTACTCCTCGTATTAATTTAGTTTGTTTTCGTAGTTTATTCAGATAATTTTTTACTTATATCATTCTTTCCTTCATCTTTTTTTTATTTTCCGCTAAAATTTCATATTTATAGCTTGCAATTTGGAGTCTATTTTCACTCATGTTCTTCCTTTAGCATGTATAATGCACTCGAGGCTAGTAATTACATGGCCAATGAGGTAAAGGACCATTTTGGTCCTAGAGGTTGATAAGCAAATTGATCTATTCAAAATATTAGTGACTAAATGAAGCTTAGTCCCTTCGCTTATATATTGTTACCACTCTTGGCTGTTTCATGGGCTGTGGTAAATCGACAGAAAAGCACTTAATAGCCAGACAAGCATGTTAATGACATAGACAGCTCAAACAACTATTTCTTTTAATATAAGAGAATCGTGAGGGGGAAAATGGTTGATATTGTTCTTCCTACTAAACAAGTTGTGTAATCTTACCACCAAAAATCAGTACAATATTCAAGTTACATTAGTTTTTATCAAAACGAAATATATGTCTACAAACAGGATGGTAAAAGAAGTCGTTTTTTAAACTTGAATTAAATATTCAAGCACGGAGATAATATTAGAGAAATATTTTGTTTATAATAATATTTGCAAACAAAATAGTGCTTTGATGAAATTCTTTAGTGTTAAAGATCGATAAAAATGTCTAGGTGCTAGTTGGAGCAATGGTATGAAGAGTAAAAGTTTATATGATCGTGAAAAGAAAAACTAATCTATAACAAGCTTTATTTAGGGGAATAAAAAGACAGATGAAAAAAGTTAGCTAAGGCCACAAGGCAGGGCCAAAGTGGTATAGAAAGAGTAATGTAATGTATATGTTGTCTCATATGTGGATTGTAACTCAGTAATAAACTAAAATTGTATGTAAGCTATAACTAGAGCTAAATGTGCAATTTTCCCCATAAAACAACTTCTTTATGAGAAGCAGAGCAGGGAGGGGGCTCTTTGGCTAGAGAGTGAACTAATTCAAGTGACATTTTGCACATGGCATAAAGCTCTTGTTTCAGAGTACTACAACAATTGTGCCTCGATCCCAAGCTACTTGGGGTCGACTATATGAATTCTCACTATCCAAAGCCTCAAAAAATAGTGTTTAAGACGGCAGTCATAAGCCGACTGAACTAAAATGATGTACTTTCAGAAAAACAGTAGTTAATGAAAATTGAAAGGTATAACAGCAAAAACCTAGCTCAACCTCAATCAATTGCGGAAATATGTCCTTCTGTTTGCTTGTACAAAAGAGAAATCATCATAGGTTACACCCCTCACTTGTCACATCATCACCTGGTAGTTAGTTACCTCCTTCACCTGTCCCTTCATCACCTGCTGTTTCAGCAGTACCTTCCTCACTCTTCTCCTCGACTTCGTTTTGCTCTTCTTTAGGCTCAGCTGTCTCTGGCTTTGCTGGCCCAGGGCCAGCCGACACCTTCACCATTGAAGGACGTAAGAGTCTGTCTCCAAGTTTGAAACCTTTGCGATATTCTTCTAATACAACACCTTCTTCAAATTCTTCTGAATCCTCACGCATTATAGCTTCGTGCAGCTGATCATGGGGAGACCAATCAATACTTAAATAGACACTGGTAACAAAATATGATCTTTGGCATAAAACTATATAACAGGTTTTCCCCATATTACAATAACAACGTGTGATGCAAACAGATTTCAATGTTATATCGATTTACAAGTCAAAATAATGCTGATTTAGATTGAGCTTAAAATCAGGTCGAGGTCTTCCTAAAAACCGAATAGATGTTAGACAGCTTTTGAAAAAGTTCATCAATAATTCGACTGAATTTTGAGCCAACTCGGGAACTGGCCTGCATTAAAGCCAAGGATCAATAGAAGCATCACTACATGAACAACAGAAGATGGCAGCTCAAACTGTAACTTTGTTTTCTCAGAACAATACAACCTATATCTACCTATCTATTCAAACAACCATCACACTGTAAGGAAAGAAAGCAGCTTTAAAATATTCAAGCATGTTTATGTATGTGGGAATACATCTGTACATGTAATTAGAGGCACGGTTTTCAGAAACTTACCAAAGGGTCGAATGGCTTCCCAACTGTCTCCACAGGCTCAACACCAAGAGATCCAAGGATTTCCCCAAATTGTTTAGAAATGCTCTGATAACTATTATTAATTTTCTCTTCTCCCTCTGTTGCCACCTTGATTTGCATTTTCGCTCTCTCAAAATTGTCCAGGACAGATAGAAGTTTCTCGACAACTTCCCCTTGTGCATTAGTCACAAGAGAAAGTCTTTCTCTCTCTGTTCTCTTACGGAAATTGTCGAAGTCAGCGCTGATTCTAAGAACCCGGTCCCTCTCACTTGACAGTTCTTCAGTCAAGGAGGCTACTTTTCTCTGAAGTTCAATTTTCTCATTTTCCATGGACTTGAGGGAAATTTCTATCTCTGCAACTTTTGAATCGTCATTATTTGCTAAAGCATCTCTGTACAACTGCAATGAAGTTGCAATGAATGATGCAGTTTCATCTGTAGCTGCGTTGTCACCCTCATCCGGAGCATCTTCAGCAGCAGCACCATCTACATTCTCCTGTTCAATGGTAAGGAAATACACACTAATTTCAGTACACTTTCAAAATTCAAAGACTTTAACTTCAGTACGTCAAGTTTTAAGTTAAAAGGTAAACCACAATAGCCCTCATCAGCATACTCAAAACATTGCATGCCCACAAAAGGATATAAAACGATGAAGAAAAAAACTAATAAGCATATATTATGTTCTTTCATTTGTATAAACCCGCATAGATATGCCTGACGGAAAAAGATATAAATCAAACAAAACCCAGCACATCCTGGAATAAAACTACTGTCTTTTATCACTGCGTCTAAGGAAAAGAACACTCGGTAAGGAAAAGGGGACAGCTACAGACTAATATTAAATACCGAATACACACTCTTAATGAACTCTGCCTATACAAGCTGCGAATAGCCGGTAAACCCTGATAGAGGAGGGGGGGATTGCAGAAGGTTACCAACCCACATCAACAATTATAACATTCCTGGCATCAATTTACGTGTAACTAATAAGTGGGATAGGCCGGCTTGCTGCATTAGGGAAGTAGCTACAGAGGAGAGGTGTTGGGGGTCTCGAAGTGTAACTTTGGTGGACATCGAGGTGATTGGTGGTGGAATAGGGAGGTCCAGGGAAAGTGGATGCCAAGAAGGTTGCTTATGCAAAGTTAGTGGGAAAAAGCAGAGGGGGATAAGAGGACGAAAGGGAGAGGTACAAGAAGGCGAAGAAGGAGGTGACGTTAGCGGTCACGGTGACAAAAACAGTAGCATTTGAACAATAGTGGGAAGAACTTGAAGACAAAAGCGGGGATTAAAGGTTGCACAGGCTAGCCAAGGTGAGAAAGATGAGGGCAAGACCTGGACCTGGCCCCGGCGAAGTGCAACAACGACGTGGATGACAGAGCATTGGTGGAAGAGGCGCGCATTAGACGAAGATGGCAGACATACTTCCGTAAACTCTTAAATTAAGAGGGGGGCAGGAATATTATGCTAGGTGATTTGGAGCATCCGAGAGTCGTCGTGATTTTGGGTACTGTGGGTGTATAAAAGTCGAGAAGGTTGAGGGGGTTATGCGTAAGATGAGTAAGAGAAGAGCGATAGGGCCAGATGAAATCCCGATGGAATTTTGGAAGAGCTCGGGTAAGGCAGGCTTAGTGTGACTAACTGGGTTGTTTTATGTTATTTTTAGGATAACAAAAATGCCCCGATGGATGGAGTTAGAGTACAATGATTCCGCTATACGAGAACAAGGGTGATATTCAATATTGCAACAACAATAGGAGTATCAAGCTGCTAAGCTACACTATAAAAGTTTGGGAGAGGGTGGTGGATATGAGGTTGAGGAGAGTTGTGTCTATTTTCGAGAACTACTTTGGATTCATACCGGGGGGGTCGACTATTGAAGTCATTCATCTAGTTAGGTGATTGGTGGAGCAGTATAGGGTTAGGAAGAGTGGCATACATATATTGTTTGTTGACCTACAAAAAGTATACAACAAACAAAGTCCCAAATGAGGTTCCATAGAGAAGTACATGTAGCATGCACTAGGGCGATTAAGGACATATATGATGCAGTCAAGGCCCGTGTAAGGACAGTGGGAGGAGACTCGGGGCACTTACCCATTCATGATGGGGTTGCACCAGGGATCAGCTCTTAGCCCGGATTTATTTGCTTTGGTGATGGATGAATTAACACATCCATGGGGGTGCCATAGTGCATGTTATTTGTGGATGATACTGTACTGATTGACGAGTCGCGGGGCGGAGTTAACGATAGACTGGGGGTTCGAAGATACAACTTGGAGTCTAAAGGTTTCAGGTTGAACGGGTATAAAACTAAATACTTGAAGTGCAAGTTACTTGACGTAACGTATGAGGCTGACGTGAAAGTGAGGCTTGATATACAGAAGGAAAATTTCAAGTATCTTTTTCTTTGATGAAGTAAGTGGTGTATTTAATAACAAAAGTGGATGCATGAATTACAAAATAAAAGAAGAAATCAACTCCTAAGAAGAAAGCAAAAAAGAGTGACCAGACATAGGAGAATGTTTAACCCAACAAAAAAGAGTGACCAGACATCCTGCCTTGAGTACGTATCTAGCAGTTGAGATGCCATCAAAGCATCATCGATTCCTTTCTGCCCATAAGCACCAACAAAATAGCAGCAGGAACCATAGACCAGATTTTCTTGATGGACTTATCAACTTTCCATGAACTCCAACTCACAAAAACTTCCTTGACACTGCATGCATTGTCCAATGCAATCCAAAAAGTGACAGAAACATGGACCATTTGTCTCTTGCAACTGGACATTAAAGAAATAGATGGTAGGAAAATTTCAAGTATCTTGGGTCGATAACTTATGGTGATGAGGAGATCGACGATGATGTCACACATCGTATTGGAGCGGGATGGATGAAATTGAGGCTCGCATCTGGTGTTTTGTGTGATAAGAGTGTGCAACCAAGACTTAAAAGGCAAGTTTTACATAGTGGTTGTTAGACCAACTACGTTGTATTAGGGCAGAGTGTTGGTCGGTTAAGAACTCTCATGTCCAAAAGATGAAAGTAGCAAAAATAATGATACTAAGATGGATGTGTGGGTATACTAGAAAAGATATGATTAGAAATAAAGATACTCGGGACAAGGTAGGAGTGGCCTCCGTGATGGATAATATGCGGAAAAGAAGGCTGGGATGGTTTGGGTATGCGAAGAAGAGATGCACATATGTTCCAGCGATGAGGTGTGAGGTTAGCAATGGTGGTTATAAGGAAAAGTATAGGTAGGCCGAAGAAGCATTGGGGAGAGGTGATCAGGTAGGACCTGGTATATCTTGAGCTTACCGAGGACATAACCCTTGATAAGAGGGGGTGGAGGTCGAGAATTATTGTAGAAAGTTAGTAAGTAGTCGAGCGTATTTCTTTTCCATACCAGTATGTGTTAATATCATTCTCGTTTTTCTTATTCTCAGATTTCTATTACTACATGTTGTTTCTTTTGTTTTGGTTATATTATTATTTTGATATTGTTATTGCTATATCTTTATGGCTTCTCACTACTGTATTTCTTTCTCAATACTACTGTGATTATGTCTTCCCTGATCCCACTTGTAGGATTACACTGGGTATGTTGTTGGATTACACTGGGTATGTTGTTGTTGTTGTTGTTGTTATCTAATATAATGTTCATTTGCAACATAAACTCTTGCATTACAAATGTAAACTTTGCATAACTAATACAATGTCAGCTTTCCGGTTTAAGGCTCAACATAACTACTATAACGTTTGATTTCTGGCATTAAACTCTTGACTAATAATACCGTTATAACTTATGTGAGAATCTATATATTATTTTGCGTGATAGAATGTAAAAAGGTATCGGAGCAATTCCAAGAAAAAAGTATATAAAGACAAAATGGTCTTACAGTGAGCGTCCATGCATAAAAATCTTTATCATTATTCACTAACTCTAGACGTGAATCAAAGGACCCGTTAGTGAGTCATGCAGCTACTGTGAGATAAATATAGTCCACCATTTGGAGGATGTGGAGAAGTAAAGGTGACATCTCACATGGAATCTTGCAAATAGAGGTAACGTCATACGAAGACATCTCAATTGCTATCCACGTGCATAATCACCTAATAATTAGTGCTCTTAATGCACCTACGTCAGAGATCAAACCCAACTTAACTGATTGCATTGACCAAAAAAAAGTAAAGTTTTCTTTGCATTGACAAAGAATAAAGTAAAAGTTTTCTAGCTAGCAACATGAAGATTTTACTCTATGCCAAATGTTATATTTTTTCCAAATTATCGAGTATTTCGTTCTTTTTAATGGG
The DNA here is from genome assembly GCA_032618575.1 of Nicotiana noctiflora. Taxonomy (NCBI): domain Eukaryota; kingdom Viridiplantae; phylum Streptophyta; class Magnoliopsida; order Solanales; family Solanaceae; genus Nicotiana; species Nicotiana noctiflora. Next base: position 437,287 of record JASVEL010009482.1, on the reverse strand, counting down.
TAATAGGCATACCCTCTACCCTTCTTCACTTACATACTAGACTTGGTTCACCAGCCAGGATACTAACTCAAGTGCACTCACCAACATTTTTTACCTTTGCCATTGAACCAAAGCTAAGAGCAGATGTTGTGAGACTATCTTCACACAACTTACAAATTAGACAAGGGCAGTCCTAGTAGGTCTCACGGAGGGGTGCTTCATTGGGATTTGAGATTTAGGAGGAACCTACAGGACTGGGAGATGGAAGAATTTCACAATCTAGTTGAGTTATTGTATGGGTTGGATACACCAAATAATGTATCTGATGTATGGAAATGGCGGGAGAGTAAAAATGGATTATTTTAAATCTTATTATAAGAGGTTATTAGTGAGAGGAACAAGTTTTCCCTCATTACTCTATTTGGATTCCCAGAGCACCACGAAAGGTGTGTTTCTTTGTATGATTGGCAGCGAGGGGAGCGATTTTGACAGCGGAAAATCTGAGAAAGAGAAGGATCACTTATGTCAGTTGGTGCTTCATGTGCAAATGCTCGGGTGAAGATGTAGATCATCTTCTATTGCATTGTAAAGTGGTTAATCCGTTGTGGAGAGTGATCCTTAATTTGTTTGGGGTGCAATGGGTGAGGTTCAGTGAAGGAGGCGTTGCATAAAGAGGTGGAACAAGATTTTGTGAAATTGCAACGTAGTTTCTTGTTCCTAGTTTCTTTTTGGTGTACTCATGATGTCCATATTTGTATAAAGGATTGGATCTTTTTTGTTGAGAACTATATTTTAGTGTAGGTTCTCTTTTTTTTATATATTTTTTTTTTTGATTTAGCACCGGTGTCCGAGTCTCTTCGAGGCCCGACTAATCCCGGGGGTGCACAGGCCCTCGGCAAGGAGTTTTCCGCAAGTGCACCACGGTTAATTCAGGTTTTACCCAGTCCGATGGCCCTCAGAAATTGTTTGCACCCGGTGGGTTTCGAACTTGAGACCTTGAAAGGGAGCAAACCCCAAGGCTCAAGTCAATTGCCACCAGGCCAACCCCTGAGGGTTGGCCCAATTGTATACGGGGTTAGTGCCCAATTGTTAATAAAATTATTTACCTTATAATAAAAAGGGCACTTCTAGTAAAGACAAAATACATTAGGTGATTTCTTCTCATTTATCTTAGTCATTGTGGCAAAGAAAGGGGAAAAGTGAATGCTTCTAAAGGATTCCAAACCCTTCTTGTACACTCCCCCACCCCCACCCCCACCACCCCACGCATCACACGCTCTTTCCCCAAGTAAAAATATTGTAGTTTTCTCATTGGGGTTCAAATAGTTGTGCACTTGTACTATGTTAAAGGAAGTGAGCACCCACACCTTAAAATCGCGAGTCTGCCACTGGGTCAGAGTCACTAACTGGCCTTTGAAAAAAAGGAAGAGAATAAAGTAAAGTAATCTAATTATGATGAAACTTGGAAATACTAAATTCACTGGGAATTCTCCGTGTAGTGTTAAAGAAAATGGACATGGCACAACTCAAGCAAAAAAATCTAGCTCATGAGGCAAGTATCCCCAATAATATACAAGGAGACAAGAGCTTATTTCCTCGTCCAATGGGGGAAGCCGACCCTATTAATTCAGTGGTAAGCATAGTTAATTGAGCTTGTACATTTGAATAAAAAAACAAGATAAAAGGTTGTACCTCCTGCTCAGATTCTTGTACCTCCTGCTCGGATTCTTGTACCTCCTGCTCAGGTTCCTTAAACTCAGTTTGAGCGGCCTCAGTAGCATCCCCATTTGAAGAAAAGACTACAAATTTCTCAACCAACCGGTGCGGCAGCTGAGCAATTGTATTAGCGGAGTGTTGAATACGACACCGTCGGGGAAGTAGTGGAGTCTGCTCCCGTCTGCGGTGTGAGTAGGATAAGAAAGTGATACAATTGGGTTTCACCGCGTATGCGCTGACGGCGGTCGACGGCGGCCTTAAGGTAGTGGTGGGAGTTTTAAGGGAAGTGGTGGCCATGGTATTGTATGGTACAGTGGAAATGGAGGGAGAAGATAAACCGATAGGCCGCAGGGTTTTAGGTTCTTTTCTTTCTTTGCGAAGATCCCCACAAATATTTTAAAGTATGTATAGCAACCTTATAATATAATTTATGATATAAATAAAATATTGCTGGTTTTACTGCGACAAGATTCTTACTATACAACAACAACAACAACAACAACAACCCAGTATAATCCCACTTAGTGGGGTCTGGGGAGGGTAGTGTGTACGCAGACCTTACCCCTACCTTGAGGTAGAGAGGCTGTTTCCAAATAGACCCCCAGCATCCTTCCCTCCAAGAACTACCCACCTTGCTCTTGGGAGACTCGAACTCACAACCTCTCGGTTGGAAGTGGGGGTTGCTTACCATCAGAGCAACCCCTCTTGTCCAATAGAAACATTAGGACATTTTCATTGCCAAACTTGGGTAGTTTTTCACAAATAGTAGTAACAACATACACCTAATACTATAGCCATACTTCTGGTTTAGCACTTAGGTACAGTAAAATAAGGTGGACGTGCATGGTAAATACATTTTAAAACTTTAAAGTTTTTCGCTGCTTTCTTCGCCAAGATATGGGCTATCATATTTCCTCCCCTAAAGTTATGCCCTAGGATTGGGTGCTTCGATTAGTGTATTAACAACCTGCATTCAAAAATTAGATTGAAAAAGTTAGGGTTATTTTTATTAAGCAAAGATATGGCATCTATTTAGTCTGTCTCGATTTTAATATTAGGAAGACAGGATTGATGAGCAATCTTTAATCCTTCGTGCAGAGCCATTAGTTTACAATGCATGACTAATGAAGCATAGGTTGACTTGCAGTACCAGAAAATTCAGTCGCCATTATTGTTTCTGAAAATCCCACCCAGGCCAGCTTCTAGTGTAGATTTGGAGAAAGCTCCATCAACATCCTGCTTGATTGTATTTTGGGGTGGTTTGTTCAATCTGACCTCAATTAAAATCCTGCTTTCCTTGAAGGGATTTTTATCTGTGAAGAAGTTATATTCCCACGCTTGTTGAAGAATGTCCGTGTGATGAACCTTATAGTTAAGGTTATTTATGTTATTGTTGTTTCTATTTCCAGATATTCCAAATGGCGAAGGGGAGAATGGTCCTCAAGTTATTAGAATAAAAAAATTTCTAAATAAAGATCTCTTTCACGCTCAATAAGTAGTGGGTGCCTTCTTTTAACCGGGATACCCATTTTTGCCTAGCAAGATTGAGTGTTGGGGCAATATATGAAGATAGGTTCACATTTTCAATGTTATTTCTACAAATTGTGCAAACCTGATATTCATGCCAATGTGGGATAAGAAAGCTCTGCATGGAATATGATTATGCATGTATTTTCACAAAAAAAAATTTTGATTTTGTTTGGGCATTGTAAATCTCAAATCCACTCAAAATTTAATTTGGAGGGTTAAACGGATTTATGAAAGTGTAGCATGATTTAGTAGATAAGTGCCACTGGAAGAGATACCCCATGTCACAGTATCTTTTTAAAAACTTATTAGGGGTAGGGGTTGTCATAATTTTTTCCATTAGGATAATAGGAACGTCGAAGGAGATATCAGTGAGATCTCATTTATCATCTTTTATAATATATTTGATGGAGATGTTAAGATCTTTTTTATTTATTGTATCACATAAATTCTTTCTTAGTGAATTAGAGTCGTGAATCCAATTTGAAGACCAAATGTTCATATTTGATTGAGAGTGTGGATGCCATAAAATATTATTATTGCAAAAGTTACATCCTTTTAGAATGGATTTCCAAATAAAAAAAAGATGTGCTAACTGATTTTCTGCTGGCATATTTATAAAAGATAAGTCGAGTACGAAAATGCACAACAAGTATAGTATGAGTATGAAAACAATGTGTACTCAACAGTATCCCGTCTAATCTCGAAGAAGTAGAGACGAGAGGTCGACTTCAACACTTGCTAGTGCTCAAATAATAATTTAATAAAAATATGCGAAAATCATGGATTTTTATAGCAGTCATAACTCACAAAACCATAAAACATGTAAAGCACATTTAATATATAATAAAGGATTTTTAAGATTTACTTTTAATATATAATAAAGGATTTTTAAGATTTACTTTTCATTATCTTTATTAGTTTACATCGGGCCATGAAAGGCAAAAATCAACTTCAATAAGTCTTAAGGAAAGGAAAGCAAGCATGCGCATATTATGCCGAGGTGACGGCCCGATCCAACAGAAATAAAATTTGCACTTGCCGAGGGTCAACGACGCGCCTATAGATGCATCTATTTAATCTGTCGAGGCGTTCGTCCCGTTCCATAAATAAACGAACAGACAATCAATCAAGAAGTCCACACTAAGTAACTGTCCATGAAAACAAATCCTCTTTTAATCATTTAAGAAAAATGAAGTTTTATCGGTTTAGAAATTCATTTACTAATTCGATGTGATTTAAGCAGTCCAAGCTATCAATGGGTTCATAAATAATCTAAGTATAACATACTTTTGGGTCCTAACTATCCGAACAATAGCATAATTGTAGCTACGCACGGACCCTCGTCAACTCGTGCATACGTAGTCCCCACAAATAGGAGCACATAATCAATTATTTCACCTATGGGGACAATTTCTTCTTACAAGGTTAGAAAGGAGACTCATCTCGCTCTAAAGATCCATAACCGGCATTCCACACTCTTTCGAAGACTTCAATCGATGCACAAAGCTCCAACGCTAGCCAATAATAATAGCAATCCATTAATATATACTCTCACTGCTCCTAATGATCAATTTCATAGCAATTTCTAACCTCGATCCAAAAGTTGACAAAATTGCCCTCGGGTCTATGTGCCCAGATTCCTAAATTTTTTGAAGATAATGTTTACCCATGAACTCACGAACTCAAATATATATATTTTCTCTTAATTCCATACTCAAAATCGTGATCAAAATCCAAGAATACAAATTTCCTAGGTTTCCTTCAAAATCCCAAAATTTCTACTAATTTACGTGATTTTTCATGTTAAAATCTAGATATAATTCACGTAATTAACTTGCAACATATGAGAATCACTTACCTTAATATGGATGATGAAACTGGAGCTCCAAAATCGCTTCAAGTTCGGTTCCCATGGAGGAAATGAGATGAAATGAGCCAAACTCATTTCTTTATACTTCTACACTGCCCATACGACTCTTCTTCGCGTTCGCAAGACCCCCATCGCGTTCGTGAAAAAGAAAATTTTCAATAATTATTTTCAAAACTCTCCTCAGACAGCCTCTAGCGTAATGACCATAACTTTTCGTAAGAAATCCAAATGACAAATGGTTTAATATTTTGAAAATGAGGCACCAAGATCCACAACTTTCATACTTTGGTCATCTCCCAATTCCTTATATATTTTGAGGTATAAGCAGCCACCGTCAGCCCTGTGCAACACAATTTATTCTTCATCTTCCCGGACAACCTATAGTATACCAGCAATAACATTTTGTACACATATCCAAATGCTAAATGGTTTAAATTTCTGAAATTAGGAACAAAGGGCAACAACTTTCATTTTTAGATCATCTCCAAATACCTTAGAGATTGCAAGATATGAGCCTCTGCAGTCAGACCTATGCAACAAATATTTCCTTCTTCACGAACGCGAAGCACAGAGTCCCTGAAGCCATATCCTTATTCGCGAACGCGAGAGGATCCTCGCGAACGTGAAGAACAACAACAGATACCAGCACCAACTATTTCAAAACAGCCCGAAATAATCCAAAACTACCCTAAAATACACCCGATGCCCTTAGGGCCCTGTCCGATCACACAAACCAGTCCCATAATATAATACGGACCTGCTCGAGGCCTCAAATCACATCAAACAACATCGAAATCATGAATTACACTCCAATTCAAGCTTTATGAGCTTTGAAATTTTAAACTTCTACATTTGATGCCGAAACCCATCAAATCACGTCCGATTGACCTCAAATTTTGCATTCAAGTCATATTCGACATTACAGTCCTACTCAAACTTCCAGAATCGATTTTTGACCCCTATATCAAAAAGTCCACTTCCTGTCAAACTTTTCAAAAACCTTCAAATTTCTATCTTTATCCAAATAACTATAAAATGACCTACGGACCTATGAATTCACTTTCGATCGCGCTCCCAACTCCAGAATCACCATACGGAGCTACTCCCAGACACAGAATTCCAAACAGACATCGATAACCTTGAAATGTACTTCAAGACAAACTTATAAAATTTCTTCCAAAATGCTAGCTTCCACAATAGGTGCCAAAACGCTCCCGGGTCATCTAAAACCCGATCCGAGCATACGCCCAAGTCCGAAATTATCATACGAACCTACTGGAACCTTCAAACCCGATTTCGAGGTCGTTACTCTGAAATTCAATCTTAGTTGATTCTTTCAACTTAAAGCTTCTAAAACGAAAATGTTTTTTTCAAATCAACTCCAAACTTCCCCGAAATGAAATTCCGACTATGCGCACAAGCCATAATACCTGAAGTGAAGCTGCTCAAGGCCTCAGACTACTAAACGACGTGCTAGAGCTCAAAACGACCGGTCTGATCGTTACAGATAAATATTGAGAAAACGTTATGTGGAATAAATTATCATGTATACATCTTGATCCTCGAATAAGATAATATGAACTTGAAGTTCATAAAAGATAACTCATCTGCAATATATTGCAAAGCATGTCAGACACATGCATTTGCTGACCCAAATAAAGTAATTATATTCTCACTGCAAATGCTCCTATTAGACGGACAAAGTCTATGGTACGCTTAAAGCGTATAAACATACTAGTTTCAAATAAACTTCTTGATAAAGAAGATGAGCAAATGATCAGAAAAGTGATCTAGAAGATCACATGAAATATAACTTCATAAAATCCCATGAGAGATTCATGTACATGAATATAAGAATGAAGAGATCTCTATGTTATGTCTTTATGAAAAATAAGGAGGTTGGAACCGATATAAAATGTTTGTCGACGACATCTATAATAACTCTAAATATATATGAGGATCTTTAGTATAGAGAAACAATTTCGAATAGAATTGGTTTCATATGAAAGACATGTAGATTTGAACACGTAGTTCAAATACTTGAAAGTATAAATTCAATGGTATGTGCAATTACTTATATCTTATTTGCCTAGCATGGCATAAAACTTTATATGCATCTAATTAAAATATATTATGTGACTTTACTTATATGACAATCCTTGAAAGATTTAAATCGCTTAAAGCATATATAATTCTTGATCCTGAAGTACCATATCATAAATGCAATTTATGCACATATGTATCTTGCTATAACTCTAAGCATGATAATATGATAGCAATATTTTTCACCCCTATGTGAATATATTGAAACGATAATTCCAACAGGATCATATGAAGACAACACATCTATCAGGAATGATGATTTCAAGGTGAAATAAATTCGTTGAAGTTAATATGGTTAGTTTATTTATCAAACTAGATGATGCGCCCGTGCGATGCACGAGCCCAATTGTTGTTTCTTTTTATTTTCTACTTTTTTCATCTTTTTAATATTTCTTGGTCTATTGTCAATTACACACTTTATACGTCTTTAGGGAAAGAAGAAATCGAATAGGCTTTTCTATAATAACGTATAGAACCACGATTACATGTATTGTTATTTATCTTTTGCATTATGTGCATTTTAATTTTTCTGAAATCGTATTACTATATCAATCACTTTGAAACACTTGTCGAGTTTAATGCTTTATTATACAGTGGTTAGATAATAATTCAAGTAGAATTTTAATTATTTCCACATAGAGCCTCTTTTATTTTAATATTTTTTACATCATTAAGCCTTAAGTTAATTATTATTAAATAGCAATTAAAAAGTTAGTTGAGAAATAATTCGTCATATATATTTTTGATTTTTTAAATTGAATGATATATAGTTTCATTCTTTTAGTATTTTCAGTGTGTTAATGCATTATCCTTGTGAGCACGTGATTTTTGCCTAACATGAATTACTCCCACAAAATCAAAACAAAAATTGTCTATTTTATGGTGTGTATTTTTTGTGAATTTTTGTGTTATTTTGGTATTTGTTTGCATTTGTATATACGTGATTATATGTGTTTAAATTAATAAAAAAAATAATACAAAAATATGTCGTGCTTACATTTCTCATCTAGTTTGAAATTAGGAGTAATTAATTTTATCTTACGAAAACGAAAATCATAAAAAAAAAGGAAATAATTCATCTTTTACATTTTTTAGCATTTAAATGCCTAATTGTGTGATTTATATTTAATTGATGTTTAAATTGATTGTGTTAATTGTTAATATAACTTAATTAGTATTTCTTATAATTTAATTGATTTTGTAGTGTAATTAGAATTTTTGTTTTTATTAGAAAATTAGATTAAAGAGATAAGAAAAACAAAATTAAACAAAAGAGAAGAGAATCAAATTTGGGCCATTTTTAAACTTAATTCTTCTAAGCCCAAATCACATTTGCCCAACCCATCCAGAACCACCCTTAAACCCGCCCAATGCCCAAACCGACCCGGTCAGCCCCATTTAATCTAAGCCGTTGGATCACTTAATCCAACGGTTCAGATTAAAACACCTATTCTAACATACCCAAAGACCCCAAATCAGATTTTCATTTTTACCCCAAACCCTAAATCCTTCTCCCTCCTTCTCCCACAGCCGCCGCCCCTCCCTGTTCTCCTTCTTCTTCTCATCGTCCAAGCCGCCACACCCCACTACCAGCGACGTCCAAGCCGTCGCCCAACAACCAACAACCAACCTCCTCGCCGGTGAGTTTCTCCCGACCAGACAACACTCCCGACTTCACAAACACACACATCACCCTCGTCTCCGGCAGCCCGCCACAATCACCAACCAGCCACTGCTGCTCGTCCCCTTCGCACCTGGAGCCTCCACGACACAAGCAGCCCACCAACAATCATTCATTGCCGGACCTCTTCTCTGCCTCGCTTAACCCCGAAGACCAAGGGTCCATGGCCGACCTCTTTCTTCTTCGACCAAAAAGCCAAGAAAATGAGTTTTTTTTCTATCACTTCGATATTCCTTGTCATGGTATTTGTCGATTTCACTTTCCTGGTTTAGTTTGAATTCTCCGGCGAGTTTAAAGGTTGCCGAAGGTCGTTGTTCAAGGTTGCCGCCAGTCTTTCGTTGAGTTTTTATTTTCGGTCGTGTAGTTAAGTCAAGTATCGCTGAAATACAGAGGTCGTTGCTTCCTTTCCCTCTCGGTTTTAATTGTTCTTATATTATGGTTGAATGAAAAATTGGTGTGTCTATTTTTGTGTTCGTCAATCTGATTTAGGAATTTCCATCTTACTGTTCTTGTGTCCTTTGAATCGTTGGCAGCAATTAAAGGATGGATGTAGTCTTGTTTGAATAGTGGAATAAGACAACTTAGATTTAGTTCATATGATTCTTGTTGAAAAAAAAAAGAAGTAATCACCTTCAGGCCATATCATTTTACAGTTTGTTTGTTTAACTGAACCTTGACTTTGATTCTTCATAAATCTATTTCTGATGGTATACGCTTGTATATTGGATCATATTAAAAGGGGGCTGCCACTGGGGTAAATCACAGCCTGTTTAAGCATTAAACTAGAATCATTTGAGTTTTTAATTTTGAAAAATATGCACTGCACATGAAGAGGTTTAGTGGGGATCTGCTGGACAGAAGGTATCCCACATACTTTCTGCACTTAGGGATTTTTAAATCAGTAAAGCCATGTTTAGATGGCTGAAAAAGTGAAAAGGGGGAATAACATGGATTTTTTCAGATCTGGAATCAATTAAAAATGGGCTGTTAATTGGGGTCTTTGAGGCTATAAAAAGGACAGACCTGGACAGAGAAAGACACACATTCATACCCTTGAAAAACAGATTTTTTGGGATAGACATTAGAACTCTCTAAGATATAGCAACAAAACATATTTCAAGAGATAAAAATAGATTGTTGTTTGGTTTGCCTTAAAATCATTGCTTTGGTTTAAACCATTCTTGAAGTATTGGATATACCATTCTCATATTCAAATACCCAAGTTGTTTGAAAGTCTCTTAAGGTTTTGTTTTCGGTTTGGCTTTGTTTTGGTCTTCTAGAAGCTGTTGGTTTCTACTTTGAAATCCTTCTCTATTTCGAGCTTACTCTGGGAGTTCTAAGCCTTTGTTGATCTTTGTCTTTTGCTCGTTGTTTTGCTGGGAATTGCTACTGATCTCTTCTTTCATTTCTGATATTGAAATCCAGGTACACACTTTCTGTTGATATGGTCTCCTCCATTTGACAATGAATTGAAAAATTACAGTTTAAAACTTTGTTGTTCGGAGTGGCAGCTTCAATAAATCGTGTTTGTATTTGGACATTATAGTTAATGAAGACTGTCTTATAGTCATGATATCTTTGTATTGTTACTTATTGGAAGCATGTTTTAGTTTAATTAATTATTAATAATTTGAATGCATTTGGAGTTGGAAACAAGTTGGCTAAGTCCTAGTTGAAATGAATGGTATTTTGTTTAATTTTTTTTACATGTTTTAGGATTATAATTGAACTTCAAATGTTGTCAAGCTTAAAACATGTGTGATTTAGTAATACAGAGTTTTTGACAAGTTTTTTTAGAAGTAAGATTATCTTTATTTTTATCTCTTACATAAAGATAAATGTCAAACCTATCCAAATGCTATTAAACAACCTTTTATTTTTTTTGTATGATAGTTTACATAATACGAGACTCCGCTCATCAATTTATTTGCCTTAGGATAACGCTACTAGTGATTCCTATAAGAGGCATTTATTATCAGAATGTCGAACCTATATATGTTAACACAAAAATTAAAAAAAAATAGGAAACTTTCAATCCCGTAGTGCTACAATGGAAACTCAATTGTCGTTAAGAATGTTCAAAATATTATTACAGTTGTAAAGTTATTCATAGACTAGATTACTTCATAGAAATAAATATGGGCCATTCACATTTGATTCTAAAAATGCAAGTTTAACTGGTTAAAGCGGTTAAAGGTTTAATCAAAGCATGGAATTTATAACATGCATCAAAATCAAATATTGTTTAGCCATTTATAATAATTGAAGCGACCGTGCTAGAACCACGGGATCTGGGGGTGCCTAACACCTTCCCTCGGGTCAACAGAATTCCTTACTTAGAATTTCTGGTCCGCAGACTTCATTTGAAAAGTCGTAATTTTCCTCGATTCGGGATTTAAATAAATCGGTGACTTGGGACACCTTAATTTATTCCAAGTGGCGACTATGAAATAAATAGAATAATCCCGTTTCGAATATTGTCACTTAAAAATGGAAAAAACTCCCTCGCGCTCCTACCCCCGGGTAGCGGGCGCGCCAAAAGGAGGTGTGACAGCTCTGGCGACTCTGCTGGGGAATACAAACCCAGAACCACTGGTTCAGGGTTTAATAATTCGAGCTTTGAATAATTATTTTATTTGGCTCATTTATTATCTGATTTTATTACATGTTTATATTTTATATGCTAAATGTTGCTTTACCGCTTTGATATTTCGTGAGTTGTATATAAATTGTGCCGATTCCCATTTTTCTCTTTTCTGAGTCTTCTGAAATACAATACCGGGCATTTGCTGGACATAGCCCGTTTTTCTCAAGATAGCTGTGTGGTGCTTGGCACCCGGTGAAGGATTTTGTAGTCACACATGTTTAGGCGGAGAGTTTTGTCAATTAAGCCGGAAAGCCATGCTACCGGTGCACCGACACTCTTCGGCTCGAGTTGTCCGCTCGAGTTAAAGCCAGTCTAGACACTTTTTCCAACAGGATGATGACTTAGAATAACAAAACCTTATGTCGGATCCCCAATAGGAACGTTTATTTGCATCATGTGCATATTTGACTTAGGAGGCTCAACACAGGGGTTGGGCCTGTCTAGGACAGGTGTACCCGAAACAAAAAGACCAACTTGTTGCATCTTTTTGTGTGCATTTATTTGTTTCGATCTTACATGCCGACCGATTTGTTAAAAAAGAGGAAGAAGTGGAAAACGTCAGGGTATATAGTCAAAATAGTTTTATGGAAAATAGTTAGTTCTTTGAAAATAAATTCTGAAAAAATGCAAAAAAAAAAATTCCAAATAAATTTTCTTAATTTTACGAAAATAGTTAGTTCTTTAAAAATAAATTCTGAAAAAAAAAAAGAAAAATGCAAAAATTCCAAATAAATTTTCTTAATTTTACGAAAATAGTTAGTTCTTTAAAAAATAAATTCTGAAAAAAAAAATTCCAAATAAATTTTCTTAATTTTACAAAAATAGTTTAGTTTCTTTGAAAATAATTTTCAAATAAATTTTCTTAGTTCCTTTGAAAATAATTCGTTTTAGAAATGTTGTTTAAAATAGTTTGTTTTCTTTTCTTAAAATGATTTAGTCCTTTTATTTTCGAACTACGCAAGTTTGATTCTCACCAAAAATGAGATACGTAGGCAACCCATATAGGGCTCAACTAATACTGATTTTTTTTAAGAAAAAAAAAACAATAATAAAAAATATTAGAATTAGGATTTTTGTTCTTAGTCGAGAGTTAGGAAATTTTGCAAAAATAGCCAAACGCCTCAAAAGGGGCGCCGGAGGACTAATTTCGCAAAACGAAATATAGACATCACACTGGTATCCTGTTATACAGCCTTCAAATCTTCTTCAAGTGCTGAAAGGCTGTATTAACAAGATTCGTTTTTTTTATATATAATTAAAAAAAAAAATTTGAAAAAAGTCTTAAGTTCATTTTTTTTATCTTTTCTAGGATCAGCATGACTTCCTCGCAACGAATCGGCCAGAAAAGGGTGAGAGACGAAATAGCACCTATGTTCATGATCCAGGACAAAACTCCAGATCGGCTCTGTAAATGGTGGACTAGTTTTTCAGCTTGGGAAAGAAATCAAGTTCACAAGCACCTCAAGTTTCTTACGGACATCATGATGATAAAACCGGACAAAAATGTGATCAGAGCTTTGGTGAGTTTTTGGGACTCAACAAGCAATGTGTTCAGATTCCGGGATTGCGAAATGATACCCACTTTGGAAGAATTGGGTGGACTCACAGGACTCGGAAGAGATTTGCACAAGATGAGACCTGCGGCTCCTAGGCAGATGGGTGTGAATAATTTCTTGAAAAAGTTATGTCTCCGGCGGGTTCCCCTAGGTTGTCTGGAGAACGGTTGGGTGCCACTAGATTATCTCTACGACAGATTTGGTGATAAGAAAGGGTTTGAGAAATTCTCAAACACTGAATTTGTTAACCAGCTGAATTATGACGCCTGGGGAGATTTAAGAATCTATGCTTTTATGATTGCTTTTTTGGGAACCATGGTTTTTCCCGAACGTGGCGGACGCATCAGAATCCGTTTAGCTGCGGTGGTCTCATATCTACAGAGTAACGAGGAACACACTGTTCTTCCGATGATACTAGGAGACATCTTCCGGGCCTTAACTCGGTGCCAAGAAGGGCAAGACTATTTTGAAGGTTGCAATATCTTATTACAAATGTGGTTTATAGAACATCTCTATCATCACCCAATTGTGATAAACTTCAAAGCAGATTGGCTGAATTATATTCGTTGTCATACAAACAGAGCCGCCCGTTGTAACCTTCCGGAAGACTTGAGGACTTGGCAAGAACTTCTCAACTCTTTGAGAGCAGATCAACTTACCTGGAATTATTATTGGTTCCCTTCCGCCAAAATCATGCATATGTCGACATACCGCCCATTCTACATACTAATGGGTTTCAGGGGTTTCCAACCATATGCCCCGCTACGTGTCATGCGGCAGTTGGGAAGAGAACAGAAAAGGGCCCCAATTGAGGATATGCGATCATTTGTATGGGAATTTGTGACGGAAGAGACCCCGAGGGAGACTTATGCACAGAAGGTATGGTTCGGTAGTCGACTCTCCGACATCAACGAGATGGTTGCCGATCGAGAACGGGGAGAAGTGAGTCTCGCTTATCTTGAATGGTTCCACAACCAATCAATACCGGAGCAAAGGTCAGAAAGGTCAGTGAAGTATGCCGTCGATTGGGAGAGAGAAATAGAAGCCGGAGTTAGGGAGGTTGAGCATGAGACAGCACAAAATTTCCAATCTTGCATTAACACTTTAAAAGAAGACAAAGGAATCCTGGAAGCAGCCATGGACATACAACAGGCTGACTTCGATCGGGAAAGGGCCGGTTGGGGGCAGGAAAGAGAAGCACTCCAAACTCAAATTCAAAAGATGCAATTAGCCACAGAAAGGTCAAGGAGGAGTCGGAGTGATCAGATGCTGATAAACGATTTGGAAAGGAAAGCCTTTGAACACCAAGAAGACTTGGAGAAGGCAAAAGCGGCTTTGGTTGCAGTCCGGACAAAATGGAAAAGAGCAGCCCACCAAGAAGCACTCCGTCTACAACAAGTAGAGAAAGACTATGATGCGATCATCGTTGATTTGAGAAAAGCAAATGCCACTCTTAGAGAGCGAACTCTCAGACAAGTCCAGGATGCTAAAGCAGATAGAGACCGTTGTCACAACTTGATGGCACGGATGGAAAGACAAATAGATAGGCTCTTGGACCATGTCTCCTGCAACTCTCAAGTATTAGCAGCAAAGAACGGGCACATAGGGCAACTTCTCAGAGAAAAAGACATAATCAGAACCAGGATCAATGAGATCGGGCACTACATTACTATGAGGTGTTTGAACTGCGAACGAGTACCTCGGCCGGCCCTCTTTTCTTCAATCATGGAATGTGTCCACCAAGTCATGGCAGAATTGGGAAGCATACGGAAAGATCTTACCCCAAGAACTGCAGCAAGACCAAACAACGCTCCCCGGGCGCAAAGATTCGAGGTGTTGGAACATGCTTAGAAGAGTCTTTTGTTTTAGAGTTTGTTTGTCCTTTTACAAGTTTTTCTCCATTGTTGTATTTTGCAAGTGTTTCAAGTTTTAAGTTTGTTGAAATAAAATTCATGAACATTTCATCTTATGTCTATTGTTTCCGAACTACGCCCGGTCTGATTCATGCGGGGACATGATACGTAGGCAATCCACATAAGATTCGACCATCACTAAAAATAAATAAATAAAAATAAAAATAAAAAAAAGGGGGGGGGAAGAAGTTAAGAGAAAAAGAAGATCGATGAAGGATGAAAGTGAAAGAAAATACAAACCGGAATGACGCATCGCAAACGAATACATGTAGCAACATTATCACCTGTATAAGTGCATCACACCCAACGTGAGATTACTTATCTGTTATGTTGTTTCAGACTAACCGTTTGTTTGCCAAAATCCAGGTTTTAGTAAAAGTGGTTGACTTTGCGGTAATCTGGCACCACATTCGTACTTCACAAGGTCCAAAGGAAAAGTTCGGCAGCCTGAAAGTACTCATTCCTATTTTACTAGATCAAAAAGGGTGCCGACATGTCTTCAGAAATGCCTTTAGCAACCATTCCCGTTTCAGAGGAAAGCTCATTGACAGCCATCCCGGCTACTGAGTCGGCAGCTTTGGAGGAGAATAGAATGTTGCGTTGCCGCATGCTCGAGATGTTGGACGATTGGAACAACGGGAAAGAGCCCCGAGTCTGATCCCTGGGTTCCCTGAAATTCTTCTCAGGTCAAGCGGAATTTCAAATACCCCCATCAATTATCCGCCTACTCTATTCGGGTATTCCAATGCTACAAACCTCTCTGAATCACCCTCCACATCCCATCCTCGGGTGACACCACATGATACATCCGCAAGAACGTCGGTTGAGTTGCCAGTTCCAATCACAACGCACCCCACCGCACATGCTCCTTTCTTCGACTCCTCATCCTTTACATTCCCGGCACCACCGCTTACACGGGACCATACCCAGGTTGCAGCCAATACATATTCTCAGCCGCCTCGATATGAGTTTCTACCAAGCCAAAATCCAAAGGCCCCGAGCAGGATGAGATGGCAAAAAGAATGAGGAGTTTGGAACAAAGCTTGAAGAACATGCAAGGTCTAAGTGGACAGAAAAGTGTATCTTACGCCGATCTGTGCATGTTCCCGCACGTCCACTTGCCATCAGGTTTTAAGACACCAAAGTTCGAAAAGTATGACGGGCATGGCGACCCCATTACTCATTTGAAGAAATACTGCAATCAATTGTGGGGTGCCGGCGGCAAGGAAGAATTGTTGATGGCATACTTCGGAGAAAGTTTGGTCGGAATAGCATCGGAATGGTATATGGATCAAGACATATCTCGATGGCACATCTGGGACGATCTGGCCAGAGATTTTGTGAAACAGTTCCAATACAACATCGATATTGCGCCAGACAGGAATTCTCTATCGAACTTAAAGAAGAAGCCCTCGGAAAGCTTCAGAGAATACGCCATCAAATGGCGAGAGCAAGCATCTAGGGTAAAACCCCCTATGGACGACATTGAAATGGTCACGACTTTTCTCCAAGCTCAAGAGCCAGACTACTTTCAAAATATGATGTCGGCGATGGGAAAACCTTTCGCCGAAGCAATCAAAATCGGAGAAATGGTAGAAAATGGCTTGAAAACGGGGCGAATTTTGAGTCAAGCGGCCATTCGGGAAACTTCCCAAGCCATTCAAGGCGGGTCTGGAGGGATGCCTAGAAGCAAGAAAAAAGAGGAAACTGCCATGGCGGCAATAGAAGATAGGAGATATCGGACTTCAAGACAGGTATTCTACGACAGGGCCCCCCAGCATTACTATCCACCTCACAACATGGCTTATGCTCCTCTGCCTCCACCTTATGCAGTCATGAACATTCAACCTCTGGCACGGCCACAGCCACCAGCCAACAGGAATCCACCTCCTTTCCAGAGAAACCAACCCCCTTACCCAAACCAGTATAATCCACGGCCAAACAACACTCGACACCGTGAGCAACCCAAAATGAGCTTTACACCGATTGGGGAGCCATATTCCACTCTTTTCCCGAAACTCAGGCAAGAAAACCTACTGCAGCCCGTTCCGCAGAACAGGCAGAATCCAGACTCTCCTGCCTACCAGAGGGGGATATACTGTGCATATCATTCAGGTGTTGAAGGACACAGTACTGACAATTGTTGGACGTTAAAGAAGGCAGTGCAAGAATTGATCAATCAGGGGAGGATCGTCTTCGCAGATGAAGACATCCCAAATGTGACAAACAACCCATTACCGGCCCACAACAACGGACCGGTGATTGGGATGATTTGTGACGACAAAGAATTTGACCCAGCTTTGAAAGCGATAATCGCCATCGCCAACATAGAGAAGCGGCCTGAGGCTCCCCCGAAACAAGAGAAAATGGGGAAAAAGGTTAAAATCCTTGAAACCAAATCTGAAAAGACGATTGAATTGAAAGCATCATCTCGGAAGAGCGGGATCCTTTACCTCCCACGAGGTAGAGTGGAAAAGCCATTGTCCATAGGTGCCCCCAAGAAGTTCCACTTAAAGAGGGAAACATCAATGTATGTACCAAAGGGAACTTATGTGGTCCGAAAACCGGATGAACCCGTGGTTATTGCACGCGTGCAACAAAAACCAATGACAGATCCGTTCGCAGTACCCTGGAGCTACCAACGAACACTTGTTACGCGCAAAGGGAAAGAGATTGCGGGAAATTCATCTGAGAGTGTCTTAGGACAGAAGTACTTAAACACACAGGAGGTAAATAACGCCACACAAAGGCGTTTCCCTTCGAAGAAACCTGTAAGTGTTGAAGAGGCCGAGGTCTTTTTTCAAAAGATGCAAATGCCTGATTACGAGGTGATAGACCAACTGCGTAAATGCCCAGAGCAAGTGTCGATGTTGTCCCTTCTAATGAAGTCTACTGGACATCAAAAGGTTTTGTTAAAAGCCTTGAATGAGGCGTATGTGCCTATTGAGACTTCATCCGAACAACTTGAAAGAATGACAGAGAGGTTCTTCGCGATCAATCGGATTTCTTTCAGTAAAGCTGATTTGCCTTTGGAAGGTGCCGCCCACAATAAAACTTGGCATTTGACTGTCAAAAGCGAAGGCTACTACATGAAAAGGGTCATGGTTGATGGGGTTTCAGGGGTGGACATATGCCCGCTTTCCACTTTAGGCCGCATAGGAATCGGAGCTGAAAGGATTCGGCCTAACAACATATGTGTGCGAGCTTTTGACGGTGTAAAAGAGACACCGTCGGAGAGATTGATGTAATTATGACCATCGGCCCGGTGGACTTCGAAGTGACATTCCAAGTTTTGGATATGGATACTTCTTACAATTTTCTTCTAGGGAGACCATGGATTCATGCGGCCGGAGCTGTGCCCTCTACCCTCCATCAGATGTTGAAATTTGAGCACAAGGGACAAGAGATTGTGGTCCACGGTGAAGACGAGCAATCAATTTATCGAGATCCATCCATCCCTTGCTTGGAAGCGGAAGCGGGAAGCGAAAACATTGTCTATCAAGCTTTCGAGATTGTGTTGGCGGATCAACACGAAGAAGGGAACCCTCTCCCCCAACCTTTTTGTCTAATGCCTCCATCATGGTGGCAAAAGATATGATTAAACATGGCTTCCAGCCAGGAAAAGGTTTGGGAAAGTCCCTATAAGGAATGCCGAAGTTGATAACTTTACCTGTAGCTGAAAAGTTTTTCGGAGTGGGCTTTCGCCCAACCCCTGAAGATGAAAGATGGGCCAACAAGAGAAAGGAGAAAGGATGGGTTCTGCCGCAACCATTGCCACATCTGTACCAAACTTTTGTCCGACCAAGGTACAGTGAAGAAGAAGAAGACGAGGTCTTTACAGCGGAGGAAATTGAAGACATATGTAGGGCCATGAGGCAAATGCTCTATGATGTTAATATGGTCCAATCGGGAGAAGGAACAAGCACCGCTGAGGTGCTGTATGTGGGCCCTGAAGCTAAATTGCAAAATTGGATAGCCACACCCTTCCCAATCAGGCGGGAGTTCTGGTAGATTTGTCCTGTCGTTTTTCCTTCATCACAAGTTACTTCGGGACGTAGCTTGGATGTTTTTCTTTGTTTTCTTGTATTTTGGTTTCCCCAATGTAATTTTGTTTGTTTTCGAAAATTCCAAGAAAATAAAATAAACATTTCCTCATTTTCGTACTCTTTCTAATTTTTGTTATTTATTCTTCCTTTTCAGTTCTAATAATGCGGCTTTAAATAACATGACATGCTTGCGGAACTCATGCTCAAATCCGAACACGCCACCTAATCTGGAAATAATGAACCAAGAACCGGAATACGACGAAGACGAGGCTTTTAGGGAAATAAATCGAGAATTGGAACATTTCGAGAATAAACCTAAGCCAAACTTGAACGACACCGAACCGGTTAATTTGGGAACTGCTGAAGAGGTCCGAGAGACCAAGATAAGCATCCACACAGATGAGAAAACACGAGATGCAATAATCCAACTCTTGTTTGAATTTAAAGACGTGTTTGCTTGGTCTTACGACGACATGCCGGGATTAGGAGCTGATCTAGTGGTGCACAAATTACCAATCTACCCTGACTGTCGCCCGGTGCAATAGAAGCAAAGAAAGTTCAAGACTAACATCAGTGATAAAATCAAAGAAGAAATAACTAAGCAGTTGAAAACCGGGGTAATTCGAGTGGTACAATACACCACGTGGTTGGCTAATGTTGTGCCCGTGCCAAAGAAGGAAAGAAAAACTCGAGTGTGTGTTGACTACCGAGATTTGAATAAAGCGAGTCCTAAAGATAACTTCCCTTTACCGAACATCCACATCCTTGTTGATAACTGTGCCAAACATGAGATACAGTCGTTCGTAGATTGTTATGCGGGATATCATCAAGTGTTGATGGATGAAGAGGACGCCGAGAAGACTGCTTTCACCACACCTTGGGGGACTTACTGTTACCGAGTCATGCCATTCGGTTTGAAAAACGCAGGAGCAACATACATGAGAGCTATGACTGCCATTTTTCACGACATGATGCATCAGGAAATAGAGGTGTACGTAGACGATGTGATCATCAAATCCAGAACTCAAGGCGATCATGTGCGAGACTTGAGGAAATTCTTTGAGAGGTTGCGGAAGTACGATTTGAAACTGAATCCGGCCAAATGCGCTTTTGGAGTCCCGTCAGGTAAACTTTTGGGTTTCATAGTCAGTAGAAGAGGTATTGAATTAGATCCCACAAAGATAAAATCCATCCGGGATTTACCTCCTCCCAGAACAAAGAAAGATGTAATGAGTCTTCTAGGCCGACTGAACTACATCAGTAGGTTCATCGCTCAATTGACTTCCACATGTGAACCCATATTCAAGTTGTTGAAGAAGGACGCCGCAATCAAATGGACAGTTGAATGCCAAGAAGCTTTTGACAGAATCAAAGAATATTTGTCGAACCCTCCAGTTTTAGTCCCGCCAGAGCCAGGGAGACCTCTTTTCTTGTATTTAACAGTCTTGGAAAATTCTTTTGGTTGTGTTCTCGGACAACGTGATGCGACAGAGAAGAAAGAGCAGGCGATTTACTACCTGAGCAAGAAGTTCACTAGTTATGAGGTCAAGTACACTTTGTTGGAAAGAACGTGTTGTGCTTTAACCTGGGTCGCTCAGAAATTGAGACACTACCTCCAAGCCCATACGACTCACCTCATTACTCGGTTAGATCCTTTGAAGTATATATTCCAGAAACCGATGCCTACCGGAAGATTGGCAAAATGGCAGATCCTGCTCACTGAGTTTGACATAGTCTATGTCACTCGCACGGCAATGAAGGCTCAAGCATTAGCAGACCATTTGGCTGAGAACCCGATTGACGAAGAGTATCAACCATTGAATACCTACTTTCCCGATGAAGAGGTAAATACGACAGAAGTTGCTGCAGAGGACAGTCATGCTTGGAAAATGTTTTTCGATGGGGCGGTAAACGCTAAAGGTGTATGGATTGGGACAATCTTGATCTCTCCTGCTGGCCAGCATTACCCAGCCACGGCTAGGCTCCGTTTCTTTTGCACGAACAATACGGCTGAGTATGAAGCTTGTATCATGGGTATGAACATGGCGATTGATCAAGGTGTCGAAGATTTGTTGATCATGGGAGATTCAGATCTAATTATCAAACAATCTCAAGGTGAATGGGAAACTCGAGACATTAAACTCCTCCCTTATCGACAGCACGTGAACATTCTTGGCAAGCGATTTGCATCGATAGAGTTTAGG
The DNA here is from genome assembly GCA_032618575.1 of Nicotiana noctiflora. Classification (NCBI taxonomy): domain Eukaryota; kingdom Viridiplantae; phylum Streptophyta; class Magnoliopsida; order Solanales; family Solanaceae; genus Nicotiana; species Nicotiana noctiflora. The sequence goes on along the minus strand of JASVEL010009482.1, from coordinate 416,042 downwards.
TATATCCCACGATGTCACAATGAACTAGCTGATGCACTTGCCACTTTAGCTTCAATGCTACCTTATCCGGGCAACGCCCATGTCAATCCCTTGGAAATTCAAATCAGGGAAAGCCACGGTTATTGCAATGCAATCGAAGAAGGACCAAGCATCAAGCCATGGTATTACGATATCAGGAGATTTCTGAAAACGCAAGAATACCCAGAACATGCTACTGGAGATCAAAAGAGGACCATTAGGCGACATGCAGGTGGTTTCTTTTTGAGCGGCGAGGTCATGTATAAAAGAACCCCAGATCTTAACATTTTAAGGTGTGTTGATGCCGAAGAAGCAGGAAGAATCATGCACGAAGTACATGTAGGAGTATGCGGGCCTCATATGAATGGGTATGTCTTAGCCAAGAAAATCCTTCGAGCAGGTTATTATTGGATGACCATGGAGAAAGATTGTTTCGGTTTTGTCCGAAAATACCATCAATGTCAGGTACATGGAGATCTGATTCATGCACCTCCAACTAAGCTGCATCCTATGTCAGCGCTGTGGCCATTTGTCGCTTGGGGAATGGATGTCATCGGCCCGATTGAGCCGAAAGCTTCGAATGGACACCGATTCATACTAGTGGCTATCGATTACTTCACGAAATGGGTCGAAGCCGTCACTCTCAAATCAGTCACTAAGAAAGTTGTGGTGGATTTTGTACACTCAAATCTTATCTGTCGTTTTGGTATACCTGCAACTATCATCACAAACAATGTGCGAATCTGAATAGTCATTTGATGGAAGAAATATGCGAGCAATTCAAAATAACGCATAGGAACTCCACCCCTTATCGGCCCAAAGCCAATGGTGCCGTGGAAGCATCGAACAAAAACATTAAGAAGATTTTGAGAAAGACAATCCAAAGTTCTAGACAATGGCATGAACAATTACCGTTCGCTTTACTGGGATACCGTACTACAGTACGCACATCGGTAGGAGCAACTCCATACCTGCTAGTCTATGGAACCGAGGCCGTGATACCGGCAGAGGTAGAAATTCCTTCACTTCGTACAATTGTTGAAGCAGAGATTGAAGATAGCGAGTGGGTTAAGACTCGTTTGGAACAATTAACTTTGATCGATGAAAAGCGAATGGTTGCGGTCTGTCATGGACAACTGTACCAACAAAGAATGGCTCGTGCTTACAACAAGAAAGTACGACCGAGAAATTTCGAAGTAGGTCAGTTGGTTTTAAGACGCATTCTTCCACATCATGAGGAAGCGAAAGGAAAATTCGCTCCTAATTGGAAAGGACCATACATCATCAGGAAGATACTGCCGAGAGGAGCATTATACTTGGGAGACATGGAAGGAAAAGATCCTGAAACGGCTGTGAATGCAGATGCTGTGAAAAGGTATTATGTCTGAACTTGCTTCAATGAGGTCCTCACAAGTCGAAATGATTGAAGGCTTTTATTCCCGCTACCCAAACACTACCAACCCTTTTTGTAAACCCTTTGAGCTAGTTACCTTTCTTTGGTTACCCTCTTTGGAATCCAAACTAAAAAAAAACAAAACAAAACAAAGTTCCTGAACTACGTTCTGACTTGATTCCGAAAGGATATGTAGGCAACCTCTCCCTGAGGTTCAGTCACACCAAACCAAAAATCCCAGTTTCCCCAAAAAATGAAACTGGGGCGGATGATATTGTTGATTCGGTTTAAGATCCGTCAAGATGATTCCAAAGTTGTAATTTTGTCTACAATTCTTGTTACCCGAACCGAGTACAAGTCCTTCAAGATCGATTGGAAGTTGTGAAAACATCATTGTTGCGATTCGAGGTTCCTCGAATGAAAAGAAATAAAATGAGAGAGTCTTATTGGTGAAAACCTTCGGGCACCATAAGACGATGGAAGTAGAGAAATACAAAATGAGAGAGCTCGTTGGTAAAAACACGCAAACAGTGCTATCTGGCGATGGTAAGAAGAGAAATGAGAGAGGTCGATTGGCGAAAACCCGCAAAAGGGCGCTATCAACCGAAAAGTTTGTTTCACCACGAGAGGTCCTGGCACGGCTCCTTAGCTCGGAAATATAGACCCGTTTTGGTTCCTAAGAAAATGGGAGTTTTGTGACGATCAAGCATCTAGTCCGAGGAGCATGTCATGTCGGTTAAAGTCAGCATATACCTCAGATAAGTCCTTTTTTTCTCCCCCGAAAGGGACTCCTCTATCTTCGATACGTTTTTCCATCCTTTGTTCGTTCTTTTTCTTTGGATCCGTTTCGGTTTAATTTTAATTCTGAAACTATTACAAAGGAAGGCGACAGGACCGGTTTTACAGGACTCCGCCTGATAAAAAAGAAAAGAAGAAACAGCCTCAGTTGGTGCATTGTTACAATCCGCGATTGGATCGTAATGATAGATCGTTTCCAAAGAAAAGGAGTTTAGAAAGGAAACGGAAATCAAAGGCTAAGGTCTCAGAAGAGACGGAATAAGGCAGAAGGATGGAACCCACACGGAAAATCCTCATGGAATTCCGGGGATGAACCCGGTCAGTTTGAAAGGAAGTCACCCCAAAGACAATTGGCAGCAAACTTCTCATTGGAAATGGGGAAACGATCAAGCAATAAAGATAACCAAGGCCGCAAAGCCAACCACTTTTTCAACTGATAAAATGTTCTTTGTTGAAAGCAGGTCTGTTTAATTGTGCAAGAAGAAGGTACAACTCGAAGAAGTGAAATACGCAAGCTTTGAAATGGCTTTGGAACAAGGAAAACACATACAAAGGTAAGTTTCTTTTTAGAGATTTATCTTATGCATTTGTTGATGGTTAAAAAGAATACCTAAAAGAAGGCCGAAAAAAAAAGAAGAATAAAAGAAAAGAAAATGAAAACTCCGAAAAAAAGAATCAAATCATATCAGTCCAATATCTGTTTGGACCCCGGTCAGAAAAACCGAGGGTCTTTTCCGGCCAGAAAGCCGTGAAACTTTCATCCCGGTCAAAAAACCGAGGATCTCCCAGTCAGAAAACTGCGGAGCCATTTACTTTTACCCCGGCCAAAAAACCGAGGATCCGACGGCCAAAAAATCGTTAGATATTGTTTGAATTCCAGCCAGAAAGCCGTGAAACTTTTATCCCCGGTCAGAAAACCGAGGATCTCCCAGTCAGAAAACTGCGGAGCCATTTACTTTTACCCCGGCCAAAAAACCGAGGATCTGACGGCCAAAAAACCGTTAGATATTGTTTGAATTCCGGCCAGAAAGCCGCGAAACTTTTATCCCCGGTCAGAAAACCGAGGATCTCCCAGTCAGAAAACTGCGGAGCCATTTACTTTTACCCCGGCCAAAAAACCGAGGATCTGACGGCCAAAAAACCGTTAGATATTGTCTGAATTCCGGCCAGAAAGCCGTGAAACTTTTATCCCCGGTCAGAAAACCGAGGATCTCCCAGTCAAAAAAACTGCGGAGCCATTTACTTTTACCCCGGCCAAAAACCGAGGATCTCACGGCCAAAAAACCGTTAGATATTGTTTGAATTCCGGCCAGAAAGCCGTGAAACTTTTATCCCCGGTCAGAAAACCGAGGATCTCCCAGTCAGAAAATCGCGGAGCCATTTACTTTAACCCCGGCCAAAAAACCGAGGGTCTGACGGCCAAAAAACCGTTAGACATTGTTTGAATTCCGACCAGAAAGCCGTGAAACTTTTATCCCCGGTCAGAAAACCGAGGATCTCCAAGTCAGAAAACTGTGGAGCCATTTATTTTAACCCCGGCCAAAAAACCGAGGGCCTTGCGGCCAAAAAACCGTTAGACATTGTTTGAATTTCGGCCAGAAAGCCGTGAAACTTTTATCCCCGGTCAGAAAACCGAGGATTTCCCAGTCAGAAAACTGCGGAGCCATTTATTTTAACCCCGGCCAAGAACCGAGGATCTTACGGCCAAAAAACCGTTAGACATTATTTGAATTCCGGCCAGAAAGCCGCGAAACTCTTCTTCTAAAATGCAATAATTAGAGTGCAATACTACAGCAAAAACTCGGTGTGAGCACGTGATTTTTGCCCTACGTGAGAATTACTCCCAAATTCAAAAATAAAATAGTTTTTGCATTGCGTGGGATTTTCCGTAAATTTTGTGTCATGTCTTAATTACTTATTTGTATCCTTTGTCTATGCGTGTCATTGTTGAATTAATTAAAAAACACAAAAAATATTAGGACTCAATTTTACAATTAGGAATTAATTAGTTTAGATCTTTTTTGTTTTAATTATTTAGGATTTTAAATGAAGAAAACAAAAGAAATTGAAGCAAAATCGGATTTGGGCCATTTGAGGCCAACCAAACACCAAACCCGCCCAACACCCTTGACCTTACCCGGCCCAAACTGTCGCCATTTACTTTTACCCGGCCAAAAAAAACCGAGGATCCGACGGCCAAAAATCGTTAGATATTGTTTGAATTCGGCCGTAAAGCCGTGAAACTTTTATCCCGGTCAAAACCGAGGATCTCCCAGATCGGAAGAGCAGCGAGACTATTTACTTTTACCCGGCCAAAAACCGAGGATCCGACGACCAAAAAAATCGTTAGATATTGTTTGAATTCACGCCGAAAGCCGTGAAACCTTTCTACAAAATCCCGACCAGAAAGCCGTTGAACGTCTGTGAAACCATGATTTTGTTACCCAATACCGAAGAGTATTTTTAATCACTTTCTGTGTCACAGCTAACTCACGAAATTTTCCTAGCAAAACTGGGGCAGAAAAATTTCGTTCGTTTGTTTGTTTTGCTTGTCTAAATAGGATTGACCTCGGGACGCAAGGATCGAGATAATCTACAAATGGAACATAAACCCAGAGTGAAGAAAGAACGAGTCCAAAGGTTGGAGTAAACAAAAGCGCGGATTGCTCAGAAGATGATTGAAGTAACAAGCTCCGCCGACTCCATTTCACTCAATGTTACAGAGATAAACAAGCACGTACAGCTTGTGGAGCATCAAGATTCAGATCGAGGTCTACAGCAAATCAGCTAAGATTCAAGATCAAGTTTTCAAGAGAATCATAGATAGGAATCTTGTAATTCATAGTTGATAGCATAGCTAGCTTAGCTTTCGTTTCTCTTTTGGTGTAATAAGGAGGTCGGTAAGTAGTAAGCAGCAACAGCAGCAATGATAGCAACAGTAACAGCAAAATCTCAGTCCATGGTAGTCCCGACTACCAAAACTTCTCGAACTACATTGACCTGATTCCTGTTTAGCCCAGGATATGTAGGAGGCCTCCGAAGCAAAGGCTCGGTCAAACTCTTTCAAAGTGCTTCCCACGGAGTATTCAAACGGGCAAAAATCGCTCGTATTTGCTCATTTATCTTTGCACGAAAACTCTTCGTGGTTTCCGCGCAAAGAGGGGCAGCTGTGAGCACGTGATTTTTGCCTAACATGAATTACTCCCACAAAATCAAAACAAAAATTGTCTATTTTATGGTGTGTATTTTTTGTGAATTTTTGTGTTATTTTGGTATTTGTTTGCATTTGTATATACGTGATTATATGTGTTTAAATTAATAAAAAAAATAATACAAAAATATGTCGTGCTTACATTTCTCATCTAGTTTGAAATTAGGAGTAATTAATTTTATCTTACGAAAACGAAAATCATAAAAAAAAGGAAATAATTCATCTTTTACATTTTTTAGCATTTAAATGCCTAATTGTGTGATTTATATTTAATTGATGTTTAAATTGATTGTGTTAATTGTTAATATAACTTAATTAGTATTTCTTATAATTTAATTGATTTTGTAGTGTAATTAGAATTTTTGTTTTAATTAGAAAATTAGATTAAAGAGATAAGAAAAACAAAATTAAACAAAAGAGAAGAGAATCAAATTTGGGCCATTTTTAAACTTAATTCTTCTAAGCCCAAATCACATTTGCCCAACCCATCCAGAACCACCCTTAAACCCGCCCAATGCCCAAACCGACCCGGTCAGCCCCATTTAATCTAAGCCGTTGGATCACTTAATCCAACGGTTCAGATTAAAACACCTATTCTAACATACCCAAAGACCCCAAATCAGATTTTCATTTTTACCCCAAACCCTAAATCCTTCTCCCTCCTTCTCCCACAGCCGCCGCCCCCTCCCTGTTCCCCTTTTTCTTCTCATCGTCCAAGCCGCCACACCCCACTACCAGCGACGTCCAAGCCGTCGCCCAACAACCAACAACCAACCTCCTCGCCGGTGAGTTTCTCCCGACCAGACAACACTCCCGACTTCACAAACACACACATCACCCTCGTCTCCGGCAGCCCGCCACAATCACCAACCAGCCACTGCTGCTCGTCCCCTTCGCACCTGGAGCCTCCACGACACAAGCAGCCCACCAACAATCATTCATTGCCGGACCTCTTCTCTGCCTCGCTTAACCCCGAAGACCAAGGGTCCATGGCCGGCCTCTTTCTTCTTCGACCAACAAGCCAAGAAAAGGAGTTTTTTTTCTATCACTTCGATATTCCTTGTCATGGTATTTGTCGATTTCACTTTCCTGGTTTAGTTTGAATTCTCCGGCGAGTTTAAAGGTTGCCGAAGGTCGTTGTTCAAGGTTGCCGCCAGTCTTTCGTTGAGTTTTTATTTTCGGTCGTGTAGTTAAGTCAAGTATCGCTGAAATACAGAGGTAGTTGCTTCCTTTCCCTCTCGGTTTTAATTGTTCTTATATTATGGTTGAATGAAAAATTGGTGTGTTTATTTTTGTGTTCGTCAATCTGATTTAGGAATTTCCATCTTACTGTTCTTGTGTCCTTTGAATCGTTGGCAGCAATTAAAGGATGGATGTAGTCTTGTTTGAATAGTGGAATAAGACAACTTAGATTTAGTTCATATGATTCTTGTTGAAAAAAAAAAGAAGTAATCACCTTCAGGCCATATCATTTTACAGTTTGTTTGTTTAACTGAACCTTGACTTTGATTCTTCATAAATCTATTTCTGATGGTATACGCTTGTATATTGGATCATATTAAAAGGGGGCTGCCACTGGGGTAAATCACAGCCTGTTTAAGCATTAAACTAGAATCATTTGAGTTTTTAATTTTGAAAAATGTGCACTGCACATGAAGAGGTTTAGTGGGGATCTGCTGGACAGAAGGTATCCCACATACTTTCTGCACTTAGGGATTTTTAAATCAGTAAAGCCATGTTTAGATGGCTGAAAAAGTGAAAAAGGGGGAATAACATGGATTTTTTCAGATCTGGAATCAATTAAAAATGGGCTGTTAATTGGGGTCTTTGAGGCTATAAAAAGGACAGACCTGGACAGAGAAAGACACACATTCATACCCTTGAAAAACAGATTTTTTGGGATAGACATTAGAACTCTCTAAGATATAGCAACAAAACATATTTCAAGAGATAAAAATAGATTGTTGTTTGGTTTGCCTTAAAATCATTGCTTTGGTTTAAACCATTCTTGAAGTATTGGATATACCATTCTCATATTCAAATACCCAAGTTGTTTGAAAGTCTCTTAAGGTTTTGTTTTCGGTTTGGCTTTGTTTTGGTCTTCTGGAAGCTGTTGGTTTCTACTTTGAAATCCTTCTCTATTTCGAGCTTACTCTGGGAGTTCTAAGCCTTTGTTGATCTTTGTCTTTTGCTCGTTGTTTTGCTGGGAATTGCTACTGATCTCTTCTTTCATTTCTGATATTGAAATCCAGGTACACACTTTCTGTTGATATGGTCTCCTCCATTTGACAATGAATTGAAAAATTACAGTTTAAAACTTTGTTGTTCGGAGTGGCAGCTTCAATAAATCGTGTTTGTATTTGGACATTATAGTTAATGAAGACTGTCTTTTAGTCATGATATCTTTGTATTGTTACTTATTGGAAGCATGTTTTAGTTTAATTAATTATTAATAATTTGAATGCATTTGGAGTTGGAAACAAGTTGGCTAAGTCCTAGTTGAAATGAATGGTATTTTGTTTAATTTTTTTTACATGTTTTAGGATTATAATTGAACTTCAAATGTTGTCAAGCTTAAAACATGTGTGATTTAGTAATACAGAGTTTTTGACAAGTTTTTTTAGAAGTAAGATTATCTTTATTTTTATCTCTTACATAAAGATAAATGTCAACCTATCCAAATGCTATTAAACAACCTTTTATTTTTTTTGTATGATAGTTTACATAATACGAGACTCCGCTCATCAATTTATTTGCCTTAGGATAACGCTACTAGTGATTCCTATAAGAGGCATTTATTATCAGAATGTCGAACCTATATATGTTAACACAAAAATTAAAAAAAAAAAGAGGAAACTTTCAATCCCGTAGTGCTACAATGGAAACTCAATTGTCGTTAAGAATGTTCAAAATATTATTACAGTTGTAAAGTTATTCATAGACTAGATTACTTCATAGAAATAAATATGGGCCATTCACATTTGATTCTAAAAATGCAAGTTTAACAGGTTAAAGCGGTTTAAGGTTTAATCAACGCATGGAATTTATAACATGTATCAAAATCACATATTGTTTAGCCATTTATAATAATTGAAGCGACCGTGCTAGAACCACGGGATCTGGGGGTGCCTAACACCTTCCCTCGGGTCAACAGAATTCCTTACTTAGAATTTCTGGTTCGCAGACTTCATTTGAAAAGTCGTAATTTTCCTCGATTCGGGATTTAAATAAATCGGTGACTTGGGACACCTTAATTTATTCCAAGTGGCGACTCTGAAATAAATAGAATAATCCCGTTTCGAATATTGTCACTTAAAAATGGAAAAAACTCCCTCGCGCTCCTACCCCCGGGTAGCGGGCGCGCCAAAAGGAGGTGTGACAATCCTTTTCTTTTTTACTAATCATAAGTTAAATATTAATATTATTCCCAAATAGTTGATGAAAAGGTATTTTTGTTTCTTTTAAATAATAATCGTGATTTTAATTATTAAGAATTTTAACAAGAAACTTTGTGATTTGTTCTATTGGAATGACATAATATTTTTTTCTAGTTTCATTCGATATGATTGAGATACTATTTAGGGTATTAATGCAATCATCATCACAATAATAGTATTTGTTGAGACTATATTAAAAATATTAATTGTATATTTATATATTTTAAATTTTTTATAATATTGAATTCTAATTGAATAGAGTATGTACTCAACTAACTTCGATCATAGAGGGAGATGTATAATATTGTATGACGATACTTCTCATACTTCTTAATATGTAACAATTTTTAAAGATAATAATTTCACAAATTAGTTGTATTCATTTTTACTTCAGATATTCTCAACTTATATTTTTAGAGAGGAGATAATTATTATAATTTTTTATATTCTATAATCAAAAAGGGAACTTGAAACTATATTTTATTCTTAAATAAAAACTTTTCCGAATTTTATGAAGTATTCCAATTGAAATTTGTACAAAATGATATCAATTGATAATGATATAATAACATTCGAATGTCAATCTACATATAGTATCATTAATTTTTTTAATGAAATCTTCTTTACTGAGATAGTTAATAAATAAAATGATATTTCTTAAGAAAATAATAGAATTGTCATATATAAATGTATGTGACCTTAGTATTTTTAATCGGGCGAACATTTGAATTGTAAATTATCAAAAAAAAAATTATTCTAGTTCAAAGTACTTGTTGAAAAAAATAATAATAACAATCAAGTAATAAATTTAATAAAGATAGTAAAGGTTGAATGGAAAGTGGGATCCACCTAAAGAATTTAATAGTTTATGAACACGTTAGTTTTGTTTTTTTCGGTTATTAAGAACCCATAACAAAACTTTTGAGCCTAGTATACAAACAAACAATGCACTAATATATTTAAAATGACTATTATGCCCTTGGCCAACCTCCTCTTCTCTTTTATATAAATAATAAATATCTACCAACGATCTTTTGAATATGGTGCACAAGATTGGAACGCGAAAGCTCAAGAATGTGAATTGATGCTCTCGTTAGGGAAAACTAATGCGCGTTTAAGTCTTTTTCCGTTACAGGGTTTATCCCACTAGGTTTTCCTTGCAAGTTTTTAATGAGGCAACCAAAAGGCGTATTGTTAAATAAGTGTACTCTTTTTCCTTCTTTATAATTTTTTTTCCACTGGGTTTTATTTTAGTTAAGATTTTAATGAGACACTTTGTTGAATAGAAATTCAAGGGGAAGTGTAATAACTAGAATTCTATTTATGGTGAATGTTCATATTTAGAGAGATTCTAGGGATTATTACTGGTGACTAAGTCACTATTTCCCTATAAATAAAGGGCTCTATTCCATCGTAATTCATCCAAAAATTCAATAAGCATTCCCTCTCTCCCTTTCTCTCCAATATTGTTCTTCCACTTTTATTATTTTATAACAATTTAAATATTGTTGGAGTATTTCCTTTTTCTTGTCATTCATGCTTATTTATAGCCCGTATGGCCAAATTTTTTTTTGGTCCAAAGTATTTTTTTTTTTGAGAAGCACTTTTGGTCAAAAATTAAGGTGTTTGATCAAGTTTTTGAAAGGACAGAAAATGCTTTAGAGGAGAAGCATAAGCAGTTTTTGAGAAGCAGAAAAAAGTAGCTTATCTCCAAAGGATTTTTTTGAGAAGCACTTTTGAGAAAAATACACTTAGAGCCTGTTGGCCAAGCTTCTAGGATGCCAAAAGTACCTTTTTTTGGTTAAGAAAAACGCCTTTTGAAAAAGTTAAGGTGCTTGGCAAAAATGAAAAAGTAGTTTTGAGCTGCAGCAGAAGCAAAAAGTTAATTTTCTGCTTATGAAGATAAGCTAAAATTTCCAGCTTCTTAGCAAAAGCAGAAAGTTAATTTATCCAAGACAAAAATAACCTTACAATAAATTTTATATTTTCAAATTATCCCTCGTTAATTTATTTTTTTCTTTTCCTTTTATTTTATTTCCGTAATACATTTATTCTCTTTTTATTTTAATTATATTTTTATTCTTTTTCTCCTATTCTTAAGAGTATATTTTAAATTTATATAAATGATTTATTTATACATATTTAAATTATCATGTAAATAATAAGTAATACTAAACACTCAATATTCTTATTTTAGAATAACTATATTATATTGATGAGAGTTTAATTTATTTTTTTACTTTACATTTATAATTAATGGAATTCTTTTCTAAAAAATATTTAAATTTATTTTTCTTTTCTAAATAATACTAATCACAAATTGAACCTTTACTGTCCTTTTTGTCATTTAATACTTAAAAGTATCTTTTTAAAAGATTGGCCAAATAAAATGAGCTTGCAAAAAGCATTACTCAAACGAATCGGCCAAACACAAACTAGTTATTTTGCACAAGTATTTTTTCATAAAGCACTTTTGAATAAAAAGCTTTTCAAAATAAGTACTTTTTGGGAGCTTGGCCTAACATGCTCTTAGAAGCATTTTTCAAAAGTTTGGTCAACAACTAATCATTGCTCAAAAGTATTTTACAAATTAATTAGGCAGACACAAACTATTCTCATCAAAAATAACTTTTTAAAAAAGTACTTATGAGGGTAAGACTTCTTAAAATAAGTTGATTTTAGAAGCTTGACCAAATAGGCAATTATTCGAGTATATCTAACAAAGAAAATAATTAGTACTTGTATTAAAGGTAATTTCATTTTCGGGACTAAGAAATGAAAATTATTATTAAAAATTAAAGGTATTGATATTTCGTAACATCTCTTGATAGCACTCAAACTTAATTCGTTTTGTTTCATGTTTTATAATAGGTATGTTTAAAGTTCACTTTATAAACGATTACTTTTGGGACTATTGATGATATTTTGTCCATGTATAGCAAAAATCTAAGAACTTATTTGGTCGGAGGATTGAATTAAATAGCTATGCTATAAATTTTGGTATTGTACTAATTTAATACACAGATAATATATTATCTTATACCAGCTTAATATAATTTACTCGTAACTTGTGATTATTTTATTACACGCTTTATTTTATTAAAAAACTTTTATAAACCAAACATTTCACCAAGTGTGTCTAAAACCCATATTTCCATTAAATGAATACAGTTAGAGACCTTTAGGCCTCTACACTTAATAGAGATCTGAATCTTAATCATTTAAATCTTATACATTAAATGCGTTTGTTTTTCAAATCTAAATCTTAATTATTTAGATCTTAATTATTAAGTGTGTTTATCTTTTATACTTCACAACTATTTAATGAGTCCGAATAGCTCTGTATGATTCAGATTTATAACACAGACTTAATTTCATTAAGATGCTATCATATATTTATTATTAATTGCCATCACCGCCTACCATTATCAACTACCACCATGCTACTATACTCAACCACCCCCACCACCGCTCCTTCCACCGCCACCACCACGTCACCATCATCCTCAATCATAGCCGCCACCATTATCGACCATCACCACCCACTATCCCCACCACTTTGACCACCATCACCTACAATCAACACTTATCCACCTCAACTAACACAACTCACTACCCCATCACCATCAACAACCACGGCCGGCATTGCCCATCATATAACCTACCTCACGCACCATCACCTTCCCAGTCACAACTACTATCTCCACCCGTTATTATTAACTATCACCACCCACCACCACCACCACCACCACCACCACCACCACCACCATCACTATCTTCAATCATAATCGCTACCACTATCAATCACTACTAGCATGAATCTAACATCATCAACCAATACTACCACCAACCACCGCCTCTAGTCGGTATTCACCCATTAACCATCACCACCAACCACTATCATATTTTAAATTACTATATATAATATTGATAAAATATTAGATTAGCTAGTATTTCATTTGAATTTTATATTTATTAATTTTCAAATAAAAATAAATTTTATACGTTCAGATGCTAAAAATCAGACAGTCTTAATTATTTAGTATTCAGATCTTAACACACACCTTAATATATTCAAATGTGTATTTAAATTCAGATGTCTTAATCTTAATACACATCTTGACATTCACATGTGCATACAGATTCAGACGTCTTAATTTTTAAAAAAATAAATTATGTAGATTGTGCAATAGCAAAAAAAAGGCCAAAATTTAAGATATTTTCAAATTTCATGTTTAACTAAATTAAATTTAACTAGGTACATGCTTAAAGAAAGAAAATGAAAAGAAAATTCTCTGTTTTTTCCTTAAAAAATTTTCCAATCCAAAGAGACCAAATTTCCGAACTTAGAAAAAAAAAAAAAAAGTGCGTAGTTTTTTTCTTAAAAACCTCATTCCCTTTTCACCCTTTACCATTTTCCTCCGCAACTACTTCACCACTACTTTTTCTGCCATTCACCCTCCACCGGCCGGCGACCCCAAAAATGGACGGCGGCAGCATATTAGAAACGATCGGAACTGAAATCATCGGAGTAATGTCACCGGTTTCCATCTGCATGTTCCTCGTAGTTCTCATCGTTTACTCTCTTTCCTCAACTTCCTCTTCAGATCAACAAGTCCTCCGTACAGCTGCTAACCTCGTATACCTCGAATCACCCACCGACACCACTTCCACTAAACTCGAAGGGGCTCTCCTTAATGCACTCGTCTTCGTACTCCTCATAACTCTCGTTACATTTCTCCTCGTAATCCTCTATTACTACCGTTTCACTAATTTCCTCAAATATTACATCCGTTTTTCGGCCTTCTTCGTTTTGGGTTCAATGGGTGGGTCAATTTGTCTTTCACTAATTCAACATTTCAATATCCCGATTGATTCGTTTACTTTTGTTCTTCTGCTTTTTAATTTCACCATTGTTGGGGTAATTTCGGTATTTTCACAAGGGGTTCCGATTTTGCTTAATCAAATGTATATGGTGGCTTTGGGGATTATTGTTGCAGCTTGGTTTACTAAATTACCTGAATGGACTACTTGGGTTGTGCTTGTTGCACTTGCTTTATATGATTTGGCTGCGGTTTTAGCCCCCGGTGGGCCGTTGAAGATATTGGTGGAGTTAGCTTCTAGTAGGGATGAAGAGTTGCCGGCTTTGGTGTATGAAGCCCGGCCCAATGTGGGTTCAATATCAGGGAATAGAGGGCCTAATTTAGGGCTTTTGTTAGCTGGGTTTTCAGATGGGGATTCTATTGAGCTTGGGGTTATGTCGAGTGGCGAAAATGTGGTTCGGAATGGGAGGGAAAATGAGGAGATTGGTGGTGTTAGAGAGGGTGAATTTGAGGGGGAGACATCACCATTGATAAGCGACGGGCACATGGTGAATCAAGAGATAAGGGAAAGTAGTAATGAGAGTAATGGGGGCCTGGTTATGGAGAGGGAGAGGGAATCGGAGGAAGAGGAGGAGAGAGGGAGGGGGATAAAGCTTGGTTTAGGAGACTTTGTTTTCTATAGCGTGTTGGTGGGTAGAGCTGCAATGTATGATTTGATGACTGTTTATGCTTGTTATCTTGCTATTATAAGTGGATTAGGTTGCACACTTATACTGTTAGCTGTGTGTAGGCACGCGTTGCCAGCGCTCCCTATATCCATTGCCTTGGGGGTTATCTTTTACTTCTTGACAAGGTTGTTGATGGAACCATTTGTTGTTGGGACTTCGACGAATCTTTTGATGTTTTGACCCCTTATTTCTGGAGGAGATTAGAATAGTACAGGATATGTTATAAGACATACATTTTGATTTACAAGAAAGGTAATTTCTTAGGGTACCCACGCCCTTGTTTCAAGATGCTGAATAGGAAGGGATAACTTCAGCTATATGTTGTTCAGATCTATCTGTAAATTGCAAGGATGTTGAGGTTTGTCTCTTTATTGATTGTCTAACCGATTTTGTTTCACCTAATTATGTTAAGAATATTATATTCATCTCATTTGGCCATGAGCCAAAAGGGGTATTCCATATTCCATACACTTGACAGTAGCATACTTTATGATTCAACAAACTTATGTACTTTATGATTCAACAAACTTATGTAACGAGCTATGTATCAACTATTGCTGTAAGTAGTTCTATTGCTTATGAGTTTGCAGTTCTACTAGTAACAAGCTACTTACTGATATTTTATGTTTGACCCAAACATCTTGAATGCTTAAGATTCTACTTAATGTTATTCCTCTTGAATTTTAAGCATACATCCGCATAGAAAGGGAATCGACCGCCACATAAAGCTAAAGACCAGTTGCTCTATATCTGGATTCGACGATTCAGAATAATAATGATTCAACATAATTTTTAATGAATTTGTAGTTTTAAGTATATATGCAGTCTCTTAAAATCTTGATTAGTTTTTGCAGTGGATTGGAGAATTCTTCTCCAAGTTTAGTTTGGTGCTTGGTAAGGAGTAACACTGCTTTCTTTCTTTCACACTCTGACCATCAGACTATGTCAGTGTAAATAAAGATGCAGGTGGACTGTCTCAGTCCGGCATCTTGTGCTCCATGTTCCCTAAGCAGCACCAGCTGACTTGAGACTGAACTTTATTGTCTCTCAAACTGAAGTTGGTGCATCTGTCTACGGCAAGCAGCGAGTTAAAGAATTTGTTTGTCTTTGGACCTTGACAACATCTCATTTGGATGGGGTCATATCCTTTTTTGAAGATCATATCCTTGTGCCATGCAGTTACTGAGTTTATTGTCTTAATCACCCAAATGTAAACAACATATTTCTGAAATTGGTAGTTTGATTTAGCTTGCTGGGGCTACTTTTGTCTTGGAATGAGATTAACTAATTTTTTTTTTGGTTAAAGGGTAAGTAGTATTGATTTACAAACGGCGAAAAGTATTTCTTTCATTTCATCCAAATTAGCTGCCATTTTTTTCATGGGTCAATGCCCTTAGATGTAGATAAACATGATTAGAAATCCAATTGTAGTACTCTATTGGGTGGCATCAACATTGGAGTCCTTAAGAAATTCTAAGGAAATAGAGTCCGTAAACAATTTTTCCGGGAAAAAACATAGACTGGTGCAATTTTACAAACTATAATATGCCATTGTAAACAGAGTTCCAGAAATGGTTGTCTACTCAGTGATGAGAGGTAGTAAATATCCGACGGAATAAGTAAGGTATCCAGGTTAGATCGAACATCACTTTTATAAATAAAGGAAATTGTTGTCTGCTCAATTTGATTGCCAAGCTAACGGCAGAAAAATCACAAATAGTTCTGCCCATCGGCTGATCGAGTTTTTTTAACAGCTACATGGATTTTGAATGTTGAATATCGACAAAAGGAGTTATTTAGATGGTCAGCACCCCTCGCCTTCGACCCCAAAGTCGTGGGTTCGAATCACCAAAGTAGTAATAGCAACAACAAAGTGGAGGGAATAAAAAAAAAGAAGGTAAATACCCAAATTTCTATGATTAATATTTTCTCTCTTAATATATCTTCACCTTTTGTTTTCCCTCGCCTCACCGAATAAGTTTGACATCTAAACTTGTTGTACTACATGGTTTTGGTGGCGTTGAAGACTCTTATTGTACTCTAAATTTTAACATGTAATACATTATACTTTAGGCAACTCGACTTGTATCTATTTGACATCTATCCACACATTTTACCGATTAAAAGAATTCTGTACACATTTTTATTTGGTTATATTATAGTATTACACGATACAAGAAGAACAATGCAACCCACTATGATTTGTTTCTTCTATACAAGGGTACACCGCCGCTCAAGTCCCTTACCAAACTCTCTCCCTTTTTATTTCTGTCAAAAGTTTGAGCAATTTTGACAGCAATTGAATATCTCAGCTCAGCCATTTGCAAATTCCAATAGTATATTTCCACTTCAGAAGGTATGGTGCAAGGTTTCCATGAGCATTTCAAACCCGGTCGACAAAAGCAGACAACTATACAGCACAACTCTTCATCTTTTGTCATCAAATGCTTTAGCTTTTTCTACGGATTCCATTGCTTCTTCAAATGATTTCTACACTCAAAGATCACAAAGAAGATTGTTATGGAAAATTATTCGACATGTTACTGCTTACTATAAGACGAAATTCAAGTCATATAAATCTACACAGAAACATCAAAACTACAAAAGCAAGAAGATAAGATGCACGAGATTGAAAAATAAGCTGCAAAGTTAGTAGTCACCGCAAGCTGAAAGGTCCATAGATTCACATAATCCAAAACTATGACTAACCAGAGCTTTTACTAGCTTGGCAAACTTTTCAGAAAGCATATTTAAACAGAAAGAGACTATTTCATTTTCTTATATGTAAAAGGGATAGGAAATAGATATTTCATAACCCACTAACTGGCATACGTTAATCGTTCAGGTTAACTAAAATCCCAGCTCCATGGATTGCTTATGGACCAAAAATCAAGGTCACATAAGTATCTAGAAGAAGATAAGAGATCTAGAGCAAACAGTATCCTAAAGCAAGTCACATTGTTAAACTAAGACCAATATATAATCCTACCACTGATACTAGAAAAAAAGGACCAAATAGATTAAAGTGTACAATCATAGATCTCTATAACAGTATCTCCGTATAACAGTTATTCGCTATAAAAGTCAGGGCCGGATCTACCTAGTGTGGAGCGGTGTCATCCGACACCGCTTTGCCGGAATTTCGTTAAATACACATATAAATTACATGCAAGACTATCTTATTCGAAATATATATTCTAATATCTGAACAAACATCCATGCTTAGTTCACTGGTCAAGCACTTCTTTCATTTAGGAGAGGTTAAGGGATCAATACTCAATTCTGTATAGAAGGCATGCTTTTAAGTTTTTAAAGCTCTTTTTTGTGAAAAATTTGATGTCAGGCAGGCAATATAAGGTAAAATCAGACGGATCGGGATTAATATGTAAGCCAAAGGTAAACAATAAATTCTGAAGTGTGTTGTTCATTCTGGAAAAGAATTATTTCAGCATACTTGAAATCCTAATTCTTAAAAACTATTCATCCTCATGATTATTCATTTATTCACTTCTTTAAATATTGACACCCTTTACAAAATATTCTGCGTACACCCACCCCTGATAAAAGTTATGTTTTTCTCGGAACCAATTTTTATATTAATGTTATAATATATATCATTTATAACAGCGCTTAATTATAGCAGCCAAAAGATATCGGAGCAAATGAGGCTGTTATAGTGAGGTTTGACTGTATATGCAATAGTAAAACCTTGTTGGGACTACACTGTTTTGGTTCGTCATGAAATAGTGTGCTTGTTAATCTGTATACTGTTCAATTAATGGAAAGTGTATGGATGGTGATAGATAATAGGAAGAGAAGTCATACTCCAGAATTTTGCATCTTCCATAGCGCCTCCCCACCTGCATCAACTACATATGTTGCACCTAACAATACACTGTAGATAATATATATCAGTGATGTCCTGAGAAGATCTTAATTGGGTCAACATTGAGGTAAATAACTTATCACACGAAAAACATTGAGGTAAAACAGAAGAGCAAGGCTATGTCTTAGAGAGTCGAGTTGTTCCCATGAATAACAACGTTAGGGTCTAAAGCTTGGACAGTCAATAGGACAAATCATTACAACAAATTCCTTTAGAGCTTAAACACAAATCATAAGTATTGGCATGAAACAGGCCCACATCAAGGAGCGGATGCAACTTTCAGATAGCCGGTTCATCTCAACCTAGTACTTTTAGAAATTTATGTGTGAAAATCTGCTAAAGTTGCAATAAATAGTAAATATGAACTCATAACTTTAAAATATATTGGGTTCAATGCTAACAAACTTTAAATGTTGAACCTCATAGAGCTAAAATCCTTGATCAGCCTCTGGTCCAAATGGAGCATGATGGATATTGAGAATTCATACATCAACTCAAACCATCTGAGATTTGAGGGGCATCTATTCATGTTCTTGTTCCACTAATATAATTTTTTTAGTATCAATTAAATAATATCACATAAAATGGAAGTAGGGGATACAAAGCTCCGCAAAAATTATAAGGAAAGGGGCAAAGGGGAAAGGAGAACGAGAATTACCCAGCTAAGGCAGCATTGAGGAGAAACGCGCGCGTGGTCATGAACCGCATAACCATCTCCAATTTGGTAAAAGCGCTTGCAGAACCCCCATCTGCAGGCCGACTATACCCATATCCATAACCGTGATTATTCCTATAACTGTTCTGATAACTATTACGGTAATAATTATCACTATTACCACCACTATAATAATTATTCGCAGAATTTCGGTAACTACTTTGACGAATATTGTAATCGGCGCGTTTGCGATCGTCGATCAAAGTCTCGTACGCTTCGGAAACTTGCTTGAATTTGAGAGTAGCGTTTTCCTTTAACTGCTGCGGTGAATGTGCGTGCTTGTCGGGGTGAAACTCCATTGCCAATTTTCGAAACGCTTGTTTAATATCTTCTTTGCTTGCGCTTCGTGTTAACCCTAATATTTTGTAGTGATCCATTGTTTGTTGTTTTCAGCAAATTTTTCTGTCAATTTGAAAGAAGTGGAAATGGAGGTTTCAGAGGTTATGTATGTGTAACTATAGCAGAAAAAGAGAGAAGTACGTGACCTCGTGGAGCTTCCATGGCCGTTAGCTCTTCGTCAATCGCTGTAAATGTTGAAGTCACTCGATTCGAAGATTTTTCTCTTTCCTTCCAACGATTCGAAGATTTGTAAATGTCAAAGATGAAAGTTATACGGTAAGAATATAAATAATTAATCTCTATGTATGTATCCTTTTATATGCAAAATGATATGGTGCACTAAATACGACTGCTCTATGATTTTTTTTAGAATGGGGTCTTGCCCGATGCGAATCGGGATATAGTCGAACTTGAATGCCGTATCGGACATCCTCTCAATTTAGCCTTTTGAGAGTCATTATCCGCCAAGACCCTAATGTGCCAAAATTATAGGTGGGCTAACCTACCACGTCAATTTTCCTATTTATATGATATTTTTTTTGGCAAAATATTTTTATTTTACCAAAAATAATAAAATTTTAGTTAATTATTAAATTTCACCTGAAAATAAAGATTTATACAATTGAAATAAATATTCAAATCATCTAAAATGTTATAAAAAATAGATCGTTTGAAATACATAGTTAGAAAATGCAGTATAATGCAAGTGATTCGTTTTATTCCTTGCAATTGTATACTTTTTTTATTTCTTCTTTTGATGCAAATGACTATTTATTTCAACTGTATATTTTTTTCTTTATAGGTAAATTTTTAATTAAAATCTGTAAAAAAAAAAAAAAATTAGAGCACTATAATTTAGAGCTATATAAAAATTTATAGCCAAAGTTTTATTATTATTTTAGATGCCTTGACTATTTATTTCAATTGTATAAATCATTATTTTCAAGTCAAATTCAAAAAAAAAATTAACTAAAACTTTATAATTTTTAGCAAATTAAAACATTTAACTTAAGTAATGTTGTTCTATCCATGTTTTATTATAAATTGTATTCAAAAAAAATTATCTAAAGAATTAACATACTTACAAAGGTAAAAATATATTTTATGTTTCAAAAAAATACAAAAATATAAAGGGAAAATTCATGTGGCAGGTGAATGCACCCACACTTATTGTCACATCAGCGTAGTGACTCTCAAAAGGCCAAATTGAGGGGAGTAATTAAGACCAGACATAGTTCAGGGAGGATACTAATAATCAGGATACCTTAAATCACTCATAAACTTGGCTCGGATTATTAGTATCCTCCCTGAACTATTCGTGGTCTTAATTATCCCCCTCAACTTGGCCTTTTTGGGAGTCATTACCCCCTGAACGTTGATATGGCAAAGAGTGTGGGTGCACTCGCCTACCACATGAATTTTTCTTTATATATGGCATTTTTTTGAAAAATAAAACATTACATTTTAATTATGTTAATTCTTTAGATAATTTTTTTTGAATACAATTTATAATAAAACATGGATAGAACAATATTATTTAGGCTAAAAAAATTATTTGGCTAAAAATAATAAACTTTTAGTTAATGTTTTTTGAATTTGCCCTGAAAATAAAGACTTATACAATTGAAATAAATAGTCAAGACATCTAAAAAATTATAAAAATACATAGTTTGAAATAAATAATTTTGGCTATAAATTTTTATATAGCTCTAAATTATGCTGCTCTAAAAATATATTTTTTTACAGATTGTACTTGAAACGTAAAAATACAGTTGAAATAAATAGTCATTGCATCAAAAGAAGAAATAAAAAGAGTACACTCCTTTTATAGTGAAAAAATTGTACACAATTGAATAAATAAAAATACATAGTTAAAGAAATTGTAAACTCTTTTTATTTCTCTTTTTGATGCAATTACTATTTATTTCACCAATGTAATTTTGCCTTTCAGGTAATTGTAAAATAATATAGGCAAAATACCTTAAATCACCCCTAAACTTGGCTAAAATTATTAGTATCATCCCTGAACTCTGTCCGGTCTTAATACCCCCCCTCTCTCAGCTTGGCATTTTGAGGGTCATTAGTATCCCCTAGATGCTTATGTGTTAAAAAATGTGGGTGCACTCACCTGCCACATAATTTTTTTCTGACTATGTGACCTTTTTTTGAAAAATAAAATATATCTTTTTTACCTTTTTAAGAATATTACTTTTTAGATAATTTTTTCAGATAAAATTTATATAAAATCTTGGATATAACTACCTTATTTACGCAAAATATTTTTATTTGGCCAAAAATAATAAAGTTTCAGTTAATGTTTTTTGAATTTGACATGAAAATAAAGATCTATACAATTGAAATAAATAGTCAAGACATCTAAAAAGTTATAAAAAATATATTGTTGAAATTAAT
This sequence comes from Nicotiana noctiflora, assembly GCA_032618575.1. Taxonomy (NCBI): domain Eukaryota; kingdom Viridiplantae; phylum Streptophyta; class Magnoliopsida; order Solanales; family Solanaceae; genus Nicotiana; species Nicotiana noctiflora. The sequence continues at coordinate 394,282 of JASVEL010009482.1, read as the reverse complement.
AGTCATTGCATCAATAGAAGAAATAAAAAGAAAGTATAATTGCACTTGTAATTTTTTGCAATTGTTCACTCATTTTATTTCTTCTTTGATGTAATGGCTATTTATTTTAACTGTGTATTTCAAATAAATAAATAAAACTAAAATAAATAATAATAATAATAATAATAATAATAATAATAATAATAATAATAATAATATTAGAGCACCATAATTTAGAGCTATATAGAAAATTAAAGCCAAAATAATTTATTTCAAACTATGTTTTATAACTTTTTAGATGCCTTGACTATTTATTTCAATTGTATAAATCTTTATTTTCATGTCAAATACAAAAAAAAATTAAAAACTAAAATTATATTATTTTTGTCCAAATAAAAATATTTAGCCTAAATAATATTATTCTATCCAAGTTTTAATATAAGTTGTATTCGAAAAAATTATCTAAAAAGTAATATTCTTAAAAAGGTAAAAAAATTATTTTATTTTTTAAAAAAATATCACAAAGACAGAAAAATTCACGTGGGAGGTGAGTGCACCCACACTTTTTGCCACATCAACATCTAGAGGGTAATGATTCTCAAAAGACCAAGTTGAGGGGGTAATTAAGACCGGGCATAGTTCGGGGATAATACTAATAATCTGAGCCAAGTTTAGGGGTGGTTTAACGTATTTTGCCAAAAAAATATTTTTAGAACACCATAATTAGAGTTGTATAAAAAATTATAGCCAAAATAATTAAACTATGTATTTTTTATAACTTTTTAGATGTCTTGACTATTTATTTCAATTGTATAAATCTTTATTTTCAGGTCAAATTCAAAAAAAAAGATTAACTAAAACTTTATTAGTTTTAGCCAAATAAAATATTTTAGCCTAAATAATGTAGTGTTATTCAAATTTTATTATAAATGGAATTCGAGAAAAATTATCTAAAGAAGTAACATACATAAAAAGGTAAACAAATATTTTATTTTTCAAAAAAAAGGCCACATATTTATTAGGGGCACTGATGTGGCAAGCCGTGTAGCATTCACTTTATCAAATGTCGGTGCAACATAGGATTGGATGTCTATTTTAGACAAACTTAACGAAAAACTAGTATATTTAAACTAATAGTATAACAACAATGGTATATTTCATTTAAAATATAACGAAAGGTAATTTTAAACATTTTCTGATAGGACATGGTATATTTGGCCTTTTTCCATTATTTAAACACCATTTCAACTATTTCATGGAGGTTCAGAATTTTTAATTATTTCATTGATGTTAAACCACGCAAATTAGAACAACCGTTCCGCAATTTGAATTGAATTGGTTCAATTTAAAACCAAATCTAGCAGTTTGACATTTTTTTATACCTCCTCTCCCGCCGTCTTTCAAACGACAAATGTTAGTGATGGATATTTTCCTCGAAACTAGGCCAGACCTTAAGTAGAGGAAATAAATAATTTCAGCTCTTCGTGCCATTGAGCCAGCCGATAAATCCAGATTAGGAATTTATTGAACTATGGTATAATCAAACAGGAACGAGGAAATTGGGCTTGTGGTTTTTGACATATGACACAAAACCCTACCTCCAAAAGGACCTTAAAGGAATTCGCAGATATCTCCCAAGTATTTATTTTCCATTTTTTGTGTCCAAATTAGAAGTTACAATCCAAGAAATGGGAAATGAGTTTTACCAGAATACAATATCCAAACATAACAAAGAATCCAACTTCTTTTGAACTATTCCTTTTCCAATACAATCTTCAAGTAGCAAACAGTGTGCTTAAGAGTCAACCCCTAGATAACAATATAATTTTTCAATAATACTTGCCCTTTACTGAAACCACCCCCCCCCCCCCAAAAAAAAAAAATTAAAAAATATCAGGAGGAATACTCGGTTGTCAACACTCAACTATCAATATATGAAGTTGAAAATCAGCAAAAAGCTTACACTGCCTAGCAACAGCCAAAATGTAACGCAAGTAGTAGAAGTTCTGGATTTCAGCAGGTTCACTCTGAAAAACATAACGTAATAAATCATCCCAAACTAAACAACATACTTCCAAACAAGTATTCATAGACATCATGTATAAAAGTAGAGTTGGATCACTTCTTAGGAGCCATTATATCATGTTGATTTCGACTCCTCATATGAACAAGTGTTTATAATCACCATTTGCCAGCAAGCAAACACGGTTATAGCTATGTGTATCTGCAAATACGGAAAAGAGGCATGTCAGAATTTATTCCTTTGAGATTTCCGAGTAATAGCAAGCAAACAAGATGTAGCAATATGAATCCATGAAGATGGGTAAGACTTGTATTAATACTCATTTGCACTTCCAAATTAATCAAATTAAACCATCGGTGACTTGATATCCATTTTCGACAAAAAGAACAAAGTTATTCCTACAAGTTCTTGGAGGGGATGAGGGGCTTAGGTACCTAAGCAAAGATCCTTTTTGCAAACTATTAAGGATTTAAAGATGACCAAGTTCACGGACAAGAGTATACTCAACAACCAGATATATTAGTAATCTGTTTATAGATCCCTATTACACAATCCAATAGCGGTTAAATACAGGAGAGCTGACAATACTTCCAACCAAGATATGATTTAAAATACTCCTAATAATTCACAGGAACTTTTTGGATGTAATCTTAGCTAGGAAAGAAAATCTGGAAGAAAGTAACTTGAAGCGGCTTTTCTTTCAGCATATTTTTGCAGGTAAAAGGCTAGAGATCATTTGTAGTTAATGACTTCAAAGCAAGTGCAGAACCAACACAAAGCAAACAAATAAAGCAATCATAAAGATTCCACCACCTACAGACATTGTGAGATAAAACATTATCAAAATTATTAATGGAATGATTTAAAGTGATACCTAGAGTGTCCCCAAAGTTGGACCATATTTCAGCACGGATAGATTGGTTACTGTCAGCGATACCTATGACCTCAACAAATGTCGTAAGAGGACCAGGGGGATTGCCTTTCACAACTATCTGCTGCTCATCTGTTGATCTCCCAATCACTGTACCCCCATCAGAGCGCATAACCTGAATCACAGCTCGAACCTTCCTTCCCACATACGAGCGGAGGAGCTCAGCATTGACAAAGACAGCAGGATTTGATGTATCCATACCTCTAAAAGGCAAAAGGAAAATTGGAAAACGAGTTGAAAGAATAAGGTTAGGTTTTGGCAGATTAAAACTATGTTTTCAACCATTTCTATCCATAATTACACACAGTACCATGTTCATTCATTCATTCAGATTACAACAACAACAACTACTACGCAGTATAGTCCCACAGGGTGGGATCTGGGGAGGGTAATATGTACGCAAGCCTCCCTGCCCGTTTGACATTTTGACTGCACTATTCAGTCTAAGCTATCAATACTTCAATGAGTAGAACTATTGCTACAACAATGCAATGGCCCAAGTTCTTTTTTTGTTGGAGTGGGGCAGGGGGTCAAGAAACAACAACAACAACAACAACAACAACAACAACAACAACAACAACCCAGTATATTCCCACAAGGTGGGATCTGGGGAGGGTAATATGTAGACAGGCCTTACCTCTAGCCGAGAGGGCAGAGAGGCTGTTTCCAATCGACCCTCGGCGCATTGAAAAGAAAGGCAAACAAAAACAAAAACCGCATTAGTTATACTAGCATCAGGGGGTCAAGAAAGCGTAGCAAATATAAAAGCACCAGTTCAGATAAGAGAAAAATAGTTGAAGTTCTGCAAAACCAAAGTGTCCTACAAGAAGATTCAACCCAAAAGGTAATATAAAATTCAATAAAGAAGAAACAGTTAACGAAAGATGATTCAAGACAAATATATGGACATAAGAGAAAAAAGCCCAGAATTAAGAGGGAAGATGGGGACATAAGATGAAGAGGCAAAAGAAAAGGAAAGCCATATTCGAGATGGGTAAAACATGAAGGAGATCGAAACAAAAAGAAGGAGGGCAAATCAAATAAACTAACTAAACCAATAGGAAGAAGGAGAAACCTTCTCCCTTCCTGAAAATCTCTTTTCAAGACAGTTTTAGGTCATGAACTTCATGTATTCATTATGCATACAAAAAGACAAGAACACAAAAAAGATTTTGAAAATCATTTAAAGAAACAACCTTAATCTTGACAAAAATTTATCGACACATCTGATTATGATTCTCATCCTTCAATATTACTCCAATTCAAGTACTTGGGCTATTAATTATGTGAAACAATATAAGTTCTAACTTATTTTACTGTGCAGCTTGTTTTTTTCTTTCATGCTCAGGTAAGCACTTCAACTTCAACAATACATAGCACATGAGCTGTCCTTTCAGCATTTTGTCCCGTGTTTACTACTGCACTCAAAGCCAAGAAAAATTAAAATTATCTACTTAATTTCCATGATGCTAATGCGAAGGAAATTATACAAAATTTAAATTTCTGATTTAGTTCTTTCCTCCTTTCCTGAGACGAGTTCGTGACCTTTAAATTTCCTTCAATGACTATGTTAATCACTTTTTTCTCCAGGGGCTAGCCTCTGTACTATCACTACCATCTTCTAGAGCACCCGCCAGAAGTTCCCAACTCCATAAGATAACTCATAGACGGTGATAGACCTGACCACCCACCTACCAGGCAAGCAGCACCCAAGACGCCACTCCCCCACCCCCTCACGACGGGTCCTTCGGCTTTATGGTAAATATTATTTTAACAAATAAGACAAGATGTCTCTATTAGATTACAAATTATAAGAAGTATTGGAGAGAGGTGATCAGGTAGGACATGACGCAACTTAGGATACTGAGGACATGACCTTGATAGGGAATTGTGAAGGTCGAGCATTAAGGTTTTAGGTTAGGTTAGGGGGGCAAGTTGGGAATATTTCTACAGCACGCTAGAGTGAGTCTAAACAGTTAGTAGTTAGTACTGATGCAGGGCTTTATATTATAGATATTAGTATACTTTCCTCTTTCTCGTATTTCTTATATTCCTTATATTGTTGTTATTTTATTATTTATGTTATTTTATTTATATTGTGTATTTTATGTTATTTATTATGAGTTCAATGTTGGTACTAATATATCGCCACTTGTTTTTGTCACCTGTTTCCTTCTTGAGCCGAGGGTCACCTGGAAACAGCATCTTTGCCCTTCAGGTAGGGGTAAGGTCTACATACATATTACACTACCCAGACCCCATTTGTGGGAATACACTGGGTTGTTGTTGTTGTTGTTAACAGAACTTCCTCAAATCTTCTTATCTTTCGGTAAGCAATAAAGAGCTCAAGTAAATAATTTTTTCATTGCCTCTTTTAACAATTTTCATCACTTTTCCCACTAACTAAAAAGCCAACCGAGCTATAAAACACATTCCATAGTTAATCATCCCAAATCCTAATTCCTCAAAAGCAGCAAAATAGAAAGGAAAAAGAAAGATCGAAACTAGATTCACGGAACAACACTACTCCGAAATTCAAATCACAGATACAGGTGCTACCATTCAATCGCAGGATTAAAAACTGAAGCTTAGACGACGATATTAGCAACTTATTATAGTTCGTACTTCGTAGAGCAAAATTCGTATGATGAAATGACAAAAGGAATAGATATACAAAGCAGAAACAAGAGTAAATTACCTGTTAGGTTTCGAAGCTGATGAGTTTCCACCTTATGAATTGTGATATGAAGAGTCTAGAAGTGTTCGAGTCGGGGGAAAATGAAAAGTCTTTGCCTTGAAACCCTAGTAGTTGAAATTATATGCGAGATTTTTCTCGCGGGAAATAGCGCGGCCTTTAATTTTGGTCATTTCCATTTTGTTTTTAATACTCTTATACTTTCTCTTTTCAAGATTCAAATTTTTTAATTTTGGTAGGATATTGGAATATAAAACTTTTATTTAAAAAATAAAATTTATATATTTAAAAATTACGTTAAAAATACGATAAGTCATAATAATTAATATTTTAAATATATCAAAGGCATATAAAAAAGATTAGGTAAAAAAGACACGTTTGACGCTCAAAATTTAAACACCTTCACATAGATTAGGACGGAGGAAGTATTAATTTTAGATATAATTACGTATATGTACAACTCATACACATACATTACAATCAAGTGGCCCAGTTACAACTTTGTGAATATGTAGCCCAAAAATAGGTAAAGATAGAACGGGCTAGCCAGTTTTCGGACTAGTAATTGAAAAATAGCCAGCGTTTGCAAAGTCATTGAAAAATAGTCACTATTTTGTTGCAACACAAAAAGTTCCAGCATAATATACTGGAGACTGATACACTTGTGTATAAAATTCCAGCATATTATGTTGGACTCCAACATGCATAAAGTTCCAACATAATATATTGGAGATTGTAGCACCTATGTATGAACTTGTAACGACCCTTTTAGAACCCTGTTCCCTTAAATAAAACTTCTCGCACTTGCTTTAACTAGTTTATGACTTGCGGGGACGGGTGATTCGGAAGTTAGAAGAGTCTTGAGCAAGAATATGTCAAATTGTTCTTTAAGTCTTTCTAAAAAGGCTAAGTTTGACTTTGGTCAACTTTCTTGGGAAATGGACCCGGATTCGTAATTTGTCAATCTTGGAGGATCCGTGGAAAAATATGGAACTTGGGCATATGCCCGAGATCGAATTCCGAGGTCCCTAGCCCGAGTAATGATTTTTTCTATGAAATTGTTAATTAGAAGTTTTAAGGAATTAAATAAATTAAGGGGAAAAGAGTACAACTCGGGGGTGCTCTTCAGAAATGGAAATACATGAGGTGAGAGATGTTCCAATTGTTTTGGAGTGTCTTCCCTTCCATTGTATCCAGTCGAAATGACCCTTTATCTACTACCGCAGTGATCTTGTATGGTATGTCCCACTTGGTTCCCAATTTCCCTCGCTTGGGTCCTTAGACGCCAAGGTTTTGGTTTTGAGGACGTAGTCGCCTACTTTGAGTGGTCGTATTTTGACCATCTTGTTGTAGTATCTTTCGATTTTCTATTTCAGGGCTACCATCATGATGTGGGCCATTTATCTTATTCCTCAGCTTCATCGAGGTCTTGGAGTCTGTTCAAGTAATTTTCCACCTCACTTGTATGTGATACCTCAGGCTTGGTTCGCCTACTTTAACCGGTATGACAGCGTCGGTTCCATAAACCTGTGAGTACGGCGTTTATCCCGTGGTGGATTTAAGAGTAGTCCTGTGCGCCCATAATACTTCTGGTAGTAGTTCACGCCATAGCCTTTTGGCATCTTCGAGATTCTTTTTCAATGTATTCAGTATTGTCTTGTTTAATGACTCTGCTTGACCGTTGCGGTAGGATGATATGGTGTGGAGAATATTTGTTTAATGTGCCATTTGTTGAAGAACTCCATCATTTTCTCACTGATGAAATGTCGCCTGTTGTCGCATGTGATTTCCTTGGGGATGCCCAAGTGGCAGACGATGTTCTTACATATGAAGGCGATGACTTCCTATTCGCGTATTTGGGCATATGCACTTGCTTCTACCCACTTGGAGAAATAGTTAGTTAAAACTAACATAAATCATACCTTTTCTCGTCCTGCATGTAATAGACCGACTATGTTCATTCCCCACTTGATGAAGGGCCAAGGGGAGGTGGCTGAGTGGAAGGGTTCTCCTGGTTGGTGTATCATGGAGGCAAACTTTTGGCACCTTTTGCATCGGCGGACGTATTTTGCAGCATCTTTCTTCAAGGTAGGCCAGTAGTAGCCGGCTCGTACTAGACAGCACACGAGTGCGCGATTGCCAGTATGGGTACCGCAATGGCCCTCGTGTACTTCTTCCAGTACCGGTGTCGTCTGAATGGGACCTAGGCATTTGGCTAGGGGTCCACTAAAGGTCCTTTTATAGAGCTTGTGGTTTATCACGCAATATCGGGCGGCCTGTACACAAAGCTTCTTTGCTTCTTTTTTATCAGGTGGGAGAGTTACTTCATGCAAGTAGGATAAAAATTGGTTGCGCAGTCCGAGGTTAAGTTTAACAAGAGTACCTCTGCATGGTCGATTGCCAAATAGAGGAGGGTGACGATTCTTTGTTTGTAGAATCTTGTGGTGGCTGCAGCTAGTTTTGCCAAACCGTCTGCCTCGGCATTCTATGCTCTGGGAACCTGCTCAAAGCGGCACTCATCGAGTTTGGCTATCAACTTATGGATTTTTTCCTGGTACTTTTGCAATATTTGTTCCTTGATTTGGTAAGTCCTAGTGATTTGGTTCACCACGAGTTGAGAGTCGCAATGGAGAATGAGTCGGCGAGCTCTATACTTGATGGCCAGTCTTATACATGCGGTAACAACTTCATATTCTGCCTCGTTATTAGTTATCTCGGGCCATCGTATGGACTGGCGAATTGTTTCGCCTGTGGGGACCTTGAGGATGAGTCTCAGTCCCGATCCCGAGGCATTAACGGCTTCGTCCATGTAGAGAGCCCATAGGTCGGTATTTGAGGGGGTGCATAGAGCCTCCTACTCCGCCTTTGGTAGTATTTTTGTGCTAAAGTCGACCATAAAGTTTGCGAGGACTTGTGACTTGATGGCGGTTCTTGGGATATACGAGATATCATGTTCGTTGAGCTCTATGGCCCATCTGGCGAGTCGGCCCGATAATTCGGGCTTATGTAATATGCTTCTTAAGGGGAACGTAGTCACCACTTTAATGGGGCGGCATTAGAAATAGGGCCTGAGCTTTCGTGAAGCTGTGACCAGTGCCAGGGCTACTTTTTCGAGGTGTGGATACCGTCTTTCGACGTCCACCAGGGTTCTGATAATGTAATAGATGAGGGATTACGTATCTTTAGTTTCGCGGACCAATATTATGTTGACGGCAACTTCTGACACGGCCAGATATACCAGCAGGGGCTCGCCCGTGCCTGCTTTGGCTAGTAGTGGAGGTGAAGACAGATATGTTTTTAGTTCTTGCAAGGCTTTGACGCATTCCTCATTCCACTGAAATACGTTGTCCTTTCTCAGTACGTTAAAAAGTTTGTGGCATATGTCAGAGGATCGTGAGATAAATCTGGATAGGGCGACTATTCGGCCCGTTAGTTTTTGCACCTACTTTTTGCTCTTTAACACTTAGGGTATTGTGGCGATTACCTTGATTTGGTCGGGTTGACCTCGATACCTCGTTGGGATACGAGGAACCCTAGAAACTTCCCCGAGGATATGCCGAAAGCACGTTTCTCGGGATTCAGCTTCATCCCGTACTTTTTTAGTATTTCAAAGGCCTCTTTCAAGTGGTCAATGTGATCCTCTTTTTTTGCTTATTTCACCAGCATGTCGTCGATGTATACTTCCATGGTCTTACCGAGTTGTTCTTTGAACATCTTGGTGACCAGTCTTTGATAGGTGGCCCCAACATTTTTTAGCCTAAAGGGCATCACTTTGTAGCAGTAGGTTCCTTGGTGGGTGATGAAGGTGACTTCTCCTAATCTTCCTCGGCCATCAATATTTGATTATAACCGGACTATACGTCTAGGAAACTCAGCAGTTCGTGTCCAGCGGTGGCGTCAATCAACTGGTCGATGTAGGGAAGGGGAACGAATCTTTAGGGCATGCTTTATTCAGGTCGGTGAAATCCACGCACATTCTCCATTTCCCATTTTTCTTTTTGACCATGACGACGTTGGCGACCCATTGAGGGTATTTTTACTCCCTGATAGAGCCGTTGGCGAGTAGTTTGCCTATTTTCTCGCAAACTGCCTCATTGATTGCGGCATTGAACTTTCTTCTCATCTGTCGTACCGGCGGATGCAACGGGTCGACATTTAGCTTATGGGTGGCGATATCTGGCGAAATCCCCGTCATATCTGCATGGGAAAAGGAAAATAGGTCTGCATGGTTAATTAAGAATTCATGGTACTTACTTGGATTGGCGAGGCCATGACCGATGTAGGCTTTCTTTGCAGGACGAGATCTTCGATCGTTGCTTTACAAGCTTCCACGATGTCAGGATCTTAGATGGTGTCTGCCGTCGGGTCAGTTTTAGTTCCTGACATGGATAATTGATATGCCACCGCACTTGCTCCCCGTAGTTGTTGGGTGTGAGCGCAGTCTTGTGTTATCCTGTATCACTCTTGTGTGATGCTTGGTTCTCCCTTGATGCTGAATATTCCCCATGGGGTAGGGAATTTGACCACCTAGTATAGGCTCGAAGGGACCGCTCGCACGGCATGTATCCATGGGCACCCTATGATGACGTTGTATGTCGTCTCCTGGTTTATCACATGAAAAATTATTTCCAGCGTGACTCCTCCTGCGAGGACGGGCAAGGCCACCTCTCCGGATGTTTGTTCCTCTGCATTATAAAAATCAGTTAGTGTTATGCAGCGTGGTATTACCCTATCCTCGAGTCCCATTTGTGCGAGGACCCTTGGGTGGATAATACAGGCGCCGCTTCCGTCATCGATCATGACTCATTTGACATCCGTATCAATAATGCATAAAGTAATAACTAAAGCATCATAGTGAGGGAAATACAAACCGTCGGCATCAGACTTGTCAAAGGTGATACTACCCTCGAAGTCATTATACCGCTCGTGGGAGATGGTCCGCTTTAGTCTATGAGTGTTGGTGAATTTGACGTGGTTGATTGTCGAGTCGTTGCTTTTGCCAACGATCATATTTATCGTCCGCATCAGGGAAGGCTGCTTTACTGGCCCGTGGGAGTGCTCTCACCCGCATGCGAAGTTGATCTTCCCCTTTTTACTGAGTAGTTCTTTCAGGTATCCTTGGTTCAGCATCCTGATGACCTCTTGTCGCAGGCCTATGCAATCTTCGGTCCTATGCCCCCGTTCCTAATGGAACTCGCATAGAACGTTTGATTTTCTTGTGGCGGGATATGACTTCATTTTCTGAGGCCATTGCACTTTGGTGCCAAGCTTCTCTAGTGCGTACACTATTTCTGAAGGAGACACACAAAAGTTATATGATGATAACGAGGGGGCGTACCTCTTGTATTTCGGAGCAAGGCGATGTGCCGTTCTAATGCGTATGCCGGGGTGGAGGATGGGAGGATCTCATGTATGGCTGATGTCGTTCTCTGTTGGAACGTAAGGGATGTTCCTGACATCCTTCGTGGCGTCAATTTTCCTTATTTTCGAGTGTATCATTGTTAACCGTTGGGTCGGCCCATTGAGATCATCTTCGTCCGCCCGTACTTTGACGCAGTAAAGCGTTGTGGATTTCCTCCCATGTCGTAGGGGGATACTTCATGAGGCGATTCAGCAGCTTCTTAGTTGCTCTGGAACCGTACTTGTTTAGTCCGTTTTGGAAAGCGACGACTGCCATTCCTTCTGATACGTTTCGTAGGCTCATTCTTACTCTGTTGAATCTGGCGAGAAAGTCCCTGAGCCTTTCGCTGAGCCTTTCGCCTATGGTTTGTATGACAGTGAAGATATCGTTGAACCTTACCTCTGCCTTCTTTGCACCCGCATGGGCGGTGACGAACTTATCCGCCATTTCTTCGAACGTTGATATTGCCTTGGTAGGCAGCTGGGAGTATCATGTCAACCCTCCTCCGGTTAACGTTTCGCCGAACTTTTTCAGTAGCACTGATGGTACCTGCTCTTTTGATAGGTTGTTGCCTTTCACGGTGGTAACATAACGGATCGGATGATCCTCAGGATCAGTGGTCCCATCGTATACCCTCAAGTAAGGTGGCATCTTTAAGGTTTTCGGGATGGAGTAGGAGGCAACTTCTTCAGAGTATGGCTGCTCTACGAACCTCCCCATGTCGCGTTTTGGTAACAACTTAGGGGCTCCAGGAATTCTGTCTACCCTCTCCTGGTGCTCCTTCACCTGGTCACGGAGAGCCTTATTTTCGCTTCCCATTTCCTCCATCTGCCTCAGGATGGCGGTCAGTGTGCCATCATGGGTCTGTGATTCGATGGGTTGGTTGTTTACTCGTGTCTCCTCTTGTTCACCCGTGGCAGTGATGATACTCGTCGCTGGTACTACCTTTATGTTACCTTGTGGTGGTTTTTCGACTAAGCCACTCAAGGTACTTGTTAGCCATTCTTCCAGCAGTTTTTTGACCATCGTGGGCGCCTCTTTGACGGCGGATGTAGAAGCTCCTTTGTCATGCAATATCGTTGGATCTTCGAAGGGGGAAGGTGAGATTTCTACTTCTGGTGTGGTGCCGGGGGTTGTGTTGATGACAGCGTCGTCGCTGACCTCACTGAGAGGGCCAAGAAGATTAGTTGTGACCCTCATTATTGCTTTGGATATGGCGTCATTTTTGGCTATTTTTTATTTTTGCGTGATATAGAGGAGATGATTGACTAATCTTTAGGTGGATACTATGATTTTGATTCTCGAAATCTCCACAGACGGTGCCAAAATGTTTGGCTCAAAAGTTAATCATTACTTTGTAAGCTTGAAACAATTAAAAAATAAGAAAGGGGTAAATCGTAATCAAATATAGTGTACCTAGGTATAAGATCAATGTGATTATAGTATCAAGATATTAGTAAAAATGAAGAACTTTAAGAGTAATTGCTTATCATAGTTGAGAGAGATAGAGAGAACACGAGAGAATCGTATTATTAGATAATAACACATGGTCCTTTATAAATTGGGAAGTCTCCCTTTATATAAAAAAGGAGGCCTCCTTATTAGAGTAATAAACCATTGAGGGGTGGTCGACGTCCTTTTAATGGGGACGCCCAAGCATAAGCGACGTCGCTCACGTTCTTATGCCCGAACTATGCCCTCGTCGTAAGGGGCATATGAGAGAGGTCTTGCCGTGTCACTCGTAAGCGTAGGGAGGGCCGTGTTTGGCCCCGTATAATTAAAACGTATTTGGTCCCATACATAGTGTTATCAATGTTATGTACCTTGAATGGAAAGAAGAAAAAAAAGCGTGTGTCAACCTTTGGGGACAAAAAATGTATGGACATCATGATTGAAAAATAAATAAATTGTAAAGATATCAAATAGCAACACCAACCAAAAAATAACAGAAATTACATTTCATGCCGGATAGATCTATTAAGGTCTCTATGGATAAATATTTTTCAATTTCTATTTTTAAGGCTTATTCCGAAATCTTCCATTAAGGATGAATGCTCAACCATTCCATTATATTCTTAGCATAAATATTTATCATTATTCGGTGATTACACAGACCAAATTATTCAATGTTCAGTTAAAAATTAACATAAATATATATAACATACAATCATGATTAAATAATAAATAAGTATATGAAAAATACATATTCTGTATAAGGTAAAATTGATTAGCGACATTTGAACGAATAACATATGACACATGAAACTGAAGACAGGTAAGATGTGAATAAGCAAATAGCTGACACCAGATATAAGCATGTGATCGGTGTTGAGTGAGCAGTAAAACCGAAAACAAAAATTTGAAAAGAAGACGACAGTCTGAAAAGACATCATTAATCAATCGTTATGTAGCTATCAATAGAGATTTTATTCTCATTCAACATGAGTTTGATTTGGGAGATTTTGTCTCTCTAAATAGAGCTATAAATAAGAGAACTAGTATCCATTGTAAATGACAAAAAAAGATTTGGACTCAATGCTATAATTTGCTCTCATACTATAAAATTTCTCTCTTGCTTTTGTTCTCGATATTATTCATATTATTGTTCTCGGATAAGCTCATCATACAATCAAACTTGTATTTCTGTTAAGTTATTTTTATATTCTTGACTTTATTCTTATTTAATTTATATTTTTGGATCAATCTAATATACATGTTTATAAATCACGTTACAAATTCAATTGTACCATTTTACGAGTAAACATATTTGATCCTCATCAGTTTATAGCATGTTTGCCCAAGCTTAACCAAGCTTAAAAGCACTTTTCCTTTTCTTTCAAAGTTGAAGTATTTCGCCAAGGTTTTAGAAGGAAAAAAGTGCTTTTAAGTAGAAGCAGAAGCAGTTTTGGAGAAGTAGAAGAAAGTACTACATTTTTTCTAGAAGCACTTTTTTGAGAAGTACTTTCGAGAAAAATACATTTAGAAGTACTTTTTAAAAGTTCGGTCAAACGCAAGTTGCAGCTTAGAAGTACTTTCGAAAAAAATACTTCTCAAAATAAATTACTTTTTCCAGTTTAGCCAAATAGGCTATTAGCGTAAATATCTTATACGGTGTTAGGTAAGTTTTTACATGCTTTTATTGAAGGGATTTTTACGTTCCTATGCTATATAGTAAACTATATTACCCTTCATGCTTAACTTTTAAGATAATTATCTTTTATATACCTAATTTTTATTTATGTACATTTTAGAGGTTTTAATGATATTAATTAGTCTCCTAATTTAACTCTACCGTATATTTCCACTCCCCCAAATTTCTCTCTCCAAATCTCACTCCTTCGCCCACGTATCAAACAACACCCCACGATTTTTTCTTTAACACCACCACGTATCTCGCAAACTTATGGAGATGTGTGCCTGACTCGAAACTATTACACATAAGTAATCATAGTTTGTGTTAACAAAAACCAGTGTCAAGAAAAATTCTCTGGGCACAAATCAATATTATACTCCCTCCGGTCAAAAATAAGTAATTTTTTGAATGTTTTCATACGTATTAAGAAAGTTACCTTTTAGCATTAATTAGCAATAGAATTGACCATTTTAACCTTACTATCTCACATAAACACTCCTAACACATATTCCAATACTATTTACTCCAAGGACAATGTAGGAAAAATATCATTATGTCATTCTTGAAATCCGAAAAAATCACTTATTTTGAACCACAAAAAAAGGCTAAAAAATCACTTATTTTGGACCGGAGGGAGTAGTAATTATTTTCAAAGTGAGGAGACCTTTGGTAATCTCCTAAAACCTTGCACGTTGAAAGATAAATTTTATTCATTAATGAAGGCACTCAACCAAGTTTTCTCATTTGATAAAAGTTGCAACCAAATGAGAGATGCAAAAGAAATCAAGGAAATAACAAGTACTAAATAAAATAAAAAATACGACCTAAAAATTATTTAGCGAAAACATGAAATGTAACTTTATTTGAAGCCATGAAATACATCTTTAAGCTTTTCTCTTCTAAGTGATAGAATCTTTTGTTGAAAAAAAAATATCAGCAAGATGTATATGCACATATATAGAAGCCCTCTTGAAGAAATCAACTGAACATAATAGAAGATCGGGAGAGAAAGGGGAGAGAGGAGGAAAAAAAAACGTAACTAAATCTCTTAATTGAAAGCATTAATAATACATTAGGAGCACTTTAAGGTGAAATATATATATTTTGTAAATAATACTTGTATAAGTAGGATGATTTACTAAATATAAATATTTAGTATAATATAGTTTATTATATGATATAAGAATATAAAAATCCGTTTATTGAGGGTAGAACCAGAAGTATAATTACATATCCCATGTACTAGGGAGAAACTTAAAAATAACCAGATTTACAACTGGTCATTTAAAAATAGTCCAGTTTCAAAAGTAATCGAAATTTAACCACTTTTCATATAAAAATAAATCTGAGCGAAAATACTGTTCAAAACCCGAAAAATACGCCCGCATATTATACGAGAGTTCCAGCATAAGTATGCTTGAACTCCCGCATATTATATGGGAGTTCCAGGATAACTATGCTGGCACTCCTGTATAATATGCGGGAGTTCAAGTATAATTATGCTGGAACTCCTGTATAATATGCGGGAGTTCAAGTATAATTATGCTGGAACTCGCCCATAATATATTAGAGTTCTAGTAAGTATAAATGTTCAGTTTAATATACTGGAGTTTTGTGCACCGATGCTCCAGTCTCTGGTATATTATACAAGAGTCACTAAAGTATACCGAACCAGCATAATATGCTGGAGTTCGTACACAAATATACCAAATTCCCATATATTCTACATGATCGGTATCTGTTGCAGCAAAATAGTAACTATTTTTCATTAACTTGATAAATACTGATTATTTTTGATTGATCAGTGGAAAAACTGACTATACCGTACTATTTTGACCATGTACTACAATGATGACTAGTAAAAAAACACAAAGCCCTATATGAGGTAAGGCCCAAAAGACAAGATACTCTTAAATACTGTAAAAGTAGTGTTCTTGTCCTGTTGACAGCCATTAACCAACATTAACTTAATCAAAAAGCAAGAAAAAGTAATGATCATCCTTATTCCTTCCCACATCAAAAGTTACATTAAACTAATGCAAAATACTGCAAAGACAACTTCTTCATCATTCCATTTGCACTATACATCCACCCCACTTAGCTGTCTCATAAATTATTCTTAGTGGCATGTCTGTCCTTTTCAATCTCTAGATGGAAGACTAATCAAATGGACCAAAATTAATTGAAGTTGGTTACATCATGAAAACTACTTATTTTAATCAACTACACCTTATTTTAAAATTAATTGAAGTTGGTTTCATGAATTCTTGATACTTCTAATTACCATGAAATGCACATCATGACTACTACTACTACTACACCTTTTGATTTCAAATTAACTGAAGTTGGTTATATGAGTTCTTGATTTTTCTGTTCAAAGTCTATGCTATATTAAAAAAGATTCAATTTTTATCACAAGTTATACTTAGTTGAAGGTCCCATTAGTGGGATCTTTAGAAACAGAACCGAAAGTAAGAGAAAGAAAGTGAATTGAAAGAGAAAGGTGCAAACTTTTTCTTTTTCACTTTCTCTTTTTTCTTCTTTTCATACCTTTCTTTTTTTAATTTTGTTTTAGCTTTTACACAGTTGAACACTTAATTCCATTACCCTTTAATCCAGAAAATATAAGTAGCTTTTTTTAGCTGAGGTGAAAAAAAGAAGAAAGTTCAATTCTTGGATTGGTTGTTGGGCTTTTGTGGAGAATTGGTTTTGATCTATACTCAAAAACTGGTATGTAACTTATCTTAGAATTTTTTTCCTGTTATTTCAGTTCAAGAAAAGCTTATTGGGGTTTTTATATTTTCCTCAATTGATTTATTTTATGTGGATTTTCACTTTTGATGCAGTTTTGAAGTTTCTGCTATTTGCCAGTAGATGCAAGGGGATTGAGTTGTTTCCTGTAATTGATATTTGTATTAAGATTTTGGGAATATTAAGTATTGTTTGGAAAAAAAAATGGGTGTTGAGTTGTTAGAGATTGGAGTTCAGATGAGGAGAGTAGTGATGTTTTCAATTAAAGGATGTTATAAAACAGTGTTGAATCATCCTTTCCTTGTGAGTATGCTGTGTTTCATAGCATTTTTGTACAGATCTTTTCCATTTCTGTTTTCCATATTAGTAGCTATATCTCCAGTTCTTATTTGTACTGCTATTTTGCTTGGAACTTTACTAAGTTTTGGCCAACCAAATATACCTGAAATTGAAAGGGAAGAAAAAACAACTCATGATATAGTGCCTTTGAAAACTGGACTATTATGTGATACTACTCATATTGAGAGTGAAGATAGCTACTATGTGGAGAGATATACTGATAATGAAAGGGACGTCGTAGAGCAGTCCATTGATAAGGTCAGTGATCTTTCCCCTTTACTCGAGGAAAGGTCTCGAGAATTTCAACTTGGGAATGGGGTTTTTGATGAAGCAGCAAGGGAGTTTTATGAGCAGAACAATGAAAAGAGCGAAGAGAAACACGACGATGGAGAACATACGGAGGAACTACACTCTCCAATTCCAACAGTTGATGGGGATTTTGAGGAAGCAGAGGGGGAATTTTATGAACAGAACGATGAAAAGAATGAAGAGAAACATGATGATGAGGAACTTATGGAGAGTCAATTCTCTCCCATTCAAATGGTTGATGAGGGTTTTGAGGAAGCAGAGAGAGAATTTTATGAGCAGAATGATGAAAAGAATGAAGAGAAACATGACGATGGGGAACTTATCGAGAGTCAATACTCTCCCATTCCAACGGTTGATAATGAGAGCATTGATTTTGATTTTGATAGATCAGATTCCTTTGATTCTAAAAGGGTGAATCTTAATTCTCTTCCTGGTTCTCCTTGGAAAAAGGAGGAGTCTGACAAAGAGGAAGAACAGGAGGAGGAGGATGACGAGGATGACGATTCTTTTGATTCGGATTCTGATCGAGCGGAGAGCTCTTCTCCAGATGCTTCAATGGCTGACATTATCCCGATGCTTGATGAGCTCCATCCGCTTTTAGATGAAGACACTCCTCAACATGTTAGTTTGTCGCTTGATGATGGTTTTGATGCTGCTTCAGACAGTTCGAGTAAGTTCAGTGCAAGCGATAATGAATCTGATGATGTTTGTGAAAACCAGGAAGAGGTAGAAGTTGCACATGACGAGAATGAAGAAGAAACACGAGACAAGGAAGATAAAAGTAAGTCAGCTATTACATGGACAGAGGAGGATCAGAAGAATCTAATTGACTTGGGAAGCTCGGAGGTGGAAAGGAATCAACGGTTGGAGAGTCTTATGGCGAGGAGAAGAGCACTGAAGAAAATGAGGCTGATGATGACCGAAAAGAATTTGATTGACTTGGATACCACTGATCTTCCGTTCAACATCCCACCCATTTCAACAGCAAGAAACAATCCTTTTGATGTTCCTAAGGATAACTACGAACTTGGACTGCCTCCAATTCCTGGCTCTGCTCCATCCATTTTAGTACCAAGGCGGAACCCATTTGATCTTCCCTACGACTCAAGTGAAGAGAAGCCTGATCTTATGGAAGACAGTTTCGAAGAAGAGTTTATGGCATTTCGACCAAAGGAGCCAGTCTTGCGGAGGAACGAAACTTTTAGTGCAAGGCCCTCACTATTTGGGATGAACAGGCAAGATAGCCATTTCAGACCTTATTTTGTCCCAGAAAGGATGGCTTCGGAAGGTACGAGCTACTCACCATTTCAACGACAATCTAGCGAACTTAGTGATTCCAAGGCAAGTTCTGTTCCTGAAACAGACTCATTAGGTTCAGTTGAAGACCTCATTGAAGAGGTCAATGTAAGACACAAAAGCCATGAAGAAGAACTGGAACACAAAGACCTCAGAGATGAACATATCTCCGAGGAACCAGAGCTGATATCTAAAATGGAGCATACTTCTGAGCATGTCAGGAATGGAAGCGAATCCTCTGAAGAAGTTGAGTCATTGGAGCAGCTGGGAGCTGTAGAAATTCATCATGAAGTAGAAGAAACTTTGCTCCAGGGAGGAAGAGTGTCCGATGCTTTGGAACTTAATCCAACCGAAACTCAATCGAAGTCAGAAACTTCTGATCAGATATACAGCAATCAATCTAGCTCCTCGTCGTTAGAAGTAAGTGAAAGGGTCTTTGCATATAAAGAAGAAGAAGAAGAAGAAGATGAAGAAGAAGAAGAGACGATGCCAAGCTTAGAGGAGACAATGGGTGATGTTGAACAAAATGGGATCTCCAGGCAAGCTTCATTTAATGGATCAGATTTCCATATCACGAGCACTTCAGCAGAGCAGACTTCACACTGGGAACCTATTTATGATACCAGTCCTTCAGCTATTATGGAAAACATTTTTTCAGCCTCCTTAAGTTCAGATCAGCTTGAGGAATCTGAAACAGGGTTTTCCCCTATATTGGTTAAAAGAAGTGTTTCTTTCTTAGAGAGGGAATCTGAGGAAAGTAGTCAGGACATTGAAAGGTCCATTTCTACTAGTGAAGAGATTTCGGCACCAGTAGATGACCAAGAATCTCTGTCGAGGGACGAGGTATGCAAACATGAGCTTGATGTTGCAAAGGCGGATATCTCTCAACATGATGAATTCTTTGGCAGTGCAAGTGCTCCTCCGGTGCCTGAATTTGTCGTTGGTCAGGCATCTATTGACTCAAAATTATCGGCAAATGAAGATATTGGGTATGAGGAAGGAACTATTGAGCATGCGCTACAGCAAATTTATTCTTCAGGATTTAATGTGGATACCTGTATTGTGCCTCAACATGCTGTAGACCAGACAGTGGAATTCCTTTCAAAGTCCTCAGAACATGAAAACATCCATCAGTTGGATGATGAACAGCATTCTCTAATCGCAGAAGAGGTTCCACTCGTTCAACCAGTTATGCGTTCTTTGGAGAGGGATTATGTGGACGATGCAGCTCAGAAGAAGGAAGCTATAATCTCAGAACTAAATGATCTTCCCTCATCAAACAATGTTGTGAATTTGGTTACTGATGCTCATGAATTGGATGAAAAGCTGATCTCTTCTGTAGAAAAGTCCTCGTCTCTGTGTGAAGAAGACGCCGCATGCTCAGACAAATCCATGGATGAAGAATCCTCAGTGGATCACAACATAATGGTAAACAAGTCCTTTTCCTAATTTCTTTCTTTTATGCATTTCCTTTTCTGCAACTTTTGTTTCTTCATTAATCCTCATTTCATATGCCCTATCACATTTTTACTAGAGTTGATCTTAGGAAGTTGAAATCTGCCTGGTTTACTTATTATATTAAACTGTGTGACTAAGGTAAAAAGAACTATCCACTTGATTTACAAAATAACAACATAGAGACTTATAATCTATTTACCTGAACTGATAGCAGTAGACAACCACAACTTTAAGACTTCTGTAGTAGGAAGAATAGTGGTCTGGTTTCCACGTTAATATGTCTTCCATTATATATATGTTGCCTAGAGTATTCCCTTCCCCAGACACCCACGAAGTGGGTATTGAACTGGGTCGGCCCTTTTTTTTTATATATATGTTGCCTGTTGGAGAATAAACTATAAGCCAATATAGTTGTTAGGCATAATGCATCAAACCAAGGCAGATCTATGAAACCTGGCCAATTTAGAAGTCTCAAGGCCTTATGTATGCATCCCAACCTTTAGTGAAGAGAACAATGTAAAACCAGGTAAAGGGAAAAACCTCAAAGAACAGATTTTCAAAATCATGCAATTTTCAGTCTAGATTAAGTTCAAAATAAATGTTCAAATTATGGATCTGGCAGAAGTCAGTGATAGAAGCACTAATTGGATAAGAATAATTCATGTATTTGAGAAAACTATCATTCACAATCTGGACGAGCGAATTGCTGCTGGTTATTTGTAATTTGATGGTATTGCATTTACTATGGATGTCCTGCATCATCTGGACGAGTGAATTACTGCTGGTTACTTGTAATTTGGATATATGATAGATACTACTTATACCCTAAGTTGCTCTGACACGGCGGTTTAGGTGTCGTACCTGTGTCGACACGATACTAATATGGGTGTAGGTAGGAGATCCGATACAGTCAAACAATTTTGGGAACTTTGAGCACGACGAGCGGAAAAATTCTAGACGAGATACGATTTGATTCCCGAAATCAGACCAAAACTATAGTAAATTTGAAGAAAATAGCATACATTTTCTAGGAAATCAATCTTTTACTTATCTACAAATTGAGAATAAAAAAGAAATCCACACTTTACAAGCTATACGTAGGTATTCCACAAAATTTATCATCATTTAGCGATTTTTTTTTATATTTGTATTTTTTTAATTATTTTTAGCCGGATCCCGCACCCGTATTCGTACGAGGATCCGTATCCCAGAATCTTAGAATTTACAATATCAAAGGATCCGACCTCTAGATCCATTTCGCTATAGCGTTTTCCTTTAAATGTTTTTAGTAGGAACAGATACTGGTAATCTAAGTGCTATCTTTTTCTGATAAGCAGGAGCCACCAGTTATCCTGGTTGAGTCAATTGAGGAAGCAAGCACCACGGAGAACTTGAATGTGCCAGAAATCCATGACCTTGGTGACGGAAACCCCATTATCAACTCCCCACGTACTCCTGACTCTTTCTCCAATCTGCATGAGGTTGATGAAGCCCCAAGAGGTGCTGGTCTATCAGGTCTAAGGAACAACATCCTAGATGAGTTGGAAAATGATAACCAGATCAAGGTCTTGGAAAACTATGTATTGCCACTAGAAGCAGCTGATTTTCATCATGATGAGCAATATATAGTTGAAGAAACCGATGGTATCAGCGACATTGATGAGGTATTTCTCTCTGAATTAGATACAGTTGGTGATTTTAGCATCAAGGGGTCCAGCCAGAATGAGTTTGAGAGACAAATGAACTCTAGTGCAGAGGATTTGTCTCCATTCCATGCTGTTGATTCTGTAACTACAGAAGTTTACGCAGGGTCCTGTGCTGAAGTTCATGAAAGAAAGCTCCCGTTGCACCCTGATATCTTAAATGCATCCACATTGGACGAGATTGATGAGCATGAAGAAAAGGAGTGTGCTTCAGGTATTCAAAACTATGGATTGAGAAGTATCGATCATATTGATGTTGTTTATCCTAGATCAATTGAAGGAGGATTGCCAGAGGATAGTCACACCGGACCTTCAGATCGCAGTGTAAACCACGATGTGGATGCTCAAGAGATAGTTCCAGAAATGCCAATAGTTGAAGCTCAAAACTCTGTCTTTGAGGTTGAAAACTTACAATCTACTCAAACTGGAGTGACTGAAGAGGAAACTGATTCCGGTATGCCAGTACTGGAAGCACAAACAATTCAAGATATTGAGTCAGCATTTTGGCAAGTTTATGAGAAAGAAATGGAGAAATCTAATGTGCTTGAGCAATCCAATGCTGAAGATTCTGGAATGCCAGTGCTGGAAGCACAAACAATTGAAGATATTGAGTTAGCATTTAGAAGTACTTCTGAGAAAGAAATAGAGCACTCGGATGTGCTTGAGCTACCTAATTCTGAGCTACTAACTCAACAATCTGGGAGTTCAAACAATGACGCAGCGGTTGAAATGTCAAGTTCAGTACAGGAAGATTCTGGAATGCCAGTTCTGGATGCACAAACAGTTGAAGATATCGAGTTAGCATTTAGAAGTACTGAGAAAGAATTAGAGCACTCGGATGTGCTTGAGCTACCTAATGCTGAGCTAGTAACTGAACTATCTGGGAGTTCAAACAATGACGCAGCGGTTGAAATGTCAAGTTCAGTACAGGAAGATTCTGGAATGCCACTTGTGGATGCACAAACAGTTGAAGATATCGAGTTAGCATTTAGAAGTACTTCTGAGAAAGAAATAGAGCACTCGGATGTGCTTGAGCTACCTAATGCTGAGCTAGTAACTGAACAATCTGGGAGTTCAAACAATGCGGCAGCAGTTGAAGTGTCAAGTTCAGTACAGGAAGATTCTGGAATGCCAGTTCTGGAAGCACAAACAGTTGAAGATATTGAGTTTGCATTTAGAAATATTTGGGAGAAAGAAATAGAGAACTCGGATGCACTTGAGCTTCCTAATGCTAAAGTAGTAACTGAAGAATCAGGGAGTTCTGACAATGCAGCAGTGTTTGAAGTGTCAAGTTCAGTACAGAAAAGTTCTGGAATGCCAGTGGTGGAAGCACAAACAATTGAAGATATTGAGTCCGCATTTAGAAGTACTTCTGAGAAAGAAACAGAGAACTCGAATGTTCTTGAGCTAGTAACTGAAGAATCTGCACACAATACAGCAGCGGTTGAAGTGTCAAGTTCATCTCTTGAAGATTCAGGAATGCCAGTGCTGGAAGCACAAACAGTTGAAGATATTGAGTTAGCATTCAGAAACATTTGGGAGGAAGAAATGGAGAACTCGGATGTGCTTGAGCTTCCTAATGCTAAACCATTAACTGAAGAATCAGGGAGTTCGGACAATTCAGCGGTGTTTGAAGTGTCAAGTTCAGTAAAGAAAGATTCTGGAATGCCAGTACTCGAAGCACAAACAATTGAAGATATTGAGCTAGCATTTAGGCAAATTTCTGAGGATGAAACAGAGAACTCAAATGTGCTTGAGCTACCTAATTCTGAGCTAGAAACTGAAGAATCTGGAAACAATGTGGCAGCGGTTGAAGTTTCGAGTTCAGTACTGGAAGATTCTGGAATGCCAGTACTGGAAGCACAAACAATTGAAGATATTGAGCTAGCATTTAGGCAAATTTCTGAGAATGAAGCAGAGACAGAGAACTCGAATGTGCTTGAGCTGCCTAAAGCTGAGCTAGTAACTGAAGAATCTGGAAACGATGCAGCAGCGGTAGAAGTGTCAACTTCAGCTCTGGAAGATTCTGGAATGCCAGTGCTCGAAGCTGAAACCGTTGAAGATATCGACACAGTATTTAGGCGAATATCTGAGAAAGAAACTGAAAATTCAAATGTTCTTGAGCAACCTAATGCTGAGCTAGCAACCGACATATCTGGGAATTCTGACAACGCAAAAGTGCTCGAAGTGTCAAGTGTGACACGCGCAATGCAATTACCAATTCTTGAAACAAGACCAACTGAATATTTTGATTTGGATCATGAAAATCTTTCAGAGAGTGATGGTGATGAGGATAAGGAGAAATCCAGAGACATAGGAGCTTCTTCAGATTCACAAAACTTCGAGACAGGCTTGGCTTTGAAACAAGTCTTGGAAGCAAATCTGGAGAGACCCCTGAGATCCACTTCTGAAGGTGAGTTAGCAGAAGTTAAGCCAAGTGGAGCAGGCTCATCCAATGATATGGAATCAAGTGTTAGAGGATCTGATGTATCTGAATTTGGTGAAGGTGAAACTGGAAAAGGAGATGATGAAGTGGTAGTAAAAGAAGCTAAGGAATTAACGGCTGAAAAACCAGATCATGTTGTTGATATGCCTACTACAGCTGATGTTAAAAGCAAGAAAGACAAACACCAAAAGTCAGGCTCAAGTTCAAGCTCAAGCTCTGATTCAAGTTCAAGCGACTCTGAGAGAGAATGAAGATGATCGAAAGAATTGGTGGAAGAAAGTAGGGGAACCTTTTTTGGATTTTGTTTTTGGAGCTTTCGTTAACTTTATCGTGTCAATGAAATTGATCACGAGGAGTTCAAGTTGGTTTACTTTGTGTTTATTGTTTTAGTAGTTTGGCTTATCCATGGTTTGGAGTGCTGTGTGAAAATGATGGACTCCTTCAAGAATGAGTTTTGGTTTGATTTCTTGAAGCATTCTTTTCTTCTTTTCTTTTTTATTTCTATCTTTTCAGCAGTTTTGGAGATTGGTGGGAGAAAAGGTTTTGTTAACTTGTATATGGATTTTCCAATTTTTGGTATGAAACAGTTTCTGTTTGTAAACTGTTTCTGTGGAAGTAATGGCAAGACTCATTTCATTTCTTTTTGATGTTTTCCTCTCTTCTTTAGTTCTTTGTTGCTTGGTAAACTGTAGAAGAGTAGTACTCTAATAAGTATTAGGAGTGTATTTATTTGATAAGTATTCCAACATAGAAACCTGTAGCTCAGAAAGTTTCTTTTTCTCTTTTTCGCTCCAACTAATAAAACTGTCTAAAAGGTTAACTGGTAAATCCATATGAGAAAATTGCTGTCCCTCAGAATTTTGAATAAGTTATTAACAGGATAAAATGCATTAAATGATCATTTGGTTATTGGAATTAGAAATATAATGTTACTATAAACTTAAGTATGATTTAATAGTATTACTTTTGGTAGAATATTTCGTTTCTGGTACTACCGTAGAAGTAATACCAGTAATTTCATGTATATTATTTCAGAATCCAACCTCGGGTAATTTAAAAGAGAATTAACTTTACAACGGTAAGTACTAAGTTATCTCCACGTGAGCTCGAACCATGAAATCAGCCATTGATACTTGCATCAGGACAGGACAGGCGTCTACATTGCATCCATTGATGCCACCCTTGCGTTAACGTGGATGTTTCGTGCACCGAAATACATCTTTCTATTTTTTATTTACTTTTGAAAACAATACCAAACACACATATCCCATCTGAATATAATGGACTAAACATCCGACAAAAAAATTAACCCACCAAATAGTCTTGTGATTATTTAACCTTTGTATATAATCTCTATATATAATGATCCATGCATGGCTTTGTCCGGTAACCAAACAACTCCTAGCAGTGTCAAGTAAGAAAAAGATTTTCTAAACCCATTGAACCATTTCACCAAACATTGAAATATAAAATACATCAGCACTTGGTAGCAGTACATTGACCGTTTTACACACATTCAATAACTTGCTAATATCCTACATACACCATATCTTTCATTAGAATTACAACTTGGACACATAGTAAGTACAATAACAACCAAGATTCAGGGAAGGGATTTATGTGAACTTCCACAAAAAACGGCTGTTCTTCTGAGCCTATTCATCAACTTTCCTAAGAGCAATTGGTGTCATAGCTAGCGAGTCCCAACAACTCCGGACCTTCAAGTCGAGGATTGTGCTCAAAGCTGCAAATTAGGAGTTTAGGAAGCTCATCAGAGACAATCAACTAGTAAACAATCGTACAGAGGAAGCAGTAGGAGACGACCCCTAAATTAAGACACAAGAAGAATAACATGGTATAAAACTATTAACACAAAAAGCTACACAGGTAAGGCCCCACGTACGACACATGGGTACAACCAGTAAACAAGTACTTATCTTTTACTAAATGGAAAGGACAATTGCTTTCTGAAAAGATTATTCCATCTGCAGCATTATATGACAAAGACTTTATTGGTCAAACGACAGCTAGCAACATGCCTAGGAGATAACCGTAATTCATTTTGCATTTAATCTGCAAGCATCTACTAAGTAAGAGCTCTCAGTCCACCAAAAACAGTTCATATGTAAAGGACTGGTAGCTACAACTAGGGCGGCACTCCAATAAGCAATATTCTATTAGTCAATGAGCAGACAGTGTTCCATATTATTTACGCTGGCCTTTGGAACTGAAGATTGCAAAATGCTGCAGTTTTTATTCAAAAGAAATGTTGAAAGGATTTGGAATTCTAATTTCTATAGCTCGGTATTACTTATTAATAAGATTTTAACTATAAAAAAAATCTAATTTCTATAGTTATATGGTCAACGAAAAATTATTACGCTGTCAATTACATTTTTTTGGATATAGGTTTAGGAGGTTATGTGATGAGTGTACAAGTTCTATGGGCATCGCAAAAGTTGTCCATAACTCACACAAGAAGATCTCAAACCTAACACCCTTTTGAAACTGTATGAAAATAGTGCATGGCCATAGTGAAAAACGCAATTACTCAAACTTTGTTGCAGTGAATGGAAATCCATCAAATCTTGCAGAATTGTAACAGAACAAGGCAACTAAATCCAGTTTTATGCATCCAAAGGACAATACAGTGGTCCTTACAATTTAAACTTCAAAATTCGGAATCATGTCAACATTAGTGAGAACATCCATGATCCAACTAGGCCTTGAATCAGTTGTTTACAGAGAAATCAGACACTTAAAGAACTGACGGAATAAACAAAAGGCAAAAACGAACCATGAAGCACCTCAATTGATTTGAGTTGCAGTCTAATATGCATGTCTAGAAAACAAAATAAAAGTACAATTGGGCTTCCATTGGGCTTGAAGGAAATGGAGTCATAGGTATCTTGCGTATAACTTGAATTGATACCAACCACAATGCTAATTGAAATAATTGGAACTCTTGGAACTCCTTTTGGTTAACATACAGTCTTCAATTTTTTTTGATAAGTAATGATGATCAGTTACTTATGTACGCCAGCAAAGAGCTGGGGCATTACATCCTATAATTAGGTGTTATTTTAAGGCCTTTCAGGAAATCAATGAACTGTTCTAGGATAGGTCACATATCCAAATCCTTCCCTAAGTAAGTTTCCGTATTTGGAAAAAAAAGATCTGACGTTAATTCTTTCCAAAGTCATTCACCTAATCCTTCAATAAGTCTGAAACTGAAGCCCAAATTCAACTTAAGATGAAGAGAAATCAAGAAGATAGTCTTTTCTAAAAGTATACTTGATGGCGTAAAGTATACAGAGACGTGATTACTATTTGCACCATTGCTCCATATCTGTTCCTACAGTTCAATATTGTAAAAATACTCGTAGAATGTACAAAGAAATCTTACTTGTTCAGTGGAATATGCTCAAATGGACCAGAAGTAGGAATTGTTCCACACAAATTGTTATTTGAGACATCCCTGGAAGAAGCGCAAATAGTAAATAGTTTAAGAACTATTTTACATGAGAATAACGGTAATAACACAAGCAAAGAAATATGCACTTACACAACTTTCAGGCTAGAAACACTAGAAAGTTCTCTTGGGATTGGTCCAGTTAGCTGGTTATCATTCAGACGCCTGATAAGTTAGATAAGCAACTTTTCAGTCAACAGCAAAGGATTGTCCAGCAACAGATTCACTACAAGCACGAGTGCTCGGTTATATGCAACAAGGGGATAGGGGAGCTTTCACTCAAGACTTTACAAACTCATTTGAGGTCAAACTGAAACTAAATATTGGTCACAGACGAAAACGGAACTCTGCGAGTACCAAGTAACTGGTAGTAGCCTTCTTCCCCCCCTCCTTGATATGTAAAAAGTACTTATGACTGGAACAGAAGGAAACATCACAAAGGAGAACTTACAGGAAAACAAGATTTTTCAACTTTCCCAGTGAAGGGGGGATTGTCCCTGAAATATTGTTGTTGTACAGATCCAGACTGATAAGGCTCTTCAAGTTGCCAAGCTCTTTAGGGATGGTTCCCTGAATATTATTTTTGTAAAGCTCCCTGAAACAGCAAAACAATTACATCATATATATAAATTATAATTCGTTGAAAACCAATAGAATCATTGACTAGAAATGGCAAGTCAATTCAAGATTTAAAATAGTTACTCACAAATACTGTAGATGTTCCAGCTTTCCAAGTTCAGGTACCAAATGACCAGATAACTTTGAGTTGCCAAGGTCCCTGCAGAAACGTTACCACCCTGAGATACTTCAGAATTGTAATGAGTACGGGGCAAAAATAAAGCAAACCAAAGCAGTGCTCCGCTTCTGAATTTCTCCACTCTTTTTCAGGCAAACATTTAAGAGAAAAAGGGTGTGAGGAATAAAAGGAAGTTTCTCCCATTATCCTGGCGGAGAATAACTAGGAGACATGTAATTTTAACCTTAAGGAAGGACCAGTTGATTGCACACGAGTCATACCTAATTAGAAAGGACTTCTTTCTTTGACGCTACTATTACTCGGTATAAATATAACTACTTCAGGTTTGCAAATTGACATGAATCTTTGTACACAAGAAACGTCAGGCTGAGCATCTCAAGTTTTCCAATGTATGAGTCTGAAACTTAGTTTCTCTCTCGACCAAGTCATCATGTTTAAGAAGATATAATAAAGTTCTCCTGCATCTCAAAAAACTAGGTTTCTGTCTTATTCGTATTTAGAAATCTTCGGTTATCGATAAGGAGTCCAATCAACATACAACTCCAACCAGTAACACCTAGGTGTTCCATAATCACCTAACAACCAGATATGCAACTCTAAGTCATACAATCTATCATAAACATTTTTTTTAAGTATAATATATCAAAAACATCCAAAGTTTTGCCAATTAAATTATCATTTGACAAAAAAAAATGTCAGAAAATGGCCATGCTTGAACCGAGATTTCTCAAAACTTCAGTAAGGCACCCTTATTGAACCGCTGCCGCCAATCAACTACCTTTAAAGTACAAGGATTTTACACACTTTTTTTTATGAAGTAAAAGTAAGAGGCATATTAATAGCAAACGCATCCAGAAGATACATGGATAATAAAACAAAGAAGAAGGATTGTACACACTTCAAAACAAACAAATCACTTGAACTCTACAAAAGGTGCACATCCACGAGAAATCAGAAACACAAGAAAGACAAAGATCATTAAAAAATCCCACGTCTCCATCCTTCACATATAGATCATAGACATGTCAAGATAAGATCCTCGAGTAAGTGAAACTCAAGTAAATACCGACACCCTATTCACCTTTTAGAAAAAAGAATCACTTTGCTGCTAATTTCAAAACAAAGACTTGTTAGCTAGGAAGTCAAGTGAAAGCTTAAGCTTTTAACAAATAAATCAAATTCAAATTTAGCAACTAACCAACAACAACCACCATCTCAATCTCAAAACTAATTGAGATGGCTTACAAACCCTCTATATAAATTCCACTCCAATTGGACCTATTTCACTCAAATACTCAATAATTTGTCTAATTAAAAATAAATGATTATCGTATTTTAAATCTCAGGCTTATCACTAAACTAAACTACCATACAAATCTCTAACCAGAGCAAAATAATAACTACTAAATTCAGCCTCTATGAGCAAATTAAACCAAATTTAGACTATGTATCCATATATGCCAAAAAATCTTTTTTCAAAATTTGTGTCTTTCTCAAAAAAATAAAAACTGTGTGTTCTAATATACACATACACACAAAAAAAATATCTACTGTAAATTATGTATTAGGCTGCATCCTCTCTGAACTCAGTGACGCTTAGATCAGTCCCTCGGCAAACACAAACATATAAATCGACTGATCAAATAATAGCACACACAAAGGAAGTAAAAAAAAGGAAATTTTGAGACATACACACGAGTGACGTGGTTATCGCCGTTGCAAGTAACATGAAACCAAGTACAAGGGTTAACAAGATTCGGATCCCAGCTCTGGAGCACGTTATCCGGGTCGGATAAGCTCCGACGGAGGGCGTACAAAGCATCCCCTTCTGAATTTCCCCTAACACTAACAGCTAGAGCAAGTACAATTACCAAAAAGCCCAAAGTCTGGGTTTCAATAAAAGCTGCCATGGTTCTTTCTAACCCAGAAGCTGAAAATTTTGGAGGGTTTGGTTAGATTTTGAGGTGAGATAATTTGTAGGGAGCAGACCCAGATGAAGAAGAAGAAAAAGGGAAAGGAAGACTGGAAGAAATGAAGAAAGAGGGGAGTAAAGGATCGGTTTTGGGAATGACAGCGAAAGGGGGAAAAGCTGGGTGGGGTGAGGGTGAGGGTGAGGGTGAGGGTGGGGGTGGGTGCGGTAGGGAATCTTTTCTTCTCTCCACTTAACTTTCTTTTATAATTGCAAAATAGCCACATATAAAACGCAATTACGATTTATAACTCGCAAACTGCTTATGCGATATATAAGTCTCGTTGATACGATTTGTCAGTTATGGTAGAAATATAAATTATGTCTCTGCTTTGCTGTTTGCAATTTTTATTGGGACCATTTCTGTAGTATTTCCAAAATGCAATTTAAATTTTTAAAATTAGATTTTATCTAATGTCAAGATGTATATAGATCGTATTTCACATATATGTTTTTGCATATTTTTGGATTCATAAAATTTATGTGCAATTTTCAGCTAAGAATTGTATATTTTGGAAAGGAAAAAAAAGCTTTAACTTATATTTCTCTTGTTTGCAACAAATTATTCGTGATGCAAAAATAAATCGTAACCACAATATAAATATGAAGAAACATAATACTCCATTATTCATAAAAAGATGCGGGTGCAATTCTGTTTATTACCTTGATTCTTTTATCCTGATTATCTTCGTGATTCGAGGGCTAGAACAGCGTGTTTCTCGAATGTAGGATGGTGCGGGCTTTCATGGATTTATTTGATATCCATGAAGTATGTTGTGAATCTTCTTGAAGTATTTGATTATCAGAAATTATCCGGTCACGTCTTGATCTCTTTGTGAATATCCCGTGAGTTTATGAGATTTTTCGAGATGATCTCCTTTTTTGAAATATTTTTTAAAGGATTATGAAACCCTTTTTATAGGAGTGACCTAGGATTTTGGTAGAGTAGTCTTCAAGCGATATTGACAAACTCCTAGAGTTTCAAAAACTCTTATAGTACCTTAAATTTAGGATTTAGTTTGATCCATTAAAATTTCGATGTCTACACCTCTATTTACTTTTTACTAATATGTGTAATTGTTTTGAAGATTTTTTTTTTAATAATCTGGTATGAATTTACACCCCATTAATTCAAAGTGTATATTTCTTGAGGAAGAGCCCCTACCCAAAAAATTCTTCATTTTTAGTGTTCGAGTTTGAGAATTCCGAGTAAGAACAAATGGATCTTATTTATTCTTCCAGTATTCTCCTTGATGGTATTTTGAAATATTATTTTAATAGCAGGTGAATTTTGTTTCTTAAATAAAAATCTCGAGTTTTTGAGTATAAAAAAAATTTCGGAAATAAAATATTTTATCACCTTAATATTTTCTCAACTTGAATATTAATAATCTGAACAAGTGACTTCCGAGTACGACGAAATACGAAAAAAAAAATAAAAATAATCAAGACTCAATTCTGAGCGGGTCGATTATATATATGTCACGACCCAAAATCCATTAAGGATCGTGATGACGCCGGACATTACTGTCATGCAAGCTAACACCAAAAAGTTAATTAAATTCTCATTTTAGGATTTGTTGGAAACATTTCTTGTATACACTAAACAATAAATAATGAAATTCAATGAAATAAGATGATGTCTTTAACAAACTTAATATTGAACGACTCCATAATCATCCCAGAATCCGGTGTCACAAGTGCATGAACTATTTTAGGGAAACCAAATGAAGTACAATAATTGTCCGGAATATAAATTTGGACATAGGGTAAATACTATATACTGGAAGAGACTATGCGGGTTGCGGGTCGCCTCAAGAGATACAGCTCATCTAAGTCTCTGTATCATCCATGTTGCTACGCCTATTAGGCCGGTAGAGGTACATGTGCATGTGCAACAAAAATGCACAACAAGTATAGTATGAATACAAAAATAACGTGTACTTAATAAGTATCCCGTCTAATCTCAACACCCATGAATTTCAAGGCAAGCAATACAAGCATGTGCAAATCATGCCGAGGTCGTACATCCCAATCCAACAAATATTTAAACTGTGCACTATGAGAAGGTCGAATGTGTAACGACCCGGCCCGTCGTTACGGGAATTACCACCTTGTTACCTTGCATTTACATATTTTATGCTTTTATATCGGTATTAGAGTATATCAGGTGAGTTAGGAGTGATTCGGGTTGAAAATGAAGCAAATAGCATGTTTGAAGGAAGCTTGAATATGGGAAGTCAACCTAGAGTTGACTATTGAGTTAGAGTGCTCGGAATCGGATTCTGATGATTCGACTAGTTTCAGGGGATCATTTATGGCTTAGGAGAGCAATCAGAATCGAATTCGGAGGTCCGGTGTAGTTTTAGGCTTGAATTGGCTAAGGTTGAATTTTGGCGAAATTCGAACGGTAGGTGAGATTTTGATTCGGGGCTCGGAATGGAATTCCGATAATTTCTGTAGCTTTGTTATGTGATTTTGGATATGTCTGCAAATTTTCAGGTCATTCGGACGTCGTTTGATCGAGTTTTGGATTGAATGTTAGTTTCGGAAGTTTTGAAGGAACTTAGGCTTGAATCCGTGTAAAAATGGTGATTTTGATGTTTAGAATGATGTTTTTATGATTGGAATAAGTCCGTATCATATTTTGGAGTATGTTGGTGGTTTTCGTTGGGGGTCCTGGGGGCCTCGGGATGGATTCGGACCATCAACCGGGCACTTTAGACTTTGAGAAAACTGCAGAAAAATTGCAGGTTGTGCAACAGGCCTTAAGCCTTCGCGTTCGCGTGGCCCAGGTCGCGTTCGCGAAGGCAGGGCTGGCTAAGCCATCGCGTTCGCGATGAGGATGTCGCGTTCGCGTAGGCCAAGATGGGTTGAGCTTCGCGTTCGCGTCCCTGGAGGTCGCGTTCGGGTAGGAGCGTGAGGAAGTGCATCGCGTTCGCGTGAGGGGGCGACGCGAACGCGTAGAAGGAAAGCTGGGCGGCTCGGAACTTGTTCATCGCGAACGCGTGGGAGGCGTCGCGTTCGCGAAGAGTAAAATGGAGCTGGGCATCGCGAACACGTGGGAGGTCACGCGAACGCGTAGGGCAATGGGGTCTGGCAGTGAAATTAAATTGCAGAACCAGTGTAGTTGCGGGTTCATTCACCCAAAACACAATTTGGAGCCCTATAGAGAAGAACTCACGGGAAAACACTGGGATTTCATCGGGTAATCATCGGAGGTAAGATTCTTGACTCAAAAACATAATTTTATGGTAGAACTAACATCAATCTTCATGAATTTGGGTAGAAATTGTGAAGGATTGTGGCCTAGAAATTGAAAACGAAAATTTGGGTTTTGAAAGGCCAATCGAACTCCGATTTCGATAAATTTTATATGTACGGACTCGTGGCGAGACGAGGATCGCGTTGGTACTAATTTCGGAATTTTCCGAGCAGTGGGTCCGGGGTCGGGTTTTACCAACTTAGTGTATTTATGCGAATTTCATGTAAATTGAAATGGGTTATGATTCTTTGACCCGTATTTGATATAATTATTGTGGTTTGACTAGATTCTACGCATGAGACAGCGAGTTTCAAAGGAAAAGGCATCGCGGACGAGTCTACGGCCGGCTAGAGGTGAGTAGTTTGTGTATATGGTAGGCTGAGGGTTCGAAACCCCGGCTTAGCACATTGTGACGCTAGTAGGGCGTGGCTCGCACCCCGTGGCATGTGCGGGGATTGATTGTGACTGGGGATTGAGACTTGGTCCATCCCGGATATGAAGAATATGCTATTAGTGATGGAAAAACACAGTGTTTGACATATTTGTGGGCTGTAAGCCTTGTTTGGGGCCTTGTGCCGACCTGTAGTATCCCTAGCGGATAGTATATATGTGATAGCTATACTTGCTTAATCACTAATCTCAGTCCTGGTTTTGATATCACAGTATTGAAATGCTAAGTCACATGTTTTGGGAAAATTAAGTAAGAATCAAAGTATTTTCATAATTAATGAAAGGGAACTTGGAATTAAATAATTTAAGCTGTTGTGTGACTTATATGATTGTTGTGTACTGAGGATGGATCGGGCTGCACGCCGCAGCGGTTGTTATGATATGAGGATCGGGCTGCACGCCGCAGCGGTATTGCGCTTGGGCTGTAGGAGCCCCTCCGGAGTCTGTACACACCCCTAGTGAGCGCCGTCGACGTTAAATGGATCAGGCTACACGCCGTAGCGGTTATGTGCCTTGCATTGCATCTTTATCTGTTGAGTTACTCTGTGGTAGCTGTATTGTACTGTTGATACTAGTTCGTAGGAAGTTCGGACTGTAGTTTAGCTTCATATTGTGGTATTCTGTGGACTTCCTACTTTTAGCTGCTTTATATATATTTATTACTCACTAAGTACTTAGTACCCACCCCTACCCCCTGCTCCTTTGTGTGCAGATTCAGGTACTCAGAAGAAGTAGACGAGCACTCCAGCTTTCACACAGCCATATCGAGCTGCTGAGGTAGCTGCCGGCGTTCGCAGAACCTAGCTTCTCCTCTCTTTTCAGTTGTTATTTTATATTCAGACTTGAGTACTTCCATACAGTATTCTCTACTTTTGTTGAGTTTTGTTAGAGGCTCTAGACTTGTGACTCCAGATCTTTGGGAGTGTCAGTTATTTTCGCACCTCTCAGTATTTTATTCGTATTATTATTATTGGAGTTTCTATGACTCATATATTCTTCTTGAGTTGTCCATTTGGGACTGATATTATTGGTGATAAACATTTGTTGGTCTTGCTGGCCTAGCTTGATTGTTGGGCACCATCACGACCGGATTTGGGTCGTGACAGAATGGCGCAAACCATAGATGCATCTATTTAATCTACCGAGGCGTTTGGCCCGTTCCATAATAGATAAACACATTCAAACAGTCAAATCAAGAATTCATCAAGGAGCAATTATTCAGGAAAATGCAATTTTCTCTTTTAAAAGTCAAGAAATGATGTCTATCCTTTTAGAAATTTTTTTATACGTTTAATATGTTTTAAGCATTTTTAAGTTGACAACAAGGTTGCAAATATTACAAGTAAAACATGCGTTTGGCCCTAGACTACCCGGACTTAAGCATAATAGTAGCTACATACGGACTCTCGTCACCTTGTGTGTACGTAGCCCCCAAAATAGGAGCATATATCCAATTAATTCACTTATGGGGAAAATTTCCTCTTACAAGGTTAGAAAGGAGACTCACCTCTCTCTAAAGTTTCATAATCGATATTCCACACCCTTCCGAATACTCAAATCGATGCATAACGCTCCAAAACTAATCAACAATTATGTAAACGCATTAATATATGCTAAATTACACATAATAATCCAATTTATAACAATTCCTCACCCGGTCAAAAAGTTCACAAAATCTCCCCCACGGTCACGCCCCGAATTCCAAAATTTTTTGAAGATAAAATTTGTCCACAATCTCACGAACTCAAATATATAATTTACTCTCAATGCCTTGACCAAAATCATGGTCAAAATCCAAAGATACCAATATTCTAGATTTTCCTCAATCACCAAAATTTTCATCAATTTTCATGCTAAAATCTATGCACAAGCAATGTATTTAACTCAAGATAGGTAAAGAAAGCTTACCTTGTTATTGATGATGAAAACTCTCACTTGAAGCTCTCCAAAAATCGTTTAAACAAGAGTGAATGGAAGTAATGGGCCAAACTCCCGATTTAAGAACCTCACTACCTCCAGCATTTTCGCACATGCGGTCACTTGATCACTTCTGCGGTCCCGCAGGTGCAGCCCCACTACCGCTTCTGCGGTTTCTCACAAGGCTGCCATTTTCGCTTCTACGCCCCGTCTACTACAGGTGCGGTCTCGCATCTGCAGCTACATGACAACATTTGCGGTCTCTTCACTTCTAGCCTAATACCACATTTGCGTCCCTCATGGCCGCTTCTGCAGCTCCGCACCTGCGGCCCAAGCCTCGTAGGTGCGGTTACACCAGAAGGCAATTGTTTTTACTTATTCTTCAAATTTCAAAATTGATCCGTTAATTACCTGAAATTCACCCGAGGACCCCGAAACTTTGTCCAATCATACCAACCAATTTCAAAACATAATGCATACTTGCTTGAGGCCTCAAATCACATCAAACCATGCTTAAACCATGAATCGCCTTCCAATTCAAGCTTAATGAACTTTAGAACTTCAAACTTCAACATTCAATGCTGAAACCTATCAAATCTCAACTGATTGACCTCAAATTTTGCACACAAGTTATATTCGACATTACGAACCTACTCCAACTTCCGGAATCATAATCCAACCCTAATATCAAAAGTCCACCATTGGTCAAACTTCTCAAAAACCTTCAAATTACTAACTTTAGCCAAATGACTCCAAAATGACCTATGGGCCTCCAAATCCACTTCCGATTGCTCTCCAAATACCAGAATCACCATACAAAGTTGTTCTCAGGCTCGAAATCTCAAATGGACATTCATAACACCGAAATGCACTTCAACTCAAACTTATGAAATTTTTTCAAATATGCTAACTTTCACAATAGGCACGGAAATGCTCCTGGGTCATCTAAAATCCAATCCGGACATACGCCCAAGTCCAAAGTCCGCATATGAAACTGCTGAAACCTTCAAATCCCTATTCTGAGGTCGTTTACTCAAAAATTCAATTTTAGTCAATTCTTTCCGCTTAAAGCTTCCGAATTGAGAACTTTCTTTCCAAATCAACTTCGAACTTCCCGAAATTTATTTCCGACCATGAGTACAAGTCATAATACCTGATGTGAAGCTGCTCATGGCCTTAAACAGCCGAACGACGTGCTATAGCTCAAAACGACCAGTTGAGTCGTTACACTATAAATCTTCAATATTTTTTATTCAATTTCAACTCTTTCATTCTAATAACAGCGAAAATATATTACGTTGACGGTCTAAAGAAGATTGCAAGGATTCAAGCATAACTCATAACTGAATTTCGTAAAAATAGAAATGGCTAGCCAGTTTTCGGACTGGTCATTAAAAAATCGCCAGCATTTGCAAATTCATTGAAAAATAGCCACTATTTTGCTGCAACATGAACCTGTCCAGCATAATATAATGGAGATTGGAGCACAAGTGTATGAACCTCAGCATATTATGTTGTGCTGGAACTCTAGTATATTATGCTGGAGTTCTAGTATGCTTATGTTGGAATCTATTATAATATACTGGAGTTCAAACATAAGTATATTATGCTGGAATTTTTTTCGGATTTTGAACAGTATTTTCGTTCAGATTTATCTTTACATGAAAAATAGCTAAATTTCAATTACTTTTGAAATTGTGGCTATTTTTAAACGACCACTAGTAAATCTAGCTATTTTTGAATTTCTCCCTTGAATTTCTCAATTTTTTGAAATGCAGTTTACATAAGTTGGAAAGTAATAGGAAGAAAGAGTAGTTTATAATTCCTGTTAGCTGTTCCATAATGTTAAATAGAATTTATTTTTTATTCATATTTGCTAAAGTTACATTTGTCTAATTATACTATTCAAATCTCAAATTAATCAAAAAGTTACTATAACTAGGTGACATTTATTTAAACAAACTAGAGTATGATTTATACCCAATATATTTTCTAATATAGACAAATAAAATTATGGATTTAAGGGGAAAGGATCATTAGAATGTCAGTACAAGAAATGAGTAAGATTATAATTGGTGATAGTAAAAATAAAGTTTGCTAATGTGATCCGGAGAAGGACCAATCATTACTTTTCTTATGTCAATTATCTCTAAAGAGACAGAGAATTATAGCCACCTGCCTGTTCCCCATTTTAATTAAAAAGTAACGAAAATTAATTTAGAGTATATTTTAATAAATTATTTGAAGATAGATGTTGCATTACGTCGTACAACAACAACAACAACAACAAAGTCAGTTTAATCTCATAACTGGGATCTGGGAAAGCTAATGTATACGCAGACCTTATCATTAACCTATAA
Source organism: Nicotiana noctiflora (assembly GCA_032618575.1). Classification (NCBI taxonomy): domain Eukaryota; kingdom Viridiplantae; phylum Streptophyta; class Magnoliopsida; order Solanales; family Solanaceae; genus Nicotiana; species Nicotiana noctiflora. The sequence goes on along the minus strand of JASVEL010009482.1, from coordinate 355,628 downwards.
AAGTATAAATGTTTTCGATAGTCATCAGCTTGAGGTACGGTAAAATAAAGCAACAAGCAATAGCATCAGCAATATAATAGAATAATTGAACCGAATAACATAACAAGTAATAAAGACGCAAGAATAAGTGAACACACGAATAGTACCAGGAATAAGAGAATACAGGAATATTACAAGTAATACTGGAAGTCTATGAGAAACTCACGGCTGCCCGTTACCTATCAGCCTACCACTTTAATCCTCGACCTCCACACCTCATATCGTGGGTCATGTCCTCGGTAAGGTGAAGCAATGACATGTCCTGCCCACTTAGTTATCCTCAATACTTCTTTGGCCTACCCCTATCCTTCATTAGACCTGACATGGTCAACCTATCACACCTTATAACCGGAGCATCTATTTTCTCTCCTCTTCACATGGCTGAACCATCGCAGCCTCGATTCCATCATCTTGTCCTCCACAAAGACCACTCACACATTGTCCTTAATTAATAACTTCATTCATAATCTTGTCTTTCCAGATATGCCCACGTATCCATATCAACATTCTCATTTCAGCTACTTTTATCTTCTGGACATGAAATTTCTTGACAAGCCAACACTAAGCCTCATACAACATAGTCGGTCTAACTTGCACATATAATTTATTATAGTAACTTGTACACGTTCTCCAATTAGACATCGTAGAAGTTAAAATACAAATAAAATTATAAAAAGCTTGTTTGAAGAGTATTTCAAGAAATATAATGAATTTTCCTCTTAGATTTTTACCAATTTTTTGTCACATGGAATATATATGCAAATAAATTTTTAATTTCAAAGTAACAACTTTTAATTTTATTCGATACGTATTTTCCAAATTTCAACCAACTATTGTTCAAATGTGAATTTAAAATGATTTTGTAACTTTTTAAGATGCTTGCCCAAAGAAAAGATATACACTTTTCATTTATCTGATATTTGTATTGGTGGGAAATTAATTAATTATAATATAAAAATAAAAGTAAAAAGGTATAGTACCCTAAGCACTACGTTATACTGTTTATGATTTGAAAGCATATTAGTTAGTGTTTTGGCTTTTTCCTTGGATTAGTGGGTTTGGAAGACCGAATCGTGTTGGCTTTTTTGCTAAGTCAACTTTGATATTAATATATTTTGTGCTTCTTTCCAAAATTCATGTTTCCTTTTCTTTAACGTGTTTTCTAATGTCATCAAATTAAACTCGTCAATCTGTCAACCTACGTACTACACTAGTCGTATTTATTTTCTTGGTCCAATTTGGAGGCCATGAGAGGGTCAACAAAGCATCTATCAAATTTCCATCATAAAAAGTGAAGACCATAGATTTGAATTTTGTTTAGTGGTAGGTTCCTTAAAAGATGTTTTTTACTTTATCAATCGGTATTCGAAATTTGTTGGTCCGACTAATCTAAGTTTGAGTCGCATATGGCTTAAAAAGGGAAAGCTCCCTATCAAAAGATCTCTCATTGAGGGTAGAGGTGTATTTAGGTTAAGGGTATGAGTTCAGGTGAAAGCATGCTCCTCTCCTTAAAGCATGTATAACAATATTATATTTTTTTAAAATTATTAAATATATGTGTGTGCACCGTAATTAAAGATTGAAAATTTTAACTCATACATCAAAGGTATACAACATATTTATTATAAATCAAAATTACTTTAAAATATTATTTTTTATAGCTACCTTTTATATTTTATAGTTAAATGGTATTTATGGTGTATACTACCATTGAGACATGAAATACGATATTTATGTTTTTCCTCTCTCTTTCTTTTAATTAACACAAGATTCTCTCTCAAATTTCTTCTTCTTTCTCTCTCTACGAGCAACTCGAACCCTAGTATTGATTGCCGACGAGAAATAAGAATCTCTCTTTTCTCGAGGACACGCCCTAGTATTGATGGCTGACGAGATATTAGAATAGAGTAGAAGGCATCCAAGAAACAGAAAAGAGTGAACTTTTCGAACTGAAAGTAGCAATGTGATGAACTCGTATGATAAATTTGTGTAACGATCCAACGAACTATCTTCTCTTCTTGGCCAAAAAACGCCATCTCTAGCGAACTTCTTCTCTTCTTTGCTATTTAGTCACATACAATGATACAATGCATTGTACACTCAAACACATTGTATTTTCATATAAATACATTCTTTTTTTGCTTGTATTTATGTATTTCAAATATTTGTACTTTTTTATAACTGAATACACTTGTATTCATGCATAATGTACACAGAATATGCATAAATACATAATATAAATATTAAGAATCACTTAATACAAACATTAAAATAGAACATGATATAAATATTGAACATATTTAATTTTAAAATATTACAAAATTAATATAGTGAAATAGAACCAATATAATAAAGTAATAACATTATTATGAATGACGAAAAAACTGTTAATACAAATATATTTGAATACATTCAATATAAAACAACAATACAGTAAATATATACATTGAATATAATGAATGCAACGTTAACAACAACAACAACCAGTATAATCCCACAAGTGGGGTCTGGGGAGGGTAATATGTACGCAGGCCTCACCCCTACCCGGGGGGCAGAGAGGCTGTTTCCAGGAGACCCTCGGCTCAAGACATCAACAAAAGACGATAATTAGTACTATCAATAGACTCATATTAAAATAACATAAAATAACAACATAACACAAAATAATAAAGTAGCAGCAGTATAAGAAATATAAGAAATACGAAATAGATGAAATGTATACTAATATCCAATAAATAACTCCATGTATTGATCCGTAACCTCCTACGATTACCTCCTAACTAGCTAATATCACTCTAGTGCGCTGTGGAATTATCCACAACTTTCCCCTAACCTACAACTTTAATGTTCGACTTCCACAATCCCCTATCAAGGGCCATGTCCTCAGTAATCCTAAGACGCGCTAAGTCCTGCCTTATCACCTCTCCCCAATACTTCTTAGGTCTTCCTCTACCTCTTCTCATGCCCACCACAGCCAGTCGCTCACACCTTCTCACCGGTGCATCAATGCTCCTCCTCCGAATGTGCCCGAACCATCTGAGTCTTGTTTCTCGCATCTTGTCCTCTATGGGGGCCACACCCACCTTCTCTCTAATATATTCATTTCTAATCTTATCCATCCTTGTATGCCCGCACATCCACCTCAACATCCTCATCTCTGCTACTTTCATCTTCTGGGTGTGTGAGTTCTTAACCGACCAACACTCGGTCCCATACATCATTGCAGGCCTAACCACTGCTTTATAAAACTTACCTTTTAGTAAAGGTGGAACTTTCTTGTCACACAAGACTCCCGTCGCTAACCTCCACTTCATCCAACCCACCCCTATACGATGTGTGACATCCTCGTCGATCTCCCCGATCCCCTCAATAACTGACCCTAGGTACTTGAAACTACTTTTCTTAGGGATGATTTGAGAGTCAAGTCTCACTTCCACTCCCGTTTCCGTCGGCCCCGCCCCAAACTTGCACTCGAGGTATTCCGTCTTTGTCCTGCTCAACCTGAATCCTTTAGACTCAAGGGCATTCCTCCAAACCTCTAGCCTTTCGTTTACCCCGCGTCGTGTTTCGTCAATCAGGACTATATCATCGGCAAATAGCATGCACAATGGAACCTCCCCTTGAATATGATGTGTTATGGCATCCATCACCAGGGCAAATAGGAAAGGGCTGAGTGCCGACCCTTGGTGCAACCCCGTAACAACTGGAAAATGCTCGGAATCGCCTCCTATTGTCCTAACCCGAGTCTTAGCTCCTTCATACATGTCTCTAATCACCCTAATGTAGGCTACCGGAACCCCTTTAACCTCTAAGCAGCTCCATAAGACCTCCCTAGGAACCCTGTCATACGCTTTCTCTAGATCAATAAACACCATGTGAAGATCCTTCTTCTTATCCCTGTACTGTTCTGCCATCCTCCTAATAAGATGGATAGCTTCTGTGGTAGATCGCCCCGGCATAAATCCGAACTGGTTGTCCGAGATAGACACCATCCTTCCCACTCTCATCTCTACCACACTAACAAAAATATTGAAACACACTAAATACAATAGTTATATACAATTGAGAAATCATTCTAATTAATTGGCTTGATAATGAAGCCTGTTAGAATTGATTTTGTGGAGTTATCTTAGGAGTGTATTACGCTAATTGATATTATTTTTGTTATTAGACAGCTGGACATACCTATTTTTAAGGTGATTGTTGTTACTCTATTCATGAATATATGACGCGAATACATGTGAATGCATTCGTGTACAACTGACTGCCCTGATTTTAAGCACTTTTTGATGCTGTATTCATGAATACAGCAGTGCGAATACACTATTGTAACAACTGAATAGTAGCTATAGGAAGTAATTGTGTATATGGTAGCAATAGGAAGTTAATAGCCACTAAACTAGCGGTTTATGAAAATTCCTCTTAAAGATTCCTACGGTCCAATAATTAGTAGGTGCACAATCCAATTCATATGGTCTTATTTTCGGTATGGAGTATATATATATAAATGTAAAAATTACTAAAATTTCAAAAAGAATATGATTATAAACCTACAATTTTAAAGAAAAAATGAATTCATGATAAAAGACGTAAAGTTAAACTCGTTAAATATAAATTCTAGATTCATTAATACACTCGTCATTTTGAAATCCTAAATCCACTTTCTTAGAGTGAAGAATCTTATCAATCTCACCACTAGTATCCGAATTTTTTTCCTTTTTTAAAAAGTAATAAGTGACTTATTGGTGAAGAAATACTAGTAAGCTTGAATACATCGCTATTTCCCACTGAAGGAGACTTCTATCCCATAGAGAATTATAAGCTGTCTATATGCCAAGAAATTAAACATTCATTTTGCCTCTCCCAGCTTGTCTACATCAATTTATTATTTTTTGAATATAAATCGAGATTATTTGATTATAAGTTCATAAATTAAAATATTAATCTCTACTCGTAATGCCAAACTTAATTCATTCATTAAGTGCAAAAAATTATCTGTGTAATGCTGTAGATAATCTTCACACAAAGTCTATATGTTCACTATGAATTTAATAAAAAGATTAAGGGAGAAAGACATAAAGAGATTAACAAACGTAATATATAAGAGGAGGCTTTCCAACTAACATTACCAACAAATACATCAAACTTATTTAGTTAAAAATAAACATTTGACTACGTTATAGATATTCTGAATTGTGACTGGCTTTATTGATACAGTAGAAAGACAAAATACATGTTTTGATGTCTTATTTCGTCAAGCAATATGAGAAGTGGATTGGAAGAAACTCTATTCTAAATTAGGCAAGTTATACATTTGCTCTATCCCCAAAAAAAATGACATTGGCTACCCAATAAATTATATAAAATAAATTTTTTTGTATATCATATACTATTAATATACAAAAAAATATACATTTTGCCGGTTATGTTTTGTTTTGAGAAGCTATATTGGGAGTCGAGGATCTATCGAAAACAGTTTTTCTACCTTCTTAAACTAAAATGTTCATCAACATTACCCTTCTCAAACCCCACTTGTGAAATTTTATTGGGTTTGTTGTTATTTGTATACGGTGTAGTTTTCCCTTCTAAACTATCACTGTTACTATTTACTAGCTAGTACATGCAAATCTAAAATTGTAAGTTAATGCGGAGTACTGTTGTATTCATTATTAATTTATGAAAGAGAAAATTTCACTTTATACCCATTAATTCTAAACTATTTAACCTTTAATGCCTAAGCCCAAACTATATATTCCAAACTATTTACCCGCCTATTTACCCTTTAATCGCGGAGGCGCATGTCACTTTCATAAGCGAGAGAGTTGACGGCGTCTTTTTGGTGAGTTGAGCAGCTTTGTCACATTGCAAATTTTTGGTGTTGATCTAGTGGGAAGTAAGGAGCAAATACGCATTTTGGCCGGCATTTTCGACGTAGGAATTTACATGCTGCACATGGTGAGTAGGATGATAATGAAGATGAAGAAGATGAAGCCATTAACAAGTATTATAGCTAGTTGACACAAACAATTCTCTTCTTGAAGGTTTATTGTTTGATTTGATGTGTTGCTATAAAATATTGCTTATAATATCTTCAAGTAAGCTTCCCAGTTGGGCTTGGAAGCTCAATTTTATTTTTGAAGATTTCTTATTAGATTCAAAGTGGGTGCTGTTAAATATTGCTTATAGTACCTTCTGGAAGTTTATACTGAAATTTGATAGTGTTTTGAGCTGATTTGAGATGATTGAGGTCGAAATTTTCAGTTGAAAATCGAAAAATAACACGGCTACAATATACCGCTATGATATACAATATGTTGTATGAGTATATAGCTATATTGCAACATTATACTATTATAGTTTACAAAACAGTACACCACTATATACTATAGGAGTATATAGTTATGTTACAATAGTATACTATTATAGTATACAATATATTATTATGGTATACTGTAATATGCAAGATACCGTAACAATATGCAATAACAGCTTACAATATACTATAATAGTATACTTGTTACCCGTAAATTCATTTATCTTTTCCCTTGTAATTTGTCTTCAACTTTTACCCAGCATGAGGGGTAAATCGAAAATGCGAAAAAAATATAGTATGCTATATGATGTAGCGGTATACTCTTACAATTAGATCCTTTTAGAATTTTTGATTTTTTTTTTGACAACTGATATTATTTCAGTTTAATAATTGAATTAGAATTTTTTTAACACTTTGCGTACAATTGTATACCATGTTGGTATAGCTATATATTATATTAGTATCATATGTTAGTTAATATTTTAAACTATATTTAATTGGTGCACAATTTGATTTTTCTTTAGTAATAATAAAAAATAGTGAAAACAGTAAATGAAATTATGAAGAGAAAAAGAATATAAAAACAGAAGTTTAATGAAATTAGAAAAGGAAAAGGGAAAAAATAAGATGAAAACTAGAGGAAAAAAAAAAGAAACATAAAAATAAAAAAGAATTGGAGAATAAAGAAAAAATTTCCCACAAAAACTATTATGGGTAGGAAATATAATTAGTTTATGGGTAGAAAAACAAATAGATAGATAAGAATAAAGAATTTTATTTTTGTGAGTAACTGTGTCAAATTCGTGTATGAAACTAGAATTGGACTAGTATCAATATGTACTGTTTAAGATATAATCAACAATATTTATATAATTAGAAGTTCAAAACAGTATTTAGAGTCATGGGCTGGTTTTGCAAACTCAGTATTTGTTTTAAGATAGTACGAGCAAGTCAGTTTTCGGACCGTTAATAAAAAAATAGTCAACATTTGCTAAGTCATTCAAAAATAACCATTATTTTATGTGGACAAAAAATTCGAACAAAACCCTAACTAGAATTCGAAAAGTTATAGCATAATATATTGAATTATGAAGGTCCAACGTATAAAATTGTAGCATATCTCATATGTAAAATTCCAGTACATTATGTTAGAATTTTTCGGGGTTTTAAGGGTATTTTTATTTAAATTTTATGGCTAAAATTTTATTACTTTTAAAAAATGGCTGAGATAGCTACTATTTAGACATTATTAAAATTAATATAAAAATACTTTTCGCCTTTCTTCCATTGCTTTTCTTCCAGAACCCTCGCTTTTCTCTGAATTGAATACATTGGCTCTGATTTCTTAGTTTTACAACTTGCATTTTGTTTTGGATCACAGACTTGCTGAAGCAGATAAAACAAAAAACACTCGCACAAAAACAAAAACGAGCAATCCGCATATCATGTTTCTTTGAAACTTAATTTTATTGCAGAATTAACATCCGATACTTTACCTTTTGGAGTAGAACTTGCTTTTTAACAATGCATTAAACATTGTTTATTTTTGAGTATAAACAATATTTATACTGAACTCACAGGTAATCATCTTGAACTTAGAATTCCAAGTTCAAAAACTACAGACATGTAGTCCTAAACTTAAAATTATAGGTTCAAAAGTTTAGGATATGTAATCCGGAACTTAGAATTACAAGCTCAAAAACTAGGACAAGTAATCCTAAACTTAGATTTACAAGCTTATAAATTAAGGACAAGTAATTAAGAGAGGAACTTATAATTACAAGCTCATAATACAAGTAATTAAAGGAGGATAGTTAAACTTATCGTTGTGACTTCCTCTCTTTTTCCCCACGGGAAAGAGGGATGTCAATTAGATTTATACTGCCAAATATAGCATCCAAACTGAGTTTAAATAGAAGCAACATGGAACAAAAATCTCAAGTCCAAGACAAAAAACATAAGAGAGAGGAATAGAGCTAGGGGTGAGAAAACGGTGGTCTATGAAAGAGGTAAACTGCTAAACAATAGAAGGAAGCGAGCTCATCTTCCATCGATTTCTTCTCTTTTATCAATAGCATTAGGCAGCAAAAGGCTTACAAGGGAACCTTCAGGCTCTTCTGTTGGCATAATCACCGGACTCAACATTGTCATCTCTGAAATCTTCACCTGCATCAACTGGGCTATTAACATCACCAGTTTCAGCTTGGTTACTGGTATCAACATTGCCAAATTGATCATTGCTTCCAAAGCTGCTCGTGAAACTGTTGCTTGCAGCCTCGCCAGTACCATAAGTGTCACCACTGCCTGCAGCAGCAGCAGCACCTAAGTTCTGGTTTTCACTGGCATAGCTGTCACCAGTTGGAAAGTTGTTCCCGCCACTTGTCCCAAAGCCAAAGCTGCTTTCTCCGCTTCCATAATTATTGGCTCCATAACTACCGGCAACATTAGCATCACCACCACCTCCGCTTCCATAATTGCCACCACCACCATAACCACCAGCTCCATAATTACCACCGCCACCATAACCACCAGCTCCATAATTACCACCACCACCATATCCACCAGCTCCATAGCTACCACCACCACCATAACCACCAGCTCCAAATCCTCCACCACCACCTCCTCCGTATCCTCTTGTCCTGTCGTTTGCTATATTTACCCTAATCGTACGACCATCAAGCTCCTGAAAGAAATGCATTAAAACTAGTTGTCATAACCAGCAAACAGAAATGCATGGATGTATACAGGCATGTCCACACAGAACTCTCTCTACTCCCCCTGAAGACAACTATCACGCATATTTAAACACACAGGTTTCTGGATAAACACTGATAGATACCAAGAAAGAACATAACTTTAAAGTTATTTGCATCATGTGATACCAAACACAAAGAAAACAGGTTTTTTTTCCCCGGAGCAGCAAAGTGATGAAAATCCAACACACCTGTTGGTCCAAAGCCTGGATAGCAGCGCTGGCATCCTCAGAACTATTGAAAGTAACGAAGCCAAATCCCCTAGATCTTCCAGTTTCACGATCCACAATTACTCTTGCTGAAACGAGTTGAAAACTTTGTCAGTAATTCACCAAGAAATTAGTGGTCATACGCATGCCTTCCAATACAGATATACACATGTGTTCATAGTAGTTTCAAACAGTAAAAATTGGTGAAGTAATTCTTCCATTAGTCAAAGTGATTCACTTACTAATTCCAATTAGAAATATACTAATGGTCACTCCATCACCAAGGCCCTCCTTTTACTCAAAATTAGTGCTTTTCATCCTTACACAGCATCTGGAAATTCATTTCGAGGAGCATCCACAAAAAGAGTACTCCCTAGTTTGCCGAATATTTTAATACAAAATTATTCAAATTCTACCCTGGCATTCTTTATTATGTGCAAATAACCATCTCTATAATAATGAGAAGGATGCACCAGAATGCAATAGTATGTAACATGTGAAAGCACGCCTGCAGCTGTCCAGCTTTAACTTCATGCACAATGCCTAACTTCTATAGTCAAAATCAAACAGAGGTCTAAATTAGACAAACCTTCAACAACATCTCCGTACTTGCTGAAAGCTTGTTTGAGAGAGTCATCATTCGTGTTCCATGAGATTCCTACATTTTCAAACTAGAGGAAGTCAGCAGAAAATAGAAGAAATGTCGCAAATACTGAGCTTAGCATAAGAGATACTACACGCACCTCCCACAAAAAGTTTTGAAGAAGACATGCATCTAATAAGTTGAAAAATTGAAGGCTTGGATGCAGATATTTCATGATTGATGTGCTGCTTGCTAACAGCCTGCCGGAGAATGTTCCCAGCTTTGGTAAAGAAAGCCATTCCTGAAAAAGGGGCAGAATAACTAGTATCAAGAAATTAATGAAAAAGGTAAAAGTGTGAATCCCATGATTAAGATTTTGATCAGGCAGCATGGCGTTTATCAACTTACCCTATGAGATTAATCTTTCAGTTTGATACTTGATATAACATTTACATGTGGCACAGCATTAAGCTACACAAGAACTAGTTTTGATATTCTGAATTGTCAACTACCCCTAGTTTAAGAGGGGTAGAAAACAAAACCAACTGATTATTCCAAGTAACCTTTAGTTCCCTTCAGCTGTTTGGGAGTGCTCATGTGGAGAGGAGAACAAGGAGAAAGGCGCAGAAACAATTTTCCCCAACCATTTAAGGTACCGTTTCATATTCAACATTTTCATAGATCACTGCTTATATGATTCATTCGCTAATAGTTGAAACTGAAAGTAACAAGTAATTGACAGAGAAATTAGTTAACCCCTTTGAATGTTAGAGATATCACAATTAGTTCGTATTATAATGCTTAGAGTTGAGAAGCTCATGTCTTGGAATAGGTCGTTTGGATTAATTTAAAAATTAAAAAATCACAAACTTTTTCCCATTTCTTGTCAAACGAAAGTATTCCACGTTCTACCATATATTCTGTTTTACTTTCTCTTCCATAAACCGGACTACTAATACCCGAAGAATGAAACATATACCCAGAACTTCGAATTCGTTTCACATGAAAGCAAATAAGAATGCATATTAACTAGTAAATATCTGTGTGATAATAAAGAACTAGTGAAAATCACAGAGAATGTAAAAATTTACTTTTGCACCTTCCTTAAGCATAGAGGTTAGGTACAATCATTATAAACTAATCAAAATTTCCTATTTTCAACATTAAAAACACTGGAAAAAGGGTTTAGGGTTTTAGGGTTTTGATAAAGAATATGAAGTGTAAAGATGAAGCAAATAGATGTAATAAGAGAAAAGAAAAAGGAAATGAACATACGAATTTAAGCTTAGCTTAGCCGGAATAATAGACGGAGAGGAGAAGCGTCGTGTTTTCGAACTTTCTACTCGACCGGAGAAGAGACTGACTGCCGTATTTTTGAAATTTAGGGCGGAAATGATTACTATATAGGGTTGTCAGTATTTGGACTCGGCACGACCCGTTAGGTCGAATTTGGGCCTGCTAGTTTGGACTCTGAAAATCGTAGATATGACATTACGTAGCCACTCTAAAGAATTGCTATTTAAGAAATTTGTCGATGTATTTTGAATTTTAGTTTTTTAGTTTAATTTTGGGGTCAAAAATAATCTGAATTAACCTAAAGTTAAAATTTTTAACTAATAGGGTTGTCAGTTTTTGGACTCAGCACGACCCGTTAGGTCGAATTTGGGCCTGCTAGTTTGGACTCTGAAAATCGTAGATATGAATTACATAGCCACTCTAAAGAATTGCTATTTTAGAAATTTGTTTATGTATTTTGAATTTTAGTTTTTTAGTTTAATTTTGGGGTAAAAAATAATCTGAATTAACCTAAAGTTAAAATTTTTATTTTAAATTTTTAGGACAAATTTAAATACTGGCTAATCCCTAAATAGCAGCTCCAGGAATGATTGTCAATGTACTTATCCCTTTGAATTTTTCAACTTTTGTATCCTATGGAACCCAATTTTCTGGAATCTTTATACAAATAGCCGCCGAGTTTACCGCTTACTTTTTCTAGCCGTTATTATAAATTATACACTAACTTTTTACATTATAAATGAATTTTATATATATATATATATATATATATATATATATATATATATCGGTAATGTCTAGTTTAAGTGGTTGAATGGGCGGCTATTTAATTAATTCTTCTATTATATAATCTTGGTATTAGCCCTTATATTTTTATCCTTAACCAAAACAAAATTATTTTTCAATTATTTTGAAATTCTTAATTAAATTTAATGTTAGTCTCCTATTATTTTACTCTAATTTCCATACTATATTTATAAGAAAATAAAAGAAAACAATTAAAGTTGAAAAGTTTTAAAAAAAATGGAGAATTAAGGTTAATATAGTAATACCCGTAAATTTTCGTGATTCTTCTTTAACTATTATTTTCTCGTCGCCCAATGTAATCATAAGAAGTTATTGGATATAGTGAAAGTCATGCGAATAATGTTGTGAATAGTCAGAAGTGCGTTCGAGTTGTTAAAAAGGACCCGAGTTATTGTTTGAATAAAAACTTTTTTTAAAGTGTATATTATTAAATGAACCCTCAATGTAGTTAGTGCTTACGCGTCTAAAACAGGCTTGGATGAGGAGGTTAAGAGGCATTTTTGGGAGGGTTTGGACGAGATTGTACGTCGTATTCCACCTACTAAAAGGTTATTTAATGGAGGAGATTTTAATGGTCGTATTGGATTAGCTGCTGGTAGTTATGGTGAGGTGCATGGCGGCTTTGGCCTTGGGGATAGGAATGGAGGAGGTACTTCACTGTTAGACTTCACCAAGGCTTTCGAGTTGGTGATTGCGAACTTGACTTTTTCGAAGAGGGAGGAGCATCCGGTTACTTGCCAAAGTTCAACGGTGAAGACTCGGATTTATTACCTTTTCCTCCGAAGGTGTGATAGAGGATTGTGCAAGAATTGCAAGGTTATCCCGGGAGAGACCCTCACGACTCAGCATAAGCTCTTAGTGATGGATGTCGACATTATGATGAAGAGGGAGAAGAGGTATGCTCGTGGCCGATCAAGGATTAGATGGGGAGCTTTAACCAAAGATGAATCCCAAGTTGGATGTGAGGTTATCCGCTATGGGAGCTTGGAAGAGTAGTGGAGACGTGATCGCTATGTGGTCAACGACGACGAACTATGTGAGGGGGCGGCAATAGAGGTCCTAGGGATATCGAAGGGTTTTTTTGGAAACCACTAAGGTGACTGGTGATGGAATGACGTAGTCTAGGGTAAAGTGGAGGCGAAGAAGGTAGCATACACGAAATTGGAAAGGAGCACGGGCGAGGGGGGGAGGAGGAGAGGAGAGATAATAGAGAGAGGTATAATGTGACAAAGAATGAGGCAAAGCTGACGGTCACGGAGGCTAAGGATGCAGCATTTGGCCGCCTATATGAGGAATTGGGGGAGAAAGACGGGGATAAGAAGTTGTTTCGGCTGGCTAAAGCGAGGGAGAGGAAGGCCCGGGATCTGTACCAAGTAAGGTGCATCAAATACAAGGATGGTAGAGTATTGATGGGAGAGTCCCAGATTAAGCAGAGATGGCAGACGTACTCTATGGTCTTCTAAACGAGGAAGGGGACGGGGATATAGGGCTAGGGGGCTTAGGGCATTCAGAGAGTCTCCGATATTTTAGGTATTGTAGGCGCACTAAGGTGGAGGAGGTCGTGGGGGCTTTGCGTAAGATGAGTAGGGGTAGAACGACCGGGCCAGATGAAATTCCGATTGAGTTTTGGAAATGTGTGGGTAGAGCAGAATTGGAGTGGCTGACTAGGTTATTTAATGTAGTTTTTAGGATGAAGAAGATGCCGAAGGAGTGGAGGTCGGGTACATTGGTACCATTGTTAAAAAACAAAGGTGATATCCAGTGTTGTAATAATTATAGGAGTGTCAAGTTACTTAGCCATACCATGAAATTTTGGGAGAGGGTGGTGGAGGTGAGAGTGAGAAAGATGACATCCATATCTGACAATCAATTTGGGTTCATGTAGGGTCGCTCCACTACGGAAGCTATCCACCTTATTAGAATGTTGGTGGAACAGTACAGGGATATGAAGAAGGATCTGCACATAGTGTTTATTGACTTGGAGAAAGCGTATGACAAGGTCCCTGGGCAAGTGCTCTAGAGATGTCTTGAGGCAAAGGGCGTGCCAGTAGCCTACATAAGAGCGATCAAGGACATGTATGATGGGGCTAATACTAAGGTTCTGACTATGGGAGGCGACTCGAAGCATTTCCCTGTTGTTATGGTATTATACCAAGGTTCTGCGCTTAGCCAGTTCTTATTTGCCTTGGTGATGGATGCATTGAGACACCATATTCAGGTGGATGTGTCATGGTCTATGTTATTTGCTGATGACATAGTTCTAATTGATGAGACGAGGGTCAGTGTTAAGGGTCAGTGTTAGCGAGAGATTGGAAGTTTGGAGACAAACCCTCGAGTCTAAGGGTTAAAAATTGAGCAGGTCTAAGTCATAGTACCCGGAGTGCAAGTTTAGCGCTGAATCGAGGGAATTAGGCAGGGACGTGAGGCTTGGATCACAGGTCATCCCCAAAAGAGATAGCTTCAAGTATCTTGGGTCGATGATCCAAAGGGGACGAAGAGATCAACGAGGAAGTCACTCACCGAATAGGGCAGGCTGGATGAAATGAAAGATTGCATCCGGAGTTTTGTGTGACAAGAAATTGTCATCCATACTCAAAGGTAATTTTTATAGACCTGTGGTTAGACCAACCATGTTACATGTGGCAGAGTGTTGGCCGGTTAATAACTCTCATATCCAAAGGATGAAGGTTGCAGAAATAAGGATGTTGAGGTTGATGTGAGGACACACTAGGATATACAAGATTAGGAATAAAGATATTTAGAAGAAGGTGGGTGTGGCCCTTGGGGATGACATGATGCGAGAAGCGAGGCTCAGATAGTTCGGGCACGTGTAGAGGAAAAGTCTTGATGCTCCGGTGAGGAGGTGTGAGCGGTTGGTCGTGGTGGGTACAAGAAGAGGTAGAGTGAGGCCTAAGAAGTTAGGAAGAGGTGATCATGTAGGATATGGTACGCCTGTAGATTTCCGAGGACATGTCCTTTGACATGAAGGTTTAGAGGTCAAGCATTAGGGTTGTAGGTTTGGGTGTAGTAGAGCTTTCCTTACTTCATACCGGGGTGAATCAGGGTTGGATTAGGGTTGATCTTAAGTGGCTTGTAGTTTATTTTGAATCCACACTATCATTGTTATTTATCTTAGCCCCGGACCTTAGTTACCGGTTACTGTTATTGCATGTCATTTATCTTTTGGTTGTTATGCTTCTGTTACTATTACAGTTTCTACTGTAGTTACTAATGAATTATTTTTTTCTCTTTCTCTTTCTTTTTTTTCTTCTCTGAGCCGAGGGTCTATCGAAAATATCCTCTCTGCCCTATGGGGGTAGGGATAAGGTCTGCATACATATTACCCTCCACATACCCCACTTTGTAAAATTTTACTGGGTTGTTGTTGTTGTTGTTATATACTACTAGAGAAGATAATGATGTTTATTACATATGGTTATATATATATATATATATATATATATATATATATATATATATATATATATATATATATATATATATATATATATATATATATATATATATATATATATGAAATTAATATTTATATATTGAGGGATATGTAACAGGTCTCTTGAATTAGATAATTGGCTAGTGGGCTAAATTTATAAATGGTGCATATTGATGGGCAATACATTAATTATTAAGGGGAAAATACACGGGTAAGCACTTTTTAAAAAATATTTAAGAAAATAATACTACTCTTTATTTATTTTATAAATGGCAACAAAATTTACACTATAATGGCAGATAAAGCTTATGAACATAATTAATGAGCACAACTAAAACGCATCAAGTAAGGGATATTTATCTTTTTACTCTCTCTCCTATTTTAAATTAGGAATTCAATTATATTATCTTATTCACTTAATCATTATGAAACTAACACTACATATGTAATTACTCATTATATATATTTGATATAATTTTTTAGAGGAATTATATGTGTATAACTTCTTTCTTAAAATCAAAATTCTACTTAGTTTGTTGTTCAAATTTGATTTCAATTTGTAATCAGATTTGGTTTGATGTATTTGAAAATATTAATGTGGATATAACAAATTATATTAAAATTATGTTGTGGATATAATAAATTATACTAAAAATATACACTTGAAATTCTTGGGGAGTTTATATAAAGTGAATCATATTGATATTATAGAGTGGGTATAAAAATTATATTAAACTATGGATATCATAAATTTTATGAAAATTATATTGTAAATAAACTAAATTATACTGAAACTATATTGTGATATAATGATTTATATTTAAATATACTAAAATTATATTGTGGTACTTATTGGAAGTTATCTATGGTCTGATGAGGTAAATCAAATCATACCGACATTATCTAGTGGATAAAAAGAATTATATTAAAATCAAAATTATACTATGAATATCATAAATTTTATAGATTTTTTATTGTGAATATAATAAATTATATTTAAATATACTGAAATCATATTAGTGCTACGTGTTGGGATTATCTATGATCCTATGAAGAGTGAATCACACTACTGTGGATTTAAAATTATATTAAATGTATTTTGAAATTATGTTATGGAAATGATTGGAGAATTTATTTTGTTTGAAATTCATTATTATTGCCCGATAGTTTTGGAATGAATTGTTTAGATAAGAAAACAACGAGATTTTCACATAAAATTGGTGATTTTGTTTTAGGTGAATGTGCTATATAGAAAGTAAGTATTCTTTAGCATTTAATATCAACTAGCATGGAAAATTAATGTTTTAGATTTCTATTAAACGTGATTATTGGTCCAAATTGAGCTTTCTGCTGGAGATGTATTTATGTAGTTCCCATATATGTAAAATACTTATTGTTGCTAGGATTATGAAAATATTTCTTAAATTTTGGCTGTTATGTTTTTTCCTCAATTATTAATAATAAAGAATGATGAAGTGTGATAGGCCCATATCTTTCTTGTTGGGTACGTGTTGAAGACCAAGGGCGTAAAATAAGAGAAATAAGGTTTTAGTTCTTGAAGAGACTAAAGTACACATAGAGGATAATTGCCGGAAGAGGATGTCTGATTTTGATCAAGGAAAAAACTAAGAAAAAAAAGGCAAAGAAAACATACTAGGGACGCTTAGTTTTGCTCATATTGAGGCCATTAGAGGCCGTTTGATTGGTGTTCGAGAAGTCGCAAGGTTGGGAAGCTCCCCATTAGTGAGGTAAGTGAGACTTTAAGCTTTGATACTTGCTTTTTCTAACCTATTTTAAAAATGTATTTTTCTCTGCCTGGTCCCTGTGTTGGGACAAGCATGCGCTCGACATAATTGGTGGTCTTAGACTAGCCACAAATGTATTATTTTGTGAAAAATAAAAAAATAAAATTATTTTATAAGTTTTTTATGGCGTGCTACGACTGTGAGCTATAATGTTGAGTATGATAATTTTATACGGTTGTGAGCCATGATGTTGAGATGATACGTACGAGTGTGAGCCATGATGTTAGTTTGATACGGTTGTGATCCATGATGTTGAGTTTGATACGGATGTGAGCCATGATTTTGGAGCATTGTGTATGCCTTTGTATATCACATGAGCATTGTGTGTGCTTTTTGATATATTTGGGCATTGTGTCAGCCACTATAATAGATTTGGGGCATTGCATATGCTGTTGTGATAGATTTGGAGCATTGTGTATGCCGCAATGGTAGATTTGAGCAATGTGTGTGCCGATGTGATAGATTTAGGCATTGTGTAATTATACATCACCCAAGCATTGTGTATACTTTTTGATATATTTTGGGCATTGTGTATGTCGCTGTGATAATTTGGGGCATTGTGTATGCTGTTGTGATAGATTTGAGTCATTGTGTATGTCGCCGTGATAGATTTAGGCATTGTGTATGCCGCTGTGATAGATTTGAGCACTATGTATGTTGTCGTGATGTATTCAAAGCATTGTGTATGTTGTTGCGATAGATTTGGGGCATTATTTATGTCACCGTAGACTCGTTAGGGTGTTTGATTAATTTTCGTTACTGTTGTCACACCTCCCTTTTTACCACCCCAACACTGCTTAAATGCGTGTATATACACTTGTAGGGTATACCCCGACGCTCAATTACCCAAGACGGATAAAATAACGTAAGGGAAGGAGTTTTTCCAATTAAAGGACAATCGGTTCGGGATTTTATTAGAGATTAATCAGGAGTCGCCACTTGGGAATGACAATGGTGTCCCAAGTCACCGGTTAATCCCGAATCCGAGGAATTTTGACTCTTAAAATGTATGCGAAGCAGAGGTCCGGATAAGGAACTCTGTTAACCCGGGAGAAGGTGTTAGGCACTCCCGGATTCCGTGGTTTTAGCACGGTCGCTCCACTGTCGTTCTCGACTCTTGTTTGACTTAATTACAGATTTTAACAAAATACGTAGTGCTTTTTACGTTAAGTATTATTTTACGAAATTTTGCGGTATCGCGAAAACACGCCTCGAGTCATACCGCAACCAGTACGCCTATGACTTTTGGTGTATTTCAGCTTTACCGAGATTTGGATTTGAGTCGCACCAAGTGCACACTCGTTATTAGGAAAGTATTTTTATTAAAATCGTCCCTAAAGAGTTTATCGTCTTTAATAACTTTGGGAAAGACCGTGAAATTCGCTAAACGGTCTTCCCGAGTCTATGCTTTTTTATAACTATTTTATTTGAGGGCCCCGCAATTGTGTAATTTTATTTGGCGAGGCTCGTTTCATTATTTATTTTAAAAGTCAATCCTAACATAACTATGATTTTCTATTTAGTTGATCGCTACAAATGAACAAAGGTCCTAATTTATCATTATTAAGAAATGTCATAGCCTATGAATTTACACATTGTCTTTTAATTCTTTTTAAATCCTGGGTCTGAGATAGGCCCAAACAGAAGAACAAAACAGGCCAATTAACTTATAGTGAATCAGACGTGAAGCGTTATGTGTCATTTTTGTTTGAATAAACTAAACTTATTATATATCAAATTCTTGATAGACTAACTGTTGTATATTTCATTCGCAGAACTGATTGTGAATCAACACAAATAATACATTATCAAATTATGACTAAACAATTATCAAGTAGCTTCTTAATGATCCTTAATTTACAAATATTCTAAACACCTAAGATCTATACATGAAACAAAATAGATGAATTTATAACTTCTAAACTAATGAGAGATAAACTACTTATGTTTTGACTTCCTAAGTTTTCCAGGTAAAATATTTTATGACTATGTAGGATGATTGAATTTTAACAAATCTAACCACATATTGATACTAAATCCAGCAGATACTATTGAATATCCTCATACCTATCAACCACGGGAGTCAATCTATTATTTACATTACAGTACAATTTCGACTACAAATGCTAACTCAACGCAGATTTACAATACACAATAGATATTTTTTGAACACAACAGCACAGTAAAACACAGCCAAAAAAAAAAAACAGTCCGAATGAATCAAATAAGACTATTCAATAAATGCTTCTCCAATTGATTTTCCAAGTCAAGTTTTCATTGATCCTCCATAATATATACAAGGTTGAAGAGAGTACCTGAAAATCGAATAGATCTATTAGATCTAACAATAGAGCAGAAGAGTGTGATTTAGTAGGCAATTCAGCAGAAACAGTCACGTAATCGACAGCAATTCAATGGAATCGACAACAGCAGCGAAATCAACAGCAATTTAATCCCAGGAGACAATTTTCGGAACTTTGAAGTGTTTCAAAACCCAATTTCAGATTCAAATAACAGTTTTCTACTAATTTGTGATAAATCTAATATTGTTTTTGGTTTTTGGAATGAATTGGAAGGCAAAAATAGAAGAAAAATGAATCTGAAATGTTAATTTCAGATCTGGAATTTAGCTAGTATTTTTTGGGATTTTTTCTAGGTTTATTTGGTTCAAAATTCTAAAAGAGAAGCCTAAAAATCAGAAGGAACCCCCTTTATTGAAGCTGAAATTACCTATTTATAGGCCTAAAAGAGAAAAAATCTGAAAATTACTATTTCACTAAAACCCCTTCAATTTTTAGCTTGTTGCACAAGTTAGTGCCATTAATTCATTGAATTCTACACTAAGACCCATTCTAGAATGCTCTACCATGTTCTATTTCCCTTGCATTACCTATTGTGCCCTCATTCTCATTTACTATTAACTAAGATGCCTTTTGTTATGCCCAAAATACCCTAAAAGCTCTATATTTATAACAAATATGCCAATTCCTATCCCAATTGTACCCTTTCCTCTTTTAAGCTTATTACCACTATACCAATTTTTATTCCCCATTTACCCCTACTTCTTAAAGCTAATTACATTCCTAATTTCTGCCTTTTCTTCTTATTTAAACCCATTTTCAGATTGGTGTTTAGCAAATAGCCATAATTAAGTGACTATTGCTCAACTAGCCAATTGGCCCTTTTAACTAATTAAAATTCAGATTAATTCACTAATTAGAATCACTTACATCAATAGCCAATCCTAGGTAGTCTTACAAACATAGCCACTTATGATTAATCATTCAATTAACAAGACTCGGGAGACAATTTGATAGATGGTGAGTCCTATTAATCAGAATAATTCATCGCAATTGAATCTATCGAGCAAAACACCTTAGGTGGGTACTAATCATGTGATTCTTACTATCGACTTAACTTGAATCTCAACTAATCTAAGAGACGACTTTCCTAATCGAACTAACAGCTATAACCAATCAAACCTAAGTGTCATCAATGTAGAATTCACTAACATAGTTTCCGACAATCACAATTAATCAATTTGAATGTCAAAACAGGATCGAAGTAGATTCGAATAATTCCCTAGATTATGACAAATCAAATAATAACCTAATAATCAAAATAACTATCATTTTTCTGAATTCTGAATCTTTAACATATTCCAACCAACTTATTTTAACAAAACAGCATCAAAACATGTATTCGACTAATTCTCGACACTAAAATATTAACAGACCATTATCTATCCAAAAGAAAAACACCAACATGAATAGGCGAGTTTAGCAAAAACTAACTATTTTAACTGAAATCTAACAATACAAATCAAGATTAACAAAATAAATCAGAAAGTAATTATTTAGGGAAAATCAGAACAAAAACGAAAACAGAAATTAACAAGAGTCGGAAATCTTTAAGAGACATCTAAAAGTCTAAAAAAATCTGGAATTTGCTAAAACAAACTAACCAAAATTTAAACACTAATCTAATAATCTAAAAACAAATCAGAAAGTAACCGAAAGAAATTAACAAGAATTAAAACCAGAAAAGAAGACAGTTATTCAATTCAACACACAATCATATCAACAACTAGCATATGAATCTATTTTCTTTTCATTTATGTAAAGGATTCAAACAAACAAAAATAAAGATAAAAAACAGAAAGATAAAGAAACTTATCTCTTTTTCGATTTTTTCTGTTTTTCTTTTTTTTTTTCTTTTTTTGTTCTTTTCCGTTTTTCTTCACTTTTCTTCATGAACTCGAGCCTTTTCTTGAAAAACCGGCGTCTTTTTGTTGAAAATTTCTCGGGCGGCTTTGTTCTTGTCGATTCTCGCGGCTTTCAACACGATTTCTTGTGTCACAGTGTATGTGGGAGTTGAAGAATGAAGGTGTGTGTGTTTTATAAGTTCTTGGAGGCGGCGCCGCCATGGGAGGGAGTGGCGGCGCGGGAGATTTGGGGCGATTGGTTAGGTTTTGAAGGTAATGACTTGGATAAATGGGAAGAGGGAGATGAGGGGAGTGTTTGGGTGTTGGTTTCAACCGGAGAAGAGGCCTGCCGCCGCCGTGGGTGGCGGAACCCTAGCGGCGGCCGAGAGGGTGAGAAATGAGAGGGATGCGGCTGGTTTTGGTATTAGAGAGAGAGACAGAAGAGTTATTCAGTTAATGTGTTATGTTTTTTAAGGTTTTTGTGTTTTGTTACATTAAAAATGTAATAACAAATTATGGCCGTTGGATCAAGATGAACGGATGGCTGGGATTTAATGATGGTTGGACTGGGTAGGGTAACATTTGGGCTTGGGCTGGCCGGCTATTCGTCTGGGCTGGGGTCGGCGGGTTTGGGCTAGGGCGTTTTGGCCCAACTCTTTATTCTTCTCTTGTTTTGTATTTTGCACTTATTCCTCCATGTATTTTTTGTATTTCATCCTTTTTGTATTTTTGTATTTTGTATTTATTATACTTTGTAATTATTTAAAACTTATTAAAAATTAAACTAATTACCTCTTTTTTGACAATTTTCAATTTAAAAGCTAACTATTTTTTTTTTTTTGATTTTTCTTTAATTTGCTAGAAAAACGAATGAATTCCCTAAAGATGCAATTTTTTTGTATTTTCATTTATCACACGCAAATAACATGCAAACAACTAACACAAAATTCACACAAAATTATAAAAAATAAGGAAAAATCATTTATTTTGAATTCTATAGGAATAACTCATGTGTAGGGTAAAAATCACGTGCTCACAGATACCATGGTCATGGACACGAAGAGTTTCCGTGCAAAGATAAGTGAGCAACTATGAACGATTTTTACCCGTTCGAGTATTCCATTGTGAAGCATTTTGAAAAGTTTTGACCGCACCTTGCTTCAGAGGTTGCCTACATATCCTCGGCTAAACAGGAATCAGGTCAGTGTAGTTCGGGAAGGTCTGGTAGCTGGGACTACCAAGGACTGTGGTCTCACTCACTGCTGTTGCTGTTGTTACTGCTGTCATTGCTGACTGACTCCTTATTACACCAGGGTAAAGATAAAAGGAGCTAGCCTAAGCTATAGTCTATGAATTACAAAAAATCCTATCTATGTCTTCCAACTTGTCTTTTTGTATTTTCTTGATCTTGTGTCTTGTATTCCTTGCAACGACATTCTTGTTATTGCCTTCAACTTGTATCTTCGCTCCAATGGCATTCTTGTTATTGCCTTGAACATGTTCAACTTTTCACCGGCATTCTTGTTATTGCCTTGACTTGTTCAATCTTCTTCAATATTTCGTCCATTCTCCAGGTGGACCCCTGCTTGTGACTAAATAAACAACCAAAGAAAGATTTTTCTGCCCCAGTATGGTGACTGGGCACATCATGTTATTGAATGTCCGAATTTTTCATTTTTTTTTTTCATCATTTTTTTTCTTCTTTTCATATTTTTTTCTTTTTCTTTTTCCTTTTTTTTTAAAAAATACAGATATGTATGAAATGCATGCAGAAAAATATTCCCGTATTTGAAGGTGGGCACCTAATAGAAATTAAACGTGCAATGCAGAAATGTATTCCCGTATTAGAAGGTGGGCACCTAACAGAATTTAAATTGCCATTCCATTCTTCAGGCGGGCACCTGACTCCAACAACAAACTTTGAAAATAAATCGCCATTCCATTCTCCAGGCGGGCACCCTGACTTCAACAAAAACTTCGAAAAATAAATCGCCATTCCATTCTTCGGGCGGGCACCCCGACTTCAACAACAATTTAAAACTTCAATTAAAAACTTAAAGTAAAATGCCATTCCATTCTCCAGGCGGGCACCCTGACTTCAACAACAATTTAAAACTTCAACTAAAACTTAAAGTAAAATGCCATTCCATTCTCCGGGCGGGCACCCTGACTTCAACAATGAACTTTAAAAATAAATCGCCATACCATTCTTCGGGCGGGCACCCCGACTTCAACAACAAACTTTAAAAATAAATTGCCATACCATTCTTCGGGCAGGCACCCCGATTTCAACAATGATTTAAAACTTCATCTAAAACTTAAAGTAAACTGCCATTCCATTCTCCAGGCGGGCACCCTGATTTCAAAAATAAATCGCCATACCATTCTTCGGGCGGGCACCCCGATTTCAACAACAATTTCGAAAATAAATCGCCATACCATTCTTCGGGCGGGCACCCCGATTTCAACAATAATTTCGAAAATAAATCGCCATACCATTCTTCGGGCGGGCACCCCGATTTCAACAACAATTTCGAAAATAAATCGCCATACCATTCTTCGGGCGGGCACCCCGATTTCAACAACAATTTAAAACTTCCTCTTTTTGGTATTTTCTTTTACCAATTGTCTCTCATCTGTGAATTTCTCCACTTATCGTCAAACTTTCCTCTTTTTTGGGTGTTTTCTATTTTCCACATTGGTCACATTCGCTTTAAAGTGAATAATGACACTTTGTTCCTGCATGAATCATGAAACAAAATTTATTAGATATAAACTGCTGGCAACTGGCATCTGCCGTCCCTGCCTCTTATTGCTTTCCTCTTTTCTGCTTTTCTCCTGCTGTGTGGATTTTCAGCTGCCCGTCTCTTGCGAACTCTTTTTGTATTTTCTTACTGTCCCCTTTTTGTTCTGTTTTCTTTTCCTTCGGCCATGTTTGCCAAACTTCTTTATTTTCTCCCCAACTCTTCTTTCTTTCTGATTCAGCGTTGTTTCCGCTTTCGTCATCAGGAGCTGGTAGTTAGAACTTATCTGGGTATTTGCTGGCTGATTCCGCTGACCATGCCATGTATTTAAACTCTGACCCAGTTCGTTCCAATCATTATTCCGTCTCCAAATTGTTTTCAACTCAAACCGATACTATTTTTTGTTGCTTTTCTCTTTTCTGGTAGTCCTCACGATCGCCCTACGGTGCCTCGAAAGGTTTTCACCAATAAGACTCTCTCATTTATTCTCTCAACCTCACAATCGTCTCCCAGTGCCGATTAAGGTTTTCACCAATGAGACTCTCTCATTATTATTATTATTATTTTTTTTTTCTTATTTCTCATTTTTCCCTTCTGTATTTTGTTTTCTTACCACAGGTGTTGTCCGATGTTTCGCTCCTCCTTCATTGTATTCGTTATTATTTCAAAATTGATCAGAAGGTCTTTCTTTGGACTGTAACGTGGCTTTTGGATGGGATAAGAAAGAAAGATATAAAGGCTCAAAATTTCAACGAGGGTTAAAAATATTTACAACTCTCGGAATTATTAAACATAACTTCTGCCCAGTTTCAATATGTGGGGAATTTTTGGATTTTTTCTTTATTGTGACTGAACCTCAAAGAGGCTGCCTACGTACCCTTTCGGGATCAAGTCAGACGTAGTTCATCCAACTTCATAAGTTAGATGGATTTCCTTTTGACTTTTTCCCGATTCTTGTCTTTTTCTTTTCTTTTTTTTTCATCATTTTTTCATCATTTTTTCATCATTTTTTTCATTTTTTTATTTCATTTTCCCATCATTTCATTTTTCATTCTGGCAATTCCGATCTTATTGCACTAGAGCGATTCCGAGAGAGGGATATGAAAGAATATATTCATTGAGGCTCAAAGGGGTTATCAATGGATAAAGTGTTTGGATAGAGAATAAAACGCCTTCGTCATTTCAATTCCAAAATCACAACAAAATACAAAACACATAATTGAAAAGGAATCATACATAGTATCTTTTGACCGCATCTGAATTGATAGCAGTCTCTACGCACTTTCCTTCAACATCTGTTAAATACAATGCTCCATTGGACAACACCCGTGATACCACAAATGGTCCCTGCCAATTTGGCGCAAATTTGCCCTTTGCCTCGGCCCAATACGGTAAGATACGCATCGCAACCAAAATGAGCCTATGCCCATTGGAAGCTATTGGCTCTATCGGATCAATAACATCTATGCCCCTGTTTCAAAGCAAAGAAAAATATGTTAGTTTAAATGCGGTGGTTGGTTGTGGCCTTGAACTTTGATGGCGACTGCTTTCCACTCGAGTGCCTTGCTTGTTCACCGACTATCCATTTTTACTTCTTCTTTGTTCAAAATCCACCTCTCTTTAGGTATGTATATTGTCCCTTTCTTGACGGATACCACAAACTCCGATCTCGATTCCTTTGATGACTCCACTTGACAACCTTTGGTCTTTCTCTTGTCAGAAGATATATCCCCTCTCCGTTCGAACCCCGTACTTCCATTTGATATATTTTCCCTGAGTTGGCATCTTGCCGACCCTTGTGTCTTGCATGATCCTCATTGCACATGTTGCTCTACTGGCCTTGTCATTCCCTGTCCTACGACAATTGTCGTGTTAATCCCATTTTGTGCAATTGGAAAACTTGGTGGCAGATTTTGAAATCATTTCTATACTTATTATGACCTGACTGACTCGATAAGAAGGAGAGAAAGGAAAATACAATTCCTAACAAGAAACCTACAGACGAATGACCTAACGGATTTTGAATACCGACTCTAGCGACCTTGACACGCACTTTTGGCCTTCTCCGTACAGCAAAGTTGATGTTCAACTCTTGTTGCAAAGTTCTGCTGTGAAACCGGTCTTTACTACCTCATTTCTTTGATCTGATCCTTAGTCGACTTGCAGCGCCCGTAGGGTTTTCGCCAACAAGCCTCTTTCATTTGATCTTTCTTTCTTTCAACTCACCGTCGCCTTACGCTGCCCGTGCGGGTTTTCACCGATAAGACTCTCTCATTTTGACTTCTCTCATCTTGGAGTCTCGTGGTGGTTTGAGTTCTTCACTCTTCTTTGTTCGGACTGGAGTGTTGCCCCTGATGTGATTGACCTTTGTTCGCTTGACTCGGCATTTCTTGAAGATTGATCGGAAGGTCTTCATTTGGACCGTAATGCGGGCTTTTGGATGGGGTTTAGAAAAAAGGATATAAAGGCTCAAAATTATTTCAATGTGGGTCAATTATTACAGCTTTCGGAATCTTATTTCTTAATAAATTCTGCCCCAGTTTCCTTCTCGGGGGATTTTTTTTGGATTTTCAGATTTTTTATTTATTGTGACTGAACCTCAGAGAGGCTGCCTACGTACCCTTTCGGGATCAAGTCAGACGTAGTTCAGACCACGTCCGTATTCATTGTTGCATCTTGACTTCTCCCGATTTTTTTCTTTTCTTTTCTTTTTCTTTTCTTTTTTTTCTCCCTTTTTTTTTCTTTTCTCTTTTTTTTTTCTTTTCTTTTGTTTCTCGCTCAATCCTAAATTTTTGTTATTGATTCCGAAAGAGGGGTATGAAAGAAAATAGAATAAGGCTCAAAAGGGGTAGCAATGGACGAAGTGTTTGGATAGCCAAATAAAATGCCTTCGTCATTCCAATCTTCAAAACCTACCGAGTACAAACTATCTTTCGACCAATTCATATATTTGCCTTCTGTTTTTGACGATTCTCAATGCCATTGGACAATAATCTCGATACCACGAATGGTTCCTTTAGCCTTGGGGTACTTTTGCCCTTGGCTTTAAACCGATGAAGCATGATATATTTCCAAGGCATTTCTTTATGTTCTGTTTTCCCCTAGTATTCACTTGATTTCGGCTTCACAGTATTTCAATACTTCTTCCGAGTATCATTACATCTTCAACATTGTTTCATTGACTTTTAAAAACCAGGCTTAGAATTATGTGCATGTCATGTTGCTAAAGTCAGTATGAGAAGAAATGCAAAGTAATTAGAAATGGAATGATTAGAAATGACGGGAAACAACGAGTTGTATTAAACTGATGGGTTGAAACAACAAGACGAACAACAAAACAAACAGACTAGACTAAAATTACAAACCTAGACAGCACTAAACAAAGCAAAGTAGTAAGATAGAAGGGTTTTGACTTTCAAGACAACGTCCGGATTACAACCCTGAAATAACCCGGGTAACAGAAATGTCAACAAAATAAGCCACCAAAAACTCTACTTTGGATAAACCCCAAATGAAGCATATTTCCAATTACCAAGCACAATATCTTTAGCCACTGCCTTTTGCATCAACCATACGGGTGTCGACTATGTCCGGATTTTGTACGGCAATGTAGCCTGCATTGATAAGCTCCTGAATTGCCTTTTTTAGCTTCCAACATTTTTCTGTGTCATGCCCCGGGGCGCCCGAGCAATATGCGCACATTTGAGAAAAATCACACCTCTTTGACCGATGATTTGGCATTTTTATCTGAATTGGTTTCAACATGCCCAGTTGCTTCAACTTGTGGAACAAACTGGCATACGATTCTCCCAAAGGGGTAAGAGACTTTTCTCGTTTCAGTAACCTCTCATTTCTAAAGGCCTGATTTGGCCTAAAACCTGACCCGTGGGGTTTCTGGTATGCTCGTGGGGAGAAGTAAGGGCCAGGAGAATTGCAAGGATATCCATGGGTTCGATATAGAGGGCCTTTAGCAAAGACGACCACTGGACCTTGTCGTTGGGGAGGTTCAACCTGCAGGCTCTGTTTGGGGTCCTGATGAGCAACCTCGGAGGGGTAATGTTGGGCAACATGAGCTTCGGGTGGGTGTTTATCGTCGGGAACAGTGGATGTGATTGGAGCGCATTCCTGGGGGAAAATAGATGGATACCGAGTGATGGAGCTATCGGGGTGGTTGGAAAGGCTGCGATAGGCAGGTATATTTGGCATCGGGTTCAGTGTAAGGACAGAGTCCATGAAACTAGGTGGTGGCGGAGGTAGTGATTTTCCATCCATCCACGCCCGATACATTTCATCCACGTGTTGTCTCAACATTTTGACTTCTTCAACTAACATATGGTTCCGTTCAACCAACTGTTGTCGGGTGCCGGTACTAACCCACTCAGCCTTGAGATTCTCTGCCATTGTCCTCTGACTTTGTGTTACAGGGAAGAGTTATCTTAGAACCACAACCAACCACCTTCCTAGAAACGGACACAACAAAATAAAGCCACCATGTCAGCATTAAGGTATCCCGCTTATTGATCACCTTCTTTTTTTTCTACTATTTTCTTTTCTTTTCTTTTTTTTCCTTTTTTTGTGGTTTTTTCATTTTTCCTTTTTTTTTTTTTTGTAGTTTTCCATTTTTTTCTTTTTGTATTTTTCCATTTTTTTTTTGTATTTGGAAATGGTCGAATCCTATGTGGATTGCCTACGTATCATGACCCCGCATGAATCAGACCGAGCGTAGTTCTTGCAAATTAATGCAAGAAATAAAGAGACGTTTATCTTGATTTTGATTTTTTTTTTTTTTTTTGAAGGAAAATTATAGAAGCCGACTCAAACTACAAACTTGTGTAGGAGATTTCTACAAGAATAAGAATATTTTTGGTGTCAATTATGACTATTTTCTACAAAATTGGCCACATAATGGCTTATTTGACAAAATGACTATTTTTGCAAAATTTATTTAAGAACGATAAAATTTTTTTTTTTATCCTGTGGCTCATGGGGCATCGTTCGGCATCACCATAAACCAACACAAGACTATTTTTCATAAACTGGCCATGTAATGGCTTATTTAGACAAAGTGGCTCTTTTTGCAAAATTTATTTAAGAAAGATAAACTTGAAATTTTTTTTTTTTATCGTGTGGCTCATGGGGCATCGTTCGGCATCACCATAAACCAACACAAGACTATTTTCCATAAATTGTCCATGTAATGGCTTATTCAGGCAAAGTGGCTCTTTTGCAAAATTTTATTTGAGAAGATGCAAATTCAAAATTTTTATCCCGGGGCCTATGGGGCATCGTTCAGCACCGACACAGGCCAACACAAGACTTGAGGAAGTTGAAATGCAAAAATGTGGCTATTTCAGCAAAATTTCGGCCATGTAATGGCTTATTTGATAAAATGGTTATTTTTGAGAAGTTGAGCGATGACTCAAACTTGATTTTGCGGATACGGTCTTTCAACGTTTCCGCGAGGGAATATTTCAAGGCTATGCCCGCAAATTATTTAAAATGACTCAAAGTGGCTATTCTTGCAAAAACGGCCTTCCGGCGTCCTTTTGAGGGACATTCGGCTTATTTTAAGCAAGAATAGCATCACCCGATTTATTTATAACAAAATCAAAAATTTGACATTTTTTTGTTATTTTTGCAAAACGGGTGTGAACCCGGACTTGATTTTGAGGCTTCGGCCTTGCAACATTTCCACAAGGAATATTTCAAGGTTGTGCCCGCAAATTATTTAAAAAGATTCAAAGTGGCTATTTTTGCAAAAACAGCCTTCCGGCGTCCTTTCGGAACATTCGGCTATTTACAAAAACGGCATCACTTTGATTTTATTGACAAGAATACACACATTTTTTTTGATTTTTTAAAGGGGTGGTTGGACCCGATGAGGGTTGCTTACGTATCCCACCTAATGGCGAGAATCAAACCTGCGTAGTTCGGTCAGATTATTTGACCAATTATTTCAAAAAAATGTTCCACCTATTTTTTTCAAATTTTCTAATTTTCCATGTACCTATTTTCTATAAATCATTATTTTCCTCTCTTTTTTTTTCAACAATTTTCCAATCTCGGGATTTCCGCCGGTCCGCATAACGATCAAAGACAATAAAATGCAACACATAGCATGCTCGGTCTTTTCAATACCGGGTCACCTGTCCTAGACGGACCCAACCCCTGTGTTGAGTCCCCTAAGTCAAATATGATGCAAATAATCGTCCTAGACCTATGTTCAAAATCTTACGGTTTCATAGATTGCTAGACCGTGTACCCGAGCGGACAACTCGAATCGAGGAGGGGGCTACGTACCGGTGACCCGCGGAGTCAATCGGCTTTGTAACTTATCCGGCCTCTGTTTTCTTAGTTTAAGATGACTTTAACAGAAAGGGGAGTCTCAACCAGTAAGCACATCCCCGAGGGAGAAGAGAGAAGGGTTTTCGGCACAATTTTATATATACAGTCCAGATAATATCAAAGCGATAAAACACATAGCATGTTATTCAAATCACATAATGAAGTCAAACAAAAAACGCGAACTGCAGTTCTAAGGAGCTCGAGTTCTTAAACCCTGAAACCGAAGTTCAGGGTTGGATCCCCAGCAGAATCGCCAGAGTTGTCACACCTCCCTTTTTACCACCCCAACACTGCTTAAATGCGTGTATATACACTTGTAGGGTATACCCCGACGCTCAATTACCCAAGACGGATAAAATAACGTAAGGGAAGGAGTTTTTCCAATTAAAGGACAATCGGTTCGGGATTTTATTAGAGATTAATCAGGAGTCGCCACTTGGGAATGACAATGGTGTCCCAAGTCACCGGTTAATCCCGAATCCGAGGAATTTTGACTCTTAAAATGTCCGCGAAGCAGAGGTCCGGATAAGGAACTCTGTTAACCCGGGAGAAGGTGTTAGGCACTCCCGGATTCCGTGGTTTTAGCACGGTCGCTCCACTGTCGTTCTCGACTCTTGTTTGACTTAATTACAGATTTTAACAAAATACGTAGTGCTTTTTACGTTAAGTATTATTTTACGAAATTTTGCGGTATCGCGAAAACACGCCTCGAGTCATACCGCAACCAATACGCCTATGACTTTTGGTGTATTTCAGCTTTACCGAGATTTGGATTTGAGTCGCACCAAGTGCACACTCGTTATTAGGAAAGTATTTTTATTAAAATCGTCCCTAAAGAGTTTATCGTCTTTAATAACTTTGGGAAAGACCGTGAAATTCGCTAAACGGTCTTCCCGAGTCTATGCTTTTTTATAACTATTTTATTTGAGGGCCCCGCAATTGTGTAATTTTATTTGGCGAGGCTCGTTTCATTATTTATTTTAAAAGTCAATCCTAACATAACTATGATTTTCTATTTAGTTGATCGCTACAAATGAACAAAGGTCCTAATTTATCATTATTAAGAAATGTCATACTAATTTATCATTATTAAGAAATGTCATAGCCTATGAATTTACACATTGTCTTTTAATTCTTTTTAAATCCTGGGTCTGAGATAGGCCCAAACAGAAGAACAAAACAGGCCAATTAACTTATAGTGAATCAGACGTGAAGCGTTATGTGTCATTTTTGTTTGAATAAACTAAACTTATTATATATCAAATTCTTGATAGACTAACTGTTGTATATTTCATTCGCAGAACTGATTGTGAATCAACACAAATAATACATTATCAAATTATGACTAAACAATTATCAAGTAGCTTCTTAATGATCCTTAATTTACAAATATTCTAAACACCTAAGATCTATACATGAAACAAAATAGATGAATTTATAACTTCTAAACTAATGAGAGATAAACTACTTATGTTTTGACTTCCTAAGTTTTCCAGGTAAAATATTTTATGTCTATGTAGGATGATTGAATTTTAACAAATCTAACCACATATTGATACTAAATCCAGCAGATACTATTGAATATCCTCATACCTATCAACCACGGGAGTCAATCTATTATTTACATTACAGTACAATTTCGACTACAAATGCTAACTCAACGCAGATTTACAATACACAATAGATATTTTTTGAACACAACAGCACAGTAAAACTCAGCCAAGAAAAAAAAAACAGTCCGAATGAATCAAATAAGACTATTCAATAAATGCTTCTCCAATTGATTTTCCAAGTCAAGTTTTCATTGATCCTCCATAATATATACAAGGTTGAAGAGAGTACCTGAAAATCGAATAGATCTATTAGATCTAACAATAGAGCAGAAGAGTGTGATTTAGTAGGCAATTCAGCAGAAACAGTCACGTAATCGACAGCAATTCAATGGAATCGACAACAGCAGCGAAATCAACAGCAATTTAATCCCAGGAGACAATTTTCGGAACTTTGAAGTGTTTCAAAACCCAATTTCAGATTCAAATAACAGTTTTCTACTAATTTGTGATAAATCTAATATTGTTTTTGGTTTTTGGAATGAATTGGAAGGCAAAAATAGAAGAAAAATGAATCTGAAATGTTAATTTCAGATCTGGAATTTAGCTAGTATTTTTTGGGATTTTTTCTAGGTTTATTTGGTTCAAAATTCTAAAAGAGAAGCCTAAAAATCAGAAGGAACCCCCTTTATTGAAGCTGAAATTACCTATTTATAGGCCTAAAAGAGAAAAAATCTGAAAATTACTATTTCACTAAAACCCCTTCAATTTTTAGCTTGTTGCACAAGTTAGTGCCATTAATTCATTGAATTCTACACTAAGACCCATTCTAGAATGCTCTACCATGTTCTATTTCCCTTGCATTACCTATTGTGCCCTCATTCTCATTTGCTATTAACTAAGATGCCTTTTGTTATGCCCAAAATACCCTAAAAGCTCTATATTTATAACAAATATGCCAATTCCTATCCCAATTGTACCCTTTCCTCTTTTAAGCTTATTACCACTATACCAATTTTTATTCCCCATTTACCCCTACTTCTTAAAGCTAATTACATTCCTAATTTCTGCCTTTTCTTCTTATTTAAACCCATTTTCAGATTGGTATTTAGCAAATAGCCACAATTAAGTGACTATTGCTCAACTAGCCAATTGGCCCTTTTAACTAATTAAAATTCAGATTAATTCACTAATTAGAATCACTTACATTAATAGCCAATCCTAGGTAGTCTTACAAACATAGCCACTTATGATTAATCATCCAATTAACAAGACTCGGGAGACAATTTGATAGATGGTGAGTCCTATTAATCAGAATAATTCATCGCAATTGAATCTATCGAGCAAAA
Source organism: Nicotiana noctiflora (assembly GCA_032618575.1). NCBI lineage: Eukaryota > Viridiplantae > Streptophyta > Magnoliopsida > Solanales > Solanaceae > Nicotiana > Nicotiana noctiflora. Next base: position 322,177 of record JASVEL010009482.1, on the reverse strand, counting down.
CACCTTAGGTGGGTACTAATCATGTGATTCTTACTATCGACTTAACTTGAATCTCAACTAATCTAAGAGACGACTTTCCTAATCGAACTAACAGCTATAACCAATCAAACCTAAGTGTCATCAATGTAGAATTCACTAACATAGTTTCCGACAATCACAATTAATCAATTTGAATGTCAAAACAGGATCGAAGTAGATTCGAATAATTCCCTAGATTATGACAAATCAAATAATAACCTAATAATCAAAATAACTATCATTTTTCTGAATTCTGAATCTTTAACATATTCCAACCAACTTATTTTAACAAAACAGCATCAAAACATGTATTCGACTAATTCTCGACACTAAAATATTAACAGACCATTATCTATCCAAAAGAAAAACACCAACAGGAATAGGCGAGTTTAGCAAAAACTAACTATTTTAACTGAAATCTAACAATACAAATCAAGATTAACAAAATAAATCAGAAAGTAATTATTTAGGGAAAATCAGAACAAAAACGAAAACAGAAATTAACAAGAGTCGGAAATCTTTAAGAGACATCTAAAAGTCTAAAAAAATCTGGAATTTGCTAAAACAAACTAACCAAAATTTAAACACTAATCTAATAATCTAAAAACAAATCAGAAAGTAACCGAAATAAATTAACAAGAATTAAAACCAGAAAAGAAGACAGTTATTCAATTCAACACACAATCATATCAACAACTAGCATATGAATCTATTTTCTTTTCATTTATGTAAAGGATTCAAACAAACAAAAATAAAGATAAAAAACAGAAAGATAAAGAAACTTATCTCTTTTTCGATTTTTTCTGTTTTTCCTTTTTTTTCTTTTTTTGTTCTTTTCCGTTTTTCTTCACTTTTCTTCATGAACTCGAGCCTTTTCTTGAAAAACCGGCGTCTTTTTGTTGAAAATTTCTCGGGCGGCTTTGTTCTTGTCGATTCTCGCGGCTTTCAACTCGATTTCTTGTGTCACAGTGTATGTGGGAGTTGAAGAATGAAGGTGTGTGTGTTTTATAAGTTCTTGGAGGCGGCGCCGCCATGGGAGGGAGTGGCGGCGCGGGAGATTTGGGGCGATTGGTTAGGTTTTGAAGGTAATGGCTTGGATAAATGGGAAGAGGGAGATGAGGGGAGTGTTTGGGTGTTGGTTTCAACCGGAGAAGAGGCCTGCCGCCGCCGTGGGTGGTGGAACCCTAGCGGCGGCCGAGAGGGTGAGAAATGAGAGGGATGCGGCTGGTTTTGGTATTAGAGAGAGAGACAGAAGAGTTATTCAGTTAATGTGTTATGTTTTTTAAGGTTTTTGTGTTTTGTTACATTAAAAATGTAATAACAAATTATGGCCGTTGGATCAAGATGAACGGATGGCTGGGATTTAATGATGGTTGGACTGGGTAGGGTAACATTTGGGCTTGGGCTGGCCGGCTACCCGTCTGGGCTGGGGTCGGCGGGTTTGGGCTAGGGCGTTTTGGCCCAACTCTTTATTCTTCTCTTGTTTTGTATTTTGCACTTATTCCTCCATGTATTTTTTGTATTTCATCCTTTTTGTATTTTTGTATTTTGTATTTATTATACTTTGTAATTATTTAAAACTTATTAAAAATTAAACTAATTACCTCTTTTTTGACAATTTTCAATTTAAAAGCTAACTATTTTTTTTTTTATTTTTCTTTAATTTGCTAGAAAAACGAATGAATTCCCTAAAGATGCAATTTTTTTGTATTTTCATTTATCACACGCAAATAACATGCAAACAACTAACACAAAATTCACACAAAATTATAAAAAATAAGGAAAAATCATTTATTTTGAATTCTATAGGAATAACTCATGTGTAGGGTAAAAATCACGTGCTCACAACTGTCGCTTACGACAAGTCATTATTGTGCATTGTGTTAAAGATGTAAGTGTGATGTTAAATATTAGTTTGTACATTTTTATTGTGAAATAATTATTGTGCATATTATTTTTGTGCTTGTTGTGTGTTTGTATTTTCTAATACTTGTTCCAGATGTATTTAGAGTGGCGGGTCGAGGATCTTACTGGGTTATATTCACGTATAACTCACTCCTTACATGCATGTCCATGCATGCATATACCAATGGTGAAGGCGGGGCTAGTAGTTCATGGGTTCACTAGAGTTGATCCAGCTAATGAGGTGAGTCATCGTATTATTCGTGGAGGCTTCCAGACGAGTCTTTATCATTTATTCATATGGTATCTTTGCTAGGAGGATAGAGGGTATGCATGTAGAGAGAGAGTGAGGGCAGGCATAGTCATGAGAGAGAGAGTAGACGAGATCGGGAGGGAGAGTTGGAGGAGGCGAGGAGGCCTCGTTGGTTGGTGAGATATATTAGTCCTTATTATGGAGGTATGGTACGTCATGGTAGAGGTTTTGCGGGTCAGCCAGTCCAGTTCGCGCTTCAGGCTTCGCATGGTGACTCAGGTGTTCATAGTTCTCGGAGGACCCATACCGCACAGTTTCCACAGGTAAAGCTAACTTTTTTTTATGACTGACTACTTTTCTAAACGGGTGGAAGCACAGGCCTTCGAGAAGGTCAAAGAAAAAGAAGTTATAGACTTCATTTGGGACCACATCATATGTCGATTCGGGATACCTGCTGAAATCGTATGTGACAACGGAAAGTAATTCATCGGGAACAAGGTAATATAGTTCCTCGAGGAACATAAAATAAAAAGGATCTTATCGATGCCATATCACCCAAGAGGAAACAGATAGGCCGAATCGACGAACAAGACTATCATTCAAAAACTTAAAGAAAATGTTGAACGACTCTAAGGGGAAATGGAGAGAAGTACCGCCCAAAGTCCTTTGGGCGTATCGAACGACATCGAAGTCCAGCACGGGGGGCAATCCCGTTCTCCTTTGTATATGGCTCCGAGGCCTTAGTTCCAGTCGAGGAACCTAGAGCCAGATTTCGACATGCAACACAAGAATCAAATCACGAGGCCATGAATACTAGTCTCAAACTATTGGATGAAAAATGAGAAGCTACACTCGTTTGGATAGCTGCATATAAGTAAAGAGTTGAGAGATATTACAGTATGAGAGCCAATCTTAGCCATTTTATAATTGGGGACTTAGTTATAAGTAAAGTCACCCTCAATACTCGAGACCCAAATGAGAGGAAACTAGTCCTGAATTGGGAAGGACCATATCGAGTTATTGGTATTACCGTAAAGGGATCTTACAAACTTGGCACGATGGAGGGCGAACGATGCCAAAAAATTGGAACGTATCACTATTCAAACGATATTATTGATTAGGTATGACTTTCTCCCTTTTCCATTGGTATTTAATACTAACTTATTGCAGGTGTTCGATCGTGGCTTCAAGAAAACATTTCAACGTGAAGATCTTAGGTTTTAAAGCACGCATTGTACTCTTTTTTCCTCATATCGGTTTTCCCGAATGGATTTTTCCAGCGAGGTTTTTAACGAGGCAATAATTATGTACTACCTAAGGAAAATTAAACAGTATCCAAGGTTTATTTTCAATCAACCTCAAATACTGGGAGGTATCACCCTCGGGGGTTATATTTTCGAGGAAAATACTTCAGGTCAAAGGGTCTCAATAGGAAAAGTTTGTAATGGGCCAGACGGTCAGATGAACCATGTCTATATAGATTAGTCGAGCCTCGATGGCAAAACATGTATGCATGTATGAATTATTCAAAGAAGCATTCTTTCTGTATCAAACACTTTGTGTTTCAATGAAATTTGCTACTATACGAACTTCATACTTGTGATTTTGTGAGAAATGGCTCAAGGGCCGAACGGAAATACACATCGAACACTTGGTACTGTCATCGACAATCAACACATTCTAATTATCTATACTCGGATTCATAAGACCTCAAAGAATCACCCCTCAACACATAGGCCAAGGCCATTGTACTCGGGGACTATCATTTCGAACAAGTTCAAAATATTAGCGGGGAATAAGTCCAAGAGGCGTACCCAAAGGCTACGACCATATTGAATGCTACAGCCGAAATAACATAGCTCGTAGACATCTGAATCCCACAATAAACTATAGGCCTCAAAATACTTTGAAAAATCTGGTTAAAAGGCTATCCCCGACAAAACGATTAAAAAGGGCTTGGATAAAACCAGCCCTCGAAAAACCTTATAAGATATCAATTTAGCTTAACACAAATGTGCTAAGGCACTAAAAGCAAAGGAGTCTCAATCGGCATCGGACCCTCAAAAAACCCAATGGGTAAAAAGTACATGCCAAGGCATAATTTTTTTTTACTAATTCGATTAAGCCGAAAACGGGGAAATAATAGCTATATTTTAAAGGCCATATCGACCCAACCTTAAAGAAGCTAAGGGCCAAAATATTTAGAGTTCAAGACCTTGTTCTCACTCAACTCGGACCTAAGGGTCCCATTATTTCGAGCTCGAATAAAGTTGACTTGAATATAGTTCAAGGATTCGTCGTAAAACCTTAAGAGGTATTCTATTATAAGTGTAAAAGTTCCCCATTATTTACTAAAAACATAAGGGTTTTGTTTTACTTTAAGTTTGAGCTAATGCTCACTTGATTAGTGAAGTTGGAACAACCAAAAAATTTTGCAAGGTAAAAACAAAGTAGACTTTACCACAAATCAAAGATAGAGCGGAAAGAAAGGGGAATTTTTATACATATAAGGTATTTACAATGCCCACGAGGGGCCTTACACTAAAGAAGAAAAAAACAAAATCCTAATTATGCATAGGGCTAGTTTCTCCCTTGGGAGAAACTTCCTTTTCGGGGCCCTCATCATTGTCAGACCCGCCTTAACTGTCTTCATCATCATAATCGTTGGAGGAGGATATGAGAAATATGGCATCAGCTTTGAGCGCCTTTGCTTGAGATATCTCTTTAGTAAGGTTGAAACCTCGAGCATGGATTTCCTCGAAGATCTTCCTCCGGGATTGACACTTGGCCAAATTATTATCCCCCCCTCCCCCGCTCTCAGTCAGAGGCTTCCCTTAGCTCCGGTTGAGCAGCCTCAGTATCCCTTAAGTACATGTCAATGATTTTATCAGCCACGACCTTCGTATTCTCAACCTCAGCCCTGGCCTCAACAAGCTTGACCTCGAGTTCGACTATCCTTTTGGCCTAGGTCGAACTTTTCTCTTTAGCACCCCGAAGTTAGGCCTTACTCGATGCTGGTTTGGCTAAAGTAGTCACTTTATTCGTAGCAATGTAGTCCATATTCTACTTCCACCGACTGCAGTCGGCCTTGAACTGATCATCCTCCCCTCGAAGCAGTTGATCCTTTCTAGTTATTGCTGCAGCTGAGACACTGAAGTATTAGCCTCCATAGTTGGGTCGAGTAGACCATACTCTTTTAAGTGACTATTACCTACTTGTTTAGCTCAACCTCATTGTTATGAGCCTTGGCCAAATCTACCCGAAAGTCCTTGAGATCCTCCTCCTTCTTATTGTAAAAAAGCTTTAAATCGTTCCTTTCATCCGAGGTCTTCTGGAGCTCGGCTTCGCATTGGCTCAGGTCGACTCTAAACTTGGTAAAGGCACACAAAAAAAAGGATATCAGTTAGGGTAATGGGAAACAAAAAAAAAGAAAATTGCAATGATAAGACTTAATGCTTAATCGAAAGAAAAGAGATTGAGCCTCTTCGAATAGGGTATATGCGTCATTGAGATCGGCGACATTATCGACCCCGGTAAAGTAATCTTGGAAGGGATCCTATTTGCTTGGTACTCCACCCAAGTCAGGCATCTGCAGAGCCCGAGCTTCCCTTATGGCTTCTTCAGAATAAGCTGGTAGAAAGGGAGAATGACCTATTTTCATGGCCCCGAGTAAATCACTCGGGGCATTTTGGTCAATACTGGGGAATTCAGAAGCCGCCCCCTACAGTGTGCTTGTTGATGGCCGAATAAATATTGACCTCAGGAGATTCAAGGGTTTTGCCCGCATCTTCTTTCTAAGCCTCTTCATCACGAGGCTAAGTTTTCAGCTCGGAGGGCTTGGCAGCTTCAACCGGCTTCTTAGCTCGAACCACCAGCGCGAGTCTTTGCCCTCGTCTTCTTCTTCACCATTCAGCTGGTGGACCGAGTCAATATCCAAAAGAATGATATTCCTCCTGCGTCTTCGAGTTGGACCACCTTTTATCTTGGGGGCCTTCGGGCTTCGAGATCCTTTTTCTCATATTAACTTCCTCCGATTTCGAAATCGATAACTCGGTCTCTTCCCTAGGCGGGGCCGGCCTCATTTCAAAGACAACTTCAATGCCTTCATGAAGGAGAATTAGATATGACTAAAGAAACATCTCTGATATAGAGGAAAACACCAAAAGTTTACAATATGAACTTACCATGATGTTTGGCTTCCCATCTGCCCCTCGCCAAGTCACGCCAACGTTGCTCGTTATATAATGATATCGCAACTAATTTTCGGATCCAGTCTTCGAGGTTTCTAACTGCATGGGTCAACCGAGCGACCACTGCAAAAAAAATGGAGGCATTATGCAATGCAAAAATGGAATGCGAAGGGCTACAGGGAAAAGAACTTCACTTATGCTTGGGGTTACTCACTCGATATAACCAACTCATCCTACCTCGATCTTTATCCTCACGTTTCTAGCAAAGAAGGCCTTGGTCGATCGGCCTTGGAGCTTGATCAACCCTCGAAAAATTTAAGGCCGGTACAATCGGATAAGATGGTTGAGGGTGAACTCTAGTCCCCCGGCCTTGCTGGAGAAGTAACAGAGCATGATCATTATGTGCCAAAAAGAAGGGTGAATTTGGCCGAGGATGATCTATTTCCTCTAGCAGAAGTCGATGACGACTGAGTCGATAGGACCCAGTGTGAAAGGGTAAGTATAAACACTTAGGAACATCTCCACATGAGTGGTGATACTCTACTCGGGGACGGGGATTTGTACCACGACCTCGTCCCCCCATCCACAATCTTTCTTCATGTCCTCGAGGTGTTTCTCCGATATCGAGCAAATATATCTCGATACATGCTTGGATCGGCCATGGATTGTAGGGGGTTCTCTACTTTGAAGTTGTTCCTTGTGACACAGGGGCCGGGAACAATTTCATGAAGGGTCGGCATTTTATCACCAGCCAACCGGGAAGAAGAGGAGGAAGCTTTCTCCTTTTGAGGAACGATTTTGGAAGTTTTCACCATTGATTCAAGTTAGAGAAAGTAGAAAGAGGTGGAGTTTGATATTTTCTGGCACAAAAAGGGTTGGAGCAACAAGTAGTGAAAGAGAGAGATCAGGGAAGATAGAAGGTGGAAGCAAAGTTCTTGATTCAAATAAAAGCCCTATATTTATAGAAAATTAGTGACGGTTTTGCAATGCTAGTGGCCGGCCGCCACTGGCAGGCATTTAATATTTTGGGGAAGCAAACTGACAGGACGTTTCGATCACCTCGAGCGCTTACGTCATAGGAATGATGTCATCATCAAGGACTCCGAAAAATCGAGGCTCAGGTCGTTTCTTATCATTTTATTCTAAGAAACAATGTGACTATCTGTATACGGTAAAAATCGAGGCTAGCCAATTTCGTTCTTCAATGGAAAATGTGGTACCACATCGGAGGACAGGACACCGAGCTCGGGGTCGAGGCTCCATTCCAATATCAAGGTCGAGGTTGATAACTTTAGTTCGGGTCGCAGGAAGGCCCATTTCGAGATAATACCGTTATGGTTTGGCAATAGAAAGAGCGAGATTCTCGCAATAACCCGAAGATCACAGCGTAAATTCCGGAACGGATTAGTCCTTGGTGGTTAGACAGTTGTACAATAAGATTCCGTACAATAATTAGAAGTGTACTTTATTAAGGATTCCTCTATTATATAATGGGGAACCCGTTCATTTGTAGGACACGATTCATTGACAAGAGAATATACATTCATCACTTCTTGTTCACTGTTCATCAGAGTTGCCTTATAATTTATTATTCTTACTAACTCACCTCGAGACTATCATAGCTCGAGGTCCAGACTTGGCTTGCACTCTTGTTTGACTTACTTTACTCTTCAATTTATTTAATTCCTTGTTTATCAATATCAATTGGACTAAATCATATATCTTTAAAACCACAATATAAATTTAATTATTACTCGAATTTCAGGGTAAACACATATTCAATAGATTTTTAAAATAAACGCTGAGTTTGGACCGAAACTACTGTTACGGCCGCTAGGTCCACCCCTAGTTACAAACATAAGAAATTTTGTACAATTAAATTAGCCACTGAACAAATCTTTTATAAAATACGATTGGAGTAATTATTAGATCGTTTATGTTAACCTTTCTCCTTTCAATATTTGTTTGGTTAGAGTATTATGCTATCCTGCTTATTATGCTCAGACACTTTTATTATGTCCAAAATTTTCCTTGCTTATTAAATTTATTACTCTAGTGAAATTAATCAAATCGAATGGATATGAATGTGGTAACCATTTTCTTACATAATGCAGAAGTTTGCATAATCTAAACCACGTAAATCCTTAACAAAAACAAACATATCTTCTCCTTGCTTATGATATAAATAACTGAAATTATGTGTATTTTTTATTTGGATTGGATTTTGTCGACATTTAATTGGACCAGATCGTATCTTAGTAAATTCCTAATGAAATGACAAGCATGACATTTGGTAAGTTTACGTGATTGTTTTGGTAATGTTTGTCACATTTTGTTAATCTCTATACACGTCGAAATTGAAAGTGAAATATACTATTAAGGCTGATAAAGTTGATTTATAAGAATGAGTCTTTTTCAGTACTTTTTTAAGATATCTTTATACTAGAGAAGTAGATAACTATTAATATGATAAAACAATGAATATGTTATAAATAGAATTATATTTACGGCGAATATCTATATTTAGAGAGATTCTAGGTTTATTATTTGGTGGCTAAGTCATCATCTCCCTATAAATAAATGGTTCTATTCTATTGTAATTCATCACATATCAATAAGAATTCTCGCTCCCTCTTTTTCTATAATATTGCTCTTGTTCTTTTATTATTTTATAATACGTTATCAGCACGAGACTCTAACCAATTAAATAAAAGTTTTGGGATTGAGCATAATGATTATCAATTATTCTATGAACTTCATTCATGATTAAATTCTGGATTTAAGGTAAGTATTTTACTTTTCTCTTTCAAATTCTTGACATTCTATAATTTGATTTTAAATACAAGCAAAGACGATAAATTTTGTTTGCAACTCTGATGGAGTTTGAAAGAAATTAAAATCACCCAAAGTGATAAAATTTCTATGCCTTGCTATGATTAAATTCATGTATGATTGTGGGCAAAGAATTGAAAACTCGTCCTATTGAATTTGCTCCATTCTCATTCCATTTAAAGAATGTGATAGCAGTATGCGATAAGACAAAATTATTACTATGAAGGTATCAATGGATGTGGACGTGGCAATAGACAAAATTATAATCGTCATCGTCGTCATACTGAGAATAATAAGGATTCTTAGAATAATCCTTCACTATGTGAAAGTAATACGTGTCATCGATTTGACATTAGATTTTATAAAGCACATATAGATGATGATTATAGTCCATTCATGATGTGAATGTGTCAACATCTGATTTATGAATACATATTCATTCTTCAAAGCATATGAACATGCTAGTGGTAGCGGATATACCACACTCACCCCTAGAAGAATGTTTGAGATGATATAAGAAAATAGTGTTATTATTATGGTACGGATAGTCATTGGTCACGTACCTATTGTACGCCAAAATATTTTGGTAATGTGATTATTGAATGACAACAATAATGCAAGAAACATATCTTGCATATAATTTTGGCCATGACCATAATGGTATAACATTCTTCTTGAAAGAGATATATGACCATATGGATGTTGATGTATATGTGATAGTATAAAATTAATTGAGAGCTATAGAAGAGCCAATCACCACTATTTTGGAGAAACACAATTGATTACCAATAAGGTATTGTGTTGTAGTAAGTCTCAAAGAAACTTATTCAGTTTCCAAAGTATACGCTTTATATTGATAATTTATTCAGTTGGCATAATTGGTTTACCCATATCAATTTAAGTATGATGTGCAAAAATAATAGAGAATTTACGTGGGTAAATATTAAAGAACTAGAAAGTTCTTTACGAATTCTCTTACATTGCTTGTTCTCATTAATTAATTGACCAACTAAAATTGGGATTGAAAATCTCATGAATGCTGGAAATATCAAAGGTGAATATGAGCCCATTCACCTACCATGTATACCATATAAGATGCATCTATGAGATGGTTGCATGTGTGATTATTATTACCCCGCAACATGGTATTTTGCGAGGTAATTTGCTCAATAATTTAATTTAGAGCATATTCCAGATTTTCTATTCAAGAAGTTCATCTTGATAAGTTGGTCTATATTACAGCTGGTTTAGCAAAATGATTTATTGAGTGCCTCCACTTAATAGCTAAGCTATTGCTTATGAGAACAAAGTTATATATATCAGTTTGATATACGTTATATACGAAAGTATATTATTTTGTCCCCTCACAAGTGGTTCATGGTCAGGAACCAAATAATACCATCTTATTATTATTGAGTGCAATATATATTTTGATTAACACCATAACACACAAAGACGAGTTCTCAAAATTGAGGAAATAAGTTAGTTTTTCTAACATGAGGGGGTGACAAGACACAACAGTTGAGAAAAAGTTACATGGAATGAATTATCATTTATACATCTAGATCCCAAAATAAAATAATATGAACTTGAAGTTCATAAAAGAATAATTCATGTGCAATTTATTGCAAAGCATGCCAGACGCATTTGCTGACCCAAAGAAAGTAACTATATTCTCGTTACAAATGCTCATATTAAGTCCTAGAAGGATAAAGTCTATGGTAAACTTAAAACGTATAGACAATCGGTTTCAAATAAATTTCTTAATAAAAAAGGTGAGCAAATGATCAAAATGATCATAATAAATGAGGTAGTGATCTAAAAGATCACATGACATAACACTTCATAATATCTCATGAGAGATTCAGGTACCTGAATATATGAATGAAAAGATCTCTATGTTATATCATTATGAAATATATTGAAACGTATAAAATCTTTGTCGACGTCAATTTTTAAGAAGCTAGTGCACAAGATTGGAATACGAAGACTCAAGGATGAGAATTGATGCTCTCATTAGGGGGAGTTAATGCACATTGCACTTTTTTCCCCTTAAAAGGTTTTGTCCCACTGGTTTTCCTTGCAAGGTTTTTAACGAGGCAATAAAAAAGCGTATTATTAGATATGTGTACTCATTTTCCTTTTCTAGAATTTTTTTCCATTGGATTTTATATTAGTTAAGGTTTTAACGAGGCACATTACCTGTTGAATAGACATTTAAGGGGGGTATTATAAATAGAATTGTATTTATGGTGAATGTCTATATTTAGAGAGATTCTAGAGTTTATTACTTGGTGGCTAAGTCACTATCTCCCTATAAATAGAGGATTCTATTCCATTGTAATTCATCTCATATCAATAAGAATTTTCTCTCCTTCTTTCTTTACAATACTGTTCTTGTTCTTTTATTATTTTATAACAGCATAAATTAACAAATTTCAAAGACCCAAACATAGATAAGAATAGATTATTAGAGACCTACATATATACGAAATGTAAAAGACTCGTGTCACGACCCGGATTTTCCCCAATATCGGGATCGTGATGGCGCCTACTCGTGGTAGCTAGGCAAGCCACCGTATTCATACTATCCTATTTTTAACACAATTTTTAATTAAATAAATGCGGAATACTTTATCGAAATGGAAATAATAAATCACAAGGTAAAAATCATACTGAAATCCTCTACCCAAGACTTGGAGTCACCAACTCACAAACTACTATAGAATACTACACATAAAAGTCTGAAGGAAATATAGCATAATTCTGTTTGTCTCGGAACAATGAGACTACAACTATTAACATAAATAAAGAAAGAGACGCCGGGCCTGCGGACGTCTGCAAGCTACCTCGGTCTCAAATGTGATCAACTCCCACGCAATCTATTTACTGCTGCTGCTGCTCCTGATCGTAACCTGGACCTGTGCAAAAACGCACAGAAGTGTAGCATTAGCACAACCGACCCCATGTGCTGGTAAGTGCCTGGCCTATCCCGGCGAAGTAGTGACAAGCCTAGGACCAGACACCCACATAACCTGTACAATTCAATATATATATATGTGTACCACAAAATAACAAGAAATAATCAAGTATTAACACAATAAGGAATATCTTAAAGAATTCAACAATTAACCACGGTTAATAATTTCACAAGGAAAAACAAAGTGTAATGTAAACACAAGTAATATCAATTGAAGAAATAGCAGACAATTGCACGGCATCACCCTTCGTGCTTTTACTCTCATCCTCACCAAATAAGCAAATAAAGTACACGGCATCACCCTTCGTGCTTTTACTCTCATCCTCACATCCATGGTACGGCATGATCCTTCGTACATGGTTCAATAATAGGGCACGGCATGATCCTTCGTGCATAAATAAATAAATAAACATGGCACGGCATCACCCTTCGTGCATTATCACTCTTCCTCACCCAAATAACAATCAAATAAGTTCACAAGGAAAACAAGGTATAATGGAAACACAAGTAATATCAAGTCAAGAAATGGCAAACAATTGCACGGCGCATCACCCAAATAAAATATAATGGAAAAACAAGTAATATCAAGTCAAGGAATAGCAAACAATTGCACGGCATCACCCTTCGTGCTTTTACTCTCATCCTCACCAAATAAACAAATAAAGTACACGGCATCACCCTTCGTGCTTTTACTCTCATCCTCACATCCATAAGTACGGCATGATCCTTCGTACATGGTTAAATAACAGGGCACGGCATGATCCTTCGTGCATAATCAATAAATAAACATGGCACGGCATTAACCTTCGTGCATAAATAAATAAACATGGCACGGCATCACCCTTCGTGCATTATCACTCTTCCTCACCCAAATAACAATCACGGTTAAGGGCAGAGAAAGAAACAACAATTCATAAATCGTCCCATCAAGGGCAATCAATAATTATCTTCACAACAAGTCCCAACAAGGGAGAACAATAACGATTCACCTGTAATATATCTCAAAATATCATTTTCCAATGACTCACGGTCATACTAGACGCCAGCTGTATGGATGCTCGTCACCACAGCCCATACACCGCACTCGATCACATAACACATAACACATAATCCTATTCCCTCAAGCTAGGATAGAACAAACACTTACCTCGAATACTTATGAACAATCCAATCCGTGGAAATGTCTTTTCTTTCAATTTGGCTCCAATCCAACCGTATCTATACACAATTGATTTAATATCATCAATTCTACTCCACAAACTAATTCTTAATACCACATAACACTTTTACAATATTCTGCCATGAATAGTAAATTTCAACCCCGGGCCCACATGGTCGGAATTCGGGGTTAGGACCAAAATCCGGTTACCCATTCCCCCACGAGTTCATGTATATAATTTGTTTCAAAATCGGACCTCAATTCGAGGTCCAATTCCCCAATTTATGAAAAACCTATTTTCTAACCAAAAACAAGAATTTTACCATGAAAACATTTGATTTCTAATGAAAAACATGTTTAATGATGTTAGGAATTGAAAGAATTAAGTAAAAAGTGACTTACAATCGTTTTGATGAAGAAGAAATCCTTGAAGAGTCGCAAATGGGTGTTTTGGTTTTGTGAAAAATGAAGAAATGACCGAAATTCGTGTTTTTCAGGTCTCTGTGTTCGCATTTGCGAACATGGGTTCGCAATTGCGAACCCCGACCAATTTCCGGAGTTTGAAAAATAAGCTAAGGGTGGAAAGTTCGCATTTGCGAACATTTGTTCGCATTTGCGAACCAGGCTCCTTCGCATTTGCGAAGAAGGCTTCGCATTTGCGAAGCATGGCTTAGCAGTGAGGCATCGCATTTGCGAAGAAAGCTTCGCATTTTCGAAGCATGGCTAGGCAGTGAAGCATCGCATTTGCGAAGAATGCTTCGCATTTGCGAAGCATGGCTAGGCAATGAAGGCCTCGCATTTGCGAGGTCATGTTCGCAATTGCGAACCCAAGCCTTCCTGGACGCCCTTCGCATTTGCGATCAAGGGTTCGCATTTGCGAACCCTGCCTTGGTCCGTCACCTTCGCAATTGCGAGAAATTCTTCGCAATTGCGAAGCCAACAGCTGGGTGAAAAAAACCAGCAGTTCAAAATTCAGAAATTTAACCAACGGCCTATCAAATCTTTACCCGAGCCCCCGGGCTCCAAACCAAACATGTACACAACCTCAAAAACACATTATGGACTTGTTCGTGCGATCATATCGCCAATATCACTTCGTTTCAATCAAATCAAGCCCCAAACTCATGGTTTTCATAGTTTTGATTTTCAAAACTTCTTAACTTGGAACTCAAGGTCCAAAACATCTCAAACGACATCCAAATGTCACCAAACTTTGTAGAGAAATCACATATATAATATTTAAGACTTGTACCGGGCGTCGGAACCAAAATACGAGCCCGATACCAAGGTCTATTAATTTATTTCCTTTAATAATTGCATCAAAAACAATTTCACATAAAAATTCATAACTTGGGCTTTAGGCCTCAGAATTCAACTCCGGACACATGTCCAAGTCCCATATTTTCCTACGGACCTCTCGGGACCATCCAATCTCGGGTTCGGATCCGTTTACCAAAAATGTTGACCGAAGTCAACCATATCAATATTAATATCATTTTTATCCAAATTTCTCATAGAATTCATATTTTCTATCACAAAATCTTTCCGGCTACATGCTCGGATCGTGCACGTAAATCGAGGCAACATAAAATGAGGTTTTCAAGGCCTCAGAAGCTCGAAATTATTAATAAAATAAGTGATGACCCTTTGGGTCGTCACAATCTCCACCTCTAAAACAACCGTTCGTCCTCGAACGGACAAAAGAAAGAAGTACCGAGTCAGGAAACAAGTGTGGGTAACGGCTCCGCATATCAGACTCGGACTCCCAGGTCGATGCCTCAGGAGGCCTGGCCTCTCCACTGAACACGCACAGAAGGATAACTCTTCGACCTCAACTGTCGCCGGTCTAGAATGGCTACCGGCTCCTCCTCGTAAGATAGATCATTGTCCAATTGGACATTACTGAAGTCTAACACATGTGTGGGATCGCCGTGGTATCTCCGAAGCATAGATACATGAAAAACTGGATGCACGGCTGATAAGCTAGGCGGCAAAGCTAATCTGTAAGCCACCCCTCCCACTCTGTCTAGAATCTCAAATGGACCAATATACCTAGGGCCGAGCTTGCCCTTCTTCCCAAACCTCATCACGCCCTTCATAGGCGACACCCGGAGCAATACTCGTTCACCAACCATGAAATCTACATCTCGAACCTTACGATCCGCATAAGTCTTTTGCCTGGACTGAGCTGAACGCAATCTCTCCTGGATAGTCTTGACCTTATCCAAGGCCTCTCGAACTAAATCCGTACCCAACAACCGAGCCTCTCCCGGTTCAAACCATCCAACTGGAGATCGACATCGCCTACCATACAACGCCTCATACGGGGCCATCTGGATGCTAGACTGGTAGCTGTTATTGTAGGCGAACTCTGCTAATGGCAGAAACTGGTCCCACGAGCCTCCGAAATCAATAACACGGGCTCGAAGCATGTCCTCTAGTATCTGGATAGTCCTCTCGGATTGGCCATCCGTCTGAGGATGAAATGCTGTACTCAACTGAACCTGGGTGCCTAACTCCTGCTGAACCGCTCTCCAGAACCGCGAGGTAAACTGCGTACCCCGATCAGAGATAATAGATACCGGCACCCCATGGAGACGAACAATCTCCCTAATGTAAACCTCCGCTAACCTCTCCGACGAGTAGGAGACAGATATTGGAATAAAGTGTGCTGACTTGGTCAACCTATCAACAATGACCCAAATAGCATCAAATTTCCTCCGAGTCAAAGGAAGTCCAGTAACGAAGTCCATAGTGATCCGCTCCCATTTCCACTCGGGAATTTCAATCCTCTGGAATACACCACCAGGTCTCTGGTGCTCATATTTCACCTGCTGATAATTTAGACACCGAGCGACATACGCAACGATATCTTTCTTCATTCTGCGCCACCAATAGTGCTGCCGTAAGTCCCGGTACATCTTCGCGGCGCCCGGGTGAATAGAATACCGCGAACTGTGGGCCTACACTAAGATCAACTCTCGAATCCCTTCGACATTGGGCACACAAACTCGGCCCAGCAATTTCAATACCCCATCATCATCTAGATTTACCTGTGTGGCACCTCCCCGCTGTACTGTATCTCTCAACTCACGCAAATGAGGATCATCAAATTGCCTCTCACGGATACGCTCTAATAAAGAAGAACGAGCGACCGTGCAGGCTAACACCCTGCTAGGTTCAGAAATGTCTAATCTCACGAACCGGTTGGCTAAGGCCTGGACATCTAGAGCTAATGGTCTCTGACTGACTGGAATATAAACAAGACTGCACATACTGGCTGACTTCCTACTCAAAGCGTCAGCCACCACGTTTGCTTTTTCCCCGATGATATAAAAAGGTAACATCATAATCTTTCTGCAATACCAGCCACCTTCTCTGCCTCAAATTCAACTCTTTTGTTTAAACAAATACTGAAGACTCTTATGATCGGTGTATACTTCACATACTACACCATACAAATAATGCCTCCGGATCTTCAATGCGTGAATAATCGCCGCAAATTCTAGATCATGCACTGGGTAATTCTTTTCATCCATCTTCAACTGCCTCGAAGCATAGGCAATAACCTTGCCATCCTGCATTAACACTGCACCAAGCCCAATACGGAAAGCATCACAATAATCAGTATAAGGTCCCGCACTTGTGGGTAAAATCAATACCGGTGCTGTAGTCATGGCTGTCTTGAGCTTTTGAAAGCTCGCCTCACATTCATCCGACTATTCAAATTGAACACCTTTCTGTGTCAATCTGGTCAGTGGGATTGCAATAGACGAAAATCCTTCTACGAATCGGCGATAATAGCCCGCTAACCCCAAGAAACTCCGAATATCTGCGGCTGATGTCGGTCTAGGCCAGCTCTTGACTGCCTCAATCTTCTTCGGATCAACCAGAATACCTGTTGCCGTCACAATATGACCCAGGAATGCAACTGAACTTAGCCAAAATTCACACTTCAAAATTTTTGCATATAGTTGGCTATCTTTCAGAGTCTGCAAAGTCACTCCGAGATGTTGCGCATGCTCCTCATGACTGCAGGAGTATGTCAATATGGAAACAATGAAGACTACAACGAACAAGTCTAAATAAGGCACGAACACACTCATGCGTATGCACATATCCATGACTCTGAAGTCTGGCCATAAGAGTTATTCTTAAATTACAACATTGTCAATTAACCCTATTATCAAATACCTTATTCTACAAATCCCACTTTACTCAGAATGAGGTATGGTGACCTCGTGATTATTTTCCCGAATTAATGCGTCATATTTATCCTTACCTGGTGCTCGTCTCAAAGGCTAAGCTCAACGGTTTCAAAATAGAAATGGCTAATATGAATAGAAACTATACAAGAATTGTCAAATAGTCCTAACGGACATGACTCTTATTTACGAATGCGATACGAAAGTATTAATTCATAAAAGAAGAATTTTAAACACATAAACTCTTACTACCAGGACCCAGTCCTCATATGATATCCACCGCAACTTGAAGCTCGGCTTAGAAATATTTCACATTATGCCAAAAATTGGAGGATCTCATCCTCAACTCTGAATCACAGTGCTTGCACATCATATAATCTGAAATTTTTTATTTCCTTTCTTTCTTCCTTTCAATAATTGTCCGTCAAAGATAATCACGACATAAAATGAACCCTCATACCGATAGGGCACACAATTAACGATTAAAATTAGTTATTCCGAGAATTATATCAAAACATACTGTAATAAGTAATATAAAGTCACTCATAGTCTCATGGATATTTAGTAACTAACACCTAATAATAGGGATGTCTATCCTCATGTAATATCTCAACGGGAGTATTTCCCTAAGTAGTATGATTACGATGCTCGCTCATGAATGGAGCATGTTAAACAGACTCGCCTAATTTTCTTTCAAAAACCAAATCAAATTAAGGGAAAATTATTTGTTTATAACAATCTGAATTACACACGTGATGACGCCATCTGGTGTAATGACCTCCCTCATACCATAAAAAGTATATCAATGGTTAGGTCTCCACCTCTAGGATTTTCACCTCCACCTCTAACATCCTGACCTATACATCTGGCTGGCCATGTAGGATAAATATTAACTGCAATGGAGCGTGTAGCCTGAGTGCTTTCCTAAAATTGTATTTCTCCAAAAATTCCACATTCACAGCAATTCCTTTAAGGCTCAGTTAACTTGTTGTTCATGACAATATATATTCGAACACGGTCATTGTGACTTGGTACAACCGTTCAGATCACACATACTACATATTGCAGGAGAATCTCGGGGGTGACGTCTTCGGAACATTTTCTTAAAATAGAGTTTAGTAGATAGCGTTGCGTTGGCCGGCTTGCCCTCTTCGTAGGCTTGACACAAACATTGACGGCCAATTCTTAACACTGCTGAGCTACCCCATTTACTCATATACTCTTCGTCATTCTCTGGGGCGATCCTTACCCCATGAAAAGAACCAACCTTAAATATGTATAAATTATTTGGAGGACATTTCCATACCATATATATATACATTCCAATAACTCATCATATTTGTCCTTCACAACTCCAACACATCGACCGGACGTCAAGGTCCGTTGAAACCCAACACGATTTATTAGGTGATCTCCCGATATAATTGCGTCTTCCGTTGGGACCATAACTTGTGTGGTAAATACATTATCTTCCCACTACTTCTGTGTGCCTTCTGTAGCACAGTAAAATGAACTCCTCGCATTCGACTATTCCCACGTTCTGTAATTCCTCATAAGAACTGTCAAGCACAATCTCGTGGGTTCTCAAAAGATGCACCGCTGAAGGTGGCAGCGAAGACTTTGGTGAAACTTGTCCTCCGTAAAACTTTTGAAGGAATAGTTGATCTATCACCAGTCCGTGCCATTGTTCGGCTGGATAAGCGGTACGTGACTACGCCATTCGTGGGAAGACAAGAGTGGAAATTTAACTTAACACTTTGAAGAACAAATTCGCACGATAAGAAAGAACAAATGAGAGACTCTTTCCTAACTCAATAGACTCTGGAGGACAAGTACAGACGTCTCCGTACCTACCTCTCAAACTCTACTAAGCTTGTTCGTGAGTGGTGAGACCTATGTAACCTAGAGCTTTGATACCAACTTGTCACGACCCGGATTTTCCCCCAATATCGGGATCGTGATGGCGCCTACTCGTGGTAGCTAGGCAAGCCACCGTATTCATACTATCCTATTTTTAACACAATTTTTAATTAAATAAATGCGGAATACTTTATCGAAATGGAAATAATAAATCACAAGGTAAAAAAAAAGCTGAAATCCTCTACCCAAGACTTGGAGTCACCAACTCACAAACTACTATGGAATACTACACATAAAAGTCTGAAGGAAATATAACATAATTCCGTTTGTCTCGGAACAATGAGACTACAGCTATTAACATAAATAAAGAAAGAGACGCCGGGCCTGCGGACGTCTGCAAGCTACCTCGGTCTCAAATGTGATCAACTCCCACGCAATCTATTTACTGCTGCTGTTGCTCCTGATCGTAACCTGGACCTGTGCAAAAACGCACAGAAGTGTAGCATCAGCACAACCGACCCCATGTGCTGGTAAGTGCCTGGCCTATCCCGGCGAAGTAGTGACAAGCCTAGGACCAGACACCCACATAACCCCGTGCAATTCAATATATATATATGTGTACCACAAAATAACAAGAAATAATCAAGTATTAACACAATAAGGAATATCTTAAAGAATTCAACAATTAACCACGGGTTAATAATTTCACAAGGAAAAACAAAGTGTAATGTAAACACAAGTAATATCAATTGAAGAAATAGCAGACGGTTGCACGGCATCACCCTTCGTGCTTTTACTCTCATCCTCACCAAATAAGCAAATAAAGTACACGGCATCACCCTTCGTGCTTTTACTCTCATCCTCACATCCATGGTACGGCATGATCCTTCGTACATGGTTCAATAATAGGGCACGGCATGATCCTTCATGCATAAATAAATAAATAAACATGGCACGGCATCACCCTTCGTGCATTATCACTCTTCCTCACCCAAATAACAATCAAATAAGTTCACAAGGAAAACAAGGTATAATGGAAACACAAGTAATATCAAGTCAAGAAATGGCAAACAATTGCACGGCATCACCCAAATAAAATATAATGGAAAAACAAGTAATATCAAGTCAAGGAATAGCAAACAATTGCACGGCATCACCCTTCGTGCTTTTACTCTCATCCTCACCAAATAAACAAATAAAGTACACGGCATCACCCTTCGTGCTTTTACTCTCATCCTCACATCCATAGTACGGCATGATCCTTCGTACATGGTTAAATAACAGGGCACGGCATGATCCTTCGTGCATAATCAATAAATAAACATGGCACGGCATTAACCTTCGTGCATAAATAAATAAACATGGCACGGCATCACCCTTCGTGCATTATCACTCTTCCTCACCCAAATAACAATCACGGTTAAGGGCAGAGAAAGAAACAACAATTCATAAATCGTCCCATCAAGGGCAATCAATAATTATCTTCACAACAAGTCCCAACAAGGGAGAACAATAACGATTCACCTGTAATATATCTCAAAATATCATTTTCCAATGACTCACGGTCATACTAGACGCCGGTGTATGGATGCTCGTCACCACAGCCCATACACCGCACTCGATCACATAACACATAACACATAATCCTATTCCCTCAAGCTAGGATAGAACAAACACTTACCTCGAATACTTATGAACAATCCAATCCGTGGAAATGTCTTTTCTTTCAATTTGGCTCCAATCCAACCGTATCTATACACAATTGATTTAATATCATCAATTCTACTCCATAAACTAATTCTTAATACCACATAACACTTTTACAACATTCTGCCATGAATAGTAAATTTCAACCCCGGGCCCACATGGTCGGAATTCGGGGTTAGGACCAAAATCCGGTTACCCATTCCCCCACGAGTTCATGTATATAATTTGTTTCAAAATCGGACCTCAATTCGAGGTCCAATTCCCCAATTTATGAAAAACCTATTTTCTAACCAAAAACAAGAATTTTACCATGAAAACATTTGATTTCTAATGAAAAACATGTTTAATGATGTTAGGAATTGAAAGAATTAAGTAAAAAGTGACTTACAATCGTTTTGATGAAGAAGAAATCCTTGAAGAGTCGCAAATGGGTGTTTTGGTTTTGTGAAAAATGAAGAAATGACTGAAATTCGTGTTTTTCAGGTCTCTCGTGTTCGCATTTGCGAACATGGGTTCGCAATTGCGAACCCCGACCAATTTCTGGAGTTTGAAAAATAAGCTAAGGGTGGAAAGTTCGCATTTGCGAACATTTGTTCGCATTTGCGAACCGGGCTCCTTCGCATTTGCGAAGAAGGCTTCGCATTTGCGAAGCATGGCTTAGCAGTGAGGCATCGCAATTGCGAAGAATGCTACGCATTTGCGAAGCATGGCTAGGCAGGTGAAGCATCGCATTTGCGAAGAATGCTTCGCATTTGCGAAGCATGGCTAGGCAGTGAAGGCCTCGCATTTGCGAGGTCATGTTCGCAATTGCGAACCCAAGCCTTCCTGGACGCCCTTCGCATTTGCGATCAAGGGTTCGCATTTGCGAACCCTGCCTTGGTCTGTCACCTTCGCAATTGCGAGAAATTCTTCGCAATTGCGAAGCCAACAGCTGGGTGAAAAAAACCAGCAATTCAAAATTCAGAAATTTAACCAACGGCCTATCAAATCTTTACCCGAGCCCCCCGGGCTCCAAACCAAACATGTACACAACCTCAAAAACACATTATGGACTTGTTCGTGCGATCATATCGCCAATATCACTTCATTTCAATCAAATCAAGCCCCAAACTCATGGTTTTCATAGTTTTGATTTTCAAAACTTCTTAACTTGGAACTCAAGGTCCAAAACATCTCAAACGACATCCAAATGTCACCAAACTTTACAGAAATCACATATATAATATTTAAGACTTGTACCGGGCGTCGGAACCAAAATACGAGCCCGATACCAAGGTCTATTAATTTATTTCCTTTAATAATTGCATCAAAAACAATTTCACATAAAAATTCATAACTTGGGCTTTAGGCCTCAGAATTCAACTCCGGACACATGTCCAAGTCCCATATTTTCCTACGGACCTCTCGGGACCATCCAATCTCGGGTCCGGATCCGTTTACCAAAAATGTTGACCGAAGTCAACCATATCAATATTAATATCATTTTTATCCAAATTTCTCATAGAATTCATATTTTCTATCACAAAATCTTTCCGGCTACATGCTCGGATCGTGCACGTAAATCGAGGCAACATAAAATGAGGTTTTCAAGGCCTCGAAGCTCGAAATTATTAATAAAATAAGTGATGACCCTTTGGGTCGTCACAACTCGATTCTTACTTATTTGTAATTAAATATATAAATAATTTGCTATAAACATCGAGAGTGCAGTTAATTCTTTTATTAGCAGCCATGTGATATGTACATTTAAAAACAAAACAACTTAGTAATGTCCACATATGGATACGTGTGTCCTTTAGAAGAAAAGCAAAAGATTTTAAAGGTCATTATCCATTTAAACTAATAATCATAGGCAAAAATCATAGTCCTGACGTCTGAAGTTGTTCGAGTACCTAATCAAAATAATTATTTCTTGATCCCATTTACCAACAGAATCTATATTCAAGGACATATAATTTAGATAGTGATCACATTAGGTCCAAATACTAAATATCCAACATTTTCTAGACTAGTCTACTCTACTCTTTAACTTTTTTCCTTATATTTTTTGGTTTAAATATGGATATCAATCATAAACTTGTATAGGTCGAACGCTGAACAAAGAATCTTATTTAAATGAAGACGATCAAAAACGAACCAAGTTGAGGTCACATATGAGAAGCAATACACTAATGAGTGATGTGAGCACGTGATTTTTGCCTCACACGAATTACTCCTAAAAGATTCAAAAATAAAAGAGTTTTGCGCTGTTTGCAATATTTGCGGGCTTTGATATTAATTTTCTTGTTATTTGTATGTGTGTGTGCATGCTTATGTGATTAAATTAATAAAAATACAAAAATATATGTAATAGCATTTAAGACTTAATTACAAAATTTTTTTTTGAGTTGATTGGTAAATTACCTATTTTTACGAAATGGAAAAATCAAAAATATATAATAATATACATATTTTCATTCGATTTTTGTTGTCATTATATGATTTTATGTTTATTTGTTAATGGTGTATTGATTGATGTTCAGCATTAATATTCCTATAGTTCTATTTTAATGGTTACAAATTAATTAGAAGTTTGTGTTGATTATAAAGAAGGAAGAGAAAAGCACTTGGGCCCCTAAATCTGGAACCCAAACAAAACAACCAGCCCAAAACCCTTACCCAATCCAATCAATACCATCTCACCCGGTTCGACCCACTCTTACTAAGACCAAACGACGTCGTTCTGTTTTAAGTGAAGATATCCAAGCCGTCGATCGGCGTTGATCTGATGGATCACATTAATCGCCCCATTGTTTGATCTTGGCCGTTGGATTCTCATCATCCAACGGCCTAGATTAAAACGTTAATTTTAAACATACCAATACCCCCATACCCGTCTCATTTCCCCCAGACCCATCTTCGTCTCTCCCAGAGACGATAGAAACCGCCGTGCCTCCGCCGCCCTCCGCCTACCGGAAATCGCCTCGCGGCGGTTCCGGTAGGCCAATGGCTCCCAAGTTTACACCATAGCTCCCCCTAAACCTCCTCTACACGACTCCGTGGCCCGTTAACTTCGAATCATTCCCAAACGTCTCGAATCTTCAATCGAAGATTCGAGTTAAAACCCAAACCACGCCAAACCACCCCAAATTCACACCAACGACTCCTCTCACCTCCCTCGTACCCCTACTAACCCCGGTTTAGCTCGAATCTTGCCAGGATTGTAAAAGCCCCAAATCTCGGCCATGAACCCTAGACTTCGAGTTTCTTCCTAATTGAGGTCTAATAGACCTTAATTAGGATGTTTTCACTGTTGAAAACATCTCAATTAAGGTCCATTGGCCTCAAAAACGAAGAATCCAAGTTCGAATTGAATCCAAGTTCGGATTGAATCCAAGATGGGTCCGGGGTCCGTTCAAGTGCGAATTTTCTTCTTACATGGTATTTCTCTTTTTCTTTCTTCATATTTAGTGTGTTAATTATGTGAATTTTTTATCCTTTATTTCTTCTTTTAGTTTTCTGTTTTTTCTTCATCTCCAGTAGACTTTTTATCCGGTCGATTCCTATCTCTATCTGTTTTAATTCAATGCTAATTGCTTTGTATGCATAGTTTATTTAACGTCGTCAACAAGTTAACTTGTTTGTATGATTGTTCATTACCTTGCTTGCACGTATGCAATTCACAAGTCTAGGGCCTGTTATTTGCTTGATTCTGGATTAGGAGTTAATTGAATATAATTGTTAGGATTTGAATTAGCTGACTGGGAAATTAGATGTTAGCATTTTAAAATATTTCTAATGCCCTGCACATGAAGCTGGGCAGTGGAGCCTGCTGTTACAGCAGGGCACTTAGCCGTGTCTGACAGAGGCTATTGTTTAATTAATAAGACCCATACATGGACAATGGATAGTGGGGAGTTCAGGGAGCAATAGGGTTTGGACAGAAGTAGGGATGGGCAAGAGTTTTAGTGGAGTTTTTCTGGCCATCCAGGGTGGGGAGGGGTTCAACTATAAGTATAGAGTGATAGGGAGATGAGAGGGGACTGGAGACTTAGACATTCATATACAGACATTCATACCTAGAGAAACCTTAGAGAAAACAGTGATAGAGAACATTGGAGGGCATTCGAAAAACACTTAATAGACAGATATACACAAAGACTCACTGAAAGCAGAAATACACACACACGTAGACATTGTGTTACTGTTCCATTGAGGGTTGGTAAGAGTTTGGGTTGGTTCTTGCATTCATCCCTGTTGTCACTGTTGAGGTTATTGTTGGTCCTGGTACTGTTGTTGTAGCTGCTGTTTGTTAAGGCTGTTGTTGTAGCTGCTGTTTGTTGTCGAGGTTGTTGTTGTGGTGGTTGTTGCTGCTACTTCTGTTGTTGTTCTGTCCTGCTCCTGCTGTTTGTTGTTGTGGTTTGTTGTTGGTCCTGTTGTTGCTGTTGGTGTTGTGGTTGTTGTTGTATCTCACTGCTGCTGCAACTGACCTCTCCTTATTGTAATTGCCAGGTATATTCTTACCCCATTGGCAGCCTGAAGTTTCAAACATTGCAATCACATCCTTGCAGATTCAATTTATGTGAAAGTTTGATACAATATATCGTTACTGTTTTCTCTTTACTTTTAATTGCTATTTGTAGTATTGTAGTGATAGATTCCTTTAATTGAATTCTCGTTAGTGCTAGATAGGTTTTGTTCGAAATTCAACTTGTAATTATACAAGACATTTGAGTTCTTTGTCTTGAGGTACACGTGAGTTTAGAAGGTAGTAATCCATTAATTAAATAGTGGTAATGTGATTGATTAAAGTTAAGAATCTAAAAAGGCATATGTTTAGATTTTCATGTTTAGTGTAATTCCAATAGGTAATGTCAAATGAAGTTGGAAATAATTCTGTTTGCAGTAAGTGAAGTTAGTCATTTAGATAAGGATTTCATAAGCCATTATGTCATAATAACGCCTATTTCATAATTAGAGAATTCAACTGTTTTTTTTTGTTAAGCAAATTAATTCATATTAGTCTTTTGCAAGTTACAATAATTTGTCTATGAAGAGTTTAATTTGTCATAGGTTTAGTTCATTCAAACAGTAATGCTTCAGCTAATTCAGACGCAAAACTCGTTAATAATTGTATGAACTTTCCTACTCTTTCGCTTGGGCTTGCCTCAGGCCCAGCCGTGGAGGATACTGACGTTAGGCATTAATTTTTAAAACAAAGATGAAAATTGATATCATCTAAATTTATTCTAAAATAAGAAAAATCAGTTAAAAAACAATTTGGCAAACGAATTGAGTACTAGCGTTATGCATTCATTTTTCCTACACCAGCAGTGCTAGACTTCTAAAAACAGTAGGAGTAATTTGGTTTGATAGACATATTTTATATTGGGCTTGAATGCTATTATATGGCCCAGATCTGGAATAGACATTCAGCTCACTTGACTAGACTGTTAATTATAAGTAAATAAAATTCCATTTCGATTTAAAACCAATAGATTGAATAAATAGAAAATAGTCGTGTTAGGATTGGCCTTTAATAAAAGTGAGATGAGCCTCGCCAAAACAAAACAAAAAATACACAATTGCGGGGCCCTCAAATTAATTGTTATAAAAATTTAGACTCGAAAGGACCGTTTAGTAAATTTCACGGTCTTTTCCGAAGTTAACAAAGACGATAAGATCTTTAGGCGCGACTTTAATAAATTATTTTCCTAAATACGGGTGTGCATTTATGTGACCCAAATCTACCTCTCGGCGAAACTGAAAAGCGTTAAAGTCACAGGTGTACTGGTTGCGGTGTGATTCGAAATGTGTTTTTTTGTGACATCGCAATTCTTCTAAAATTTAAAAGGGAACATTAATAGCACATAGTTAAAATATATAGAGAAATCAGATAAAAACAAAAGATTGCAATTGAGCGACCGTGCTAAAACCACGGAATTCGGGAGTGCCTAACACCTTCTCCCGGGTTAACAGAATTCCTTATCCAGGTTTCTAGTCTCGCAGACTGTAATACAGAGTCATAAATTTCCTCGGTTCGGGATTAAACCGGTGACTTGGGACACCATTATTTTCCCAAGTGGCGACTCTGAATTAAATAAATAAATCCCGTTTCGATTGTCCTTTAATTGGAAAAACTCCCTCGCGCCCTCGCGGGTGCGGAAAAAGGAGGTGTGACAGCTCTGGCGACTCTGCTGGGGATTGGTGACCCAGAACTTCGGTTCAGGGTTTAAGAATTCGAGCTTAGTTAAATTGTTGTTTTTGTCTATATCTGATTTTATTATATGTTTAATTAATGTGCTACATGTCTGCCGCTTTGATACTAGTTGCACTATATATACAAACTGCTATATGTTTACCGCTTCGATATTGCGTGAACTGTATATAAAACTGTGCCGAAAACCCTTCACTTCTCACCCCCGGGGATGTGCTCATTAGTTGAGACTCCTTATTCTGTTAGTGTCATACCCCGAAATAATAAAGAGGCTCGGAAGTTTCTAAGCCGGTTGGCCTTTTGGTTCCCGGAAAGGAGCTCCTTCCTCAGCCCGAGTTGTCCGCTTGGGTACACAGTCTAGATCATGCACCGAGGTTTTTGAACTTAGAATAACATAACTGCATACCGGATCCCTAGTAGGAACGCTTATTTGCATCATGTTGCATTTGCCTTAGGGGACTCAACACAGGGGTTGGGTCCGTCTAGGACAGGTGACCCGGTAATCAAAGATCGAGCATATTATATGTTACATTTATTTGTCCTGTATTATTATGCTGATTGGTTAAATTCCTGAAAGCAAAAAGAAAGAAATTTGGAACAGAAAAGTATTGAAATATTGACGGAACTCAGTCGAAAATTTGGAAAGAAAAGTTTGAAAAATAGGTAGAACAATTTTGTTGTAATAATTGGTCATAAAATAATCTGACCGAACTACGCAGGTTTGATTCTCCCCATTAGGTGGGATACGTAGGCAACCCTCATCGGGTCCAACCACCCCTTCAAAAATTAAAAAAAAAAAAAAAGAATGTCAAAGTTTTCGTTTTCAATAAAATCGAAGTGACACTGTTTTTGAAAATAGTCAAATGTTCCGAAAGGACGCCGGAAGGCTGTTTTTGCAAAAATAGCCACTTTTGAATCATTTTTTAAAATTTGTGGGCACAACCTTGAAATATTCCCTCGCGGAAATGTTGAAAGGTCGTAGCCGCAAAATCAAGTTTGGGTTACCACCCTTTTTCAAAAAAAAATCAAAAATGTTGAATTTTAGTTTTCAATAAATCGAAGTGACGCTGTTTTTGAAAATAGCCAAATGTTTCGAAAGGACGCCGGAAGGTTGTTTTTGCAAAAATGGCCACTTTGAAATCTTTTCATTTCCCTTTGAATAATAGCCTTGAAATACTCCATGTGGAAATGTTGAAAGGCCGTAGCTTCAAAATCAAGGTTGAGTCATCACTCAACTTTACAAAAATAACCACTTTATCAAATAAGCCATTATATGGCCGGAATTTTGCTGAAATAGCCACATTTTTGCATTTTATTTTCCTCAATCTTGTATTGGCCTGTGTCGGTGCTGAACGATGCCCCATAGGCCCCAGGATAAAAATTTTGAATTTGTATCTTCTTAAATAAAATTTTGCAAAAAGAGCCACTTTGTCTATATAAGCCATTACATGGCCAATTTTGTAAAAAATAGTCACAATTGACATCAAAAACTTCTCAATCTTGTGTTGGCCTATGGCAATGCCGAACGATGCCCCATGAGCCCCAGGATGAGGAAATTTTCAAACTTATTTTTCTTAAACAAAATTTTGCAAAATAGTCACTTTGCCATATAAGCCATTACATGGCCAATTTTGTAGAAATAGTCATAATTGACACCAAAAAAAAATATTTATTCTTGAAGAGATCTCCGGTACAAAATGTGAAAGTTTTTCAAGTTTGTAGTTGGAGACGGTTTCTATAATTTTCCTTCAAAAAAAAAATCAAATAAACATCTCTTTATTTCTTGCATTAATTTGCAAGAACTACGCTCGGTCCGATTCATGCGGGGTCATGATACGTAGGCAATCTCCATAAGATTCGACCACAACTGTATATGTATATATATGAAAAAAAATGAAAAAAAATTTGGAAGAGAGGTTTTCAAGGATAATGGAAAAGGAAAAGCTGGAATGATGCATGTAGCGAATACATATATGGTTAACCGACTAGGTGCATTACATCCAATGTGCGATAACATATCTGTTAAACTCTGTGAACTTACAAGTTTGTTGCAATTTCAGAAAGTTTAGCGGTTGGCTTGACAGAATATTCCGGCCAATCACCATTACCATACTAGATCAAAAGGGCCAATTCTAGCAAGCATGTCTAGTTCCGGTAAAAGTCTCGATGGAGAGAAAACAGAGATACAGATAATGAAAGATGAGGTGGACCGATTAAGACAGCAAATAACAGAGATGCACCTAGCCTGGGCTAGGGGACAGTCACCACCAAACCTTCCTACTCTTACACCAGCTCCAGAGCGTCCGCCTATTGATCCCTCGACAAGTGCACCAATCTATCCATATTATCAAGGGGAAAACCCTTATACATCCCAGGTTCCACCAGCTAGACAAAATACTCCTCCTCCGGTCACCCCTGTTTTCGTGGCACCTCCGCCTGCTACTTTACAGAAGTCGTCCGGTGAACCGCTTTTTCAAATACATGACAATCATTGTTATGATCCCGAGCCTACCTTTAAGGCTCCTGAACCGCATTCACACACCCCTCACTGGGATAACCCGGCAGAACCGGAAAAGCACTTCAAAAGTTTGGAGCATGATGAAGTTATTCGGAAAGTCAAAAGCCTGAAGCAATCCTTCAGGAATATGCATGGTTTAGGCAACCAAGTCAGCGTTGCTTACAAAGATCTGTGCCCATTTCCAGATGTCCAGTTGCCCGCTGGGTTCAAAATGCCCAAGTTTGATCTATACGAGGGGCATGGTGACCCAGTAGCCCATCTCCGAGGTTTCTGCTGCAAAATGCGAGGAGCCGGAGGGCGAGATAAAATTCCGATAGCTTACTTCGGTCAGAGTTTGGGAGGGTCTGCACTAGAGTGGTACACCAGGCAGGATCCCAGCAGATGGTTTACATGGGATGACTTGGCTCAAGCATTCATCGGCCAGTTCCAGTATAATCTTGAAATAGTCCCCGATCGCTTATCATTGCTAAAACTAGAGAAGAAACCCGCCGAAAGCTTCAGAGAATTTGGTTTCCGCTGGAGGGAACAGGCAGCAAGGGTAGATCCGCCTATGATAGAGAATGAGATGGTGGATTACTTCCTGCAGACACTGGAGCCAACTTACTTTAGTCACCTGGTGACATCGGTTGGTAAATCTTTCAATGAGGTGGTCAAAATGGGCGGAATGATAGAAGAGGGACTTAAGTCCAATAAGATCTTAAGCTATTCCACGTTGAAAGCAACAACTCAAGCTATTCAGAATGGCACAAGGGTTGCATTCGGGAAGAAGAGAAGGGAAGAAGTCGCAACGGTAGAGGAGGGTACTTGGTCCAGATCGAAAGGTCCTTCACCCCATTACCAAGCCAAACCCTACTACCCAAATCACCCTAATCACCCTCCCCGAAACACATATCCACCACCAAGGGCTTACAATAACCCTCCAGGACCAGGTTTCCGAGGGAATCATGCCTTCAGAAAGGAAAAGACACAAAGAACCTTCACTGAGTTGGGAGAAACTTATACTGCTCTGTTCCACAAATTGAAGCAGATAGGTTTGTTGATTCCTATTGAGACAAGATTGCCAAATCCCCTACCCCCAAATGTGGATCGCTCGGTAAGCTGTGAGTATTGTTCAGGGGCTCTCAGACATGATACCGAGAAATGTTGGAAACTGAAACATGCCGTACAAAATCTTATTGACGCCAATAAGATCGAGGTGCGGACACCAGAGGCACCCAACATTAATCAGAATCCATTGTCAGCTCACCCTTAGACCCAACATATAAGAAGTCATGCTTGGTAATCGGAAGGAGTTTTCGGTGGTTTGTTTTGTTGTCATTTCTTGTGTTCGAGTTGTTTTCGGGGTTGTGACCCGAATCTTGTTTTGAAGTGAAACCCTCTTATCTTTCCATTTTGGTCATTGCAGTTTGCTTAGTCGCTTCAAGTTTCGTTTTAGTTTTGTATTTTTGTTTGCTTATTCGTATTTGAATCATTTCGCCGTTTAGTTTTATGAAACTTTCGGTCTTTTATTACCCCAGTCATCTTTTGTTTAGTTCTTCTATCTTTAAGTTTGTCATTTGTTCGAACGCCGACTCTAATGACGTGGCATCGCACATAATTTTGGCCTAATCTTAAGGGTTAATCATGAAGCAATTCGAAGATAATCAGGTCATTCTAAAAAAAAAAAAAATGATGTGAGATTATTTGGAGCCCGAATCATGTGAGACTGGGGCAGGTAAAACATGAAGAAACCCTTAAAGGAAAATTGGCTATGTTAAGACGGGGTTTGATTGTGATACTGAAATGAAAGTGTCATCCAGCAATACTTTAAAATGACAGATGAAAAGGCGAATGAACGATATGGTTATCAATCAGGGCACAAACAGAAGATGTCGTGAATATGTTGTTTGAACTTGGCATGTTTTGAAAATTGGAATGACGAAGGCATTTTGTTCTACTATCCAAACACTTTATCCATCGTCAACCCTTTGAGCTTTATTTTAAAATCTTTCATACCCCTCCTTCGGAGTTAATTGCAAAGACTAGAAACACAGGTTTGAAAGACAAGAGAAAAAAGGGAAGAAAAGAAAACAACAAAAGGAGATAAAGAAAAGAAAAGAAAAAGAAAAATGTGTGAAAAACGAAATTTGAAAAAGAGGAATTGGGAACTACGTTTGACCTGATTCCTTAAAGAGGATACGTAGGCGCTTCACAGCTCGGTCATAGTGTAAATAAAGAAATAAGAATTCCCCAAATATGAAACTGGGGCAAAGAAAAATTGTATTTATTACAAATAAAGTTAGGTCCGAAGGTTGTAAATTTTGAACCCAAAATTGATTTGTTCGAGCCTTTAATACCCTTTCATTCTAGCTCTATCCGAATCCCACATTACGGTCCAAAGAAAGACCTTCCGATCAGTCTTCAAAATAGGCCAAGTCAAACAAACACGAGAGTCTCATCAGAATATGACACTCTGATTCCCAGCAGAAAAAGACTCTGATTCCCAGCAGAAAGGAACTACGAGAGAGTCTTGGCAATGACACCCCAATCCCGAGTTAAAAGTAATACAAATGAGAGAGTCTTACCGGTGAAAACCTTCACAGGCACCATAAGGCGACGAAAGCTGAGAGAAAATCAAAATGAGAGAGGCTTGAAAGTGAAAACCCTTCGGGCACTACAAGTCGAATGAAGGTGATAATCAGATGGAAATCACGAGACAGAAATCGTGAAAGGAATTAACGACGGAGATAGGCCATATGTGCATGTCATGACCAGTAGAGTTGGTATCCGCGTTTGATAAGTTTTTATAGTTGTTTCTGGTTAGAGAGTCAGTCCTCCCTTGTCTTCTATTTGTTGTTTCTTTTTATCTTTCTCCTTTGTCAAAAATTCCCCCATCAAAGTCTGTCTAGTCAAAACATAGTGAGAAATGACTTCAAAACTTGCCACCAACTTTCCAATTATTATGCAAGGCAAGGAAATGCCATTGACAGCAGAGAAGTATGGTGCAAAGAAGATTATTAAACTGGGGCAGAAAATTTTCTTTTCAGTTTGAAAATTTTCTGGAAGTCAATACCCACTTGGGGAAGAAGGAAAGTCTTAAGGGAAATGGTCTTCGAACCGGTGTCATCCTCAACAGCCTTCAAGAAGAGTGAAACACCAATTTTGAGGAAATGAAAATCCCCCAGCAATGTTATCTACAACAAGTTCCGAGGTGGTCGGACAACATAGAGTGGTAAAGGAAGAAAGGAAATCCCATCTTCAACAAAATAACCCCCAGCAAGTTGAGAACGGGGAAGGGATAAATGGAAAAAACCCATCCCCAGCAGGAATATCATCTCCAGCAAATGAAATCATTCCCCTACAAGTTTTGGGAACCCCGAGCAAGGGAAAGGAGAAAAGGAAAAACCACCCCACAGGAGCAGCACAACCGCTCACAATGTTTTGAACTAACAAATTTTCTTTGATTTGAAAAAGGGAAAGAAAGTGCTATTGATAGCAGAAAGTCATGCCACAAGGAAGAACACCAATACTGGGGCAGAAAATTTTCTGCCATTGTTGAAAATTTTCCCGGAGAAAAGAGGAAAGCAATCCAAGATGACGTATCAGGTTTGTCCACCTTCAAATAGGATGTTTCAGGTTTGTCCACCTTCGAACAGGACGTCTCAGGTTTGTACATTCTCAAACATTGATATCATGGGAGTATTCGCCCTCGAATAGGATACAATGGGAGTATTCGCCCTCGAATAGGATACAATGGGAGTATTCGCCCTCGAATAGGATACGATGGGAGTATTCGCCCTCGAATAGGATACAATGGGAGTATTCGCCCTCGAATGGAATACAATGGGAGTATTCGCCCTCGAATAGAATACGATGGGATTATTCGCCCTCGAATAGGATATTTTACGTTTGTTTATTTTGCATTGTCCTTTGCATATTTCGTAAATTATTGCCAGCATGCATCTTAAATTCAAAAGTTGCTAACAAAAGCAGGCGCCTACCTGTATAACAAAAGGCAAGTCTTCAGTCTTTACATTGCAGGCCTTAAAACCAGTAACCCACCATAAAGCAGAGGGTTACAACAAGAGATCCCAGCGCAAATTCAAGCGCATGAGTCAAAGGACATGAGGGAATGAAGAAAAACTTTCCCAGCATCATTGTCCGCAGCAGGCAAGTAAACAGTTCTAAAAATATCCCCAGCAGTCAGGAGGGAAAGCAACACGACCCAGGAAGAAAGCAATTCCGAAACAAGGAAATTTAGGAGAAACGATGGTTCAAGAGTCGATGCAGCAAGAATAAAATGGTACAAGAAGCAAAGGAAGGCGATTTTATTTTGGAGTTGCAGTTGAAGTCAGGGAGCCCGCCTGAAGAATGGAGTGGCGATTTTATTTTGGAGTTGTAATTGAAGTCAGGGAGCCCGCCTGAAGAATGGAGTGGCGATTTTATTTTGAAGATGTAGTTGAAGTCAGGGAGCCCGCCTGAAGAATGGAGTGGCGATTTTATTTTGAAGATGTAGTTGAAGTCAGGGAGCCCGCCTGAAGAATGGAGTGGCGATTTTGTATTGAAGATGTAGTTGAAGTCAGGGAGCCCACCTGAAGAATGGAGTGGTGATTTAGTTTTGAAGTTATAGTTAAAGTCAGGGAGCCCGCCTGATGAATGGAGTGGCGATTTATTTTTGAATTTGGTTGAGGAAAGCGGCTGAATGTAACGGAAATCCCCAGCGTGAATCCAAGTTCATAATCAGAAGGAAGGCAACAAGGATCAGAAAAGATAGATTCAGACTTCGAAGGAGAATAGTTCGAAGATCACAAGGAAGGAACCAATGGTCGGAGTACGGCAATCAAGATAGGCCGAAATAACAATTGTTAGAAGAAAAGAAATATGTGAAGAAACATCAAAGCCGGCAGGATGGCAAGGAACATGGCAAGATCAAGTTGAAAAGATAGATAAGAACTTGCAATATTGTAACTTAGTCTAGCTTCTTATTTTTCGTTTAGCACGGTGTAATAAGGGGATCAGTTAAGCAGTGGCGCCAGCAGTAACAGCAGTAACAGCAAGATCACAACAGTCATGGTAGTCCCAGCTACCAAAACTTCCCGAACTACATTGACCTGATTCCTGTTTAGCCCGGGATATGTAGGAGGCCTCCTGAAGTAAAGGCTCGGTCAAGATCGTTTTAGAAATGCTTCACACGGAGTGCTCGAACGGGCAAAAAATCGCTCGTAATTGCTCACTATCTTTGCACGAAAACTCTTCATGTTTCCGTGCAAAGAGGGGCAGCTGTGAGCACGTGATTTTTGCCTCACACGAATTACTCCTAAAAGATTCAAAAATAAAAGAGTTTTGCGTTGTTTGCAATATTTGCGGGCTTTGATATTAATTTTCTTGTTATTTGTATTTGTGTGCGCATGCTTATGTGATTAAATTAATAAAAATATAAAAATATATGTAATAGCATTTAAGACTTAATTACAAATTTTTTTTTGAGTTGATTGGTAAATTACCTATTTTTACGAAATGGAAAAATCAAAAATATATAATAATATACATATTTTCATTCGATTTTTGTTGTCATTATATGATTTTATGTTTATTTGTTAATGGTGTATTGATTGATGTTCAGCATTAATATTCCTATAGTTCTATTTTAATGGTTACAAATTAATTAGAAGTTTGTGTTGATTATAAAGAAGGAAGAGAAAAGCACTTGGGCCCCTAAATCTGGAACCCAAACAAAACAACCAGCCCAAAACCCTTACCCAATCCAATCAATACCATCTCACCCGGTTCGACCCACTCTTACTAAGACCAAACGACGTCGTTCTGTTTTAAGTGAAGATATCCAAGCCGTCGATCGGTGTTGATCTGATGGATCACATTAATCGCCCCATTGTTTGATCTTGGCCGTTGGATTCTCATCATCCAACGGCCGAGATTAAAACATTAATTTTAAACATACCAATACCCCCATACCCGTCTCATTTCCCCCAGACCCATCTTCGTCTCTCCCAGAGACGATAGAAACCGCCGTGCCTTCGCCGCCCTTCGCCTACCGAAAATCGCCTCGCGGCGGTTCCGGTAGGCCAATGGCTCCCAAGTTTACACCATAGCTCCCCCTAAACCTCCTCTACACGACTCCGTGGCCCGTTAACTTCGAATCATTCCCAAACGTCTCGAATCTTCAATCGAAGATTCGAGTTAAAACCCAAACCACGCCAAACCACCCCAAATTCACACCAGCGACTCCTCTCACCTCCCTCGTACCCCTACTAACCCCGGTTTAGCTCGAATCTTGCCAGGATTGTAAAAGCCCCAAATCTCGGTCATGAACCCTAGACTTCGAGTCTCTTCCTAATTGAGGTCTAATAGACCTTAATTGGGATGTTTTCACTGTTGAAAACATCTCAATTAAGGTCCATTGGCCTCAAAAACGAAGAATCCAAGTTCGAATTGAATCCAAGTTCGGATTGAATCCAAGATGGGTCCGGGGTCCGTTCAAGTGCGGATTTTCTTATTACATGGTATTTCTCTTTTTCTTTCTTCATATTTAGTATGTTAATTATGTGAATTTTTTATCCTTTGTTTCTTCTTTTAGTTTTCTGTTTTCTTCATCTCCAGTAGACCTTTTATCCGATCGATTCCTATCTCTATCTGTTTTAATTCAATGTTAATTGCTTTGTATGCATAGTTTATTTAACGTCGTCAACAAGTTAACTTGTTTGTATGATTGTTTATTACCTTGCCTGCCCGTATGCAATTCACAAGTCTAGGGCCTGTTATTTGCTTGATTCTGGATTAGGAGTTAATTGAATATAATTGTTAGGATTTGAATTAGCTGACTGGGAAATTAGATGTTAGCATTTTAAAATATTTCTAATGCCCTGCACATGAAGCTGGGCAGTGGAGCCTGCTTGTTACAGCAGGGCACTTAGCCATGTCTGGACAGAGGCCATTGTTTAATTAATAAGACCCATACATGGACAATGGATAGTGGGGAGTTCAGGGAGCAATAGGGTTTGGACAGAAGTAGGGATGGGCAAGAGTTTTAGTGGAGTTTTTCTGGCCATCCAGGGTGGGGAGGGGTTCAACTATAAGTATAGAGTGATAGGGAGATGAGAGGGGACTGGATTTTGGAGAGATATAATTCTGAAACATACAGACATTCGTACCTACAGAAACCTTAGAGAAAACAGTGATAAAGAACATTGGAGGGCATTCGAAAAACACTTAATAGACAGACATACACAAAGACTCACTGAAAAGCAGAAATACACACACACGTAGACATTGTGTTACTGTTCCATTGAGGCTGTTGTTGTTGTGCTGTTTGTTGTTGATGCCTCTGTTCTTCTGTTGCTTCTGTTGGTTGTGGTTGCTGGGTGGTTGTGGTGTTTGTTGTTGCTGCTGTTTGTTGTCAAGGTTGTTGTTGCTGTTGGTCTGTTGTTGTGGTGGTTGTTCTGTCCTGCTCCTGCTGTGTTGTTGTGGTGTTTTGTTGTTGCTGCTGTTTCTGCTGTTTGTTGTTGGTCCTGTTGTTGCTGTTGGTGTTGTGGTTGTTGTTGTATCTCACTGCTGCTGCAACTGACCTCTCCTCATTGTAATTGCCAGGTATATTCTTACCCCATTGGCAGCCTGAAGTTTCAAACATTGTAATCACATCCTTGCAGATTCAATTTATGTGAAAGTTTGATACAATATATTGTTACTGTTTTCTCTTTACTTTTAATTGCTATTTGTAGTATTGTAGTGATAGATTCCTTTAATTGAATTCTCGTTAGTGCTATATAGGTTTTGTTCGAAATTCAACTTGTAATTATACAAGACATTTGAGTTCTTTGTCTTGAGGTACACGTGAGTTTAGTAGGTAGTAATCCATTAATTAAATAGTGGTAATGTGATTGATTAAAGTTAAGAATCTAAAAAGGCATATGTTTAGATTTTCATGTTTAGTGTAATTCCAATAGGTAATGTCAAATGAAGTTGGAAATAATTCTGTTTGCAGTAAGTGAAGTTAGTCATTTAGATAAGGATTTCATAAGCCATTCTGTCATAATAACGCCTATTTCATAATTAGAGAATTCAACTGTTTTTTTTTGTTAAGCAAATTAATTCATATTAGTCTTTTGCAAGTTACAATAATTTGTCTATGAAGAGTTTAATTTGTCATAGGTTTAGTTCATTCAAACAGTAATGCTTCAGCTAATTCAGACGCAAAACTCGTTAATAATTGTATGAACTTTCCTACTCTTTCGCTTGGGCTTGCCTCAGGCCCAGCCGTGGAGGATACTGACGTTAGGCATTAATTTTTAAAATAAAGATGAAAATTGATATCATCTAAATTTATTCTAAAATAAGAAAAATCAGTTAAAAAACAATTTGGCAAACGAATTGAGTACTAGCGTTATGCATTCATTTTTCCTACACCAGCAGTGCTAGACTTCTAAAAACAGTAGGAGTAATTTGGTTTGATAGACATATTTTATATTGGGCTTGAATGCTATTATATGGCCCAGATCTGGAATAGACAGTTCAGCTCACTTGACAAGACTGTTAATTATAAGTAAATAAAATCATTTCGATTTAAAACCAATAGATTGAATAAATAGAAAATAGTCGTTTTAGGATTGACCTTTAATAAAAGTGAGATGAGCCTCGCCAAAACAAAACAAAAAATACACAATTGCGGGGCCCTCAAATTAATTGTTATAAAAATTTAGACTCGAAAGGACCGTTTAGTAAATTTCACGGTCTTTTCCGAAGTTAACAAAGACGATAAGATCTTTAGGCGCGACTTTAATAAATTATTTTCCTAAATACGGGTGTGCATTTATGTGACCCAAATCTACCTCTCGGCGAAACTGAAAAGCGTTAAAGTCACAGGCGTACTGGTTGCGGTGTGATTCGAAATGTGTTTTTTTTGTGACGTCGCAAT
This sequence comes from Nicotiana noctiflora, assembly GCA_032618575.1. Lineage (NCBI taxonomy): Eukaryota > Viridiplantae > Streptophyta > Magnoliopsida > Solanales > Solanaceae > Nicotiana > Nicotiana noctiflora. The sequence continues at coordinate 283,449 of JASVEL010009482.1, read as the reverse complement.
TCTTCTAAAATTTAAAAGGGAACATTAATAGCACATAGTTAAAATATATAGAGAAATCAGATAAAAACAAAAGATTGCAGTTGAGCGACCGTGCTAAAACCACGGAATTCGGGAGTGCCTAACACCTTCTCCCGGGTTAACGGAATTCCTTATCCAGGTTTCTAGTTTCGCAGACTGTAATACAGAGTCATAAATTTCCTCGGTTCGGGATTAACCGGTGACTTGGGACACCATTATTTTCCCAAGTGGCGACTCTGAATTAAATAAATAAATCCCGTTTCGATTGTCCTTTAATTGGAAAAACTCCCTCGCGCCCTCGCGGGTGCGGAAAAAAGGAGATGTGACAAGTGATTCGGCTGTCGTCGAGGTCGAGCACTCCTTTCGGCCTTCAACTCTTAAACATTTCTAGAGGAATATTCCGCAGAATATTCCAAGAACTTAAGTACTTCGGTTAAAGACCGTTGGGTAAAGAAAATATTTTTGTATAAATATTATAGGAGAGAGTAACTAAAGGAGAGGGCTGACACAAACTCAGACACATAGGTACAATATCTTGACATATGAAGAGGGATCTTCATCTCTGACTCCTCGTCAAGGAGAAATGAGAAAGGAAGCTTAGATCATCAATATCCATCATTAGTTGCATTGCATTAAATGTACGGGGGTCAACCTTGTTCAAGAACGGTGACCCTTTTTATCTATATATTTTTCGTTATCATTTAATATCATGAAAATCATCATTCTTTTCTTATAAATTTTATGTTTAGCTATGCTTGTTCATTATGATATTCTATCTCCTATGTAGAATAAATTATTTTTGGTTAGAATTTATATCAAATCTTTTCATTTAATTAGTTCAATAAAAAAGTCTAATATTTTTTGGTCGAACAAAACTCACTTCCAAATTCGAATATTTTTCCTTCATTCACTTTTCAAAACACTATCTGCCCAGTCCGGATAAAGAGTCTCCACTATTTTGTTTTTTTTCCTTTTAAACTGTTGAAACTAGAAGGAAAATGAAATCCATCAAAAGTTAGAAGCCACCCCCCACCCCACCCCCACCCCACCCCCACCCACTCGCCCACCACGCACCAAAAAAGAAAAAGTAAAGGGTAAATGAGCTTATGATTTAACAAGATAAACAAAATCATAATGCGAGACATAAAATGAAACGACATCAAAGGTCAAATGTAAGGCCCTTCCTATGCTATAGTACAATTGTTAACATGTTTGTTATTTTACGAAAAATGATCAAAAATATTCCTAACCTATTGAAAATAACTCAAAAATATCTTCTGTTAAACTTTTAATCTAAATATGGCCCTAACGTATTAAAAATGGTTTGAAAACAGCCTTAACGTTTTATTTTGGCTCACATATACCCTTTGAACTAACAAAATATGGATGGTAAATATTTGGCTCACCTTCCATCAAATATATATATATATATATATATATATATATATATATATATAAACAAAAAAATATACCATACATATTCTTTAAAGTTATGTATTTTATAAATTATATATATCACTATTATATAATTTATCACATGTATTATTATAATAGAAAATATATAAAAATTGTCGGTCGAAGATATAACATGTTAAAATAAGGGAGAGGTTCCACTCCATTACAATTTGTTCCATTAGATGTCAATATAGTTTTGAATAAGTAACATATGTCTTTGTTAATTTTTAAAGGATGAGAGTTGTTTATTTATTTATTTATTAATTTTCTATTATTATTATGGTTAAATTTTTATTAATAAACAAAAAACATGTGTGAATGACTAAAAGGTTAAGGGTATTTTTGGGCCCATAGTCAATATGTTAGGTATACTTTTAGACCAAAAGGTTAAGAGAATTTTTCACAAAAAATATTCATTAAGACCTAATTAGCAATAAATAGAAACCCTTTCTTATATTACGTTATATATGTATGTTTTACGTTATTCTATAATGTATTTAGTGTATTAAACAAGTTGTATTTAATGATACAATATAAAGAATCGCCGCAGAAACAGGGATTGCTGTAAATCCCAATATGTATTTAAGTGTATTAATATATATTAAGCGTGAAAATAATAACGGGTAAGCGCAAATTTGGGGAAGATGAATAAGATAAAAATGGAAGGAAATAAAAAAAAATTGATTTCCATTATTATAGTTAACTAACTTAAATATACGAAATCCATATGTATTCTTCTCTATATTGCGCCAATTTAAAGACAAAAAAACAGAGGAATACAAATCTGAACACCGTATATTAAGTATTCATCAGTCGTAGGCTACAATTTCAGAAAATACATATGACAAATACTTTTGCATATTGAAGAGTAACCGATAATGGAATCTGCAATTATTTAATTCTTTTTATGATATGTGGTAGTTTTACCCTTTGCAAAATTTAATACACAAAGTAATCAATTGCTTATAGTAGCTTTTGCATTTACATTCTTTTCATGGAACGCAACAATTTTCATGATTGTATTTAATTGTATTCATACGTATTTGTAATTAAATATTGTTAACAGTGGAACAATATATAACTGGAGCATCATTATTTTCACGCTAATATATTTATGTATGTAGTTGTATTTTTTTTGTATTTAATCAGATTTAAAATATTAAAATAAAGTAGTATACAACAGTACATATACACGGATATGAATTTGTGAAAAGGTGTATTAAGATGAAAGAGAAAAGAATATCAGACGAGAGTTATTCTGGTGAGAGAAAAATAAGGCTTAAATATAGGAAATCATTAAATTTAGATTTTTTGCTACAAAATTAGAAAAACTTATTATATTATGTAAAATTTTGAAAATATATTTATATGTTATAATTAGGTTTCAACCTATTCTATAGATGGTAAAATTTTTAAAGGTTAACTAGAATATTTTTGAGCCATTTTCAATATGTCAGGGCAATTTTTGGCCCTTTTCCGATTATTTAATTCCCTAATCAATACCTGGTTGATTTTTATTTTTGTAATCTTTCTTGCGGTAAATATTCAGTATTCGAAAACTTTTGTAGCCTAATTAATTTGGATTTGCAATGTAAAAGCCATTATTAGATGTAATACATTCCCTATTAAAAAAAATTTCGTTATTAAGTTCGAATTCGAGATATTTGTTCAAGTCAAATGACTCTAGGTGTTTACCACAACACACTTCTCTGGTGATATTTGCTTGAGTGCAGTGTTTTAAAAGGCGTTTTCGGGGCGAGCCCCGGGTGAGCCCTGGGGCGAGGCGTACCAAAAACACTCTGGGGTGATGGTGAGGGCCGAAAATTCCGTAAGGCGTACGCCCAGAAGTTCGAGGTGTACGCCCGAGTGAGTTTTTTGGTCCGAGCGAGTTTTTTGGTTGAGGCGTAAGCCCAAGAGACATCTTTTTAAAATGAAATTAAAAATATTAAATTTAAAAGTAAACTTTTTAATATTGCTAAAAGCCCTTGATTATAAGTGTTTCCCAATTCTTTCCGCTAGTCTGCCTCTACCAAAAGCAATAATTTGTCACTTTTTTTTTGTAACAGAAAACTTCATTCTTCTCTGTATGTTAATTCAACAGGTTTGTTCCTTCCTCCATGTAAAGATTTTATTATTTTGACCTCATTACTTACCTCTCTTTTTATATTTCACTGTTAGTTTGTAAATATGTACGTAATTAGATTTTTAAGTTTAGTGCTTCTCTTGCTCTCTTTCAAAGTATAATATGGGATTATTTATGCGTGCTTTTATATGTATTGATTGATTTATATATAATTTTACTTATTTATTTAGAATTTATAATTTTATTAGATAATCTGAATTTCATATATATATATATATATATATATATATATATATATATATATATATATATATATATATATATATATATATATATATATATATATATATATATATATATATATATATTTATTCACTTTTACCTATTTAATAATATTTTTTATAATTATATTATTTTATAAAATATTAAAAATTAAATACCCATGGGGCTTACGTCCCGCTGAGGCATATGCAAAACGTCTCGCATTACGCCCTCGCCTTTTAAAACACCGCTTGAGTGTTTGATGTTATATTCTTCTTCTAGAACGCTATAAATATATCCCAAAAAATGGAACCATCTGGTCTGCCTTAACTACAACAATAAAATATTAAACACAATGTAGTCCTACAAGTAGGGTTTGGGAAGGATGGTGTACGCAGACCTTATCCCTACTTTTAGAAAGGCAAAGAGTTGTTTACAGTAAATACTCGGCTCAGAAAAGAAAAAAGAGGAGGAGCAATAACAAGCAAATCAATATGATAGTCGAAGCAAAAATACAAAACTAACATTAAGTAGACGTTTGGACATAAGAATTGTAGAATTCAAAAACATGATGAAATGTTTTTTCAAGTGAAAATAATATTTGAAATATAGAGTCAGTTTGGGTTATTTTTGAAGTTTTGTGTGTGATTTGGCTGAAATTTTGAAAATTAGGTTTTTGCAGTTTTCAAAATTTTGAATCTTCAAGTAAAAATTGATAATTTTATGAACAAAACAATTGATTTCGACAAAAAAAATTAAGAAATCTTCCATCAAATTTTATGTCCAAACGGGCACTAAAAAAACCAAAAAAACAAAGGAAGAATTGTACTATTACTAAAAAAGAAAGTTAAGAGAGGGGAGAAACAGTAAATATGAATAAGTTCGGGGGTGCAAGAGAGAGTTTATTTCTTTCTTTTTGTCCAATTATAGCGAAAAAGACATAATCCTACGTGGCAGCCACCCTTCGCTTTAGGTCAACGTAAGCATACCGCGTAAGAAACGCGTAACCGCGTTTTCTCTAATGGAAGAGAGAGAAAAATAGGCCTTTTTCTTTTATTCTTTTGCCTTTCTAATGTTTTTTAGAAAAAAAGATAGAAATTGAAATTAAGAAAAAAGGAGAAAATATAAATACACGTGGCACACAATTAGTGGTCGCTGAGGTGCTGTGCGATATAATGATGGAACCACATGACACTAGTTCGTACACTTCTTTTGTTTCTTTATGTTTGACTTGCTAATTGAGTTTACTGTTTTACCCCTTTGATAATAGGAGTAATATTTTGAAGAGATTAGAACAGCTTTTACACCCTCAATTATTATTTTTTTGATAAAAAAAAAGTAGTGTTATTAAGTAAATCTATGGTATTTAAAAAAATAGAGATAAGTAGAATAAATTGAAATAATATTTCCTTTCAATAAGAATATCTTGTTTCTCGTGCACTTCTTCAATAAAATCAAACTGATTAAAGAGATACTATCAACAATTTGTGATCTATTTCTTTGAATTTTATATAATCATAAAAGAATCATCTATATATGTAATGGAGAGAGAATTTAATTCCATAGGTCGATATAATACCAATTTGCTAAAAAGAGATTGACATAACTCAAAAAGTTAGAAAGCTTTTTTTACTACAAAAAACGATTCCTCCCCAAGTAAAAAGTGGTCCGCCAACTCAACTTGCCTTGTTATGATAGGGGTACCGTCTTTTCATTCCCACCAAGGAGCCATAGCTTTACTTAGATAGGGCTTGACTATCTTACCTTCTATTATATTAGTACAATACTAGTAGTTGTACCCGTGCGATTTACGATAAATATTAAAAAATATTAATTAAATTAAATAGTGATCAGGTTTGTATGAACATAAATTATTTTTTTTTTAATAAATTTCAATTTTTATGTTATTTGTCAATATGATATTCCCCAAAAATAAAATCTATATTAAATTAAAGGGACTATATATAGTCATTAAGCAACTCTTTTGTTCTATATTTTTTATTATATTATTCAATATTTAATATTATTATATTATTAATAGAACTTTTTACTAGCATATTACTTTATTTAATATTTTTATCTGCTCGCTTTCTTTTTATAATATATAATATATTTTATTACTCTTGAAATATATTTTTTATTTTATTGTTCTCATCAATATTATCTGAATTTTAATTAGAATCTTATTAAATTAAATGAACTTATATAGGCATTGAATAACTTTTTTGTTATGTAACTTGCCTTGTTATAATATGTGTATCGTCTTTTCATTCCCACCAAGGAGCCATAGCTTTACTTAGATAGGGCTTGACCGCCTTACCTTCTATTATATTAGTACAATATTTGTTGCCATAATTAATCCACTAAAACTTAGAAAAAGACTAAGAGTCCATTTTGGGTTAGTTGATTGAAGTAGCTGATTAATATTAGGTGCTAAAAAGTACTTTTAAGTGTTGAAGCTAATTTAAAAAATAAGCAGTTATATATTTGGATAAAAGTGCTGAAATTAATAACAAGCTGCTGAACAATTGGGTATACGAAAAATATGTTAGTCAAACCTAAAGTGCTTGTAAGTTGAAATTTGATAAGTTGGGGGAGACCAACTTATGACTTTTGATTTATTTTTGACTTATAAGCAGTTAACTTATAAGCACTTTTAACTTTAACAAACGCGTAAATAAGACAAAAAATACTTATAAGCCAGTTTGACTAGCTTATAAGCTTAGCCAAACACCCTCTAAATTTTATACAGATTAAAAATTAACCAACAACATATAAAAAAGATATCAGCCAAGTATCCAATTGAAAATATTAGTATTATTTTTATTATATACGACAGTTCGCTTAAGAATATTGTTTGATCTACGCCAAATTAAATATTTATCTTAATTTACTTTTCAAAAGTTTAAAATTCTTATAAGCATTTTAAAGTGAGAAAATTTGCAACTTTATTTCAAAGTCTTAGAACATACACTTCCAAAATATAAGTGAAATAGCAAAAAATTGAGGTTTAGTAAGTGAAAATAAGCTTATTAAGATGGATAAATATCATTAATTTTTGCTTTATATAAGATAATTTTCAAAACTATATTTATTACTACATAATGGCAATAAGGGCAAAGCGGGAAAAACGGAAACATTGTAACAAATAAACCGATCACGTCCGCATATAATGTAGGGAGAGAGACAAGTCTTTACTAATTTTGTTATTTATTCTTCTTTAATCCAATTCTTTCTTTCTATTTTTTTACTTATTATATTTAGCATAAAAAGTGTAGTCATCGGTATAAAAGTAGCAATAATCCCATAGTTCCGAAATCGAAGTGAATTGAAAAAACGATTATTGTGTCTGAAATTCTAGAACAATCTTCTCTCTTAAGTTTTCTCTGTAGTTGAATTGAAGAAGAAAATGGCGGATCAGCTAACCGATGACCAGATCTCTGAGTTCAAGGAGGCCTTCAGCCTATTCGATAAGGACGGAGATGGTTCGATTTTCTTTCTCTCTCTGCCTATGTCCAATTTAAGAAAGTTTTTAAAAAAAAATTGTGATCTAAAATAAGAAATTTACATTTTTGTGGCTATAAATATCTCATTTTGTCACTATAAATGTCTTATCAAAGGTAAAATGGTAATTTTAAAGATGAATTGTTTCTAGATACGTAAATGTATCAATCTTTGCGCGAAAAACTTAAAAAAATAAAGTGTGACACATAAATTAGTACAAAAGGAGTATATATTTTGTGTTTGATGTTTATATAGGCATGTGTATAATCAAATTTATTTTCAGATCTGACGTTTGGTTTTAATAAATTGATTGATTCTGAGGTGTTAGTCCCTTTTGGTGTTTGGTTTTTGAGGTGACAGATTGATATATGAGAAATATTAACTCGGTTTACAGGGAATAATTACTCTCCTAGCTTGAGGAAATGCTAAAAAACTAGTGAACATGGAAATCTTGTAGTTTGATGTTACTTTGGTGGATTATTGTATTTTTTAAAAACTAATTAAGAGACATTTGGAGAAGTTGAGTAAATCGAATTGATGATAGAGTTGGCCTTTATCTTGTGGTTTTAGCTTGTTTTAAAAGCTGCCAAAAATCCTTTTCTAAATCTATGGCGGGTTTTGTTTGAACTGATTTTGGTTTGGAGGAACAATTGTCTTTTGGTAGGAAGGAAAAGGCTTTCCTCAAAATATTATTTGTGGTAAATGTTACCGCTAAAAAAAAAGGTTTGTGGTAAATGTTTTCTGAAAATGTTTTCAAATGGAAATTATTTATTTAATGTTGATAATAGTGTCATCAATTATGGATAGTGTTTTGCATTGAAATTTTGATGAAGATCTTGTGTTAACGATTGATAATAATGTCTTAGTATTGGTTGGATGAGTAACGTAAAGATATGATATATTTGTAAAGGAACATGTTTTTCCCCATAGTGAAGGAAATCATTTTCTTCTTTTTGTGATGTTAAACAAGAGCAGATATTACGTTCTGTTTGTGCCAAATTAGACTGATATAAATCTGGCAACAGATTTGTTTGAGGAAGAATGGTATGTCAGGGATGGTGTTAGTTCTCTGGCGGGGGGGGGGGAGTCGTTTTTAGCTGTTATGTGAATTCTGAGCAGTTTTGTTTGTAATTACCACTTTGGAACTGGTTATGCTAGTTCATGTTATTGTGATCCTTAAAGATAAAATACAAGTAACGTTAATTGAGGGAGTTTCTTAGTATAGTTATCCGTTTGTGTTCTGCACTACTGATTCTGGTGTGTAGCTGGAGGTTCTGATTAGTGAGATGGTTGAAGACTTTATCTTCTGAATTGATTTACTGGGTTAAAGTATTTTTCGTATAGTAAGCTAATTGTGAAGTTTTGTATAGGTTGCATCACGACTAAGGAGCTTGGGACTGTGATGAGGTCACTCGGACAGAACCCCACCGAAGCAGAGCTCCAAGACATGATAAACGAGGTGGATGCAGATGGTAACGGAACCATTGACTTCCCTGAGTTTCTAAACCTCATGGCCAGGAAAATGAAGGATACTGACTCTGAGGAGGAGCTGAAAGAGGCGTTCAGAGTGTTCGACAAGGATCAAAATGGTTTCATCTCCGCTGCTGAGCTTCGTCATGTGATGACTAACCTTGGGGAGAAGCTTACTGATGAAGAAGTTGATGAGATGATTAGGGAAGCAGATGTCGATGGTGATGGCCAAATTAACTATGAGGAGTTTGTTAAGGTCATGATGGCCAAGTAATTTCACCATCTTCTATTCAAGTTGAAGTTTAGACTTGTTAAAAATGTGAAAATCCAAAAATAATTCATTGGGATAGGATTTGCCTAGTGTAATGTGTTTCGTTGTACCATCTGGATGTATTGGACCTGGAATGAATGTAATGCTTTATTGTAAGAGCGGTGGAGTATCTTTCTTCTTCTTCTTCTTCTCAATATTCTTTTGTACTCTTAATTGATGAATGCATTTCCATTGTCAGCATTACTGTGCTGTTGTTTCAGCGAATTAAATGCTAAATCTTCTTTTGAGGTTTCTGGTTTTTGTTGGTAACACTTGTGATTAAAGAATCTATTGGTTAAAATTGAAGCTAATAAAGAATCTTTGGTTAAACTTGCGTTGTAGCTAGTGTTATATTTTCAAAGTTATAGAAATAACCTCTCGTAGAAATGCAAGGTAAGGTTATATATAATAGACCTATTGTGGTTCAGCCTTTCCTGGGATCTCGCATATCAGAAGCCGAGTGTATCGGGCAGCTCTTTTTTTTCCCACGTCTAGCAGTTTCATCTTTGGGTTCGATGATAATTTCCAAGTATCAAAACTGGATTTAGTGATAGAAAATAACCTAAGCACTTTATCATCACAATGAGAAACCTTTTTTTTTCCTTTCGTTTACCCCTCTTTGACAAGTTATTCAGCAATAGGTTTATGCAGGACTGTTTAAGGATTAAGATAATCTTTTCCTCGTAATAAAAAGGAAATATTTTATAAAGAGGTGGTTAGACCAGTCATTGATATATGGGGTTGAGTGTTAGGCCCGTTAATAACTTACATATCCAAAAGATGAAAGTAGCAAAAATGAGGATATTGAGGTGGATGGGCGGGCACACTAAGATGGATAAAATTAGGAATGATAATATTCGGGAGAAGGTGCACGTGACTCCCATTGATAACAAGATACGGGAAGTGAGGCTCAGATGGTTCGGACATGTACAAAGGAGAAGTCCAGATGCTCCAGTAAGGAGGTAGAGCGGTCGTGGAAACACGAGAAAGGGTAAAGAGCGGCCTAAGAAGTATTGGGTAGAGGTGATCATGCAGGATATGACGAGAATTCAGATTTCCTAGGACATGACACTTGATATGAAATTATGGAGGTCGAGTATTACGGTTGTAGGCTAGGAAGTAGTTGAGTCTTGCCTTACTTTTTACCTTTGTGAGCCGATTTGATAGGGTTTTTGGGCAATGTCATATCTTACTATTTTGTCTTTCCAATATACGACCTATTTACTAACCACCGTTTTTGCTTTGCATTTCTCTTCTGCATTTTATGTTCCTATTTTTCCTATGATCTCTATGGTGAAACTAATATTATCTCCTTTTGTCTTTTTATTCTCGTGACTCGAGGGTCTTTCAAAAACCTTTCTACTCCTTCAGGGTAGGGGTAAGCTCGCGTAAACACTACCCTCCCAGACCCCACTAGCGATATTTTACTAGGCTGTTGTTGTATATATTGCCCACTTAAACAACATTTTCATATTCTAAATCCCCCTTTTTAATCGCATGCAACTTCGACCATAAGTTATTATAACTTACCATTGCCTGATTGAGTTGCAACCATTGCACAAACTACAGACTTCAACAACAACAACAACAACAACTACCCAGTATGTTCCCACAAAGTGGGGTCTGGGGAGGGTAATACGTACACAGGCCTTACCCCTACCCGAAAGGGTAGAGAGGCTGTTTCCGGCCGACCCTCGGCTCAGAAAAAGAGAGAGAAAATCAACAAACAAAACAAAACAAAACAATGTTAGTAAATTCGGGATAAATCAAATAAATAATTATCTAAACATAAAACCAAAAGTAGAATGACATGCAATAATACCAATCGGTTACTACCATAAGAGGCACAACACAATACATTAATTAACTATAGAGATCGCTACCAAACCCCACTTAGCCCCTAACAGAAGTACTAAGAATTCTAGAAGGCCCTACCCTACAACCCTAATACTAGACCTCCAAACTTTCCTATCAAGGGTCATGTCCTCGGAAATCCCCATTCTAGCCATATCCCGCCTAATCACCTCACCCCAATACCTCTTAGGCCTCCCTCTGCCTCGACTCGCGCCAACCACCGCCAGTCGCTCACAACTCCTCACCGGTGCATCAGGGCTTCTCCTCCGCACATGCCCAAACCACCTGAGTCTCGCTTCTCGCATCTTCTCATCCACCGGGGCCACCCCCACCTTCTCCCGAATAACTTCATTCTTAATCTTATCTAATCTGGTGAGCCCGCACATCCACCCGAGCATCCTCATCTCCGCAACTCTCATTCTCTGGACATGAGAGTTCTTCACAGGCCAGCACTCCACCCCATACAACATGGCAGGTCTAACCACCGCTCTATAAAACTTCCCCTTGAGTTTCTGTGGAACTTTCTTGTCACACAAGACTCCCGATGCGAGCCTCCACTTCAACCACCCCGCTCCTATACGGTGAGTGACATCCCCGTCAATCTCTCCGTCCCCTTGAATCACTGATCCAAGATATCTGAAACTGTCCCTCTTGGCTATGACCTGAGATCCCAGCTTCACGTCCCAGCCTACTTCGCTCGACTCGGCGCTAAACTTGCACTCTAGATATTCTGTCTTAGACCTACTTAGTTTAAAACCCTTAGACTCGAGGGTCTGTCTCCAGACCTCCAACCTCGCATTAACACCATCCCTCGTCTCGTCTATCGAGACTATGTCGTCAGCAAAGAGCATACACCATGGCACATCCCCTTGAATATGGCGAGTTAGAGCATCCATTACCAAGGCAAATGAGAGAGGGCTTAGCGCAGATCCTTGATGTAGCCCCATAACCACCGGAAAATGGTCCGAGTCGCCACCCACCGTCCTAACCCTAGTCTTGGCTCCATCGTACATGTCTTTGATCACTCTGATGTAGGCTTCTGGCACGCTCTTCGCCTCCAAGCATCTCCACAGAACCTCTCTAGGGACCTTATCGTACGCCTTCTCCAAGTCGATAAACACCATATGCAGGTCCTTCCTCTTATCCCTGAACAGTTCCACCACCCTCCTCACAAGGTGGATAGCTTCTGTAGTAGAGCGACCCGGCATGAAACCAAACTGGTTCACGGATATAGATGACATCTCCCTCACCCTCGCCTCGATCACCCTCTCCCAGACCTTCATGGTGTGACTTATTAATTTGATACCCCTATAGTTGTTGCAACACTGGATATCCCCTTTGTTTTTGTACAAGGGAACCACTGTACTCCATCTCCACTCCTCCGGCATCCTCTTGGTCCTAAAGATCACATTGAACAACCTGGACAACCACTCCACTCCCGACCTACCCATGCATTTCCAAAACTCCACCGGAATTTCGTCTGGCCCAGTCGCTCGACCCCTACTCATCCTACGCAACGCCCTCGAGACCTCCTCCTCCTTAATGCGCCTGCAGTGCCCGAGGTCTCTAGGACACTATGAATGCCCCAGCTCCCCTAGCTCTAAGACTCGATCCCCCTCTTCGTTAAGCAGGTCTCGAAAGTATTCCTGCCATCTCCGCTTGACTTGCGACTCCCCCGTCAAAACCCTACCATCCTCGTCCTTGATGCACCTAACTTGGTCTAGATCCCGCGCCTTCCTCTCCCTCACCTTAGCCAACCGGAATAACTTTCTGTCCCCGCCTTTCTCCCCCAATTCCTCGTACATGCGCCCAAACGCTACATTTTTAGCTTCCGTGAGCGCTAGTTTCGCTTCCTTCCTCGCCACCTTGTAGTTCTCCTTGTTCGCTCTCCTTTCTTCTTCGCTTGAGCTCCCTGACAACTTAGCAAACGCCGCCTTCTTCGCCTTCACTTTTCCTTGGACTACCTCATTCCACCACCAGTCACCTTGGTGCCTGCCTGAATAGCCCTTGGCTACCCCAAGCACATCTCGTGCAGCCTCCCTAACCAAGTTTGCCGTCACTGACCACATTGTGTCCGCTTCCCAGAGCTACTCCAAGCTCCCCCATCAACTAGCTTCCTCTCCAGCTCCTGGGCTTTCTCCTTAGTCAAAGTTCCCCATCTAATCCGCGGTCGGCCCCGAGAACCCCTCCTCTTCCTCTTCACCCGGAGACCTACATCCATCACTAGGAGTCTATGAAGAGTTGAAAGGGACTCTCCCGGAATAACCTTGCAATCCTTGCACAACCCTCTATCGCTCCTTCTGAGGAGGAGGTAATCAATCTGAGTCCTCGCCGTGGAACTTTTGAAAGAAACCAAATGCTCCTCCCTCTTCTGAAATGACGAGTTCGCGATCAAAAGCTCCGAAGCCCTAGCGAAATCAAGCAGCGAAGTGCCCCTCCGTTCCTAACCCCAAAGCCAAAGCCGCCATGCACCTCACCGTAACCACCAGCCTCCGCCCCAATATGACCATTAAAGTCCCCTCCAATAACTAACTTCTCGGATTGGGGAATACTACTCACCAACTCATCCAAGCCCTCCCAAAAACGCCTTTTAACCTCCTCAGCTAGGCCTGCATGCGGCGCGTAAGCGCTAATGACATTGAGAACACTACCGCCAATAACCGGTTTAATAGACATTAACCTATCATCCACTCGCCTAACCTCAACCACGGACTCCCTAAGATTCCTATCTACCAAGATACCTACTCCATTCTTACCCCTCTCAACCCCGAAGTACCACAACTTAAACTCATCTGCATCCCTCGCCTTCGTCCCTTTCCACCTAGTTTCTTGCACACATGCTATGTTGACCCTCCTCTTCTGGAGAATCTTTGCCAACTCAATGGACTTACCCGTTAGTGTGCCTACGTTCCACGACCCGATCCTCAATCTCCGAGCGTCCTTTAACCTCTCCCCACCCAAACCTCCCGCCCTACCCACAGGACCACTCCATGCCCCCCTGCTCACCTCCTCCCCCACCCCCCGAGGACATGACCTTACAGTACCATCCTCCGCCGCGGCCACTATCCCTCCAACAGACTACGGTAAAAGAGACGAACTTTAATAGAATTACGCAAAAGGATGCTTGCTAGATAACGATAGAGTAAACCACACACAAGATGCTAGTTAAAATACGTAAAAGGACGTACAGAATAAACAAGAGATCGGGAGGTACCAACTCCCGGTGGAAAAACCTGAAAGTAAGCTTTGATGCGCCCGGGTCAACTGCCGCCAAACCTACTTGTTTTGGCCGATGTAGCTTTGCTCCTCGCTTCCAAATGCCAAAAGCTCGCCTCGTCCGCCGCCTCTAGTACCTTTGAAAGATCTGAAAGTGAAAAAGGGGTTGATTAGATGGCTGTGTATTTGGTCGGAGAAAGAGAAATTCCGAGGAGTTGGCACTGATAGCCGGATCTTCAAATTCGACGACAAACCAAACGGTCAACGATAGAAAGTTGCAACAAATCTCAAAAAGCTGAAATTTGATCTCCAGTCAAACACCAAAACGAAATAGAAACAAACAACATGAAGAATTCGGAGAGAAGGATGGGCCGGTGAAGGAGTAATCAGGGGGGGAGTGGATGAGGAGAGGGTGACGATTGTGGCAGAAACGAGAAGATAGAAAAGAATAAACTACAGACTTCAAATTTTGAAAAAAAAAATTCAAGGACCTGTAATAATCAAGACTGACAATGTAACCAGAAAACTTGAAAGGAACAACTCAAATAGTCCATTTCATTTATCAGGACATAATACAAGCTCAGTTCTGCAGAACTGTTTTCTTTCATCTATCAAATAAAAGCAACCAAAGAGAAAATAAGATTTAGTCCCCCCATTATAACAAGTTATAATCTCTTCAAGCTTTTCTTTCTCGCATCAATCTTCTTTTTATCTGCTGCAGGGAGTTTATGCAATCCTGCTTCCTTCTTCAGGGTTACCGATGGTGGTGCTGCTGATCCACTAACCGCTGTGTCCGCAGTTGAACCGGGGGCTGGCGGCTGGTCTAGACTGTTTCCACCTTTTACAATGTTAGCTGTAGGGGCTAATGGAGAAGGCTGTTGGAGAGGTGTAACTCCAGATATTGCAGTCTTCTGATCAACGTTACACAGTGAAGTATTTGTCTGGCCAACATTTAGGGCTGTAGTAGACTCGGAAATAGCTCCTGTTTTTAACTTAGTCTTTGGTTTAGCATGAATATTGGTATAAAGCCTGCATGTTTAAACACAGAGGAACATTGGACGGTGAGCAAGTAGTACATTCAGTGATTGAAACAGTGATTTAAACTACAAAAGCAAGCTATAAGTTATATCGAAACAATATTCCCCACAAACATTGAAGTCCCTATCCAACTTGGCCGCTGGATTTACAAGCAAGAATTTCAGGTTTATGCCTACAAACACTTGATAGGTCATTTTATAGCAACTCATCCTCCTTGTCACATTTCACATCTACAAAGAGAAATGAGCACGAGTTGTGATTCGCTTGGATCTTCTGTTTGGTCATCATAAATTGATGATGCATGATCAACTCCTATTTGCATCTCCAGTTTCAACCATGTCATCAAAATGAACGGTAGCATCATTCCATGAATCCACAAATATAAGATCTATATTGCTCGGACTCCCCGAAAATATAGCCGGGTGCATGCTGGATTCTCCAAAACCAGTGTATTTTTGGAGAATCCGACACGGGTTTGGAGAGTCCGCGCAACATAGAATAATATACAACTTAAGCACGACAAAACCATGTTCTCTCCGAAAATAAAATGGCATTTAGATACAGGATAAATAAGCAAGTCAGATAAATAGCAGATAAGAAAGCGATAACATCATACAAGTGAAGGTGACATAATGGAGTGAGTGAAACCAGGAGACACTAACTTACCTTGCATGTCTAGCATACTCGTCATAATTATCAAGCAGCATTTTACCAGCTTGCTCATTTAATGCAGATTCTGGAAATGGCTCGATCAGTAAACACCTTACCACCTGTTACAAAGCCGTGACCACAGCAAATAACAAATCAAAGAAAGGTAAAGGTCACTTCACACGTACATTATTAAAGTCATCTAGGCAGACTTGATATTTAACTTAGAAAAAGCAGAAACTTACCATGAGAACATGTCGTAGGCCCAAACTAGGATTCCAATCTTTTTTCAGAGCATTGACACAAATTTCGCCATTGGAAGCAATGTTGGGATGAAAAATCCTGGTCAGAAAATAACCTAGAGAGAAAAACAAAAATGTAAATTATACGTAGTACTCCATCCATGTTGGGCCTAAGCATTGGCAAAAGGTAACTGTTCCGGCAATATGTCATTAGAAGTGACAAAGATCTTCCCTAAAGAACTAGCAATTGTAATTTATCACGGAAAAAAAAAAAGAGCTCCTAAAAGGAAAGTCAATTTGACCTATTTAAATGAATAGGAAGTGAAAAAGAGAGGAATGAAGGTTAAAATACGACTAAGGCGCTTCAATTGTGATTAATACAGAGCCCAACTGATTAAAACAAAAGCTAACGCAAAGCTAAACTAGATACAAGTAAAAGACTACAAAAGCAAGACACAGGAAAAACTTAAAAACATTGCATGTAGAGACAAACCTTTGGGTGGGGAATGAGGGAAATCGTGCGTCAAAATCAACTTCATGCGGAAAACCCCGTTCTCATAAGGAGTCCCAGCTGCATGGTAGAGACAGAGCAATTAGAACAACTGCTGTCTCAAAAACTGAAATATAGACAACAAAGATACCATACCTGGGCCCTCGATATCAGCATATATGGTTGAAAAATCATCATCGTTTACACCTACTTTGATGCCTTCAGGAGGAGTTTCATCAAGATTTTTCAATTCCTTTGCCAATTGTTTTATCACATTTGGTGGGAGATTTTCATTAGTTGCCTATGCCAAAAACACCAAATTAAGGAGAATATCAATTTGACAGATGGCATAAGGAAAAAGTAAACAAATTCACTTGCATATAGGGAGAAAATGACATCAAGAAAACCTAGTAATAGCAACATATTGAATTTGATGAAATACCATAGCCAAATATAAGTATAATCCTAGGATCAGTTGGCAACTGCACGCAAGTAGTTTTTGCTGGTAGTTCAGATGTTGAAGACAATCAACTTATTGTTGGATCCTGCAAAAGGGGCAGAAAAAGATCATCAGAAAACAATCCTTCAAGATTCGTTGAAACAATCATAAGACACAAGAAACTAAAGAGCTGTTCCAAATGATCCACCTTGTGCTAATCCACCGGATACGGATAACACATGTCTGAGAACCACAAAAGTTCATAGACTTGTGATACTATTAATCAATACAATTAGACAAAAAGTGAAATAAAATCTCTTGTGATACTCGAGAGGAAATATTACACTTGACTATACCAATCAGACATTCAGCTCTAGCTTTCCGAACTTACACTATCTACCTAGCAGCACAAAAATTTTCCTATGAGCCTACAGCATACCTATTTTGTTAATAAGCTCAATAGAAAGCAATTCTTGATTATTTATAATGTTCAACTACAAAAAGGATTTTTTTTTTTTTGATTTGCACCGGATGTCCGAGTCTCTTTGACTAATCCCAGGGGTACACAAGCCCTCGACAAAGAGTTTCCCGCAAGTGCACCACGGTTAATTCAGGTTTTACCTATTCCGATGGCCCTCAGAAATTGTTTGCACCCAGTGGTTTCGAACTTGAGACCTTGAAAGGGTGCAAAGTCCAATGCTCAAGTCAATTGCCACCAGGCCAACCCTGAGGGTTAACTACAAAAAGGAAATTCCCTTCACAATCAGGACAACAACATCAGATATGGTAGATTGACTAGTTTCAGCGTAATGTCAAATGTAACGACATTGCTCAGATGATATATTTCCAAGCCAAAAGTTGAGCACCGTGGAACCAATAACCAGAGCAAATATTTTCAGATGGAAACCTTATGTTGCGACAATAACTCCACAAGAGTTAATCAGTGCCACAATCCTATGTGCCTAACCATGTTCGCACAATATCAAATCGCCATTGAATAGCAAATACAGTAAAAGATAGTCCAAAGACTTTATCAAATTCAATTTCAAATACAAACTAAAAACCCTAGTAAGGTGAAGTGAGGAGAATAGAAATTGCATAATCTCACAAACTAAGAAGATCGAAGATTAAAAGGTTTATTGCTTATGACAACCAAAGTCAAGACTTGATATACTTTTCTACAGCCACATTGAGTCAAATTAAAACCCAATTTTACTATTAACACATATCCCAAATGCACCAAGATAAGCACATAAAGAGTCAGTAAAACTGTAAAAGACACAAATACAAATCTTCACACCAAGTGAAAACCTAATTAGTCAAGTAAAAAAGATCCTATCTTGACAATTAAACCAGAAACACAAGTCCAACCATGAAAGAAAAGAACTTTACATACAAAAAAAAAGTCCCATTTTACAATTAAAATCAGACAAAGCACCGATCTGAAGAAAACTCCAAGAAATGACAAACCCGATCCTAAAAATCAAATCTTTAATCAGTCCCAAGTCAAGAATCAGGTACCGATAATCAAGATTAAATTTTAACACTACAACAGCCATCAAGATAGTGCTAGAAACAGAATTCTAGAGAGAGAAAGAGAAACCCCAAGATGGGAAAAAAAATACCTTTGGATTGAGGAGAGAGAAAGAGAGAGATGGGTGTGGGGATTTAGAGGAGTAGTGGGTCTATTTGATTTCGATTTCCCTAGTTGAAATAACACCCACAAAATCCAGAAAGGGATGGCTTTTAATAAATCATTGATGAATGGATTAAAGAGCCAATCTTGATTGATATATGTACGTTACATGCCAACAAAGTCCAGAGAGGAGAGGGTTCGTTGTAACACATAATAAATCGGTTTATGTAATATTATTTGATTCGATACATAACATTTTATAAAAAAAAAATTTAAGTCTTAATATTAAATAAGTCGTAAATCTCATTAGTTATAAATCATATAAAATAGTAAATTTAAAATCAAGTTATTTTTAAATATAAAAAAGATATTAACTTATGGGACAGAGTAAATTGAAACATATGTACCATAAAATGAGGATAAATAATTTTTCTTTTAATTTTAGAGGTAGACTTGTGAAAAAAGAATGATAATATAATTGATGAAATTTAAATTTGTTACCACTTTTTTTTTTCATCATTCTTTTATCGTAAGTTTACGTAACCGTTAGACTACTGGTAATAAACTCATAACCATTAGATTTCATTACTATTCTAAGTTCTCAACTGAAATATGACGCTATTCGAACGTATTATGACAAATTTAGAATAAAAATATAGAACTATTGATTTAACTTGAAAAGTACCATATGACATCGGATTATGCTTATAAAATGTGCTATATTGGAGAAATATTTAAATTCTCAATTAATGTAGTAACAACATTAGTTTACGTATTTATGATATTTCGAATTCAATCTTAGGCCCTGTTTGGCCATGAGTTTTGCCAAAATAAATTTAAAATTTATTTTCAAAACTCATGTTTGGCCATATATTTTGTCCATATTTTGGCCAAATCCCAAATTAGTTATTGAGCTGATTTTGGGCAAAATCTCAAAACTTGGTAATTATATACATGTTATTCCAAAATAAAGTTGGAAAATATGTTTTGAAAACATATGTCCAAACGCATTTTCATGTTCAAACTAAATTTCGCCAAAATCAAATTTTTCAAAATAAATTTGGAATCTACAGCCAAACGATAGCTTAGTTTACGAGGAACTTCCACTGTTTTTTATAAACATTACTAGTTAAGTTATATTTTATAAAATTGTGTTTGTTTAGTGCTATAAATAGGAAAGTGATTATATTGGATTTATACTTTTTCTACTAGCATGTTTTTTTCATAGAAAGTGATTATATTGGATTTATACTTTTTCTACTAGCATGTTTTTTTTAATTATCTTGAGATTTAAAATAAATTTAAAATAAATTATAATTTAACTCTTTAATAATTGAGGGAAATTATAAAAAATTACTCCCGCCTTTGTGTATAGACTATAGAGAGGAAGCACATGAGCTAGCATTTTGTAATTGTTGAGTTTTTTTTTTAATATGGAAAAGTATTAAAAAGAGGGTGAATGGAAAATTGAGAAAAAATAAAATTTTTGAGTAAAATTTTAAGTTTTTTTTTTAATGAGACATTGTCCCTCATTAATAGAGAAAAAGAATTTTGGTGGGTTTATATAGAATTGCACTTCATATAGCTCATAAAGAATTAGCTGGACGGCAAGAAAGCTTTTTAGTAATCACCCTCTTATGTCTATAATCCAACCTAAATTATAATGAGCTTTTTAAATTTGAAATTTTCCAATAAATTGCTATGCCTAAGAGCAATTATTTATCACTCAATAGGGATATATATCTACAATAGTTGGCATGGCCATTATGTCAATGTCACTCCATTGAAAAAAAGGCCTCTATGTTTGTAGGTCCATTCATGATCAAATAATTGGGTAGCTTGTACTTTCTAAAATTTCAGCTTTTAAGGAAATTTCTCATAGGCTTAATATTTTAAATATATGCTTTCATTTGTCAATATTATCTCTGTTATACATTTCGACCTAAAATTTATAGCATAAAGCATACATGTATATGTGAATAAACATTCGAGTAGTATGGAGCTTTTCTAAATGGAGTACTCCTCAACATCACCCTAGTTCAAAGGATAATTCTACATTTAAAAAAAAAAACTAGATGTACAAGTTAGTGCAATAAAAATTTAAATTTGTATTTTTCATGAAAATCTCCAAAAGTAATAATTTTGAAGTAATTTGAAGTAATTTGAGAGCTTTTATACGGTTAGAAATCGGACTTTCATAATTTTGTATGACTAATCGAAATCGGGGTGACAGACCAAGGCAAGGCCTCACATTGCACCGAACCTTGACACATAGATAGATTGCTAAGCTAATGAGTTGATGATCGATTAAAATTGAGACAAGCGATGATCGAATCGAAGCGAGACAGAGACGTAATGAGATCGAAGAAGCATGCTAAACCGAATAACAAAAGATCGAGATATCTGTGATCGGGCAATGATCATGGCAAAAATCTCGACACGTATCGAGTCAAGACGAAACATTGAGCCAATCATGAGATTTCCTTCTGGATTTAGGATTGTATCATAAGTAGAATTCCTCTACTCTATAAAAAAGGTTCTAATAATTTTGTAATGATTATTATATTCATGCATAATAAAGCAATACAACATATTTTCTCTTTTAAGTTATATTGTTAAGTTCATACTTTTTATTGACATACTTTTATTGGTTCGAGGGCGATCTAGCTCAAAGGCTATAATCGCTCATTACATTGGTTTGCTTTATAATACAATTAATTTCTATCATTAATTCTCATGTTTGTCAGTTTGTACCAAGTAAAATCGTATATCCTTAAAATTACTAATAAATTTAATTGTTATAGTAGGGTACACATAGCTAATAACAAAGATAAGGATGATATATTAATTTAATCCATTGGTGGTTGAATCATAAAAAAAGCTAGCTGGTTTAATTGAACAAAACAAATTATATATTTCATTGAAATAAGTATTAAAAATTATACTGGTTAGAGCATCCTTATTTGTTTATTTATTGATTGATTATCAAGGGCACTTGGTCTTCTTTCTTATTATTTAAATATTATCTCATTTTAAAGAGAAAAGCAGCCAAGTAGGTACTTATTTTTTTATTAATAGTGATAATTCAAAGGTCCGAATTTTGTCGGGTTTTGGGCCATAGAAAACAGGCACACACTGTCTCGAATTCAAATTTGCCGACACTTTAGGCTTGTGTTATTGACCGTTGGACCGTCCTCTTCAAAACTAGCCGTTGGCCTTGCCAGCGTTTTATTATTTTGCATTTTTTTTTACTATTCCTTTTAACTATCTGTTCTTGTTAGTTTCTTACTTAAATTATTTGGTATTTCCTAAAATTCTCTGAATTATATTATTCTTCATATTAAATATTTTTCATTGCCTTCTTAGTGGTATGTGTAATACACGCTCCTAACTATTTAAAAAACATGTCCTATAGTACACTACACGTAGATATTCAACTCAGCCTCCGCCTAAACTATCATTTTTTTGTTAGTTACCTACTTAAACTATCTGGTGTCCCAACCCCCCTCCCCTTCTCAAACTATATTGCCCTATATATTAAAACATTATGCTGAACTTTTAAAGGTGCGTCTGTCTAACTATATTCACTTATGGTTTGTAATTTTTTTTTATTGTTTACTCATGTTATACTGCTCTTGGATGATTGATTAATTTTAGATTTTTTTGGCCAAAATAATATTTAATGTATTGTATTAATTTTAGGATTAATTACGCTTTATGCTAAACTCTAATTGAATAAGTCCTTATTTATATTTACTTTGTAACACAGTAAAAATATAAATAAAGGCATATAATATTGCATTTCTTAAAATCATCTTATATTACTTAAAAAAGACTACACAGAATATAATTTCGCAAATACAAAATCAATTGTCCAATAATTTCATTTTGTAATTCTAAATTACATAAAGAAGGTTCAAGATATGCAATTTTATTCTCTACATGGTGTTGAGTTTAATAAGACGATTTAAATTGATATAATTTCAATAATATGTGTAAAATATGAAAGAACACTGTAACAAGAAAGAGAATAAATCAAAAGAGGGAGAAATTTATCAGAGGAAACCCATATAGAGAACTAAAGAAAAAAGGCTAATAAATGAAGAAGAAAGGTTAAAAAATAGGAAGAATGGTGAAAAAATGAGGAAGAAAGTTGGATATGACTCAAATAAGGAGAATATTTATTAAAAAAATAAATGAAAAAGAGGGTTAGACTAATTAGTCATTATTTTCTATCATATGACCCATTTTGATGGGTTTTTAGCTGCCACGTGCTCCCTATTGAGTGTTTACACACGTTATGCCATGTCAGCGATAAAGGGGTTCTAACATGAAGGACAATATAGTTCAGTATATATATAAACTTACTATCTACAAGAAAAAGAATAATCGAACACAATACAAATAATCCTGAAAGACCTTCAAACAATAAAGATAATTTAACACAATACAAAATGACTACTAAAATTTTACTATCATATATATATATATATATATATATATATATATATATATATATATATAAAAGGCTTGGGATTCTGTTAGTGGATAAAGAGACATTTGACTATGAACTTTGGCATCATTTTCTTTTCTTTTTAGCCAAAAAAGTAGGTTGATTGGCAATAATAAACCTATTATGGTTATTGGTTCAACTGGCAATTGGAATGCATTTGTAATGACCCCAAATTTCAACCATGGAACCATGATGCATCTAACATTTGTTTGTTAGGCAAGCCAATATTACTTTAAGAATCTACCAAGTTTTAACAATTTATAAAGTAGGATATTACTAATTAATGTTTGAGATGCTCCGAAATACATAAAATAACTCCATAAACAACACTTTCTGTATTAATCCCAGAAATCCAGAGTCACAAGTACATGAACGATTAGTATACTACAAATACAGTCTGAAACAAAGTACAATTGTTCAAAACAAGGTAACAGTAAGCTAAATAAGGAAGGGGACTTCAGGGACTGCGAATGTTGTATAGCTCTACCTCAAGTCTCCTAAATAGATATGATTCGAGGAAGCCTATGCTAGACACCAATGGGGTCAATACTTGAATTTGCACAAAAAGTACAGAAATGTAATATGAGTACAACCGACTCAATGTACTCCATAACTGTTGAACCTAACTTCAACGAGATAGTAACGAGGCCAAGACAAGACACCTACAATAAACATTTATAATTATGTATATGCATAAAAGAATAACAAATAAAAAGTCAAATGAAACATCAGAGTAGCGCAGGTACAAGGGACAATAAACTTAAACAATAAATGAGGAATCAAGAAATAAACCTCTTTCCTACACGGGCAACGAAACCACCAAGTCATAATCCATATTACCAAATATCAAGTGAAATAATAAAATCAATAAATTTGTACGGCATTACCCTTCGTACTTTTACTCTCATCCTTACCAAATCACAATAAATGCAAGTGCACGTCATCACCCTTCATATTTTAACTCTCATCCTCACATGATCACAATAGAAATGCATATGCACGACATCATCATTCGTGCTTTTACCTTACACTAGCTCAATCAATAATAATAATAATATGAAAACATGGCACGACAATACCTGTCATGTTTTTCATTCATCATCACCAAGTAACAACAACAACCTAAGTATTGAAAAATGCGGGAGGCAATTTCAACCTCAACAATGGTGCCAGAACAAGCAAACTTAACTTTTGGTATCACAAGAATTTTAATATAAGCAATAAATACGGAAGAGAACAATTAAAGAATAAATAATCTAACTAAGGCATAGAAGGCATAGTGACCGAAAGAACATGGTACAAATAAGACATATTACAACTGCATGCTTTAACCCATAATAATGTATATATACTCGTCACCTTGCATTTACGTCGTCTCTATACATAGTTCACGTAGCAAATAGATCAAATAAGTCCTAATTCCCTTTAGTCAAAGTTAACCACGACAATTACCTCTTTTCGAAAATTAGTGACTAACCACAACTTTATTTTTTAGAATACACCTCCAAATCAATCGAATCTAGCCAAATATAGTTCAAACAATTCAAAACAAGCTTTATAGACTACCCACGAGTAAAACGATTCAAACTTTAACTAAATTGGAAAAGTAACAAAAGTCAACCCTAAACTCGCTCGGTAAAGTTCAACATTTAGACGAAATTTTGGTTATCCATTCATCCCTCGACTCGGTTGTGTGATTTTTGCCCTATAAGGGAAATACTCCCAAAGATTTAAAATAAAATAATTTTTAGTTTTCTTGCAATTGTTGTGAATTTGTGTTATTTTTCTTGTATTATTTGCATTTTTATCCGTGCATATTTGCTTGTTTAAATAAATAAAATATACAAAAAATATGTTGCATATGTATATAAAATTCAAGTTTACAATTAAGTTTATTTTACAGAAATGAAAAGTCATAAAAAATATGTATTTTTACATTTTTTAAGCATTTAATGTCCAAATCGTGCAATTTTATTTTTATTAATGTTTAATTTTGTGTGATAATTATTATTATGAGTTAATTAGTATTTCAAGATAATTTTTAGTTTTTATAAATTAATCTTAGTATTTTTGGGCTTTATTAATTAGGATGTTGAATAATGAAGAAGAACAAAATAGAAAAATTTGGATTGGGCCATCTTGCAAATTAAGTTACAAGCCCAATCCTAAGCACCCTTACCCAACCCAAAACCCCTTGGCCCAAAAAGAAAATTTCAGATTTTTAGCCAAAAAATAATCATAATCACATAACATAAAGTAGTGGAGGCAAGGAAATAAAGGAAGAAAACATGGAGAGGAAAACATGGATTAGTGGGTTTTCTTTAAATTAAAAAATATATTCTTTTTAATAAAAAGATCTGAAAATTTTCAAAATTCTTGCCTATAAATAGAAGAGAAGATTTATGAAAAAGAGGTGGAGAAAAAAGAGAGAAAAAATCGGAAGAGAAGAAAAAAATAAAAAAAATTCCCTGTTGTGGTATACACTCGATATACACTCTGGATAAAGAAGTATACACAGAAAAAAATGCAATTTTTGAGAGTTTCTTTTGAGAACTGAAAAGAGTTCAAAGCTAGAAAGCCAAACCAAAGAGAAAATCTGGAATATATTTTTTTTTCTATTTTTTACTGGTTTTTTTTTGTTTTTCTCCGTATTGCTGGGATTTTCGGGATTGAGGTGTTGAAGCTACTGCTGGTTGTTACTGTTGTTGTTGCTGTATTTTCACCGCCCTGTTGATTTGCCATTTTCCCATTCCTTTCAAAACCAGGTACACATTCTAAAAACCATGTGTTGATGTAAGCTCGAATCGGAAGTTGAAGTTTTGAAATGAAATAGAAAAGCAAGTTGTTGATCAATATTTGTTGTTATTTTCTATTTTATTAGTTTTTTTTGTCAAATTGTAGTTAGCTTTATAATTTGAAGAATAAATTTGTCATTCAAGGGAACACCTTTTATATTAATATAGAGTAGCCTTTTAAGCATGTAATTGTTTAGGACTTTTCTTTTCTTTTAGAGACAAACTAAATAGAAAAAATGTAGTCACTTTAGGATTATCTTTTTTTTTAAATAAAAAATGTTACGAGCCTAGCTAAATAGAAGAAATAAAATTGCGGGGCCCCTCAATAACAATGTTCATTTTTTTTTCTTTCTTAAAAATAACCAAACGCGGTAAATGATTTAAAATTGCATTATAGTATTGAACATTTTTTAAAAATCAGATATTTAGCCATTACAATAATTTAAGCGACCGTGCTAGAACCACGGGATCCGGGGGTGCCTAACACCTTCCCTCGGGTCAACAGAATTCCTTACTTAGAATTTCTGGTTCGCAGACTTCATTTGGAAAGTCGGAAATTTCCTCGATTTGGGATTTAAATAAATTGGTGACTTGGGACACCATAATTTATTCCAAGTGGAGACTCTGAAATAAATAAATAATCCCATTTCGAATATTGTCACTTAAATTGGAAAAACTCCCTTGTGCTTCTCCCTCCGGGGTAGGGGCGCGCCAAAAGGAGGTGTGACAGCTCTGGCGACTCTGCTGGGGACACAGACCCGGAACCACTGGTTCGGGGTTTAAGAATTCGAGCTTTGAATAATTATTTTATTTGGCTTATTTATTACCTGATTTTACTATATGTTTGTATTTAATATGTTAAATGTTGCTTTTACCGCTTTGATATTTTGTGAACTGTATATAAATTGTGCCGATACCCATTTTTCTCTTCCGAGTCTCGTTGAAATATAATATCGGGCATTTGCTGGACATAGCCCGTTTTCTCAAGATAGTTGTGGTGCTTGGCACCCGGTGAAGATTTTTTCTAGTCACACATGTTTAGGCGGGGAGTATTGTCAATTAAGCCGGAAAGCCATGCTACCGGTGCACTGACACTCCTCGACTCGAGTTGTCCGCTCGATTTAAAGCCAGTCTAGACACTTTTTCCAAGAGGATGATGACTTAGAATAACAAAACCTTATGCCGGATCCCCGATAGGAACGTATATTTGCATCATGTGCATATTTGACTTAGGAGGCTCAACACAGGGGTTGGACCTGTCTAGGACAGGTGTACCTGAAACAAAAGACCAACTTGTTGCATCTTTGTCTGTGCATTTATTTGTTTCGATCTTACGTGCCGACCGGTTTGTTATTAAAAAAGAGAAGGGTAAGAAGTGAAAGATGTCAAGGTGAAAAATCAAAATAATTTTATGGAAAATGGTATGTTTTTCTTAGAAGATAATTTTTGAAAAACAAAATGAAAAAAAAATATAAAAAAAATCTCCGAATAAATTTTGTTAATTTTAAATAGTTAGTTTCTTTGAAAACAATTTTTGAAAAGTGCAAAAGAAAAAAATTTCCAAATAAATTTTCTTAATTTTACGAAAAATAGTTTAGTTTCTTTGAAAATAATTTTTGAAAAATGAAAAACAAATTCCCAATAAATTTTGTTAATTTTATGAAAAATAAGTTAGTAAAAAAAATGCTGTTAAAAATACTTTGTTTTCTTTTCTTAAAATGATTTGGTTCTTTATAACCGAACTACGCAGGTTTGATTCTCCCCATTAGGTGGGATACGTAGGCAACCCTTATCGGGTCCAACCACCCCTTTTGCAAAAAAAAAAAAAAAATAGCCAAAAATATCAAAATTGATTTTTCGTTGTAAATAAGTTTAGTGATGCCGTTTTCAAAAATAGCCGAATGTACCCGAAAGGGACGCCGGAAGGCTGACTTTGCATAAACGGCCACTTTTGGGTCATTTTGTAGATTTTTTGGTCAATTGACTCTCATAGCCTTATAATCTTCGTCCCCGAGGCGCTGAAAGGCCGTGTTTGTAAAAACAAGGTTTTTATATATATATATATAAAAAGAAAAAAAATGGAAGTTAATAACAAGAGAGGTTTTCAAGGATAATTGAAAAGAAAAACTCGAATGACACATGCGGTGAATACGCATATGGTTAACTGGCTAGGTGCATTGCATCCTACGTGCTATAACATATCTGTTAAACTCAGTAAACTTACAAGTTTGTTGCATTTTTAGAAAGTTAGCAGTTGGCTTGACAGAATATTCTCGCCAATCACCATTACCATACTAGATCAAAAGGTCCAATTCTAGCAAGCATGTCTAGTTCCGGCAAAAGTCTCGATGGAGAGAAAACAGAGATACAGATCATGAAAGAGGAGGTGGACCGGTTGAGACAACAAATAGCAGAGATGCACCTAGCCTGGGCTAGGGGACAGTCATCACCAAACCTTCATACTCTTACACCAGCTCCGGAGCGTCCGCCCATTGACCCCTCGACAAGTGCACCGATCTATCCATATTATCAAGGGGAAAACCCATATACATCCCAGGTTTCACCAGCTAGACAAAATCCTCCTCCCCCGGTTACCCCTGTTTTTGTGGCCCCTCCACTTGCCACTTTACAGAAGTCGTCCAATGAGCCGATTTTTCAAATCCATGACAATCATTGTTATTCTCCCGAGCCTACCTTTAGGGCTCTTGAACCGCATTCACATACCCCTCACTGGGATAACCCGGCAGAACCGGAAAAGCACTTCAAAAGTTTGGAACAGGAGGAGGTTATTCGGAAAGTTAAAAGCCTGGAGCAATCCTTCAGGAATATGCATGGTTTAGGCAACCAAGTCAGTGTTGCTTACAAAGATCTGTGCCCATTTCCAGATGTCCAGTTGCCCGCTGGGTTCAAAATGCCCAAGTTTGATATATACGAGGGGCATGGTGACCCAGTAGCCCATCTCCGAGGTTTCTGCAGCAAAATGCGAGGAGCCGGAGGGCGAGATGAAATTCGATAGCTTACTTCGGTCAGAGTTTGGGAGAGTCCGCATTAGAATGGTACACCAGGCAGGATCCCAGCAGATGGTTTACATGGGATGACCTAGCCCAAGCATTCATCGGCCACTTTCAATATAACCTTGAAATAATCCCCGATCGCTTATCATTGCTAAAGTTAGAGAAGAAGCCCGCCGAAAGATTTAGAGAATTTTGGTTCCGCTGGAGGGAACAGGCAGCAAGGGTAGATCCCCCGATGAGAGAGAACGAGATGGTAGATTACTTCTTGGAGACACTGGAGCCAACTTACTTTAGTCACCTGGTGACATCGGTTGGTAAATCTTTCAATGAGGTGGTCAAAATGGCGGAATGATAGAAGAGGGACTTAAGTCCAATAAGATCTTGAGCTATTTCGCGTTGAAAGCAACAACTCAAGCTATTCAGAATGGCACAGGGGTTGCATTCGGGAAGAAGAGAAGAGAAGAAGTTGCAACGGTAGAGGAGGGCACTTGGTCCAGATCGAAAGATCCTTCACCTCATTACCAAGCCAGACCCTACTAACCAAATCACCCTAATCACCCTCCCCGAAACACATATCCACCACCAAGGGCCTACAATAACCCTCCGGGACCAGGTTTCCGAGGGAATCATGCCTTCAGAAAGGAAAAGGCACAAAGAACCTTCACTAAGTTGGGAGAAACTTATACTGCTCTGTTCCACAAATTGAAGCAGATAGGTTTGTTGAGTCCTGTTGAGACAAGATTGCCAAATCCCCTACCCCCAAATGTGGATCACTCAGTAAGCTGTGAGTATTGTTCATGGGCTCTCGGACATGATACCGAGAAATGTTGGAAACTGAAACATGCAGTGCAAAATCTTATTGACACCAATAAGATCGAGGTTCAGACACCAGAGGTACCC
The DNA here is from genome assembly GCA_032618575.1 of Nicotiana noctiflora. Classification (NCBI taxonomy): domain Eukaryota; kingdom Viridiplantae; phylum Streptophyta; class Magnoliopsida; order Solanales; family Solanaceae; genus Nicotiana; species Nicotiana noctiflora. The sequence continues at coordinate 253,563 of JASVEL010009482.1, read as the reverse complement.
AACATTAATCAGAATCCATTGCCAGCTCACCCTTAGACCCATAGGATCAAATTGATACACAAGGGAAGGGAAAATTAAGAAGCCCGATCTGTATTCCGAAGCAAAACCAATCGGCAGAAGTTGGTATATGAGAAGTCATGCTTGGTAATTAGAAGGAGTTTTCGGTGGTTTGTTTTTGTTGTCATTTCTTTTGTCCGAGTTGTTTCCAAGGTTGTGACCTAGATTTTGTCTTGTAGTGAAACCCTCTTATCTTTCCATTTTGGTCATTTCAGTTTGCCTAGTCTTATCAAGTCTCGTTTCAGGTTTGTATTTTTGGTTTGCTTGTTTGTATTTGAACCAATTCTCCGTTTAGTGAAACCTTTGGTCTTTTATTACCCAGTTCGTCTTTTTGTTTAGTTTTCCTATCTTTAAATTTGTCATTTGTTCGAACGCCGACTCTAATGACATGGCATCGCACATAATTTTGGCCTAATATTAAGGGTTAATCATGAAGCAATTGGAAGATAATCAGGTCATTTAAAAAAAATGATTTGTGATTATTTGGAGCCCGAATCATGTGAGACTAGGGCAGGCAAAACACAAAGAAACCCTTAAGGAAAAATTGGTCATGCTAAGACGGGGTTCACTCGTGATACTGAAATGAAAGTGTCGTCCAGCAATACTTTAAAATGATAGATGAAAAGGCGAATGGACGATATGGTTATCAATCAGGGCACAAACAGAAGATGTCGTGAATATGTTGTTTGAACTTGGCATGTTTTGAAGATTGGAATGACGAAGGCATTTTGTTCCGCTATCCAAACACTTTATCCATCGTCAACCCTTTGAGCCTTAATTTTAAAATCTTTCATACTCCTCCTTCGGAATTAGTTGCAAAGACTAGAAACACAAGTTTGAAAGACAAGAGAAGAAATGGATAAAGAAAAAGAAAAGAAAAGAAAACAACAAAAAGAGATAAAGAAAAGAAAAGGAAAAGAAAATGAATGAAACTTGAAAAAAAGGGAATTGGGATCTACGTTTGACCTGATTCCTTAAAAAGGATACGTAGGCGCTTCACAGCTCGATCATAGTGTAAATAAAGAAATAAAAAATCCCCAAGTAAAAAGACTGGGGCAAAGAGAAATTGTGTTGATTATAAATAAATTTAGGTCCGAAGGTTGTAAATTTTGAACCCAAAATTGATTTTATTTTGATCCGTCAATACCCTTTCTTTCTAGCCCTATCCAAATCCCACATTACGGTCCAGAAAGACCTTCTGATCAGTCTTCAAAAGATGCCACGTCAGGCGAGTGAGAGAGTCCTATCAGAATATAACACTTTGATTCTCAGCAGAAAAGACTCTGATTCCCAGCATAAAGGAAACACGAGAGAGTCTTAGAAGTGACATCCCAATCCCCATCTAAAAGTAATACAAATGAGAGAGTCTTACCGGTGAAAACCTTCACAGGCACCATAAGGCGACGAAAGCTGAGAAAAAATCAAAATGAGAGAGGCTTGAAAGTGAAAACCCTTCGGGCATTACAAGTCGAACAAAGGTGATAAATCAGATGGAAATCACGAGACAGAAATCGTAAAAGGCAATTAACGACGGAGGATAGGCCATATGTGCATGTCATGACCAGTAGAGTTGGTATCCGCGTTTGATAAGTTTTTATAGTTGTTTCTTGTTAGAGAGTCAGTTCTCCCTTGTCTTCTATTTGTTGTTTCTTTTTATCTTTCTCCTTTTGTCAAAAATTCCCCGTCAAAGTCTGTCTAGTCAAAACATAGTGAGAAATGACTTCAAAACTGGCCACCAACTTTCCAATTACTATGCAAGGCAAGGAAATGCCATTGACGGCAAGAAGTATGGTGCAAAGAAGATTATTAAACTGGGGCAGAAAATTTTCTTTTCATTTTGAAAATTTTCTGGAAATCGAATACCACTTGGGTAAAAAGGAAGAAAGAAGGCCTTAAGGGAAGCAATATTTAAACCAATGTCATCTCCAACAGTCTTCAGAAGAGTGAAACACCAATTTTGAAGAAATGAAAATCCACCAGCAGTGTTATCTTCAGAAAGTTCCGAGGTGGTCGAACAAAACAGAGTGGTAAAGGAAGAAAGGAAAGCCCGTCTTCAACAAAATAACCCCCAGCAAGTTGAGAAACACATAATGGAGAAGGGATAAATGGGAAAACCCATCCCCAGCAGGAATATCATCTCCAACAAATGAAATCATTCCCCAACAAGTTTTGGGAACCCCGAGCGAGGAAATGGGAAAAGGAAAAACCACCCTACAGGAGCGGCACAACCGCTCACAATGTTTTGAACTAACAAATTTTCTTTGATTTGAAACAGGGAAAGAAAGTGCTATTGATAGCAGAAAGTCATGCCACAAGGAAGAACACCAATACTGGGGCAGAAAATTTTCCGCCGTTGTTGAAAATTTTCTCGGAGAAACGAGAAGGCAATTCAAGATGACGTGTCAGGTTTGTCCACCTTCAAATAGGATGTTTCAGGTTTGTCCACCTTCGAACAGGACGTCTCGGGTTTGTTCACATTCATACATTGATATCATGGGAGTATTCGCCCTCGAATAGGATACAATGGGAGTATTCGCCCTCGAATAGGATACAATGGGAGTACTCGCCCTCGAATAGGATACAATGGGAGTATTCGCCCTCGAATAGGATACAATGGGAGTACTCGCCCTCGAATAGGATACAATGGGAGTATTCGCCCTCGAATAGGATACAATGGGAGTATTCGCCCTCGAATAGGATACAATGGGAGTATTCGCCCTCGAATAGGATACAATGGGAGTATTCGCCCTCGAATAGGATACAATGGGAGTATTCGCCCTCGAATAGGATACAATGGGAGTGTTCGCCCTCGAATAGGATACAATGGGAGTATTCGCCCTCGAATAGGATACAATGGGAGTATTCGCCCTCGAATAGGATACAATGGGAGTATTCGCCCTCGAATAGGATACAATGGGAGTATTCGCCCTCGAATAGGATACAATGGGAGTATCCGCCCTCGAATAGGATACAATGGGAGTATTCGCCCTCGAATAGGATACAATGGGAGTATTCGCCCTCGAATAGGATACAATGGGAGTATTCGCCCTCGAATAGGATACAATGGGAGTATTCACCCTCGAATAGGATACAATGGGAGTATTCGCCCTCGAATAGGATACAATGGGAGTATTCGCCCTCGAATAGGATACAATGGGAGTATTCGCCCTCGAATAGGATACAATGGGAGTATTCGCCCTCGAATAGGATACAATGGGAGTATTCGCCCTCGAATAGAATACAATGGGAGTATTCGCCCTTAAATAGAATACGATGGGAGTATTCGCCCTTAAATAGAATACGATGGGACTATTCGCCCTCGAATAGGATATTTTACATTTGATTTATTTTACATTGTCCTTTGCGTATTTCGTAAATTATTGCCAGAATGCATTTTTAATTCAAAAGTTGCTACTAAAAGCAGGCGCCTACCTGTATAACAAAAGGCAAGTCTTTAGTCTTTACATTGCAGGTCTTGAAACCAGTAACCCACCAAAAAGCAGAGGGTTACAACAAGAGTTCCCGGCGCAAATTCAAGCACCCGAGTCAAAGGAAGGGAGGGAATGAAGGAAAATTTTCCCAGCATCATTATCCTCAATAGGCAAGTAAACAGTTCTAAAGATATCCCCAGCAGTCAGGAGGTAAAACAACACGATCCAGGAGGAAAGTAGTTCCAGAACAAAGTAATTTGGGAGAAAGGATGGTTTAAGAGGTGATGCAGGAAGAAGAAAGTGATGCAGGAAGCAAAGGAAGTCGATATTTTAAATATGAGTTGTGGTTGAAGTCAGGGAGCCCGCCTGAAAAATGGAGTGGCGATTTAGTTTTGAAGTTATAGTTGAAGTCAGGGAGCCCGCCTGAAGAATGGAGGGGCGATTTAGTTTTGAGTTGTAGTTGAAGTCAGGGAGCCCGCCTGCAGAATGGAGTGGCGATTTATTTTGAAGTTGTTGTTGAAGTGAGGGAGCCCACCTGAAGAATGGAATGGCGATTTAATCTTGAAGTTATAGTTGAAGTCAGGGAGCCCGCCTGAAGAATGGAGTGGCGATTTAGTTTTGAAGTTATAATTGAAGTCACGGAGCCCGCCTGAAGAATGGAGTGGTGATTTAGTTTTGAGTTGTAGTGGAAGTCAGGGAGCCCGCCTGAATAATGGAGTGGCGATTTATTTTGAAGTTGTTGTTGAAATCAGGTGCCCGCCTGAAGAATGGAATGGTGATTTTTTTTATTAGAGTTTGTCGATAAAGTCAGAAGCCCGCCGGAAAAGCAGAACGACGTCTCAATTTCCACGATTTAATAAGGATAGTGAAGAATCGGAAAGTGACAGAGTGTAACGGAAATCCCCAGCATAAACCCAAGTTCATAGTCGGAAGGAAGGCAACAAGGATCAGAAAGATAAATTCAGACTTCGAAGGAGAATAGTTTGAAGATCACAAGGACGAGACCAATGGTCGGAGTTCGGCAATCAAGATAGGCCGAAATAACAATTGTTAGAAGAGAAGAAGCATGTGAAGAAACATCAGAGCGAGCAGGATGGCAATGAACATGACAAGATCAAGCTGAAAAGATAGATAAGAATTTGCAATACTGTAACTTAGTCTAGCTTCTTATTTTTCGTTTAGCACGATGTAATAAGGGGATTAGTTAAGTAGTGGCATCAGCAGCAACAACAGTAACAACAAGATTACAGCAGTCATGGTAGTCCAGCTACCAAAATTTCCCGAACTACATTGACCTGATTCCTGTTTAGCCCAGGATATGTAGGAGGCCTCTCGAAGCAAAGGCTCGGTCAAGTCTTTCAAAAAATGCTTCACACGGAGTACTCAAACGGGCAAAAATCGCTCGTATCCGCTCACTTATCTTTGCACGAAAACTCTTCGTGTTTCCGAGTCAACGATATTATTGTGAGCACGTGATTTTTGCCCTATAAGGGAAATACTCCCAAAGATTTAAAATAAAATAATTTTTAGTTTTCTTGCAATTGTTGTGAATTTTGTGTTATTTTTCTTGTATTATTTGCATTTTTATCTGTGCATATTTGCTTGTTTAATTAAATAAAATATACAAAAAATATGTTGCATATGTATATAAAATTCAAGTTTACAATTAAGTTTATTTTACAGAAATGAAAAGTCATAAAAATATGTATTTTTGCATTTTTTAAGCATTTAATGTCCAAATCGTGCAATTTTATTTTTATTAATGTTTAATTTTGTGTGATAATTATTATTATGAGTTAATTAGTATTCAAGATAATTTTTAGTTTTTATAAATTAATCTTAGTATTTTTGGGCTTTATTAATTAGGATGTTGAATAATGGAGAAGAACAAAATAGAAAAATTTGGATTGGGCCATCTTGCAAATTATGTTACAAGCCCAATCCTAAGCACCCTTACCCAACCCAAAACCCCTTGGCCCAAAAAGAAAATTTCAGATTTTTAGCCAAAAAATAATCATAATCACATAACATAAAGTAGTGGGGGCAAGGAAATAAAGGAAGAAAACATGGAGAGGAAAACATGGAGAGAAAAACATGGATTAGTGGGTTTTCTTTAAATTAAAAAATATATTCTTTTTAATAAAAAGATCTGAAAATTTTCAAAATTCTTGCCTATAAATAGAAGAGAAGATTTATGAAAAAGAGGTGGAGAAAAAAGAGAGAAAAAATCGGAAGAGAAGAAAAAAATAAAAAAAATTCCCTGCTGTGGTATACACTCGATATACACTCTGGATAGAGAAGTATACATGGAAAAAAATACAATTTTTGAGAGTTTCTTTTGAGAAGTGAAAAGAGTTCAAAGCTAGAAAGCCAAAACAAAGAGAAAATCTGGAATATATTTTTTTTCTATTTTTTACTGGTTTTTTTTTGTTTTTCTCCGTATTGCTGGGATTTTCGGGATTGAGGTGTTGAAGCTACTGCTGGTTGTTACTGTTGTTGTTGCTGTATTTTTACCGCCCTGTTGATTTGCCATTTTCCCATTCCTTTCAAAACCAGGTACACATTCTAAAAACCATGTGTTGATGTAAGCTCGAATTGGAAGTTGAAGTTTTGAAATGAAATAGAAAAGCAAGTTGTTGATCAATATTTGTTGTTATTTTCTATTTTATTAGTTTTTTTGTCAAATTGTAGTTAGATTTATAATTTGAAGAATAAATTTGTCATTCAAGGGAACACCTTTTATATTAATATAGAGTAGCCTTTTAAGCATGTAATTGTTTAGGACTTTTCTTTTCTTTTAGAGACAAACTAAATAGAAAAAATGTAGTCACTTTAGGATTATCTTTTTTTTAAATAAAAAATGTTACGAGCCTAGCTAAATAGAAGAAATAAAATTGCGGGGCCCCTCAATAACAATGTTCATTTTTTTTTCTTTCTTAAAAATAACCAAACACGGTAAATGATTTAAAATTGCATTATAGTATTGAACATTTTTTAAAAATCAGGATATTTAGCCATTACAATAATTTAAGCGACCGTGCTAGAACCACGGGATCCGGGGGTGCCTAACACCTTCCCTCGGGTCAACAGAATTCCTTACTTAGAATTTCCGGTTCGCAGACTTCATTTGGAAAGTCGAAAATTTCCTCGATTTGGGATTTAAATAAATTGGTGACTTGGGACACCATAATTTATTCCAAGTGGCGACTCTGAAATAAATAAATAATCCCATTTCGAATATTGTCACTTAAATTGGAAAAACTCCCTTGTACGTTTATCCCTCGGGGTAAGCGCGCCGAAAGGAGGTGTGACATCGGTTATGTGATTTGTTTTGAAATCCGACCACAATTCGAGGTCTAAATCTCAATTTTACCAATTTTCAAAATTCTACCAAAAATTTCTAATTTCTACCTTTAAATTACTAAATTTAAAGGATAAAAATCAACGGTTGATTATGAAAATACATCAAAACTGGTTGAAAAGCACTAACCAATGATGCAGGGATGAAAATCTCTTCAAACATCTCTCTAATCCGATCTCTATGTTTAAAAAATGATGAGGATCAATGAAATCCCGACTTACAACTTTTATTTAGATGCACCTCATGCGCTCTTCGTGTTCACGGAGCACCTACCGCATTCGTGAAGCACACAGACCACTTTGTCTTTGTGTGTGAAGTCTTCATCGCGTCCGCGAAGGAATTTTCCCAGCCAAGCCTCTGCATTCGCGTCCCAGGGGTTGCTTTCACAATGAAAAACCATCAGTCTTCCCCAAACATTTCCCGACCATACGCGTTAGCGTGAGGCCTAACAGATTCGCGAAGGGCAGTACCCCTAAGCCTTCGCATTTGCGATCTACCTCTCGCATTTGCATAGAGTATCCAGCCCCAGTCTCAAATTTCCCTTATGCAATCGTGGTAGTGGCTCCATGATCACGAAACACTGAAGCATCAATAGAAAAACCAGCAGTTCAACTAGGCAAAAAAATGGTCTGAAAATAATCCAAAGCTCACCCACGTGTCGGACCCCAACATGAACATGCAGGACACGTATAATAACATTATGCAAACCCTCTCTCTCTATCTCAAATCATCAAAACAACATCAAAAATCATGAATCGACCATCAAAACTTACGATTTTTGAAAGTTTAAACTCATTTTTCCAACATCCCTGAAATGCGCGTCTCCTGGGACCTCAACCAAATAAGCATACAAGTCCAAAAATATGAACCAACCGGAATCATCAAAATACGGACCCGAGATTGTTTAAACGTTTATCGTGATTAACTCTGTGTTTTTATAGCCAAAAATTATATATTCTTCAAAATTTCACGTAATTTTTTCCCAAAAAAGAATACGAACTATGCACACAAGTCATATAATATCAAATGAAGCCATGAGAAGTCTCAAAACACAGAAAAAGGCTAGTACACAAAAATGACATATTAGGTCGTTATATTCTCCACCTCTAAAAGAAATGCTCGTCCTCGAACGAACATACAAATGTACTTGGACTGGTAAAAAGGTGTGAGTATCTACTTCGCGTATTAGACTCGAACACCTACATATCCTCCTCAATCGGTTGACCTCTCCATTACATTTTCACAGAGGAAAAACTCTTGGATCTCAACTTTCGAACCTGCCGGTCTAGAATAGCCACCGACTCTTCTTCATAGGTCAAGTTCTCATCAAGATGAACTGTGTTGAAGTCTAAAACATGTAACATGTCCTCATGGTACTTTCAAAGCATAGAAATATGAAATACCGAATGTACCCCTCCTATGTTCAATCATTTAGCGCTCTGAGTTTTTATTGTTCTCCATCAGCTCGTAGTTTTATAAGTAGTTATTCAGATTATTAGGGTCAACAACTTGTTAGGAAGGGGTTTTTGTGTGTGGATACTTGATTTATATCAAGAGATATTGCCCTAGATTTTTGAGTAAGGTTCCACAACATGCCTTGCAACCTATTATTTCAGCACCAGTAGCTACACCACCTGCATATCCAGTTAGTGGTGGGGCTAACTCAATTTGAGGTTGCCCTAGAGGAGGAGGTCGGTCTAGTAGTTATTAGGCCTAATGTTGTGCATTTCTCGCCAAGCCAGAGGTAGTTGCTTCCGACGTTATGATCACAATTATTGTTTTAGTCTTCCACAGGGATGCTTCAGTGGTATTTGATATTAGCTATGTGTCATCCTATTTTTCTCATTATTTGGATATGACTTGTGATTCTTTAGTTATGCATGCTCATGTATCCATACCAATGAGTGATTCTACTATGGTGGATCGTGTATATCGATCGTGTGAGGTCACCATTGGGGTGATTTTAGGTATGGAATGGATATCTACGTACCATGTTATTCTTAATTGTCAATTTAAGATTGTAACATTGGTGATGCTGGGGTTTCCTAGGTTGGAATGGAGATGTTCTCTTGGTCATACCCCTAGTAGAGTGATTTCATATTTGAAGGCTCGACGGATGGTGGATAAGGGGTGTTTGGCATATTTCATCTTTGTGAGAGATGTTAGTGCTGATACTCCTACTGTTGAGTTAGTCCCAATGGTGAGGGAACTCCTAAATGTGTTTCCTGCAGACTTGTCGGGTATGCTATCCGGCAGGGAAGTTGATTTTGGTATTGATTTGGTGCCGGGCACTCTACCAATATCTATTCTTTCATATCACATGGCACCATTAGAGTTGAAATAATTGAAGGAATGGTTACAGGAGTTGCTTGATAAGGATTTCATCAGGCTTAATGTGTCACATTAGGGTGTTGGGGTATCATTTGTGAAGAAAAAAGACGGTTCTGTGACGATGTGCATTGACTACAGGCAGTTGAATAAGGTTACTATCAAGAAAATGCACTCACTGTCGCGTATTGATGATTAGTTTGAACAGCTTCAGGGTGATAAAGTATTCTTGAAGATTGATTTGATACTGGGGTACCACCAGTTTTAAGATTCGGGCTTCAGATATTCTGATGACGGCTTTCGAAGACCCGTTATGGTCACTATGAGTTTTTGGTGATATCTTTTGGTCTGAGCAATACCCCAATAAATTTTATGCACTTGATGAACAACATATTTCAACCCTATCTTGATTCCTTCGTCATAATTTTCATTGATGATATATTGGTGTAGTATCGCAGTTGAAGGATCATGAGCATTATTTGAGAATTGTGCTCCAAACTTTGAAGGAGAAGAAGATATATGCTAAACTCTCCAAGTGCGAGATTTGGCTAGACTATTGACATTCTTGGGCCACGTGGTATCTAGTGAGGGGATTAAAGTAGATCCGAAAACGATTGAGGTAGTTCAGAGTTGGTCCAGACAACCTTCTGCTACTGAGATCTAGAGTTTCCTTGGGTTGGATGGGTATTAACGTCGTTTTAAGGGATTTTCATCTATAGCAGCCTCATTGACTAGATTGAGGCAGAAGGGTAGCTCATTCATGTGGTCTGGTGAGTGGTGAGGATAGCTTTCAGCAGCTCAAGAGTGCCTTAACTATAGCTCTAGTTCTTGTTTTTCCCTCAAAAATGGGTTCTTATATAGTTTATTATGATGTTTCATGGATTGGGTATGTGTTGATGCAGGAGGGAAGAGCAATTTCTTATACTTCATGTCAATTTAAGCCCCATGAAAAAAACTACCCAATGCACGATTTGGAGTTAGCATCCATTATTCATGTGCTCAAGATTTGGAGCATTATCTTTACAACGTATCTTGTGAGGTGTTTACGGATCACAGGAGTCTCCCACACTTATTCAAGTAAAAATATCTGAACTTGATACATCAAATATGGTTAGATCTATTAAAGAACTATGATATCACCATTATCTATCACCTAAGAAAGGTTAATGTGGTGCCAATGCTTTGAATAGGAAGATTGATAACATGAGAAGTCTTGCTTGTATTCCAGTTGGGGAGAGACTGTTAGCATTGGATGTTCAGAATTTGGTCAATCAGTTTGCGAGGTTGGATATTTCGGGGCTAATCAGGGTTTTTGCTTGTATGGTGTCATAGTCGTTATTATTTGAGAGCATCAAGGAGCTTCAATATGATAATCCCCATTTGCTTGTCGTAAGGGACACGATGCATCATGATGATGCTAAGGAGGTGACTGTTGGAGATGACGTGGGTACTGGGCTTCAGGGCTGGATTTGTGTTTCAAATGTGAATAGATTATAAGAGTTGATTCTTGAAGAGACCTACAGTTCGTGGCATTCCATTTATCTAGGGGTCACGACGATGTAACATGATTTGAGGCAGCATTATTGGTGGAGGATTCTGAAGAAGGATATTGTTGAGTATGTTGCTCCGTATTTGAACTGTCAGCAGGTGAAGTACGAGCATCAAAGACCCGATGGTTTGATTTAGAGGATTGATATTTTGGAGTGGAACTGGGAGCGTATTACTATGAATTTTTTAGTTAGGTTTCCATGAACCTTGAGGAGATTCGATGTAGTGCGGGTCATTGTGGACAAATTGGCCAAGTTTGCATACTCTATTCCAGTCAGGACTACCTGCTCTTCAGGGCAGCTACCTCACATTTATATTCGGGAGATTGTTTACCTTTATGGTGTACCTGTGTCTATTATTTTTTATCGAGTCAAGCAGTTTACATTATATTTTTTAGAGCAATGCAGTGGGAGTTGGGCGCACATGTTGAGTTAAGCAAGGCATTTCATCCCTAGATAGACGGGCAGTCCGAGTGCACTATTCAGATATTTGAGGATATGTTACGAGCATGTGAATTGGTTTTTTAGGATCATGGGATCAGTTTCTACTGCTAACAAAGTTCACCTACAACAATCGCAATCAGTCGAGTATCCAGATGGCTTCTTATGATGTCTTATATGAGAGAAGATGTCCTTCTCTAGTTGGTTGGTTGGTCTAAGCCCGGGGAGGCTAGGTTGTTGGGCACTGATTTGGTCTGTGATGCTTTGGAGAAGGTGAAGTTGATTTATCAACGACTTTGTACAACACAGTCCAGGCAAAAGAGTTATGCTGACAAGAAGGCTCGTGATATAGCATATATGGTGAGTAAGAAGGTTCTACTTAGAGTTTCGCCCATGAAGGCTGTGATGAGGTCAGGGAGGAAGAACAAGTTGAGACCTAGGTATATTGGTCATTTTAAGCTGCCTGAGAGAGTTGGAGAGGTTGCATACAGACTTTCCTAGCCACCTAGTCTATCAGAGTTCACCCAGTAGTTTCTATGCTCCAGAATTATTATAGAGATCTTTCACATGTTTTGGACTTCATCACTGTGCAATTAGGTAAGGATTTGACTTATAATGTGGAGCCGTGGTAATTTTGGACCGATATATTTGAAAGTTGACGTCGAAGAATATATAATCGGTGAAGGTTCATTAGAGAGGTAAGCCGGTTGAGGAGGCTATTTGAGAGACCGAGCAGGATATACGAAGTAGATATCATCACTTTCTTATACTCCAGGTATGATTCTAGACTCGTTCGAGGATGAACGTTTGCTTAAGAGGGAGAGAATGTAAAGATTTGACCGGTCGTTTTGAGTATTTTAGCTTGTTTCCCCTATTTGATGCCTTAAATATGTGTATTTTTTATTTTGGGACTTTTCGGTGTGGTTGGTTTGTCTTTGGGAAAGTTTTGGAGTGAATTGAGATACTTAGTCCCAAGGTTGAATGCTTATGTTATGAGAGATGACCTGAGTTTGAATTTTGTGTAGACGACTCTGGAATATTCTTTTGATGGTTCCAATAGCTTTGTATGGTGATTTTAGACTTAGGTGTATATTTGAATTCTCATTTGGAGGATCCTAGGTTGTTTTGACTTGAATTGGCAAAAGTTGGAATGTTGATAGGTTTTACCGATAGTTGACTTTGTTGATATTGAGTTCGTATTGTGGTTCTGGAGTTGGAATAGGCTTGTTGTGTTATTTGAGACTTGCAAGAAAAATTTAAGGTTATTTCGAGTTAATTTGATGTGGCTCGGCATGAGTTTGGATTTTGAAAGTTCATTAGTTCCTTAGGCTAGTGGGGTGCGATTCATAGTTTTGATATTATTTTGTGTGATTTGAGGCTTCGAGTAAGTCTGTGTTATATTTTGAGATTGGTTGGTATGATTGAGCGAGGTCCAGGGGGCCTCGGGTATATTTCAGAAGGGTTTCAGACCATTCCCCCATGTGTTTGGACTGTTGATTTTTGAGTAGTAGCGGAGGCAATTTTTGCTTAGGGGTTACAAAAAATAAAAAAATAAAAGAGATAGTAGCTAATCGGAATTGAACCAATGACCTCACAAAGATTTTGAACATTTTTTTACCACTAAGCTAGGAGCCAGAAGGAGTTCGAGTGAACCCCCTTCTGCCCCCTAACTCCACCCATATTTTTGAGGTCTGATTTCCTTTTTTGCTACATTCGCGGAAGGTTGGGGTGGGCTAGGCAGTCGCCTTTCTATGTGTTTGTGGTGGTGGCTTCCCGTTCACGATGCAGCTGGGAGCCAGAAGGAGTTGGCCTACGCTTTCGCGAGGACCAGGCCGCGTTCGCGTAGGTTGTGATGTGTTCTTCATCGCATTCGTGATGGTGCAGAAACGCGAAGGCTTTTCCTGGCGGGCAATTTTTGTTCTCTGAGATCGCAATGAATGTCCTCACGATCACGATGCATATGCCTGGGCAAATTAATTAAGTACTTTATTTCGAGATCTTTGGTTATTTTATCACATTTTGAGTTATATAGCTCGAATCTAGGCAATTTTGGAGGAGATTTTCACGGTTTGGATTGCGTTAAGTATTTTTACTCGAATTTATTTATTATTCATGATTCGAACCTTGAATTTGGTGTTTGATTAAGGAATATAAATGAAGAAATTGGGAATTTTTAGTAAAAACTGATGAATTGACGGTTGATTTGAGTCAAACTTTTGGATGAAACACCTTGCAACACATATATTTGGACTCGTATCAAAATGGGTGTTAGGAATTTATAAGTTTGGTCGGGTTCCGAGGTGCGAGTCCAGGGTTGACATTTTGGTTGACTTTAGAGTATTTATTCAATATCTTAGATTAATCATTTGAAATATTTTCCTATGGCTTTTACTGATGATATTTAGTTATTTTGGCTAGATTCGAGTCATTCGAAGATTGATTCACCTAGGGAGGCTTTTTAAAGTGGTGATTTAGCTTGCTTAAGGTAAGTATCTTACCTAAACATGGTTGGGGCATTAGTTGCCTTAGTTATTTGTACTAGCTAAGTGCTATGGGTGGCGCACATGCGTGGGGTTAATTCAATGTGCCCGTACCCGGGTATCTTTCATGCTCGGGATAGTGTTTAGGCTATGATATGCGTTGGATTGATTGCTAAGTTTCATGTTGTGATGATTCTTATACATGTACCCATGTAAGCTACATGAGCCATGTTTGAGGTTGTATATGGGTTAATCTCCTTATTGAACCTAATAATTGTTGTTTACGTGATGTATTCTCGTGATTTGAGCTATAGTAGCACATTTTGCACATGCATACACCTTACCATGTCAGTTATACTATTTCAGGAATATGAAATTTGATGTTCATTAATCATGTACATCTATTCCTATATATTTGCTTTCTATGTGATATCGGTTCGGCTGGTAGCCTGTGACGGGGGGAGGGGGGTGGGTAATTGTGATATACCGAGCGGATTGTAATATTAAGCATGTGGCCACGTTGGGCTGATTGTGGTATTGAGCATGCGACCACGCCGGGCGGATTATAATTAGTGCACGTGACTGATTCGTGCAGCGCGTGGATATGGATCCACCCCTAGGGTCACCCTATCATGTTTGTTCGTGATGGAATGTCAAAGAACTCAGTGAAGATTTGGCTGTTGACCACAACTCTCGTCTTCAAGCAAGATGTATTGAATGGTTTATTTCGCTTCGAGCAACATAGTGCTTCACCCGAAATCATAGAAGTGAAAGTAGGTTGTCTTGTTGATAGAAGATTCAAATTGGAAAAAGGGTTATCAGGTCAACGAAGTCCTGAGTGACGGAGAGATTCCATATTATATCGCATCTCCTGTTCAAGATCCAGCTAAGGATTTGTTTCTGTATGAAATATGAAATAAAAAGGTTATTGTATGGTTTGACCCCACAATAACTGACTAATCACCTTTTAGGTTAATTCAAGATTAATAAGTGGTACGACCACTCGTAATTAACGGTACTTAACCCCTACCTGATTTGATTAATAAGGCTACGGCCCATCCGCTATCTTGAAGACGAAACCTCAATGTGGTCACGGCCACCGATTGCCAGCTCATGCAGCTCACAACTATAAATACCAAGAGAGGAAACCCCAGAAAGGGGGCTTCTTCTTCTTGGTCACTATTCTCCAGAAAAAGAGCGAGAACAAACAAGAAATACCCACCTCATGGGAAGATAAAACACCATTGTAAGGTTGTGAACCTCTTCACGGAGAGGCAAACCAAACCAATATCATCAATAAAAGTTGTCAATACTTCTCCTCCTAATTTTGAATGTTATTCTTTTATCGGAAAAGGTCCAAATATGCCCGTGAACTATGCAAAATAGGACAAATATGCCCGTCGTTTATAGTTCGGCCCAAATATGCCCATTCCGTCAAATAGTTGGGCATATATGCCCTTATTTGACGGAAACTTGATTTTGTTTTCTTTTTTTAATTTATTGATACCAAATTAACCAAACCCAACTTAAAAATAACCGACCCGACCCGACCCATGTCCTATTTCGACGGGCATTTTTGTCCTATTTCGCATAGTTCACGGGCATATTTGTGCTATTTCGCATAGTTCACGGGCATATTTGTGCTATTTTCATTACTTCACGGGCATATTTGCTATTTCGCATAGTTCACAGACATATTTGTCCTATTTTGCATAGTTGGGTGTCAATGGGCCTAAGGCCTCAAGGTTCATGTTGCTTATGATCTCACCCACAAACAGTTTGCGAATTAATAGAGGAATCTACGTGGCTGAGCACTTTATAAAAAATATTTAAGAAAATAATAATATTCTTTATTTATTACATAAATGAATAATTTTTTACACTAATAGCATATTGTAAAGATTAAGCAAATAATTAATGACCAGGCAAAATGCACAAATTATGGGACATTCTTTACCATTTTAAAAAATATTTGACACACTTCCCGGATCTGACAATATCCAACATTGAATGCATTTTATGGTGTTTCATTTGTTCCATTATTCTATTGAGTTTGATGGTTTATGTTGGATATATTTTACGTATATATATTTATATGTTTATACTTATACATGTATATTATGTCACTTATATATGTTGTACTACAATATTATACATAATAAAGTTCATACAACTATATAACATACTCCAAACATATAGTAATATTTACACGATAAATATACTACAAACTAAATTATAACATATAATACATTCCAGAATTTTTATATCAATATTCTAACGACCTTCTGAATATATAATATTTATACCAATATTATTCTATATATATCTCGAGATTATTTCTATGTATGTATGTACCTTATACCATTTATATAATTAAATATACAATATACCATAATTATTCAATAAATATATAATAAAATTATTTCATTATTATACCTTTTATATTATTAAATATTCCTAATTGAATATGTAATATACCAAAAATTACGTTTGGTGAAAGTCATATTCATGCAGAAATTAGGAAGAGAGAATTGATTGATAAAGAAATAAACTAGATATTTTGGTTGTTTGCTTCCCATTATTTGCTTCTCATCTAATTATATAATATATGTAATACAAAACATTATGACAGTTACGAATAATGCAATTGTCTGATGCTAAGGATATTAAGCATCTTAATTTAGGAGAATTGGTGTAACTGAAACTCTTTGGATGCACGATTTAAGGTACATGATTTAAAGGATTCTTACTAGAAATATAATTATTTAATTGCCTTGTGTGTAAAATACATAATGCTGCTACATCTGTGAAAATTTTCCTAAAATTTTGCCCATTTATGTTTTTTGCTCTTGTAAATAACCTTCTGTTATTTGATTAACTTCAAAACAAAACAACGTAGCTACTAGTTTATAGCCATCTATGTGATCTTCAAAACTAATAGTCACAACTTCAAAATAAAACAACTGCTGTAAGCTAACTGAGAGGACAAATATACCCGTGAAGTAATGAAAATAGCACAAATATGCCCGTAAACTATGCGAAATAGCACAAATATGCCCGTGAACTATGCGAAATAGGACAAAAATGCCCGTCGAAATAGGACATGGGTCGGGTGGGTTATTTTTAAGTTGGGTTTGGTTAATTTGGTATCAATAAATTAAAAAAAAAAAATCAAGTTTCCGTCAAATAAGGGCATATATGCCCTTATTTGACGGAATGGGCATATTTGGGCCGAACTATAAATGACGGGCATATTTGTCCTATTTTGCATAGTTCACGGGCATATTTGGACCTTTTCCGTTCTTTTATTTGGTTCATGGATGATTACGATTTGCTATGATTGACCCGTAATATATATATATATATATATATATATATATATATATATATATTATTTCGTATTCATAAAGTGTACGAGAACTTTTGAGTCAGAACAGTTATCCAGCAAATCTCTGCCACATTTGAGTGCATCTAGCACCCTAGCCAGTACTAGAAACTTTGTAATGCCAGTTTCCAACCTGAGGTGTAAGTCAACGTGTGAAATTCCTACATCTTGGTGATTATATTTTCTGTTTTATTATTAAACTGATACTAGTTTCATTTTTCCACGGTCTATTTGAAATGCTCAAGAGAATTCTTGGATGAAAATAGTACCATATTAGATGACCGGAGCTTATACTGCTTGTTCAGTTGTTTGTGCAGTTCGTTGGAACGACAACACTTAGAAGGTTGGTGATCAAGAAAAAACAAATACAATCGAAAATCTAATCAAGCTGACAGTAAATATTGACATGTATTTTGGTTTGATTTATTCGAGCATGCATATAATATCTATCTATATATTTATGTCATTCTCCACTATTATTCAGGAACCACCTCACAAAGATGGATACAAACCACCGAAGAATGAAAGAAAAATGCCATTCAACTTGAGAAGACGAGAAATTAAAAGTTGCAATTGTGGGACAATAAAGAAACTTCTCACTAAAAGTTAAAAACTGCAAAAAATGAGAATTCTCCATATGAGAATGCAACCTATCCTCTTGATCTAAGAAAATTGTGTGTAACGATTACAGTTTAACAGTTTAAGGGAATAACAAATCTCTTTCATCACTAAAAGTAACCATCATACAGGTGTCACCTTCAAAACATGGCAGAGCAAGACTATTTGATATTTTGATTCAGCTTGATATAAGGTAGGTGCACGAATAAATAAGGAACAAAGTGTTCGTTGTGCCGCTAATCTGCATCCATCTCTTCAAGTGCAGCTTTAGCCGCAGCCTTGGCTTCCTCTAACAGATCAGCAGGAACCTATGGCAACATCAAATAGCAGCACGAGTTACTAACCAGTTTATCAATAACGTTTATTCACCATTATGAAATACATTGCACATAGACGAAATAAAAGTATGATGGAGAATTACAAATATAATAGCTAAGTTAAAAATTGTATTTGCTTTAATATCTCGTTTTTGCTTCTGTGACAGGTCCAGGCAAAAAATCAAGAAAATGTCAAGTCAATACTAGCATTTAATACAAAGATACCAGTTCCTATTAAAAGTGTACTCGGAAGGATCGTGAATCACCTTCTGATGCTGTCGGTTAGACTCATCACACACCCAACTCATTTCCAATTCAAATGCCTTGTCCTTTGCCTCATCATGTACTCCGTATATTCTGGTTCCAGATAGAACACTTTGTCAAAAAGCTGAACGATAAAAGCATGCAGCACCAACTAAATGAATTTGAAACCCTTAAATACTATAAACTGAAGCCTCCATTCTTGCAACATATAGATAAAAGCATAGACTTACCACTTCATAAAGAACTGAACTTGGTGTTCCAAATGCAAGTGATGATACTAACATCCCTTCTTTACGCAGAGTTAAACACGAGTTTCACATATTGACTTTTCACTTACAACTAAACAATATCATTGTAAAGCTAAAATATTCTGATTGGCTGCCAGAAAAATATTGAACTAACCAAAAGATTGAGAGAACTGGAACATGTTATAAAAATTTATTTGCAGGCAGTTTTCAATGTCAACACAGAACATCTACAAACTACACAGAAAGCATCTATTGAGTATTGACTACACAAAAATAGATCTTGTTTTGCATCAGGTCAGATTTCAACAAAAATTTCAGTAATAAAATATTAGCATGAATCAAATTGTAAAGTTCAATGACACAACGAGAACAATTACTTACATTTTGGCTACCTCAATTACCCCTTGCCGACACGTCATTTCAGAGAGCTTCAACTTTTCAATTTCTCTGCCAAGATTTTATTTCAAAGTCACATTTAGTGTGCATAAAAGAAAATTTGGTGCCAGACATAACCAAAAAATCAAAAACAAGGCAAAGCTTGATTGAATAAAACCCAACTTGATCACTGTTTCTTTTATCTCATACATATTTATAAAATAGCTTAGTCTCCATCGAGTATACTAACTAAACCGGTAAACTGTTTAGCTGGTTTACTTCTAACATCACCAAGATATTATCAGAGCTTCATAAAACCTAAATAAACAGTAAGAAAAATAGTTCAATAGAGAAACACAAATAAAAGTTTTAACTTGAATTTCAGAAAGTTCAAAGTTACATAGAATAATATTTCAATAGAAACATTTCTGAACGACCAAAATATAATGTCACACAAATGGGGTTACAGATCTCTCTCTCCCTTGTGCGGGATAAGTAAATAAACCTGTCTTTCTTAATAAGACAGAAATAGAAAATAGATGAAAGAAAACAAAGATATTACGTGGTCATTCAGTAACATACTCGACCAGTTTAATGATGAAAAGATTTTGGCTAAGGGTGTTTAAGTGACTTGCTAAGATAAGCAAGTTAATCTCATTGATAATGGGTGTTTCTGTGATGGTAGAAACTCGAGAGGACATTCCCATTGTTTCCAAAACCTCATGGAGTCCAAATAAGATATCCCCAATTTTCAATTACAACCCCTCTGACAAACTATGGTCTATGGCAAGAAAAGATTTGAATCTTTTAAGCATTGCTTTTTGACGAGAGAAAGTGTTTATAACCATAAAATTCTGGGCAAAAAGCACCACGTGAACATCAAGAGCACAATTAATGTACTAGGAAATTGACTTTGAATTTTGATACTGTATCATAGTGAAGTCAAGGAAAAACTTCTTTGACAACAACTTTTTAATTGTGAATTTTAGCCCAATCATTACTATTAGTAGCAACTTTCCATGTAGTTTCTGGATCTGCAAGTTTTATTTCTAAAGATAAATTAAATAAAAGTCAAAAACTAGGGCAGATATTAATCAGATTAACCTTTTCTTAAAGATAATTTTGTCATTCTCTTAGGGAAGAGGATGATTGAAGGGAGGATGAGGAGGAGTGTGTCCATTTCCGAGAACCGGTTTGGTTTCATGCCGGGGCGGTCGACTACTGAAGCCATCCACACTGTGAGAAGATTGGTAGAGCGGTATAGGGCGATTGAAGAAGGATTTGCATATGGTGTTCATTGACCTAAAGAAAGCTTATGACAGTCCCGAGAGTGGTCCTATGGAGATGTTTGGAGACTAAGAAAGTGCATGTAGCGTATATTAGAAAGAATCCAGGACATGTATGATAGAGCTAAGACGTGTAGCGAGAGGAGACTCTGAGTACTTCCCGGTTGAGATGGGGCTTCATCAGGGATCAGCACTTAGCCCCTTTTTGTTTTCCTTGGCAATGGACGCATTGATGCGACACGTTCAAGAGGAGGTATCTTGGTACATGTTATTTGCAGATGACATAGTCTTGATTGATGAGACGCGTGGTGGTGTTAACAAAAGGCTGGAGGTCTGGAGACATACACCGGAGTCTAAGGGTTTCGAGTCGAGCAGAACCAAGACAAAATACTTAGAGTGTAAGTTCAGTAGTGTTACCCAGGAAGCGAACGGGGATGTGAGGCTTGATACGCAAGTCATCCCCAGGAGAGAGTTTCAAGTATATGGGGTCTATACTTCAGAATGATAGGAAGATTGATGAGGATGTAACACATCATATCGGGGCAGGGTGGATGAAATGGAAGGTGTCTTGTGCGATAAGAATGTGCCGTTAAGACTTAAGGGTAAGTTCTACAAGGTAGTGGTTAGACTGACTATGTTGTATGGGGCAGAATGCTAACCAGTCTAAAATGAGTATATTGAGATGGATGTATGGGCATACTAGGTTAGATAAAATTAGGAATGAAGTTGTTCCGGACAATGTAGGAGTGGCCCCTATGGTTCGGCATTTTAAGAGGAGAAGCACAGATGCTCCCGTCAGGAGGTGTGAGAGGTCGGACTTAGGGGTAAGAGGAAGTAGAGGCAGGCCGAAGGAGTCTTGGGGAGAGATGATCAAGCGGGACATGGCGCAGCTTGAGCTAACCGAGGACATAACCCTGGATAGAAGGGTGTGGAGGTTGAGGATCAGGGTAGAAGCTAGTAGGTAGTCGTGCGTTTCCCTTTGCCTCCATTAGTTCGTTAGTGTTAGACTGTTAGTGTTAGTATAGTACCATTTTATCTTGAGTATGCTATTTTTGCATATCTTGTTATTTTATTACTTGTCACTAGTACTTCCTTAGTTTGCTATTAATGCTCCTTTCGTATTCTCTATTGCTATCAGACCTCGACCTCGGATTTAGTTTCTCTAAATATATTGTCTTGCTATCGGTACTTCTTTCATATTCTTTATTGCTATCTTCAATTTATTTTTCTAACTATATTGTCTTGTTATGAATTGCTATGCTTATTCCATCTTCTTTAGCCGAGGATCTATCAAAAACAGTCTTGCTGCCCTCCCATGACAGGGGTAAGGCTGCATACATCCAACCCTCGTCATACCCCACTTGTAGGATTTTCACTAGGTTGTTGTCGTTGTTGTTGTCTCTTAGGGAAGAGGGAGCATATAATAGTGAACTGTCATTTTCTTGTGGATGATAATGGACAGAGCTTAAAATCTAGAAAGGCTAACTGCACAACCCCAAGGATGACATCCATGGCACTTTTAAAAAGGCTAAGCGAAATTTCAACTCGGAGCATTTCATGCAATCCATTTTTTTTTAGCTGAAACTAAATGCAAATTCAAATATTCACCACCATCAGAAAGCCAAGCCTGATTGTTTCAAATCTGAAAAGTAGGTTGTACTGAGGAGATCTATATACTTACGTTTTAGCAGCTTGTCTGCCCTTCCCAATAGCAGCACCAAAGTACCTCTACAACAAACAACACAAGACATAAGCATCTTAAATAAACTCAATTAATAAGGGTTGGTCCAAGGCAAGGAGGCCATACAAGAAAATATAATAGCAAGACATGTGGCGCAAACATATAGCAGTTAAACAATGATTTTACTCACATAGGAGACACCAGATGGCTCAACCATGTAGAGTTGTGGTCCATCTCTATCATAGCCTCCAAGGATAACCCCGCATCCGAAAGGCCTAAAACAAATAGTACTCCAAAATTTCAGGTACAGAAAGCAAACAAAAGGAAGAAGTTGAGTATATCCAAATGGCAACAGACATTACAAAGTACCTGAGCCACCAATAAAGTGTGCATAAATGTACATAACTAGCAACACGTTCTGCAAGCTCTTTCACCGGAATTGGTTCACCATATGTACTACATATTACAAACCCAGTCAATAGATGAGCCAAAAATTAGGATGGTGATATACGATGACTGTGAAACAACAATTTCATAATGTCGAGTTGGGAAAAAACTTTCATCACCATCTAGAACTCTAAGATGAGGCTGTAGAATCTTTTTGACTTTCCATCTACAATGTAGGAAACAGACAAACTGCACGTTTGGTAATAATAATCAAAGAAATCACTGCAAAAGCCCCCCATCAAATCCAAAGCTATGTTAATAAATATCCCACATGACAACACTGGCATCTTTCTAGAGATATTAGCAATAGGATCCGCTAAAGTGAAAATAAACCCTTGCTGGAAATATCAACAGAAGCAGAGAGGTATCCGGCAATGCCTCTTTGACGCAATCGTGGAAGTAGAAGAGCCAGAAAAATGACTTAAATACCACTGTATCTCACTTTAGTATTAAGAAGGTGCTTCTGAAAAAAACGCAAACCAGTTAATATTTCTTTAGTCTTGAGAAGCTTCATAGTGGGATTGTAGATCTGCAATATTTTTCATTGATCTGATATCTAGGTTGACTATAGATATTAGATAGCTAGGCATAAGGGCCAGATCGTTCATTTAAATTCTTACAACCACGAAAAGATAAATAAGCAATTCACCAGCAAAAAACTCACTCAAGAAGTGACCTTTGCACTTCAAAGCCGTGACGATATGCATAAAAACATCATTAAGTTTTTCGTCCATATGTCACACTTTTGGAGTAGCACCACTTTACCTAACACTAGTCAAAGACTCAAGCGCACCTTACAATTTAAATTATTCCATGTGCCTCTACCATAACACATATACCCAGTAATAGAGCAAGTTAATTCTTCTGACCGCAAGTGATTCCATAAACAATAGGTCCAAAGCAATTTACATTTTCAAAACATTAGTAGAAAACTACGAGTGGGTAAAATAAATCATAAAGCCAATAGGAAACCACAAATTAGTTTGCAGTTTTCATAGATATATGAAATGCCAACTGTGAACTCCCACGAATGCTAAACTACAAGAGAAACAGATATACAAACGGAACTCACACAATGTAAGTACACATATATGTTTTCAGATAAGGTGGCAAGAAGCAAACCTTTCATAGCTGGTTGCTTCAGACTTCGCACGGGCAACAATTTGCCTCCCATCTGCAGCCAGCCCTGCAACAGCCTGTACATAGGGAAAAATAAGCAAAATAGAATAAATCATCACCCAAGAATCAACTAACAAGCATTGGGTCAAATCTTTAACAGTGCCTAGGTCCTTTTCAGCTTTAATGGGGCATTTGATGACGCTTCTGTATATTTATACCTTTAACAAATTAATAACTGCAGCAGCACTCCATTGTCATCACTAGAAAACATCTTGATTAATTTTTCACGAACAAACACCGTTGAAAAGAAAGATAACACCGCCTAAACCTTTTCTCAACATTAGTTCGACGCTAAAGAACATAGACAACGAAAGCTTTCATCTTCTCAGCCAAGTATTTGAAAATTAAATCAGCACCATCATCAAGCAAAAATAAGCAGAACAATTAGATAATATCTAGCTTTAGAGCCCCCCCCCCCCAAGACAAATTATTAGGTATTGGTATGACAGGACTCAAATTGAGCAGAATGGATGTAGAAAATTCATACAGACGACCTAGTCCAGCTTATTTAGGAATGAGGAATAATAGTTTAATTCTTTCAAATTAAGGTGGTGTCCAAGTCAGTCTACTCACACCTCGGCTAATCCGCTAGTAATTGTTATCTAGTAGCAATACCGGAGCCAGGAATCTATACAAGGGGATCAAAAATGTTATGCCATGGATTTCTACCTATAACCTAAGCATTTTTTAACCCCCTTTGCCACTTCACTAGAAATTTTTCAGATGTCACGGGAACTCAACAGCTATTATAGACAACCTAAAAAACTAGTTTTTGCCTTATTTACATCCAATGAACCTGGTAATTCTATCCACCAATGCTTAGACGATGGGAAGAATTCACCTACTATCACCTTTGCTGATTCCAATTATTAGCACTCCAGGTCTACGATTCTAGGTCATCTAGCTAGGAACTAAGGGATGATAGTATTTACTGTACCATTAGTTGTATTGTCATATAATTATCCCTTGGGAGGATCAAATAATAAATCAATGCAAGAAAAATTAGCAACGCTACATCAGTAATATGAGCATAAACGATTACCATGCCAGAATGGCGATGAACAGAGTGAATCCGACGATTAGATCCCGGCAACATCATCTTAGACGCAATCAGCTTCTCAACTCCCTACAATTTCAAAATTCCCCAAAATATCAATCAATCAATAAAAAACAGTAGAACACAAAACCCTAAAATCAACCAAATAAAACAAAATACCAAAACTATTCCGTCCTTGCATTTGACTCCGACAACAGTACCACTGTTATCGACGGCTTTGCCGGCGTATTCGATCTGAAATACTCTGCCGTCCGGCGAGAATGTCGTCACCGATAAGTCATAACCTGTTCCTATGCTGCTCATGTTTTACTGATTTTAGTGATACAGTTTTGAGTTCGAAGATTTTTGAACTATGAACGACCCAACATCCAGAGGAAGAGGAGTTTTCTTTTGTGTCAAGACAGAAGAAGAGTCGGAAGGAAAGGGGAAGTTGTTTTGTTAAAATTCTTAGTTGGGGAATAGAGTTCAAATATTTTAAATATGGCGAGCCCCTTCTAAGTTAGATAAAAATAGCATGATCTAGCCAGATTTCGGAATGTTCATTAAAAAATAGCCAACATTTATCAAATCAATAAAAAATAGCTACTATTATGCTAGAACTCCAACATACGGAAAGTTCCAGCATAATATACTAGAGATTCGAACACTTGTGTATGAACTTCCAGCATATTATACTGGATCGGTATACTTTGTTGTAACTCCAGTATATTATGTTGGAGTTCTAGTGTCTTTATGCTGGAACTCCATCATATTATACTGGAGTTTGAGCATACTTATCATGTAACTCCAATATAATATGATAGAGTTCAAGTATACTTATGCTGGAACTCCAACATAATATAGTAGCGCATTTTTCAGGTTTTGAATAGTGTTTTCATTCAGATTTATCTTTATATGAAACTAAATTTCGATTACTTTTGAAACTGAGCTATTTTTGAACGACCATTTGTAAATATGACTATTTTTGAATTTCTCCCGTTGTCTTTAATGATTACAGAAGAACCTCAATTGACCTTTTTACCATTTTAACAATTCAAGTAGCTATCAAATGTATCAAGTAAATACCGGACCTAGTCAACCAATCTCGGGTGGGACACACATTTTGAAACTCGTGTTGCCTACTAATTCTCCATTTTTTTTAGAATTAATTTGAAGTGGGCCCCAAAATTCCAACATATTCTTCCAACCATTGCAGAATTAGTTGGTCATTATCGCCACCTTCGCCGCCACCGTGGCTATCAAACCCACATTAGCAAAACAAATTTTTTTTCATCATATTAAAGCCAATCATTAACCAAAAAATTATTAAACTCATAATTCATGAAATCTCAACAAAATTACTTCATCCATCCATTTTAGAAATATTTGATCAAGTTGCTTGAATCAGAAAATCAACTAGACACCAATTCAACAAAACTATTCAAAAAATTAGAATCTACAAAGAATAATAATTGAAAATCTATGTTCTGAAGCATAAAATAAGAGAGAGAGAGAAAACTAAAGATGATAAGTAGAGAGATGGAGAGATAGAGGTTGCCAGAGGTGCCGAGCTTCGTCAATGAGGAAAAAGTCCCAGTTAGTTGTAGAATAAGAAAAAACTGGGATGAAAGAAAAGAGAAGTGAGAAAGGGATGAAGAAGAATATGTGGGGGGGAGGGAGGGAGGGGGAGGAGAAGATGAATGGAGGGGTGGTCTCACGTTAGGTTAATAGGAATTTTTTTTCTTTTATCTTTTTTGATTTGTTTATTTTTTGTTAATAACATTTATCATATTTTTATGTACAATTTATAGGTGTCATTTTCCTATCGTTAATTTGACAAGTCATTCGCGAGTGTAACTCACTCATGTGGTCTGTTTAACTCTGATATTCATGAACGCTTATTTTTTACAAATTATAAGTGCCAAAATGATAAAAGAGTCAGTTGAGGACAACTTAAAGGGACGGTTTATGTATTTCGCCTTTAAATTATAAAACTGAAAGAATAAATTCTTGGTCATATATATAAATAATAATCTAAAAATGAAATCTAAAGTTTATAATTTGTCCAAAACCCAAAGTTATAATTTGTAAAGCTAAAGCTACTAAAATTGCAAATGCTAACTATTACAAAAGATATTATAGTCAACTCCCAGTAGTGGTGTGTGTATGCACAAGTCAAGGGCAAACCTCAGTATAGCACCTCTAAAGCTTTCACTGGACGTCAAGTTTTGCATTCCAAAGGACAAGGTAAATGTGAATCTCCAAGCGGCACCATTAACTTCCAGGGCTGACCAATTATCCATACATTATGCATATGCAATGAAAATGACACCAATAACTTCCAGGACTTCCAGTCGCAGGTGCAAAGCTTCTGTAGAATTCCCCTCTCTAGAGATGTGGACCTATAGTCGTAGAGCTCCGCAGGTACGGATAATTAACCGCAGATGCGGTCCCAATGCATGGTAGCACATTTTCACAGATGCGGACCTCCACTCGCATAAGCGCGCTCGTAGAAGCTAGCAGCGATGTGTAGATGTGGAACAACTGAAGGAACTTGCACCTTTTATCTTTTTTTTTTGTTGCTAAATTCTACTTCAATTGAATTCAAATCTTTTCATGCCATTACCTGAAAATCTAGCAATGCACACCATAAATCACCTTAGTTTATAATTAAAGGACACAAAAACTAAAGAAAAGATATTAGAATAAATGGCAAAATCACCACTCATCAACTTTTCCGATCATCAACCGGTATGGAGACATTCCGATAGGTATTTTGTAAGATGTCTGATAATCCCATAATGCATCATCAAGCTTCTTGGACCAATTCGTCCGATTAGCATTCAACGTTTTAGACAAGATACTCTTTATCACCCGATGGAAGACTTCCACTTGCCTACTAGCTTGTATTGATTGGGAGTCGTGACCTTGTGAGTAACACCATACCTGCTAAATAAAGTGTCAAAAGCTTTGTTGCAAAAGTGTGACCCCCCATCGCTTATGATTGCATGTGGTACTTAATCTTGTGAAAATATTCTTCTTCAAGAAAGCCACTGCACTTCTCACCTCATTACAACAACAATAACAACAACCCAGTATAATCCCACAAGTGGGGTCTGGGGAGGGTAATATGTACGCACGCCTTACCCCTACCCGGGGGCAGAGAGGCTATTTCCAGGAGACCCTCGGCTCAAGACATCAACAAAAGACGATAAATTAGTACTATCAATAGACTCATATTAAAATAACATAAAATAACAACATAACACAAAATAATAAAGTAGCAGCAGTATAAGAAATATAAGAAATACGAAATAGATGAAATGTATACTAATATCCAATAAATAACTCCATGTACTGATCCGTAACCTCCTACGATTACCTCCTAACTAGCTAATATCACTCTAGTGCTCTGTGGAATTATCCACAACTTCCCCCTAACCTATAACTTTAATGTTCGACTTCCACAATCCCCTATCAAGGGCCATGTCCTCAGTAATCCTAAGACGCGCTAAGTCCCGCCTTATCACCTCTCCCCAATACTTCTTAGGTCTTCCTCTACCTCTTCTCATGCCCACCACAGCCAGTCGCTCACACCTTCTCACCGGTGCATCAGTGCTCCTCCTCCGAATGTGCCCGAACCATCCTGAGTCTTGTTTCTCGCATCTTGTCCTCTATGGGGGCCACACCCACCTTCTCTCTGATATATTCATTTCTAATCGTATCCATCCTTGTATGCCCGCATATCCACCTCAACATCCTCATCTCTGCTACTTTCATCTTCTGGGTGTGTGAGTTCTTAACCGGCCAACACTCGGTCCCATACAGCATTGCAGGCCTAACCACTGCTTTATAAAACTTACCTTTTAGTAAAGGTGGAACTTTCTTGTCACACAGGACTCCCGTCGCTAACCTCCACTTCATCCAACCCACCCCTATACGATGTGTGACATCCTCGTCGATCTCCCCGATCCCCTGAATAACCGACCCTAGTTAATTGCAACAAATTTCTTAATTTTATTTTACACCTTTTTAATCTTCTTGACGTTTCCGTCGGCCCCGCCCCAAACTTGCACTCGAGGTATTCCGTCTTTGTCCTGCTCAACCTGAATCCTTTAGACTCAAGGGCATTCCTCCAAACCTCTAGCCTTTCGTTTACCCCGCGTTGTGTTTCGTCAATTAGGACTATATCATCAGCAAATAGCATGCACCATGGAACCTCCCCTTGAATATGATGTGTTATGGCATCCATCACCAGGGCAAATAGGAAAGGGCTGAGTGCCGATCCTTGGTGCAACCCCGTAACAACTGGAAAATGCTCGGAATCACCTCCTATTGTCTTAACCCGAGTCTTAGCTCCTTCATACATGTCTCTAATCACCCTAATGTAGGCTACCAGAACCCCTTTAACCTCTAAGCAGCTCCATAAGACCTCCCTAGGAACCCTGTCATACGCTTTCTCTAGATCAATAAACACCATGTGAAGATCCTTGTTCTTATCCCTGTACTCTTCTTCCATCCTCCTAATAAGATGGATAGCTTCTGTGGTAGATCGCCCCGGCATAAATCCGAACTGGTTGTCCGAGATAGACACCATTCTTCGCACTCTCATCTCTACCACTCTCTCCTAGATTTTCATGGTATGACTTAGTAATTTGATACCTCTATAGTTGTTACAGCTCTGGATATCGCCTTTGTTCTTATACAACGGAACCATTGTACTCCACCTCCACTCTTCGGGCATCCTATTAGTCTTGAATATCACATTATACAACCCAGTAAGCCATTCCAATCCTGCTCTACCCACACACCTCCAAAGTTCAACTGGAATTTCGTCTGGCCCGGTAGCTCTACCCCCCTCATCTTACGCATTGCCTCGGTGACCTCATCGACTTCAATGTCCCTACAATAACTTAATTCATGGGGAATGTCGGTGTTCCGCAATCCACCTAGTATAATTCCCTGATCCCCTTCTTCATTTAGGAGTTTATGAAAGTAGGTCTGCCATCTCCTCTTAATCTGGTCATCCCCCATTAGAACTTTGTCGTCCTCATCTTTTATGCACCTCACCTGGTCCAGATCCCGAGCCGCCCTCTCTCTTAGCTTAGCGAGGCGGAATAACTTCTTCTCCCCGCCTTTGCTACCTAGTTCCTCATACAAACGAGCAAAAGCTGCTGTCTTAGCCTCCGTTACTGCCATTTTCGCCTCCTTTCTAGCTACCTTATATCTCTCCATGTTCGCCCTCTTCTCCTCCTCGCCAGTTCTCCCTACTAATCGCATGTAAGCTGCCTTCTTCGCTTCCACTTTACCTTGGACAGTAGTATTCCACCACCGGTCTCCTTTATGGCCACCGGTGTGGCCAGAAGATAACCCCAACACATCTCTCGCCGCCTTCCTTATACAATCAGCTGTCGTCGACCACATAGTGTTTGCTTCCCCACTACTACTTCCTCAGGCTCCCATTTCTGATAACTTTCTTTCCAACTCCTGAGCTTTATCCTTAGTCAAGGCGCCCCACTTAATCCTCTGGCGGCCTCGTATTGATCTTTTCTTCCTCCTTATCATAATGCCAAAGTCCATCACCAAAAGCCTATGCTGTGTTGCAAGGGTCTCACCTGGGATAACTTTGCAATGCACGCACCACCTTCTATCACCTCTTCTGAGGAGTAGATAGTCAATCTGAGTCTTCGCCACCGAACTTTGGTAAGTAACCAAATGCTCCTCCCGCTTCGGAAAACTTGAGTTCGCAATTGCTAAGTCGAATGCCTTGGCAAAGTCCAACAACGAAGTGCCCCCTCCATTTCGCTCCCCGAAACCAAAGCCGCCATGAACCTCCGAATAACCACCCGTAGACGACCCAATATGACCATTAAAATCTCCTCCTATGAATAACCTCTCGGAGGGCGGGATACTACGAACAATGTCGTCCAACCCCTCCCAAAAGCGCCTTTTAATATCCTCATCCAAGCCTACTTGCGGCGCGTATGCACTAACAACATTTAAAGTACACTCGCCCACCACCAATTTAATAGTCATTAGTCTATCATTCACCCGCCTGACCTCTACCACTAACTCTCTAAGATGGCTATCTACCAAGATCCCCACTCCATTTTTACCCCTCATGACTCCAGAGTACCACAACTTATACCCATCCGCGTTTATCGCCCTCGTTCCGACCCACCTAGTCTCTTGGACACACGCTATATTAATCTTCCTCTTTTGAAGGATCTTCGCCAACTCAATAGACTTACTCGTTAGCGAACCTATGTTCCATGTCCCGATTCTCAACCTATATGCTCATTTGCCCCCTATACCTCCCCTACCTCCAGTCCCACTCCCTGAAACCGTCCCCACACTCTGCCCCAAACGCGGACATGGCTTTAATCTACCATTCCAGACTGCATTCAGTACTCCTACGACAAATCCAAAGTATACTATCTAGTGCTCAACGGACAACGAGTGAAACTACAAGGAAAAACGTAACTACAAGTACCCTAGCTGAATGATAGAACAATTGGGAGCTAAAGTAACAACAATTTAGCTAACACCGAAGGGGAAACAGTAGAACGGGAGGTGCCAAGTCCCGAGTACCAAACCTGTGCCGAATTGTTGCACTCGATGTAGTTGGACGCTTAACCGCCGCTACCCACCGCTCGTTGCTGACATTCGTCCCGGTTGCTCTTATTTGCTAGTGCTCGTCGGCCCACTTGTCTCCGACAACTTCAAAAATTTCCCTAAAAAACACAGCAAATATCCCGATCCAAAAACAAAAACAAAAAGAGTAGTCACCGCTACCACTGGTGAAGCCCTGACAGTAGTAATGGAAATGAAGCTAGGCAGGGACCAATCTATATTTTCTATTTTTTTTTTAAAGAATTGTAGGTTCGGAAATTAACGGTGAGAGTTGTAAAAAAACTAACAGAAGCGAAGAAATGCGGGATTGAAGAAATCAGTGGATCGGTGAAGAAATTGATGAATTGATAAACGGAATAGGAGAAGATAAACGGAAAGTGGGAGGCAGTGAAAATGAGGCAACAGGAGAAGGATAAATTCGTATTTCTTCAATACCGCCACCTAATTGGCCGGAAGCACCACGGCCCCATGAATATAATTGGACGGTGGTGATTGATTCGGAAGAATCAGTGATTTCAGATTTCCAAAGAAGAGGAACTTTGGACGGAGTAGAAAGATAAGAAGAAGAAAGGTGACGGCGCCGGACCAAATCTTGAGTGTAGATCCGAAAATCTTGTGGGTGTAGATCTCAGATCCAAAATAGAGTCAGTAGTCCGGTTGAAGATCAAACAATCAGTCAAAACAAAATTTCTTTGTTAAATCAAAATTAGCAAATAATTAATAAATTCAGCAGCACAAAAGCAAAGAAGGAAAAAAAGAGAGCTTTTTTTACCTCTTGAAACAGAAATCCGGACAAAGAGATAAGGAATGAACGAATAGATTAAGACCAGAAAACAAGTTTGTTTGACAAGCGCGTATACCAACAGCAAATAGCAAAATAAACAATAATTTGGAGAAACAAAATCTAGGGTTTTCAGCTAATAGCTGAAGTGCGTAAAGCTAGCGTTCACAGCTAGCTATGACAACACTTCAACTGGATCTTTTCTAAAAGAGGAAGAACAGAAATTGATAGAGAGGAAAAGAAAACAGGGGGTGGGAAGTTTACTTGGGTTCGGTGGTTACCGGTTGTCACACCTCTTTTTTACGCTGACCCGCGTGGGCGCAAGATATAAAAGAGAGTTTTTCCAATTAAAGGACAACCAAAACGGGGTTCATTTATTGAGAGATTCGGAGTCGCCACTTGGGAGATTTATGGTGTCCCAAGTCACCGGTTTGAAACCCGAATTGAGGAAAGGTTTGACTCTATTTAATGGTCTGCGAACCAGAAATCCGGATAAGGAATTCTGTTAACCCGGGAGAATGTGTTAGGCATTCCCGAATTCCGTGGTTCTAGCACGGTCGCTTAACTGTCATATTCGGCTTATTTATCTCATTTTTTACAGTTATGTACTTAATGCAAATTAATATCCCTTTACCGCTTTTATTACTATTATTATTTACGAAAGAGAATGTTGCCTAAATATGTTTCGAATCACGTCACATGAAATGCACCTGGATCCTCGACACATTCTTATTCAACATTTTGGGATTTGGATTTGGGCCGCATGAAATGCACACCCGTATTTAAGAAGGTAAAACTATTAAAATACGCGCCTAGAGCGATTACTTATTTACACTTTTGAGAAGGCCATGAAATTCGCTAAGAAACGGCACATCTCGAAATCTAAATATTTTTACATATACATTTATGAGGGCCCCGCGATTTGTATAACTTGTTAGGCGAGGCACACCTCTAATTCTAATTTAAAGCGAACTACATCCCGCTATATTTATTTAAGAGTTGATTCAAGATTATTTAAAACATGTTGCAAGCCACACTACATGAAATGCGCATGTGGTTCCTGACACGCTTTATTTAACCTTGTTCAAAATTGGAGTCGGGTCACATGAAATGCACCCCCGATTCCTTTAATCTAATTACGTCATTCAGTTGAAGAATAACGAACCAATTTCTATAATGTGACAAAGTCATACTCAACTATAACCAATTCGAGTAAACATACGACTAGATAACTAAGTGAGCAAATTCAAGACTATGGTGAACAATTACATGAAAAACTTACTTTGAATTCAAAGAATCCTCAAAGAGCAACTGGCACTTATTTTTGCAAATTCAAGATATCATTCCTCACGGGTGTTCAAATCACCTTAAACTTTCTACTTAGACAGATGATTAATCTCAATTTTAACACAAGATCGAGTATTGACAGATTTGGAAATCACACACCATGAATAGAGAAGATTTAAGCATAGCTACAGCAGGAATAATTCAGATTTCTATACATGTCCAATGACAGTGTATTTTTTATCTAAATGCATTTCCAGTCTTAGCACTAATAGTTTAATTATCCCTGAATGCATTCTTCACAACCCAAACCAGTAAGACAGATTTAATTACATGTACTCATACAAACATAAGAAACATTGGACAACTACATGTATTAAACAGATTTAAAAGAGAGCTTCAGGCTTCATTTCCATTTCGAATCAAGAAGCTACAATGATAGGGATGTGTACCTGGAATATGGGAATAGGAAGAAGAGTGAGCAATGACAACAGTAGAGCAATCAGCAGTATAGCAGTAACCACAGCAACCAAAATGGTCCCAGCAAACAGACTCCAAAGAGAGAAATCAATGACAAAAGGCTGTGACGACCCGGCCCGTCGTCACGGGAATTACCACCCCATTGTGTTGTAATTACATAATTCATGCTTTTATATAAGTGTTATAGTCTATCGGGGGAGTTAGGAGTGAATTAAATTGGAAATGAGGCATATAGCCTTTTTGGAGGAAGCTTGAATAAGGAAAGTCAACCCGGAGTTGACTATTTAGTTAGAGAGCTTAGAATCGAATTCTGATGATTCGGTTAGTTCCGGGAGGTGAATTGTGACTTAGGGGAGCGATCGGAATTGAATTTGGAGGCCCGGTGTAGAAATAGGCTTGAATTGGCTAAGGTTGAATTTTGGCGAAATCCGAAAGGTAGGTGAGATTTTGATCCGGGGGTCAGAATGGAATTCCGACAGTTGAAGTAGCTCCGTTAGGTGATTTTGGATGTGCCTGCAAAATTTCAGGTCATTCGGACGTCGTTTAGTCGGGTTTTTGATTGATTGTGTAATTCGGAATGTTTTAAGGAATTTAGGCTTGAATTCGATGTGAATTATGGTTTTTGATGTTATTAGACGTGTTTTGAGGATTGGAACAAGTTCGAATAAGGTAATAAGATGTGTTGGTGTGTTTGAATGAGGTCCCGGGGGCCTCGGGGTGTTTTCGGATGGTTAATCGGGAGAAAAACATGGAAATTGCAGGTTTGAAGAGTTCTGGTTCTGTTGTTTTCGCTCCTGCGGAAATGGGGGCGCATGAGCGAGCCCGCAGGAGCGGAAAAATGAGCGCAGAAGTGCTGGGGTTCACCGAGACGGATCCCGGTCCGCAAGGGCGGCACCGCAGGTGCGGAAGGAAAGACCGCAGAAGCGGTCTGGGCTCGTTATGGGAGGATCCGCAGAAGCGGAAGACTTGTCGCCTAAGTGAGTCCGCAGGAGCGGACTCTAATGCGCAGAAGTGGTAAGGCTCGCAGGAGCGGAAGGGGATTCGCAGGATCGGTCTCGCAGGAGCGAGACCTGGGCCGCAGAAGCGGAGCTGGGCGGCTATGAGTGTTTTCGCAGAAGCGACCATTTGGTCGCAGAGGCGGCCTCGCAGAGGCGGATTTTTGGTCCGCAGAAGCGGAAATCGCGCCTGTGTTAAAAATAACAGAAGGGTTAAAATTTCATAAGTTGCAAAACATTTGGGGCTCGGTTCTTGAAGGCGAATTGGGCGATTTGGGCGAGTTATTGCTGGGAAATCATCGGGGTTTTGTTGGAGGTAAGTTTTGTGGCTTAATTACATCATTTTAACATGAAATCCTTGGTTAAATCCCTGTAAATGGAAGATTAAAGGTGGGTTTGAGCCCTAGGCCTAAATTAAAGAAAAACACCGATTTGAGTGGGCAAATGGAGTCCGATTTTGGTAAATTTTATATGCCTAGACTCGTATCGAGACGAGGATTCCGAATATGTGATTTTTGTAATTTTTCGAGAAGTGTACCAAAAGTCGGGTTTTGACAACTTGTGGGTTTTGATATAAATTGGGTTATTTCGAATGAATTTCGTGAAATTAGCGTA
Organism: Nicotiana noctiflora; assembly: GCA_032618575.1. Classification (NCBI taxonomy): domain Eukaryota; kingdom Viridiplantae; phylum Streptophyta; class Magnoliopsida; order Solanales; family Solanaceae; genus Nicotiana; species Nicotiana noctiflora. The sequence continues at coordinate 218,294 of JASVEL010009482.1, read as the reverse complement.
TATTGATGCATTCTCTACGATTTTGAGCAGATTTGGCATCCGAGGAGATTGATTTGCGAGGCAAGCGCAAGGCGGATTGAAGCTTCTACCGGTTCGAGGTGAGTGGTAGTAGTAAATAATGTACTGAGGGTTTGAAACCCCGTACTAGCACTTCACAGTGCTATATTGAGATGAGACACACGTTCTATGACGGGCGTGGTGACATTGTGATTGGGGGTTCGGACTTAGTCCTTCCCGGCTTATAGAATACTGTGTTGTATGACTGTTACTGAGATTATAACTGTACAATTGGGCTAATAGCCATGTTTGGGGCCTTGTGCCGATCTGTAGAGCATTAGGGAACCTATAGAGCTGGGTGACCCTTATATCATGTTGGAAACATACACTCAGCCGTAGATCTAGCTGTATAGCATAATATGAGCCCGTAGTAGATATGTACATTGAGAGAGATTATCTAGGGTGGAATTCCCTGTTCTAGCTGAGTGGGCCTGAAACGCCAAGTCTATATTGACTGAGACAGGGTCTAGGACCCACTGTGATATATTATATTGGGCCTGAGAGGCCAAGCATATATTGACTGGGATAGGGTCGAGGACCCATTATGAGGTATTATATATATATACCTATATTGGATCGGGCTGCACGCCGCAGCAGTATATATATTGGATCGGACTGCACGACGCAGTAATATACATGTAATATACATGTGGGATGGACTGCACGCCGCAGTATTATTGCGCTTGGGCTGTAGGAGCCCCTTCGGAGTCTGAGTCTGCACACATTCTCAGTGAGCACCGGTGTATATGATGGGATCGGGCTGCACGCCGCAGCAATATAGAGATATATACATATATATATTGGATCGGACTGCACGCCGCAGTAATATTTGTGTGGATCGTGCTGCACGCCGCAGTATTATAGTGCTTGGGCCTAGGGAGCCCCTCCGAAGTCTGTATACACCCCCGGTGAGCGCCGTCGACGTTAAATGGAGCGGGCTGCGCGCCGCAGCGGTATATGTATTGGAGCGGGCTGCACGCCGCAGCATTATACTTAATTATATCCTACTATCTACTTAAATATTTATACATTATAGACATAGGTATGTGTCTTTATATGTTGAGATGGCCGTAAACCGTAGGAGTACGAGTGAGGGTTGGATCAATGTAGAATCTTGTAGAGATAAACGTGAATTGGAGATTTGAGTATTTCTATAGTGATGACGTACCTGTGAGGGTTGCCTTAGAACTGCTAAGTGATAGCACAAGATTTCTTACCTTCAGTTATTATTTATTATTATTACTCACTGAGTTGAAATATACTCACCCCACTCCCCTGCACTTTCTGTGCAGATCCACAGGTGCCCGAGAGCAGTTGAGACATTTTAGCTGCTGATCCTTGCCTACTATTGCGGAGATTACGAGGTAGCTGCCAGCGTCCGCAGAGCTTGTTTTCTCCTTCTTTATCATCTTGTTGATTTCCTACTTGCCTAGACTTGATTGTATTAGGATGCTATCCTGTAGAGGCTCAGTCTCGTGACACCACGATATGTTTGGGACCGTATTTTGTATGTTTTACGTTTCGGTTATCACCTGATATGATCATTTACTGTTTAAGTTTAATTTGATTAATAACTGGTTGGTTTAAGGGATAATATGGTCGGGCTTGCCTAGCATTGTGTTGGGCGCCATCACGACCAGGGTTTGGGTCGTGACAAGTTGGTATCAGAACCTAGGTTTACTAGGCCTTATGAGTCTTGAGCCGGTTGGTAGAGTCTCGTGGATCGGTGCGGGGACGCTTGTACTTATCCTCGGGAGGCTGCAAACCTTTTAGGAAAAGTTTCAATTCTTGGAATTCTTGTCGTGCGATTACTTTTGACTTGAACTGAACTTTGACATTCTATTCTCTCGCGGATGGCGAGAACTCGATCATCCGGACGTGGAGGACGACCACCACTACCACCTGCTAGAGGTCGTGGACGCGGTCGTGGTCGTGGCGGAGTTAGAGCAGCTGAGGCAGTGCCAGCCGACCCATAGCCCCGATTGCGAGAGGTGCCAGCAGCACCGGATCAGGCACCAGCCGTGCCCATTATTATTCCGGGTCTACGGGAGACCCTGGCTCGGATACTAGCAGTCCGCACCGGCCTAGCACAGGCGGTTTCGATTACTACTGCTACGAGCTGCATCGGGGATCGGGGGTGGTCATCGGACCCCGCGATGACGCACTCCGAGCCGGCAGTGCGGGGCTTACGGACACCGAGAGACTCCTCCAGGTTCAGCCTGTGGTACCGGTTCGGCCAGCAGATCGGATTCGGGGGGACGGGGTCCCGGCTATGACGGACGATGAGCGGCGTCGTCTCGAGAGGTTCACCGGGTTATCTCCTCTAGTGTTCAGTCTGGTGCTCCGGGCGAGGACGCCCAAGGTTTTCCGGATAAGTGCCGTCGGATGCTTCGTACGGCGGGGATATTGGAGTCCAGTGGGGTATCTTTCACTACCTTTCAGTTTCAGGGACCAACCTTCGCTTGGTGGGAGGCTTATGAGCGCCGCAGGCCGGCAGGGGCAGCACCACTATTATGGCCGGAATTCTCCACTATGTTTTTGGAGAAATGGGTGCCTCGATCTCAGAGAGAGGAGATGCGTAGGCAGTTTGAGGGTCTCCGTCAGGGGGACATGTCAGTGTCAGAGTATGAGATCAGGTTTACAGAGTTGTCCAGAATGGTTAGTTCCTTTAGACAGAGAGAGGATTGGACGCTTTGTGGATGGCGTCATTTATCCCATTCATATTCTGATGACTCAGGAGAGGGTTTTGAGTCGTACATTTGAGGATGCTGTGGATATTACTCGCGGCATAGAGACAGATCATCGCAGAGAGCGGGATGAGAGGGAGGCCAAGAGGCCTCAAGGTGCAGCTAGTTCCAGTGGTACTCAGACCAGAGGCTAGAGTCAGTAGAGCCGAGGTCGCTCTTTCAGATCTTCGCAGTCGGGTCGCTCAGATCGTCGTAGATGGTCTTCTAGACAGGGTTATCACGGTTTGCACCAGAGCCAGCCATCTCTCAGTGCCTTGCCAGCTCAGAGTTCTTCACAGGCCCCATTTGCTCAGAGTTCATCTCGGCCTAGTTCATCAGCTGGCCACTCCAGCGCCAGGGGTCCTTATCAGTCTCAGTCCCCAGCACCGGGGAGTTGCTACGAGTGCGGAGAGTTTGGGCACCACCGTAGGGAGTGTCCCCGTCTTGTTTCCGGATCTTATCAGCAGAGAGGGCAGCCCTCGTCATCTGGTCCTTCTACTTCAGCACCCGCCCCGCCAGCTAGGGGTGAGGGTCAGACAGCTAGGGGTCGCTCTCGAGGGGGAGGCCGATCAGGCGGACGGGCTAGATGCTATGCTTTTCAGGGCCGATCTGAGGCTGTTGCTTCTGATGCTGTCATTACAGGTATTATTTCAGTCAGCCACCGAGATGCCTCGGTATTGTTTGATCCCGGTTCTACTTATTTTTATGTGTCTACATATTTTTCTCCTCATTTGGGCACGACCCGAGGGAGTCTTGAGCTGCCAGTGCATGTATCTACCCCGGTAGGGGATACTATTGTTGTGGACCACGTATACCGGTCCTGTTTGGTCACTATTGGAGGTCCGGAGACCCGAGTAGACCTGTTGCTTCTCAGCATGATTGATTTTGATGTTATATTGGGCATGGACTGGCTATCTCCATGTCATGCTATTCTGGACTGTCATGCTAAGACAGTCACTTTGGCTATGCCGGGCATTCAGAGGATCGAGTGGCGAGGCACGACTGAGTATGTACCTAGCAGGGTAATATCTTTCCTCGAGGCCCAACGAATGGTTGGGAAAGGATGTCTCTCTTATTTAGCATTTGTGCGGGAGGTCGAGGCCCAGACTCCCAGTATTGATTCTGTTCCCATTGTGCGAGACTTTCCTGATGTGTTTCCCTCAGACCTGCCGGGCATGCCGCCGGACAGGGATATTGATTTTGGTATCGATTTGGTGCCAGGCACTCAGCCTATTTCTATTCCTCCGTATCGTATGGCACCAGCTGAGTTGAAGGAATTGAAGGAGCAGCTCCGGGAACTCCTAGATAAGGGGTTCATTCGGCCGAGTGTGTCGCCGTGGGGTGCACCGGTCCTGTTTGTTAAGAAGAAGGACGGATCTATGAGGATGTGTATTGACTACAAGCAGCTAAACAAAGTAACAATGAAGAATAAGTATCCTCTGCCTCGTATTGATGATTTATTTGATCGGCTCCAGGGAGCTAGGGTGTTCTCGAAGATTGATCTTCGTTCAGGCTACCATCAGCTGAAGATTAGAGAGTCTGACATTATGAAGACTGCATTCCGGACCAGATATGGTCACTATGAGTTCCTTGTGATGTCTTTTGGGCTGACCAACGCCCCAGCAGCATTTATGCATCTGATGAACAGTGTGTTCAGGCCGTATCTTGATTCATTTGTGATTGTGTTCATTGACGACATTCTAGTCTACTCTCGTAGCCAGGAGGAGCATGCTCGGCACTTGAGTGTTGTGTTGCAGAGGTTGAGAGAGGAGAAGCTGTATGCCAAGTTCTCCAAATGTGAGTTCTGGCTTGAGTCCATGGCATTCTTAGGGCACGTGGTGTCCTGTGATGGTATTCAGGTAGATCCGAGGAAGGTCGAGGCAGTGCAGAGTTGGCCCAGACCGACCTCAGTTACTGAGATCCGTAGCTTTCTAGGATTGGCAGGGTATTATCACCGATTCGTTCAGGGATTCTCTTCTATTGCTTCACCCTTGACTAGATTGACTCGGAAGGGTGTTCCTTTCTTATGGTCCGAGGAGTGCGAGGAGAGCTTTCGGAAGCTCAAGACAGCACTGACCACAGCACCAGTCTTGATTCTACCGACAACGTCAAATTCTTATACTGTATATTGTGATGCCTCAGGGGTTGGCATTGGTTGTGTGTTGATGCAGGAGGGTAGGGTCATTGCTTATGCTTCTCGTCAGTTGAAGCCCCACGAGAAGAACTACCCTGTTCATGATTTGGAGCTAGCGGCCATAGTTCATGCTTTGAAGATTTGGAGGCATTACCTGTATGGTGTCTCTTGTGAGGTGTTCACGGATTATCGCAGCCTTCAGCACTTATTCGGACAGAAAGACCTTAATTTGAGACAGCGGAGGTGGTTGGAGTTGCTTAAGGACTATGATATCACCATTTTGTATCATCCGGGGAAGGCCAATGTGGTGGCCGATGCCTTGAGTCGGAAGGCGGTTAGCATGGGCAGCTTAGCTTTCATCCCAGTTGGGGAGAGGCCATTTGCTTATGATGTTCAGGCTCTAGCCAATCGGCTAGTGAGATTAGATATTTCGGAGCCGAGTCGGGTGATGGCTTGTGTTGTTTCTCGATCTTCCTTATATGATCGCATCAGGGAGCGACAGTATGATGACCCACATTTGCTTGTCCTTAAGGACAGAGTGCAGCATAATGATGTTAGAGATGTGACTATCGACAGTGATGGTGTTCTGAGGATGCAGGGCCGTATATGCGTGCCCAATGTTGATGGTTTGCGGGAGTTGATACTTGAGGAGGCACACGGTTCGCGGTACTCTATTCACCCAGGTGCCGCAAAGATGTACCAAGACTTGAGACAACACTACTGGTGGAGGAGAATGAAGATGGATATTGTTAGGCATGTAGCTAAGTGCCTCAACTGCTAGCAGGTCAAGTATGAGCAGCAGAGACCGGGCGGTGTTCTTCGGCGTATGGTTATTCCCGAGTGGAAATGGGAGAGGATCACCATGGATTTTGTTACTGGGCTACCTCGGACAGCGAGGAAGTTTGATTCTGTATGGGTGATTGTTGATCGGCCGACTAAGTCCGCACATTTCATCCCAGTTAGTACTACTTACTCATCGGAGCGGTTGGCAGCGATCTTTATTTGAGAGATTGTTTGGTTGCATGGGGTCCCAGTGTCTATCATATCCGACAGGGGTACTCGGTTCACTTCTCGGTTTTGGAGAGCATTTCAGCGAGAGATGGGTACACGGGTTGAGTTGAGTACAGCATTTCACCCCCAGACAGACGGACAGTCTGAGCGCACTATTCAGATCCTGGAGGATATGTTGCGGGCATGTGTGATTGATTTTGGTGGTTCATGGGATGAGTTCTTACCACTTGCTGAGTTTTCCTACAACAACAGCTACCAGTCGAGTATTCAGATGGCCCCGTACGAGGCATTGTATGGCAGACGGTGTAGATCTCCCGTCGGATGGTTTGAGCCTGGTGAGGATAGATTGATAGGGACTGAGTTAGTTCGGGATGCTCTGGATAGAGCAAAGTTGATCCAGGAGAGGCTTCGCACAGCACAGTCTCGCCAGAAGAGTTATGCGGACCGTAGGGTTCGAGAGTTGTCTTTCATGGTTGGTGATAGAGTATTGCTGAAGGTTTCACCCATGAAGGGTGTCATGAGGTTCGGGAGGAAAGGAAGTTGAGTCCCAGGTACATTGGTCCCTTTGAGATACTCAGGAGAGTTGGAGAGGTAGCATATGAGTTAGCCTTGCCACCCAGCTAATCCAGCGTTCATCCAGTATTCCACGTGTCTATGCTCCGGAAGTACATCGGAGATCCGTCCCATGTATTAGACTTCAGTACCATTCAGCTTGATGGTGATCTATCCTATAATGTGGAACCTATTGCGATTTTGGGTCGCCAAGTAAGGAAGTTGAGGTCGAAGGAGATTGCATCAGTTAAGGTTCAGTGGAGAGGTCGACCCGTAGAGGAGGCTACTTGGGAGGTTGAGCGGGAGATGCGGAGCAGATACCCTCAGCTATTTGAGACTTCAGGTATGTTTCTTGACCCGCTCGAGGACGAGCGTTTGCTTAAGAGGGGAGAATGTGACGACCCGGCCCGTCGTCATGGGAATTACCACCCCGTTGTGTTGTAATTACATAATTCATGCTTTTATATAAGTGTTAGAGTCTATCGGGGGAGTTAGGAGTGAATTAAATTGGAAATGAGGCATATAGCCTTTTTGGAGGAAGCTTGAATAAGGAAAGTCAACCCGGAGTTGACTATTTAGTTAGAGAGCTCGGAATCGAATTCGATGATTCGGTTAGTTCCGGGAGGTGAATTGTGACTTAGGGGAGCGATCGGAATTGAATTTGGAGGCCCGGTGTAGAAATAGGCTTGAATTGGCTAAGGTTGAATTTTAGCGAAATCCGAACGGTAGGTGAGATTTTGATCCGGGGGTCGGAATGGAATTCCGACAGTTGCAGTAGCTCCGTTAGGTGATTTTGGATGTGCCTGCAAAATTTCAGGTCATTCGGACGTCGTTTAGTCGGGTTTTTGATTGATTGTGTAATTCGGAATGTTTTAAGGAATTTAGGCTTGAATTCGATGTGAATTATGGGTTTTGATGTTATTAGACGTGTTTTGAGGATTGGAACAAGTTCGAATAAGGTAATAAGATGTGTTGGTGTGTTTGAATGAGGTCCCGGGGGCCTCGGGGTGTTTTTGGATGGTTAATCGGGAGAAAAACATGGAAATTGCAGGTTTGAAGAGTTCTGGTTCTGTTGTTTTCGCTCCTGCGGAAATGGGGGCGCAGGAGCGAGCCTGCAGAAGCGGAAAATGAGCGCAGAAGCGCTGGGTTTCGCTGAGGCGGATCCTGGTCCGCAAGGGCGGCACCGCAGGTGCGGAAGGAAAGACCGCAGAAGCGGTCTGGGCTCGTTATGGGAGGATCCGCAGAAGCGGAAGACTTGTCGCCTAAGCGAGTCCGCGGGAGCGGACTCTGATGCGCAGAAGCGGTAAGGCTCGCATGAGCGGAAGGGGATTCGCAGGAGCGGTCTCGCAGGAGCGAGACCTGGGCCGCAGAAGCGGAGCTGGGCGGCTAGGAGTGTTTTCGCAGAAGCGACCATTTGGTCGCAGAGGCGGCCTCGCAGAGGCGGATTTTGGTCCGCAGAAGCGGAAATCGCGCCTGTGTTAAAAATAACAGAAGGGTTAAAATTTCATAAGTTGCAAAACATTTGGGGCTCGGTTCTTGAAGGCGAATTGGGCGAGTTATTGCTGGGAAATCATCGGGGTTTCGTTGGAGGTAAGTTTTGTGGCTTAATTACATCATTTTAACATGAAATTCTTGGTTAAATCCCTGTAAATGGAAGATTAAAGGTGGGTTTGAGCCCTAGGTCTAAATTAAAGAAAAACACTGATTTGAGTGGGCAAATGGAGTCCGATTTTGGTAAATTTTATATGCCTAGACTCGTATCGAGACGAGGATTCCGAATATGTGATTTTTGTAATTTTTCGACAAGTGTACCAAAAGTCGGGCTTTGACAACTTGTGGGTTTTGATATAAATTGGGTTATTTCGAATGAATTTCGTGAAATTAGCGTATATTGATGCATTCTCTACGATTTTGAGCAGATTTGGCACCCGATGAGATTTGTCACACCTCCTTTTTACGCATCCGCGGGAGCGCGAGGGAGTTTTTCCAGTTAAAGGACAATCGAGACAGGATTAATATATTTAATTCAGAGTCGCCACTTGGAAAAATAATGGTGTCCCAAGTCACCGGTTTAATCCCGACCCGAGGAAATTTATGACTCTGTAATACAGTCTGCGAAACTAGAAACCTGGATAAGGAATTCTGTTAACCCGGGAGAAGGTGTTAGGCACTCCCGGATTCCGTGGTTTTAGCACGGTCGCTCAATTGCAATTTTTGTTTCTATCTGATTCTTTTATATATTTTAACTATGTGCTTTTAATGATCCGCTTTTATTTTAGAAGAATTGCGACGTCACGAAAACACATTTCGAGTCACACCGCAACCAGTACGCCTGTGACTTTAATGTATTTCAGTTTCGCCGAGAGTAAGATTCGGGTCACATAAATGCGCACCCGTGATTAGGAAAGTAATTTACTTATAAATCGTGCCTAAAGAGTCTATCGTCTTTATTAACTTTTGGGAGAAGACCGTGAAATCCACTAAACGGCCCTTCCAAGTCTAAGGTTTTCATTGTAATTAATTTGAGGGCCCCGCAATTGGGTATTTAATGCGGCGAGGCTCATCTCATTTAACTAAGGTCGAACCTAAAGCACCTATATTTTTACTAAACCGATTTCAACTTCTTGTAAGACTAATATTAGCAAGTGACTATAGTTTAGGCCTCTTAGAGATTATTTGACGATATGAGAGATTGAATTGGGCCCGTAATGCTATATTTGGATCATATGCATGAACAACTCTTAAATTTGAACCCACAATTGTTATATTAGTGTATGCACACTTGTATTACACTATTATTGATTGATCAACTTATGTACTGCATTAAACACGTTTTTTTTAGCATTTAAGATTTAACTAATCTCCAAATTTGAGTTTTCACCCGGGTTTGAATTCAGACGTGTGTTTCCAATAACAAAGCTCTACTAAATCTCTTGTCAGCTATTAGTGCTTCTTTTTGAATCTGAATTTAATTACAACCCAATACTATTAATGTAGTGTCAAATTTTTTTCTAATTTATTATATCTATACTAATTAGTCATTACAATTTTGTTAACACCTTTGATTACAAGCCTAACCAATTCGTCAAGCCTAAAACTCGATTATGCTTGTGCCACTGTTATTTAATTCGAGCATATTCAGTTGTTGTTCAACAAACAACACATAATCTCCTCTCGCTGTAAGCTCCCTAATGATTTCATGTATTCAAAGTTCGAATATTTACACGAGTTCAAACTAGTCCTCATTATACAGTTTTACAACTGATCCACTAAACAAATAACATACATGTTTAGTCGTTCTTTACATAAAACTAAACTAAAATAGAACTTCAGCAAAGCAGCTCAACAGTATTCACTTTGTTTCCATAAGCATGAGGTTTACAAAAATGTGTACCTGGAAGTCACAATGAATGGGAATCAGTTGCAGCAGCAGAAGATACAACAACAACAATAGCAACAGGGTAGAATAGCAACGAAGCCAGCCAACAACAGACAACCAACAGACCAAGAGTAGCAAAACCAAACAAACACACCAAATAACCAGTGAAAATACTCAGCAACCAATGACCCAGGAACAATCAGGTGCTACCACATTCAGTGAACCAGCTACAACACTCAGTAACAAACGAGCCAAAGGTAATCAAAACTCCATCAATCAGTGAACCAGTAGCTAAGCTTTGACACCCAAACAGCAAGCAAAGACAGACCACAGCAGTGGCTAAGATGCAGCACTAACAGTGGCCAAACAAACAGTCACCTAGCAAACCAAACACAATCAAACCAGTGGCAAACAGCTTTAGCCTAACAGAACAAACGACCCTAAAAGCTTTGCAGGAGACCTCTGTGAACTTCAACTAGGAATCTAGTGAAACAGTGACTAAAGATGCAATGGCAAACCAAGAAGAGTCCAAACTCCCACTGTCTATTTTTCTAAAGTTTCTGTGATGTGTGAGTGTCTATATCTTTGAATCTCCTACTGTGTGTATGTGTATCCCCCTTACTGTTTCAGATTAATGCTATACTTATAGCTAAAAAACCCCTCCCCTAATGGTACAACAGACCTTAATTTAAACCCTTTTGCCCATCCCTCTCCCTGCTGAACCCATCCCTCTGTTCTTTTACCACTACACTATGTTAGGCATGGGTTTATCAATTAAAAATTAGTAGCAGGGGGACAACTGGTGGGCTGCTCTGCTGTGACAGTAAATTCCACTGATTAGCCTCATGTGCAGGACACCAAGTACTCTAAATGTTAAACCCTGATTTCCTAGATAGCTAATTTGAATCATAACTTCATCTTCAGATCAATCAAACAGTCCTATCCAATCCAGGGATGCTAATTACTGTATGGTAATTCAAATAATTCAACCTATGTAATTAGAAGACGACATCTAATCAACTACAACACATAGCAATGATAACAGATTAGTTGGCTAAACAATGATTCTGAAATCTCGGCAAATGCCGGACGTATGCGAAGTTAACTATTCGACGACGCTAATCGACGCGAGTTCGTATCCTATAACTAACACATTCAAATAAACAGAACAATAATTAACCAAATAAAAGGTCTTCGGGGGTAGAAGAGCATATCAACTGATACGAAAAATTAAAAGCATAACAAATAAGAACTGAAACACAAATAAAACAAACACACATGTTCACACAATCGAATTAAATCGACCAGAGAAGAAACGAATACCTCATAAGAAACTCATAAGGCGGGCCGCTGGACTCATCCGTTTTGGGGTTCAATGGACCTTAATCGGGGTGTTCTCGGTTGAGAACACCTAGACTAAGGTCTATTAGACCCCAATTCCCATTGAATTAAACAGAAAACCTAAATTGGATTTCTAGGGTTCTTGGTGCCGCTTTTGGGGCTCGAGGCTTTTGGGTTGGATTCGAACGAAATCAAGGTTGGTAGGGGTGTGAGGGAGGTGTGAGGAATGGTTGGTGTGAATTTGAGGTGGTTTGGGATAGATGTCCAAGTTCCGGCGAGTTTCAAATGGATATTCGAGCCGTTTGAGTAACATTCGAGACTAACGGCCAACGGATCCATGTAGAGGGGTGTGGGAGATTTTACGGTGTTAATTTGAGGGTGATTGGCCTACCGAAACCGCCGTGGGGCGATTTCCGGCAGGCGGAGGGCGGCGGAGGCACGGCGGAGGTTTTATCGTCTCTGAGAGAGACGAGAAGGGGTTGGGAGAGAATGAAAACGTAAAGGGGGGTATTGGGGTTCTTTGGTATGTTCAAAATCAAAGTTTTAATCCCGGCCGTCGGATCAAACTTGATCAACGGCCTGGATTATTTTTAAGTATCAAACGACGTCGTTTGATTAAGCGGGGGTCCGGGTATATTTGGGTAATTGATTGATTAATCTGGGCCGTTGGATAATAAAATCCAACGGTCCAGATCGAACGTTACATTAGCTGATGTTTGGGCGAGTATTTTGGGCTGGGTGTTGAATTAATATGGGCCTGGTGTATGGACTTGGGTTTTGGCCCAATCATATCTCTTAAAACTAGACTCCATGATGTATTACATATATATGTATATATATATATATATATATATATATATATATTAACTTGTAACACAATTAAATTTCTCACTACAATTATCCTACATAATTACATATCTCCTAAAAATGTAAATCACATAATTTCGATATCAAACACTAAAAATGCAAAACCTAATATATATATTTTTTTGTATTTTACTAATTTAAATAAATAAACACGCACACAAAAATGCAAATTTAAGATAAAAATAACACAAAATCACAAAAATCATGCCCAACACGAAACTATTTTTATTTTGAATTTTCTGGGAGTACTTCTCGGGTAAGGCAAAAATCACGTGCTCACAGCTGCCCCTCTTTGCGCGTAAACATGCAGAGTTTTCGTGCAAAGATAAGTGAGCGGATATAAGCGATTTTTGCCCATTCGAGCACTCCGTATGAAGCATTTTGGAAAAGTTTTGACCGAACCTTGCTTCAAAGGTCTCCTACATATCCCTGGCTAAAAGGGAATCAGGTCAATGTAGTTCGGGAAGTTCTGGTAGCTGGGACTACCATCTCGCTGTTACTGCTGTTACTGCTGTCACTGCTGTTGCCATCGCTTAGCTGATCTCCTTGTTACACCGTACTAAGCAACAAAAATAAGAAGCTAGACTAAGTTACAGTACTACAAGTTCTTATCTATCCTTTTTAACTTGATCTTGTCGCGCTCCTTGCCATCCTGTCTGACTTGGTGTTCCTTCTGATGCTTCTTCTCTTCCGCCAATTGTTATTTCGGCCTATCTTGATTGCCGAACTCCGACCATTGTTTCCTTCTTTATGATCTTTGAACTATTCTCCTTCGCAATCCGAATCTATCTGTTCTGATACTTGTTGCCTCCCTCTGCTTACGAACTTGGATTTATGCCGGAGATTTCTGTTACATTCAACTGCTTTCCTCAACCAAATTAAAATAGATCGCCACTCCATTCTCCGGGCGGGCTCCCCGACTTCAACCACTACTTCAAAATAAAATCGCCACTCCATTCTCCGGGCGGGCTCCCGACTTCAACTACTACTCAAAATAAAATCGCCACTCCATTCTCCGGGCGGGCTCCCCGACTTCGACTACTACTTCAAAATAAAATCGCCACTCCATTCTCCGGGCGGGCTCCCGACTTCAACTACTACTCAAAAATAAAATCGCCACTCCATTCTCCGGGCGGGCTCCCCGACTTCAACTACTACTTCAAAATAAAATCGCCACTCCATTCTCCGGGCGGGCTCCCCGACTTCAACTACTACTTCAAAATAAAATCGCCACTCCATTCTCCGGGCGGGCTCCCGACTTCAACTACTACTTCAAAATAAAATCGCCACTCCATTCTCCGGGCGGGCTCCCCGACTTCAACTACTACTTCAAAAATAAAATCGCCACTCCATTCTCCGGGCGGGCTCCCCTGACTTCAACTACTACTTCAAAATAAAATCGCCACTCCATTCTTCGGGCGGGCTCCCCGACTTCAACTACTACTTCAAAATAAAATCGCCACTCCATTCTCCGGGCGGGCTCCCGACTTCAACTACTACTTCAAAATAAAATCGCCACTCCATTCTCCGGGCGGGCTCCCCGACTTCAACTACTACTTCAAAATAAAATCGCCACTCCATTCTTCGGGCGGGCTCCCCGACTTCAACTACTACTTCAAAAATAAAATCGCCACTCCATTCTTCGGGCGGGCTCCTGACTTCAACTACAACTTCACAATAAAATCGCCACTCTATTCTTCAGGCGGGCTCCCTGACTTCAACTACTACTTCAAAATAAAATCGCCACTCCATTCTCCAGGCGGGCTCCTTAACTTCGTCTACAACTTCAAATAAAATCGCCACTCCATTCTCCAGGCGGGCTCCCTGACTTCACCTACTACCTCAAAATAAAATCGCCACTCCATTCTCCAGGCGGGCTCCCTGACTTCACCTACAACTTTTAAAATAAATCGCCACTCCATTCTCTAGGCGGGCTCCCTGACTTCGTCTACAACTTCAAATAAAATCGCCACTCCATTCTCCAGGCGGGCTCCCTGACTTCAACTACTACTTCAAAATAAAATCGCCACTCCATTCTCCAGGCGGGCTCCCTGATTTCAACTACTACTCACTGATTTCATCTTATCTTGATTACCTTCCTTTGCCTTTTGTACCATTTCCTTGTTCCTGCATTGCCTCTCGGACTACCTTCTCTTCTGAATTATCCTGTCTTGGAATTGCCTTCCCCTGGGTCGTATTACTTTTTTCTTCTGGCTGCTGGGGATATTTTGGAACTGTTTACTCGCCTGCTGGGGGTGATGCCGCTGAGGAAGTATTCTTTGTTTCCTTCACCCCTCATTCTCTTCCTTCTTCCCATACCTCCTGTGGGACTCACGCTTTTGCCTCCTCGAGCAAATTATGGAATGTAATACTGCTGGGGGAATCTCGAAGCCATTGTTTCATTTTTCCATCAACTGCTGGGGATGATACCGGCTCAAAGATCATCCCATCATTTCGTCTGGCCTTTCTCAAAACTATTCTGCTCGGAGCTGGTATTTCCCGAAATCTTGTGTTGCTTTCTACCCTTATCCTCTGAGTCTTTGCTTTCAAGAAAATTTTCGCAACAGGAGAAAATTTTCTGCCCCAGTTTGATAAACTTCTGGACGGTATGCTTTTCGAACCCTCTTTTCCTGCTTTTAAATCAAAGAAAAATTGTTAGTTTCAAAACGCGGTGAGTGGTCGTGCCACTCTTGTTGGGGCCATTTTCTTTTCTCTTTCAGCTGCTTGGCCTCTCTCGAACTTTGAGGGCGACGTTGACGCTTGCTGGGGACGATGCTCTTTCCACGAACGACCTCTCATCTTTCCTTTTATTCCGATCTTTGGTTTGATCCGACTCTTTTTAGCCGGTGATCTGTTGCGTGAAATCATCTTTCGGACGTGTCACATGTGTCCATCATACTTCATAATTCCCGCGAACCTTCCAATCAGCCGGTCGTCCCAATCTTGCTATCGTAACGACTTCTGCCTTATTGCCTCGTTCCACGCCTATTCATTTTCATTATACTGCTTTGGGAGACTTGGTAGTAAGCTTTGAAAAATCAATTTTCGAAAATGAAAGAAAAGAAAAGAATACTGACCGCAAATGACAAAAGAAGAGAAAAACTTTTCTGAACTCAAAAATAGGAAAACTTATCTGAATGTGTGCCTGATCCAATGGTTATGCCGCGCCTTTGAGATTAAACTACCCAGTCTATTCATGTCAATCACTTTCTGATACCGCGTCCTGCTAGAGGTAAACGGATGTCCAAACCTTGTCTCATGCAGACATCTTGCAACCATCTCGTCCTGTCACCTCACAGTGCCCTTCGAAGGGTTTTCACTAATGAGATTCTCTCATTTCTCTCTATCTCCCGTCGCCTTAAGGTGCCCGTAAAGGTTTTCACCGTAAGACTCTCTCATTTTACTTCTCTCAACTTCCTTCGCCTTAAGGTGCCCGCGAGGGTTTTCACCGTTAAGACTCTCTCATTTACGCTTTCTTTCCTTGCGGCGGGGTATCACCCCTGAGATTCCCTCTAGAGCGTTATCCCCTTTCGGCTTGTGCATCCTGGATTCAATCGAGGGTCGGGATGTCACTCTTGGCTTCCGTTCACATGACTTGGCACTTCTCAAATACTGATCGAGAGGTCTTTCTGGTTCTTAACATGGTTTCTGCGTGTGAGGCTGAAGAAAGGGGTTTAACCTCAACGGTTAGCTTATTACAACTTTCGGGATCCACACTATCTTTCCAACGAAATAATGACTTCTGCCCCAGTTTTGTTGCTTGGGGGATCTTTGATTTTTATTTTATTATGACCGAGCCGTGTGGCACCTACGTATCCTTCTTGAGGAATCAGGTCGAACGTAGTTCACTTTTTCTTGTATTTTTCTTTGTTTCTTTTTCTATTCTGTTACACATCTTCCTTGATGATTTCGAAAGAGGGTATATGAAAGAATAATTAAGGCTCAAATGGGGAAACAAAGGTTAAAGTGTTTGGGTAGTAGAAAAATTGCCTCTCTCATTTCATTCTCCGAAAAATGCCAAATACACACAAACGAAACCAAACGTTGACAAATGCATTAAAGAATTACACATAATATCTCTTGACTGCATCAGAATTGATAGCCATATCGGTACATCTTCCCTCAAAATCAGTCAGACATAGAGTGCCGTTGGATAATACTCTAGTCACCACAAATGGTCCCTGCCAATTTGGAGCGAACTTGCCTTTCGCTTCGGCCTGATGTGGTAGAACTCTCCTCAGCACATGTTGTCCCACTTCAAATTTCCTGGGACGTACCTTCTTGTTATATGCTCTCGCCATTCTCTTTTGATACAATTGGCCGTGACATACTGCTGTCAACCTCTTTTCATCGATCAAGCTCAATTGCTCTAATCGGGTTTTGACCCACTCGTCGTCATCAATCTCAGCTTCAGCGACAATTCGGAGGGATGGAATCTCAACTTCTGCGGGTATTACTGCTTCAGTCCCGTATACCAACAAGTAAGGAGTTGCACCTACCGAAGTTCGGACGGTAGTGCGATAACCCAACAGCGCAAATGGTAACTTTTCATGCCACTGCCTAGACCCTTCTACCATCTTCCTCAATATCTTCTTTATATTCTTGTTTGCTGCCTCAACCGCACCATTTGCTTTGGGACGATACGGTGTGGAATTTCGGTGTGTGATCTTGAACTGTTGGCAGACCTCCTTCATCAATCCGTTGTTAAGATTGGCACCGTTATCTGTGATGATTATCTTTGGAATTCCAAACCTGCGGATGATGTGGGAATGTACGAAATCCACCACCGCCTTCTTGGTCACTGATTTGAATGCTTTGGCCTCCACCCACTTGGTAAAATAATCGATCGTTACCAGAATGAACCTATGACCATTGGAAGCCGCAGGTTCTATAGGTCCGATGACATCCATACCCCATGCGACAAACGGCCATGGTGCTGACATTGTATGCAATTCAGTCGGCGGAGAATGAATCAAATCTCCGTGTATCTGACACTGATGGCATCTTCGCACGAAACTTATACAATCCCGCTCCATAGTGAGCCAATAATATCCTGCTCGAAGAATCTTCTTTGCCAATACGTATCCGCTCATGTGTGGTCCACAAACTCCCGAGTGTATATCCGTCATCACTGTTGTGGCTTGACTTGCATCTATACATCTCAACAATCCCAAATCTGGGGTTCTTTTGTACAGCACCCCTCCACTAAGGAAAAATCCGTTCGCCAACCGCCGAATAGCTCGCTTTTGATCTCCGGTTGCTTGCTCCGGGTATACTCCTAACCTGAGGTATTCCTTGACATCATGAAACCACGGCTCACCATCCACCTCTTCCTCTATCACATTACAATAAGCATGTTGATTCCGGACATGGATGTGTAACGGATCGACACGAACCTTGTCCGGGTGATGTAGCATCGACGCTAAAGTAGCTAGAGCGTCGGCAACCTCATTATGCATCCTTAGGATGTGTCTGAATTCTACTGATCGAAAGCGCTTGGTCAGATCATGCAAGCACTGACGATACGGGATAAGCTTTAAATCTCTGGTTTCCCATTCTCCCTGAATCTCATGTACCAAGAGGTCCGAGTCCCCCAAGACCAAGACGTCCCGTACATCCATGTCTACCGCTAATCGCAACCCCAAGATGCATGCCTCGTACTCAGCCATATTATTGGTACAATGAAAACGCAGTTGAGCAGTAACAGGATAATGATGTCCTGTTTCAGATATGAGCACGGCCCCTACTCCGACTCCTTTTGCGTTCGCCGCTCCGTCGAAGAAGAGCTTCCACCCCGGATCCTTGGTTAGTTCTAACCCCTCAATTTGCAACACCTCCTCATCTGGAAAATACGTCCTCAAAGGTTCGTATTCGTCGTCAACGGGATTCTCGGCTAAGTGATCGGCTAGGGCTTGAGCTTTCATGGCCGTCCTTGTCACGTATATGATGTCGAACTCCGTAAGTAATATTTGCCATTTTGCCAACCTCCCTGTAGGCATAGGTTTCTGGAAAATATACTTCAATGGATCCAAACGCGAAATGAGGTAAGTGGTGTAAGAAGACAAATAGTGTTTCAACTTTTGGGCTACCCAAGTCAAAGCGCAACATGTCTTTTCTAGATGAGTGTACTTGACCTCGTGGACCGTGAATTTCTTGCTGAGGTAGTAAATGGCCCATTCCTTCCTGCCGGTAAGATCATGCTGCCCCAGTACGCAGCCGAACGAATTCTCCAAAACCGTCAGATAAAGAATCAGGGGTCTACCCGGTTCGGGCGGAACTAGTACGGGTGGATTTGACAGATACCCTTTGATTTGGTCAAACGCTTCATGACATTCTGTCGTCCATTCTATCGCAGCGTCTTTCTTCAATAGACGGAATATGGGTTCACAGGTTGCCGTAAGCTGGGCAATAAACCTACTGATGTAATTCAACCTTCCCAACAGACTCATTACCTCTGTTTTGTTCTTTGGCGGGGGTAACTCCTGAATGGACTTGATTTTGGATGGGTCTAACTCAATGCCCCGTCGGCTGACGATGAATCCTAGCAACTTTCCTGACGGAACTCCGAATGCGCATTTGGCCGGATTGAGCTTGATGTCGTATCTTCGAAGTCTTTGAAAGAACTTCCTGAGGTCAGCAACATGGTCTTCTTGACGTCTGGATTTTACGATCACATCATCCACGTACACTTCAATTTCCTTGTGTATCATGTCATGGAATACCGTAGTCATCGCCCTCATGTAGGTTGCCCTTGCATTCTTCAAACCGAACGGCATCACTCGGTAGCAATAAGTTCCCCACGGTGTGATAAAAGCCGTCTTTTCTGCATCCTCTTCATCCATCAAAATCTGATGATATCCCGCATAACAGTCCACAAAGGATCCGATTTCGCGTCCGGCGCAATTATCAATCGGGATATGGATATTGGGAAGCGGGAAATTATCCTTAGGACTCGCCTTGTTGAGGTTGCGATAGTCCACACATACTTTGATCTTTCTGTCTTTCTTTGGCACCGGTACTACATTAGCCAACCATTCAGGGTATCGAGTGACACGAATGACTTTCGCCTGCAACTACTTGGTTACTTCCTCTTTGATCTTTACACTCATCTCCGTCTTGAATTTCCGCAGTTTTTGCTTGACGGGAGGATATGCCGGATCAGGTGGGTAATTTATGAACCACTAGATCAGTGTTGAGTCCTGGCATGTCGTCGTACGACCATGCGAAAATGTCTTTAAACTCCATGAGTGTTTTGATCAACTCTTCTCTCAGGTTGGGTTCAATATGGACACTTATTCGGGTTTCTTTGACGTCATCCGCATTCCCCAGATTAACGGCCTCGGTATCATTTAAATTTGGTTTGGGTTTTTCCTCGAAGTGACTTAATTCTTCACCGATTTCTTCTACGGCTTCATCATCGCCGTACTTTGACTCACTCTCGTCACTTCTTATTTCATGCGTTATTATTTCCAAACCCGATTGACTTTCTAGGCTGGGTTGATTAATCTTTAAGCACGCCATATCATTAAGATCAGTTGAAAGAAGGTTGTTCAGAAAAGTAAAAAAGAAGGAAAAAATAAACAAAATTAGACACGAAGGGAACCAAATTTCATTAATGGGAACTGTACAAGGGAAAACAAACTGCAAACTTAAATCAAAAATGAACTAAAAACAACTGGATTTTACTCCGGGGACAAACCCCCAACACAAAATTTCGAAAGAAAAACAATCCAAGACAAACTACCAAGACTCCTTCCGGACAGGGAGAGGAGTAGCCTTCCAGTTATTCAGTTTTGCCTTTGGTCCCACAAATTGTATCTCGGCATGACTGGATCCTTCACCGTCCTCGAGCATACATACATCTGTGAATAGGTCCTCGAACTTCCTGAAGAACTCTTCGTCTGGCCCGATCGTAGGACCGGGAATCTTTGTCGTTGGATGTCCTCTTGCTCCGGACCTGACAAAAGATTGGGAAAGGCGTGGAACCGGCTTCGGGAGCACCCATGTCTTCTGCATATTCCTTTTTGCTCGCTGGATGTCCTCTGATGTTGGCTTGAATCCCAAGCCGAAGGTTCCCACGTTTTCGACCACGGATACCGGTTGTATGATTCCTTGCAGAGATGCACCTAGACCTTTGCCGGGTATGAAACCATGTCTCAACATTTCATGCGCCACCATGACATCTGCAGTAGTTATTCTGTCATCGGGAATGCATTCCCCTTCTGGAACTCGGTTGGCGGATACCACATCGCAGATCTGGTATACCCACGGCCCAACATCTTCTTCTGTTTCAACAAAGGGGATGATGGTGCCTGATTGTAGATCGTTCTCTCCGTGGACGACGATCTCCTGTTGGTCCCACTCAAACTTGACGAGTTGGTGTAAGCTGGATGGAACTGCTCTTGCGGCATGGATCCATGGTCGCCCTATCAGGAGGTTATATGACACCACCATGTCCAGGCACCTGGAATTCCATGGTGAACTCCACTGGCCCAATCGTCAAGATTAACACTATGTCCCCAACCGACGCCTTGCCTCCCCCATCGAACCCTCGAACACATATGCTGTTCTTGCGTATCCTGCCGATGTCCACTTTCAATTTGTCCAATGTAGAGAGAGGACAAATGTTAGCACTGGACCCATTATCGACAAGGACTTTGGTAACCACCGCCTCCTCACACTTCACCGTAAGATATAAAGCCTTGTTGTGCTCGGTGCCTTCCTCGGGCAACTCATCATCGGTGAAGGTGATCCGATTTGCTTCGAAGATCCTATTGGTGATCTTCTCCAGATGATTTACTGAGATTTTATCCGGTACATGTGCCTCATTCAGGACTTTCATCAAAGCTTGCCGGTGTTCTTCGGAATGTATCAGCAAGGATAGCAATGATATTTGCGCAGAAGTCTTCTTCAACTGCTCTAAGACAGAGTAGTCATGCAACTTCATCTTTTTGAGGAATTCTTCTGCCTCTTCATCAGTTAGCGGCTTTTTCAATGTTGCCGGAGTGATCTTCCTCAATTCCGCAGGGGCAAAACATCTCCCGGAGCGGGTCAACCCTTGCGCTTCGCAAACTTCCTCTTTCACTTCCTTTCATTTGTAGGTCGTTGTAATCCGAGCATAATTCCATGGAACAGCCCGGCTATTAGTTATTGGCAACTGTATTGCTGGCTGGATGATGAAAGGATCCATTCGAACGCCTGCTACTGTCAAGACGGGCTTGGTTGCTATCCCTGGTACAACTATTTTTGCTTCCCCTGGCCTCACCGGTACTTCGTTCACACTTCCCTTTTCTGCTTCCGACCCTCCCGGTACGTCCTTCTTGCAAATGGATGGCTCATCAAAGCTCGGCCCCTTTCTCATTCCTACCCCGCCAGATTTGATCATCATTACCATCTAAGAGGCTTTCTCCTTTCCTTCTTCCACCCGAACCAACTCGATCATGTTGGTCTCATGATGAGTCGGAAGCGGGTTCTGGTTGATGTTGGGCTCTGTTAGCGTCTGGATCTCGATCCTGCGAGTGTCGATGAGCTCCTGGATGGCTGTCTTCAACCTCCAACATTTTTCTGTATCGTGTCCCGGACATCCCGAGCAGTAGGCACAGTTTACTGAATGGTCCAGGTTCTTCGGAAGAGGGTTTGGTAGCTTAGCTTCAACCGGATTTAGCAACCCTACTTGCTTCAACCGGTGGAACAGACTGGTGTAAGACTCTCCCAAGGGAGTGAAAGTCTTTGGCCTTGGCGCCCTGTCGCCCCTGGATGCCTAGTTCGGACGAAAACTCGCGCCCGAGGGGTTTCTGTAAGCTCTTGGGGGTGGATGATTGTTCTGCGGGTTTGGTGCATGCCACGGTGCATGGACGGGAGGTGCAGAATAGGATTGTGCGTGGTGGACAGTAAAATGGGGATCAGGTGCGGGATAGTAATGTTGCGGGTGGTTATATGGATTGTGGGAGTAATTATGGTGGTGAGGCTGGGGCGGGCTATATTGGGGCGCAGGGCCTCTATTTCTGAACCATGCCGCGGACTCGACTGTCGCGACTTCCTCTCTCCTCTTCTTCCCAAGTACTCCTCCAGTACCACTTTGGATAGCCTGAGTGGTGGCTTTCAGTGCTGAGTAACTCATGATCTTGTTGGCCTTCAAACCTTCCTCGATCATACCCCCATTTTTATCACCTCGGTGAATGATTTACCTACGGACGTTACCAGATGTCCGAAGTAGGTTGGCTCTAATGTCTGCAAGAAGTAATCCACCATCTCGCTCTCTCTCATCGGCGGATCTACCCTGGCTGCCTGTTCCCTCCAGCGGAAACCAAATTCCCTGAAGCTTTCAGCGGGCTTCTTCTCTAGTTTTAGCAATGATAGGCGGTCGGGGATTATTTCAAGATTGTACTGGAACTGGCCGATGAAAGCTTGAGCCAAATCATCCCATGTAAACCATCTATTGGGGTCCTGTCTAGTGTACCACTCCAGCGCAGATCCTCCCAGACTCTGACCAAAGTAAGCTATCAGAATTTCGTCCCGTCCTCCAGCCCCTCTCATTTTACTGCAGAACCCTCGGAGGTGGGCTACTGGGTCACCATGCCCCTCGTATAGGTCGAATTTGGGCATTTTAAACCCTGTTGGCAACTGGACGTCCGGAAATGGACACAGATCCTTATAGGCGACGCTGACCTGGTTGCCCAAACCGTGCATATTCCTGAAGGACTGCTCCGGGCTTTTAACTTTTCTGATAACTTCCTCGTGTTCCGAACTTTGGAAGTGCTTTTCCGGTTCTGCCGGATTATCCCAGTGAGGTGTATGTGATTGTGGTTCAGGAGCCCTGAAAGTAGGCTCTGGAGGATAGTAAGAGTTGTCATGGATCTGAACATACGGCTCGCTGGCCGGCCTTTGCAGAGGAGCAGGTGGAGGTGCCACAAAAACAGGGGTGGCTGGAGGAGGATTTGGTTTGGCTGGTAGAATGTGGGTGGCATATGGGTTTTCCCCCCGAAAGTATGGATAGATCGGGGCGCTTGTCGAAGGATCGATGGGCGGATGTTCCGGAGCTGAGGCGAGGGTAGGGCGGTTTGGTGAAGACTGTTCCCTGGCCCAGGCCAGGTGCATCTCTGTTATCTGTTGTTTTAACCGGTCTACCTCTTCTTTCATGATTTGTAACTCTGATTTTTCTTCCTCGAGACTCTTGCCAGAACTAGACATGCTTACTGTAATCGGTCCTTTGGATCTAGTACGGTAATGATGGTTGGCCAGTATATTCTGTCAAACCAACTGCTAAACTTTTCTGGAAATGCAACAAACTTGTTAGTTTACCGAGTTTGACAGATATGTTATAGCACGTTGGATGCAATGCACCTAACCAAATAACCCTTTCTACATGTACTCTTAACATGCGTCATTCCGGCCCTTTTTCTTTTTCTTTTTCTTTTTCTTCTTTTTTTCTTTTTCGACTATCTTTGAAAGCCTTATTGTTATTTAACCTTTGGATTCTTTTCCTTTCTTTTTAGTGGTGGTCGAATCTTATGTGGATTGCCTACGTATCACGTTCTCGCGTGAATCAGACCGAGCGTAGTTCTGGTAACAGGATTGTGGCAAAATTCGGTAACTTTTATATCAACTAAAACCTTAAAGTTACAAAACAGGTCTTACAACATAAAAGGAATGCTTGACTCGAAAATGTAAAATAACATGCCAACTGGCTTGACCCAATATTTCAAAATACATTTTTAATCAAAAGTCTACTGCTCTAAAATTCCTGGGGGCCCGCGAGGCATCATTCGGCCTTGCCGCGGGCCTGGGTGTGAGGTCCTTGTGTAGTCCCCTTAACTCTTCCATGATCCGATGAACATAGCCCATAATTGAAGCAAAAAGGTCGGTGCGGGGCATTTGTTCACAAGCTAGGCACTTCATGGTGACATAGTGCCCGATTTCTCCAATTCTGTCCTTGATCATGTCCCTTTCTCCGAGTAGCCGCTCTATCTGCTGGTTTTTCGCTCCCAACCTTTGAGCGTTGTTGGTGACTTGGTCTAGGAGCCTGTCTATTTGTTCTTGCAGTCGAGCCATCAGATTGTGGCAACGGTCGAGGTCCGCTCTGGCATCTTGGGCTTGCTTGAAAACCCGCTCCCTGAGGATAACATTTGCCTCCCTTAGACTAGTGATGGTCTCAGTGTAATCTTCTTCCACCCGTTGTAGGTGAAGTGCACGTTGATGTGCCTCCTTTTTTCAGCTAGCACGGATCCTCATTGTTTGGGCTTTTGACTCTTCCAATTCTCTTTGTACATCGGCAACTTGGCTTCTCAGACCCTTTATCAATTTTTCGTCTGCTCGACTCCTCAACTGTCCGTCAGCATCCCTTTTCATTTGCTGGATTTGAGCTCTCAAAAAGTCATTTTCTTGTGCCAACTTCTTTTTATCTCCTTCGTTGGCGGCGGCTTGCACATCCATTTCAAATTGGAGCTCTTGGGCCCGTTGCTCTATCCTGCTGATCTTTGTT
This sequence comes from Nicotiana noctiflora, assembly GCA_032618575.1. Lineage (NCBI taxonomy): Eukaryota > Viridiplantae > Streptophyta > Magnoliopsida > Solanales > Solanaceae > Nicotiana > Nicotiana noctiflora. The sequence continues at coordinate 193,746 of JASVEL010009482.1, read as the reverse complement.
CTATAAGCTTCTTCTCTGGCCAACCAGTCCCATTGTTCTTGTGACGCTCCGGCAAACTCCCTGAGGTGAGGCCTTTTTGTGGGCCTTTGATGCTCCAGATCTCTACTATACCATGCGGGGTATTCCGACGATACTTCACCCCGGGCTCGATCTCGCACCCGAGTGTCTTTCTTCAATGTCTGACATTCACTCCAAATCTTTCGGACCAACGCTTCAGGGAACTGTCCTCCTGGTCCAATTTCGACCACATGTGGGCTGAGGTCTTCTTTTTTTGGGATTATTTGGCATCGTCCCAACTGTCTTAATACTCGACCTGGTGCATAGGGCTGGATGCTGGTGAGGCCCATTAGCAATAAATATGATTCCGTGGCTGATGCATATATGACTTCTTCCACGGGTAACCAACCAAACGTCCATTATATCCTGCTGGCTGTAATCAAACGCAAAAATTGTATCCATCCGCTAATCCCCTCTGGCAAATCATGTCCCTCGACCCTCGTAGGAAATTCTTCTATGCAGGTTTTCTTCGATGAACCATACCTCATAAACTGCGGATGACGACATAAGTGATCGATCATCCACATTTGGAGCAATACATTGCAAGCTTCAAAGAAGGTCCCTCCAGCTTTGCAGATAGTGAGTGCACGAGAGATATCCGATATTATCATGGGAGCCAAAGTACTGTTGTTCTGTTTCATCAAAGTGCTGACGACCCCTGCCACTTGTATGTTGATATTCCCATCTTTTCTAGGAAATATCAATGAACCTAGAAAAGCTATCATGAAGGCGATGCGTCTATGCTCTGCCCATTTTAACTGGTTGTCTCCGCTGCAGATTTTGCTTTTGTGTTTGTTGAAACCCCCATAATGACCATATTTGTCATATAGAAATGCTAGAGTGCAGAACCCTTCTGATAAGTCTGGGTTGTGTACAGTTCTGCGGATTTTCACGGTATCCAAAAACCTATGTACTGTCACTACCCTCGGTGCGATGAGATATTGTTCCCTCATAGGGACCTTTGGTCTTCCGATATACCCGGCCAATTCTTCTAATGTCGGCGTGAGTTCAAAGTCTAAAAAGTGGAACACATTGTGTGCTGGATCCCAGAATGAGATCAAGGCTCGTATGATGTCTCCTCTCGGGGAATATTTAGTAGCCCCACTAGATCTCCTAGGTACAGCTTAACTGCGTCTTGTCCTTGCTCGCCCAAGTCGCTCCACCACCTATGCAAACTTAAGGGGACCTTGTTTATGATAGCTTCGGTTGTATTCTGACTCGTGCTCATTCTGCACATTTATTAAGGTAATTTTTAGATGAAAGCGAAATTTTTATTTGCCCCAAAACTATCTTTTTCTAAAAGAACGAAACGGGCCACAGGAATTGACTGGTCAAAAAGGTGGTCGTTAAAGTAAAATTAAATATCTTGGCGTTCCGTCATTAAAACTTATTTTGAAATATATGGGAGTTGGACCCGTAAAAGGTTGCCTACGTATCTCACACCCGGTGAGAATCAAACTCGCGTAGTTCGGTCCGTCAAAACAACTATCTTTCCTTTATTGATTGTCAAAGAAAACACATTTTGTCAAAAAAAACCATTTTGTTGGCAAAGTCAACCTTCTGTCGTCTTTTATCGGCAAACTAAATTTATTGACTTGTTGGTAAAACGCATTTTTGTATTTTTTTCTGAAAAAATATTTACTTCCCCATACTATTTCCTTTTGTGTTTTTTTTTTTCGTTTTTCTTCGGTATTTAAAAGAACCCGGTCAACATGCCAGTCTAAATAAATGCTCACAACAAATATGATATGGCAAGATGGTCTTTCATTTCAGGTTGCCTGTCCTAGACGGACCCAACCTCTGTGTTGAGTCCCCTAAGTCAGAGATGATGCAAATAAACGTCCTAAATCTAGGCTCAATATCCTGATGCTTTTCAATGGTACTAGACCGTGTACCCGAGCAGACAACTCGGATTTGAGGAGGGAGCTACGTACGGGGACCCGCGGGATCGTCCGGCTTTGTAACTTATCCTGCCTCTTTTCTTATTTTGGTATTGACACTAACAGAAAGGGGAGTCTCAACCAGTAAGCACATCTCCGGGGGTAAGAAGAGACGGGTTTTCGGCACAGTTTTGTATAACAGTTCACGCAATATCAAAGTGGTAAACATATAGCAATTTGTATATACAGTGCAACTAATATCAAAGCGGTAGACATGTAGCACATTAATCAAACATGTAACAAAATCAGATATAGACAAACAACAATTTAAATGAGCTCGAGTTCTTAGACCCCGAACCGAAGTTCGAGGTAAAATCCCCAGCAGAGTCGCCAGAGCTGTCACACCTCCTTTTTACGCATCCGCGGGAGCGCGAGGGAGTTTTTCCAGTTAAAGGACAATCGAGACGGGATTAATTTATTTAATTCAGAGTCGCCACTTGGAAAAATAATGGTGTCCCAAGTCACCGGTTTAATCCCGACCCGAGGAAATTTATGACTCTGTAATACAGTCTGCGAAACTAGAAACCTGGATAAGGAATTCTGTTAACCTGGGAGAAGGTGTTAGGCACTCCCGGATTCCGTGGTTTTAGCACGGTCGCTCAATTGCAATTTTTGTTTCTATCTGATTCTTTTATATATTTTAACTATGTGCTTTTAATGCTCCGCTCTTTTATTTTAGAAGAATTGCGACGTCACGAAAACACATTTCGAGTCACACCGCAACCAGTACGCCTGTGACTTTAATGTATTTCAGTTTCGCCGAGAGTAAGATTCGGGTCACATAAATGCGCACCCGTGATTAGGAAAGTAATTTACTTATAAATCGTGCCTAAAGAGTCTATCGTCTTTATTAACTTTTGGGAGAAGACCGTGAAATCCACTAAACGGCCCTTCCAAGTCTAAGGTTTTCATTGTAATTAATTTGAGGGCCCCGCAATTGGGTATTTAATGCGGCGAGGCTCATCTCATTTAACTAAGGTCGAACCTAAAGCACCTATATTTTTACTAAACCGATTTCAACTTCTTGTAAGACTAATATTAGCAAGTGACTATAGTTTAGGCCTCTTAGAGATTATTTGACGATATGAGAGATTGAATTGGGCCCGTAATGCTATATTTGGATCATATGCATGAACAACTCTTAAATTTGAACCCACAATTGTTATATTAGTGTATGCACACTTGTATTACACTATTATTGATTGATCAACTTATGTACTGCATTAAACACGTTTTTTTTAGCATTTAAGATTTAACTAATCTCCAAATTTGAGTTTTCACCCGGGTTTGAATTCAGACGTGTGTTTCCAATAACAAAGCTCTACTAAATCTCTTGTCAGCTATTAGTGCTTCTTTTTGAATCTGAATTTAATTACAACCCAATACTATTAATGTAGTGTCAAATTTTTTGCTAATTTATTATATCTATACTAATTAGTCATTACAATTTTGTTAACACCTTTGATTACAAGCCTAACCAATTCGTCAAGCCTAAAACTCGATTATGCTTGTGCCACTGTTATTTAATTCGAGCATATTCAGTTGTTGTTCAACAAACAACACATAATCTCCTCTCGCTGTGAGCTCCCTAATGATTTCATGTATTCAAAGTTCGAATATTTACACGAGTTCAAACTAGTCCTCATTATACAGTTTTACAACTGATCCACTAAACAAATAACATACATGTTTAGTCGTTCTTTACATAAAACTAAACTAAAATAGAACTTCAGCAAAGCAGCTCAACAGTATTCACTTTGTTTCCATAAGCATGAGGTTTACAAAAATGTGTACCTGGAAGTCACAATGAATGGGAATCAGTTGCAGCAGCAGAAGATACAACAACAACAATAGCAACAGGGTAGAATAGCAACGAAGCCAGCCAACAACAGACAACCAACAGACCAAGAGTAGCAAAACCAAACAAACACACCAAATAACCAGTGAAAATACTCAGCAACCAATGACCCAGAAACAATCAAGTGCTACCACATTCAGTGAACCAGCTACAACACTCAGTAACAAACGAGCCAAAGGTAATCAAAACTCCACCAATCAGTGAACCAGTAGCTAAGCTTTGACACCCAAACAGCAAGCAAAGACAGACCACAGCAGTGGCTAAGATGCAGCACTAACAGTGGCCAAACAAACAGTCACCTAGCAAACCAAACACAATCAAACCAGTGGCAAACAGCTTTAGCCTAACAGAACAAACGACCCTAAAAGCTTTGCAGGAGACCTCTGTGAACTTCAACTAGGAATCTAGTGAAACAGTGACTAAAGATGCAATGGCAAACTAAGAAGAGTCCAAACTCCCACTGTCTATTTTTCTAAAGTTTCTGTGATGTGTGAGTGTCTATATCTTTGAATCTCCTACTGTGTGTATGTGTATCCCCCTTACTGTTTCAGATTAATGCTATACTTATAGCTAAAAAACCCCTCCCCTAATGGTACAACAGACCTTAATTTAAACCCTTTTGCCCATCCCTCTCCCTGCTGAACCCATCCCTCTGTTCTTTTACCACTACACTATGTTAGGCATGGGTTTATCAATTAAAAATTAGTAGCAGGGGGACAACTGGTGGGCTGCTCTGCTCTGACAGTAAATTCCACTGATTAGCCTCATGTGCAGGACACCAAGTACTCTTAATGTTAAACCCTGATTTCCTAGTTAGCTAATTTGAATCATAACTTCATCTTCAGATCAATCAAACAGTCCTAACCAATCCAGGGATGCTGATTACTGTATGGTAATTCAAATAATTCAACCTATGTAATTAGAAGACGACATCTAATCAACTACAACACATAGCAATGATAACAGATTAGTTGGCTAAACAATGATTCTGAAATCTCGGCAAATGCCGGACATATGCGAATTTAACTATTCGACGACGCTAATCGACGCGAGTTCGTATCCTATAACTAACACATTCAAATAAACAGAACAATAATTAACCAAATAAAAGGTCTTCGGGGGTAGAAGAGCAGATCAACTCATACGAAAAATTAAAAGCATAACAAATAAGAACTGAAACACAAATAAAACAAACACACATGTTCACACAATCGAATTAAATCGACCAGAGAAGAAACGAATACCTCATAAGAAACTCATAAGGCGGGCCGCTGGACTCATCCGTTTTGGGGTTCAATGGACCTTAATCGGGGTGTTCTCAGTTGAGAACACCTAGACTAAGGTCTATTAGACCCCAATTCCCATTGAATTAAACAGAAAACCTAAATTGGATTTCTAGGGTTCTTGGTGCCGCTTTTGGGGCTCGAGGCTTTTGGGTTGGATTCGAACGAAATCAAGGTTGGTAGGGGTGTGAGGGAGGTGTGAGGAATGGTTGGTGTGAATTTGAGGTGGTTTGGGATAGATGTCCAAGTTCCGGCGAGTTTCAAATGGATATTCGAGCCGTTTGAGTAACATTCGAGACTAACGGCCAACGGATCCATGTAGAGGGGGTGTGGGAGATTTTACGGTGTTAATTTGAGGGTGATTGGCCTACCGGAACCGCCGTGGGGCGATTTCCGGCAGGCGGAGGGCGGCGGAGGCACGGCGGAGGTTTTATCGTCTCTGAGAGAGACGAGAAGGGGTTGGGAGAGAATGAAAACGTAAAGGGGGTATTGGGGTTCTTTGGTATGTTCAAAATCAAAGTTTTAATCCCGGCCGTCGGATCAAACTTGATCAACGGCCTGGATTATTTTTAAGTATCAAACGACGTCGTTTGATTAAGCGGGGGTCCGGGTATATTTGGGTAATTGATTGATTAATCTGGGCCGTTGGATAATAAAATCCAACGGTCCAGATCGAACGTTACATTAGCTGATGTTTGGGCGAGTATTTTGGGCTGGGTGTTGAATTAATATGGGCCTGGTGTATGGACTTGGGTTTTGGCCCAATCATATCTCTTAAAACTAGACTCCATGATGTATTACATATATATGTATATATATATATATATATATATATATATATATTAACTCAATTAAATTTCTCACTACAATTATCCTACATAATTACATATCTCCTAAAAATGTAAATCACATAATTTCGATATCAAACACTAAAAATGCAAAACCTAATATATATTTTTTTTGTATTTTACTAATTTAAATAAATAAACACGCACACAAAAATGCAAATTTAAGATAAAAATAACACAAAATCACAAAAAGCATGCCCAACACGAAACTATTTTTATTTGAATTTTCTGGGAGTACTTCTCAGGTAAGGCAAAAATCACGTGCTCACAAGATTGATTTGCGAGGCAAGCGCAAGGCGGATTGAAGCTTCTACCGCTTCGAGGTGAGTGGTAGTAGTAAATAATGTACTGAGGGTTTGAAACCCCGTACTAGCACTTCACAGTGCTATATTGAGATGAGGCACACGTTCTATGACGGGCGTGGTGACATTGTGATTGGGGGTTCGGACTTAGTCCTTCCCGGCTTATAGAATACTGTGTTGTATGACTGTTACTGAGATTATAACTGTACAATTGGGCTAATAGCCATGTTTGGGGCCTTGTGTCGATCTTAGAGCATTAGGGAACCTATAGAGCTAGGTGACCCTTATATCATGTTGGAAACATACACTCAGCCGTAGCTCTAGCTGTATAGCATAATATGAGCTCGTACTAGATATGTACATTGAGAGAGATTATCTAAGGTGGAATTCCCTATTCTAGCTGAGTGGGCCTGAAACGCCAAGTCTATATTGACTGAGACACGGTCTAGGACCCACTGTGATATATTATATTGGGCCTGAGAGGCCAAGCATATATTGACTGGGATAGGGTCGAGGACCCATTATGAGGTATTATATATATATACCTATATTGGATCGGGCTGCACGCCGCAGCAGTATATATATTGGATCGGACTGCACGACGCAGTAATATACATGTAATATACATGTGGGACGGACTGCACGCCGCAGTATTATTGCGCTTGGGCTGTAGGAGCCCCTTCGGAGTCTGAGTCTGCACACATTCTCAGTGAGCACTGGTGTATATTATGGGATCGGGCTGCACGCCGCAGCAGTATAAATATATATACATATATATATTGGATCGGACTGCACGCCGCAGTAATACATGTGTGGATCGGGCTGCACGCCGCAGTATAATAGTGCTTGGGCCTAGGGAGCCCCTCCGAAGTCTGTATACACCCCCAGTGAGAGCCGTCGACGTTAAATGGAGCGGGCCGCGCGCCGCAACGGTATATGTATTGGAGCGGGCTGCACGCCGCAGCATTATACTTAATTATATCCTACTATCTACTTAAATATTTATACATTATAGACATAGGTATGTGTCTTTATATGTTGAGATGGCCGTACACCGTAGGAGTACGAGTGAGGGTTGGATCAGTGTAGAATCTTGTAGAGATAAACGTGAATTGGAGATTTGAGTATTTCTATAGTGATGACGTACCTGTGAGGGTTGCCTTAGAACTGCTAAGTGATAGCACAGGATTTCTTACCTTCAGTTATTATTTATTATTGTTACTCACCGAGTTGAAATATACTCACCCCACTCCCCTGCACTTTCTGTGCAGATCCACAGGTGCCCGAGAGCAGTTGAGACATTGTAGCTGCTGATCCTTGTCTACTTTTGCGGAGATTACGAGGTAGCTGCCAGCGTCCGCAAAGCTTGTTTTCTCCTTCTTTATCATCTTGTTGATTTCCTACTTGCCTAGACTTGATTGTATTAGGATGCTATCCTGTAGAGGCTCAATCTCGTGACACCACGATATGTTTGGGACCGTATTTTTTATGTTTTACGTTTCGGTTATCACCTGATATGATCATTTACTGTTTAAGTTTAATTTGATTAATAACTGGCCGGTTTAAGGGATAATATGGTCGGGCTTGCCTAGCATTGTGTTGGGCGCCATCACGACCAGGGTTTGGGTCGTGACACGGCTCAACTACTTCAAAGAAACCAACAGCAAAGAATTCCAAATCAAACAGACCCCTATACTTCTGAAATGCCCCAGGATACTTGTGTACCCAACTGATTGAACCACAATTAACTTCAAACAACAATCCCAATACCCAAAAATTCTGCCTATTGTCAAGATCCGAGTATGTAACAGAAACAAAGAATGCCAACTATCTTTTAGTTTTAGAATCAACTCCAAAAAAAATGGAACTCAAGCTGGAGACTCTCGTATATGTCCCCTGTATACTCTACTCTCTGTATTTCAGAATGCTCTCCTTTTAAAATCCCCTCTCTAATGTATGCTGTCCAAAAGAAGCCCCCCCTACTTTGTTTTTAACCCTATACTTTTAGCTGAAAAATGAAACTCTAAAGATACTATAATCAGGAAAACAACCCTGCCCCTCCTTTTCTCTGCCAGCCCATCATATTCTCTGTTTTAACCACTAAATCTTGTTTAAGTGTGGGCTTTAATTATTTTAATTGTTAAGTGCAAGCCTGGTTGAGTGCCCTGCTGTAACAGCAGGTTTCACTAGGCTGTGCAGGGCATTTTAATCCTAAAATACTAACCTCCTAATTCAAGTCATCTTACATCTATATCCAAACAATCCCTAATTTAACATCACAAATAAACACAATCCAACAGTGGTTCCATATGTAATCAATTTCTGCCATAAAATGCTAATAAACAGACCTACGAAACTAATCGACAACATTCGATTAGTCGATTACAACACATATAATCGATAACAAACGATCGACCTACGAATTCGTGATTCGTGGTTTATGGGCAGACTCAGGGGATATCAAATTTTAATTGACGACGCTAATCGAATTTAACACATAAGATGGTCACAACAACTAACAGCTGATTAAAATGAGTAAGAACATAATTGACCAAATAAAGGGTCTGGGGATGGAAAGAAAAAAGAATGCTAGAAAATTTATAAACAAACATGAACCAAACAAGACACAGAGAAATCAATGCGGAGTAGAAGAAAGGGGAGAAATACCTCTGAAATCAACAACGGCCCAGGCTTGACCTCAAACTTGAATCGTTGAAGCCAAATGGGCCTTAATCGGGGTGTTCTCGGTCGAGAACACCTAGATTAAGGTCCATTAGACCTCAACCTCCTATCAATTTCGAACGAAGATCCCATTTTGGATTTTTAGGGTTCATGTGGCCGTTTTTGGGGCTCGACCGGTTCTGGCAAGATTCGAGCTGAACCAGGGCTAGTAGGGGTATGAGGGAGGTCATGGGAGTGCTTGGGGTGAGTTTGGGGTGGTTTGGGATAAAATTTCAAATCCCGGCGACCTTCGATCCAATATTCGACGCGTTTGAGACAGATTCGAGACCAACGAAGGCCGGATTCGAGGAGAAGGAGGTGAGGAGAAGGGCTGGTGTAAATTTAGAGGTCATTGGCCACCGTCCGCCGCCGTGGGCGATTTCAGGTGGGCGGAGGACGGCGGCGTGAGGCTGAAGACGGCTGGTCTCTGAAGGGTATGGAGAAGACGGGTTTAGCTTAGGGGGCTGGGTTGAGAGATGAAGCTTATATACGGGGGTGGGGATTTAATCGTGACCATCCGATTAAGTTAGATCAATGGCCTGGATTAATTTTCTAAGGAGAAACGACGCCGTTTGTTCTTAGTGGGGTTGGGTCGGTTCAGAGTTGACTGGGTCGGGGCAAGCTTGGGTCGTGATGATATGGTATTGGCTGTTAGATCAACTGAATCAAACGGCCCAGATCGATGCCTCCTGAACGGGTGATAGGGGAGATCGTGGCCATAGGATCAATTCGAAATGAACGACCACGATTGAGGATGAATTGGACTGGACCAGGGATAACTCGATTGGGCCTGGTTTCGGATTAGGTTTTGGCCCAAATCTGATTTCCTTATCTCTTCATTTCCTAAAACTAGACTCTATATTGTATATATATATATATATATATATATATATATATATATATATATATATATATATATATATATATATAATCACCTCCCCAGAACTACCCTTTCGGGTAGGGGTAAGGCCTGTGTACGTATTACCCTCCCCAGACCCCACTTTGTGGGAACATACTGGGTAGTTGTTGTTGTTGTTGTATATATAATCAGATTAACTTGTAACACATATAATTAATTTTTTACTAACAATTAATATAATTAAACACCAAATCCTACAATTGTACATTAAATGACAAGAAATGCGAAAAATACATTTTTATGATTTTTTCATTTTCGTAAAAAATAAACTTAACTATTTCTAAGTACGGAACTAATCCTAAAAATATAAATGCAACATATTTGGTATATATATATTTTTTTATTAATTTAAACAAATAGACAGGGGCACACAAATGCAAACAATAAGAAAAAGAACATGTAATCCACAAATATTGCAAACAAACACAAAAACTCTTTTATTTTTGACATTTTGGGAGTAATTCTCATATAGGGCAAAAATCACGTGCTCACAGCTGCCCCTCTTTGCGCGGAAACATGAAGAGTTTTCGTGCAAAGATAAGTGAGCGGATACGAGCGATTTTTGCCCGTTCAAGCACTCCGTATGAAGCATTTTTTGGAAAAGTTTGACCGAACCTTGCTTCAAAAGGTCTCCTACATATCCCTGGCTAAAAGGGAATCAAGTCAATGTAGTTCGGGAAGTTTTGGTAGCTGGGACTACCATGACGCTGTGATCTTGCTGTTACTGCTGCTGCTGCTGTTGCCACTGCTTAACTGATCTCCTTATTACACCATGCTAAACCAAAAATAAGAAGCTATACTAAGTTACAGTATTGCAAATTCTTATCTATCTTTTCAACTTGATCTTGTCGTGTTCCCTGCCATCCTGCTGGCTCTGATGTTTTCTTCACATGCTTCTTCTCTTCTGACAATCGTTATTTCGGCTTATCTTGATTGCCGAACTCCGACCATTGGTCCCTTCTTTATGATCTTCGAACTATTCTCCTTCGAAGTCTGAACCTGTCTTTCCGATCCTTGTTGCCTTCCTCTTGATTGGATTCATGCTGGGGATTTCCGTTACACTCTACCACTTTCCTCAACAACTTTAAAATAAATCGCCACTCCATTCTTCAGGCGGGCTCCCTGACTTCAACAACAACTTTAAAACAAATCGCCACTCCATTCTTCAGGCGGGCTCCCTGACTTCAACTACAACTTCAAAATAAATCGCCGCTCCATTCTTCAGGCGGGCTCCCTGACTTTAACGACAACTTTAAAATAAATCGCCACTCCATTCTTCGGGCGGGCTCCCTGACTTCAACTACAACTTTAAAATAAATCGCCACTCCATTCTTCAGGCGGGCTCCCTGACTTCAACAATAACTTTAAAATAAATCGCCACTCCATTCTTCAGGCGGGCTCCCTGACTTCAACAACAACTTTAAAATAAATCGCCACTCCATTCTTTAGGCGGGCTCCCTGGCTTCAACTACGACTTTAAAATAAATCGCCACTCCATTCTTCAGGCGGGCTCCTTGACTTCAACTACAACTTCAAAATAAATCGCCACTCCATTCTTCAGGCGGGCTCCCTGACTTCAACAACAACTTTAAAACTAAATCGTCACTCCATTCTTCAGGCGGGCTCCCTGACTTCAACAACAACTTTAAAATAAATCGCCACTCCATTCTTCAAGCGGGCTCCCTGACTTCAACAACAACTTTAAAACTAAATCGCCACTCCATTCTTCAGGTGGGCTCCCTGACTTCAACAACAACTTTAAAATAAATCGCCACTCCATTCTTCAGGCGGGCTCCCCGACTTCAACTACAACTTTAAAATAAATCGCCACTCCATTCTTCAGGCGGGCTCCCTGACTTCAACTACAACTTTAAAATAAATCGCCACTCCATTCTTCAGGCGGGCTCCCTGACTTCAACAACAACTTTAAAATAAATCGCCACTCCATTCTTCAGACGGGCTCCCTGACTTCAATTACAACTTCGAAATAAATCGCCACTCCATTCTTCAGGCGGGCTCCCTGACTTCAACTTACAACTCACTAACTCCATCCCATCCATATCGCCTTCATTTGCTTCATGTACCATTTTCTTCTTCATGCGTCGTCTCTTGGGCCACTTTTCTTCTGAATTACCTTGTTTGGAATTGCTTTCTTCCTGGATCGTGTTATTTTCCTTTGACTGCTGGGGATATCTGTAGAATTGTTTACTTATCTGCTGGGGATAATGCTGCTGGGGAAAATCTCCTCTACTTCCTCATTTTCTTCTTCTTTCAACCTTTATTCTCTCCCGGGCTCGCTGGGGATTGAAATTTCACTGACTGAGGATTACCCTGGCGGGGAGTCCCCTTTCCTTTTTCCTTTTTCCAAACCTCCTGAGGGACTCACGCTTTGCTTCCCTGAAAAACTTATGAGATATAATGCTGCTGAGAAAGTCTCGAAATCAATGTTTCATTTCTTCAAGAACTGCCGGGAACGATACTAATCTCAAAGATCACTTCCTCGTGTTGTCTGGCGCCTTTCAAAACTAGTCTTCTCGAAGCTGATATTTTCCTTCTTCCCAAAATCTTGTGTTGCTTTCTATCCTTATCCACTGGTATTCGCTTTCAAGAAAATTTTCGCAATGGGAGAAAATTTTCTTCCCCAGTTTGATAACCTTCTATGCGGCATGCTTTTCCTCCGACGAATCCTCTTTTCCTGCTTTAAATCAAAGAAAAATTGTTAGTTTCAAAACGCAGTGAGTGGTCGTGCCACTCTTGCTGGGGCGATTTTCTTTTCTCTTTTAGCTGTTTTGCCTTCCTCGAACTTTTGGGGACGACGTTGATACTTGCTGGGGATGGTGCTCCTTCCATAGATGATCTCTCATCTCTCCTTTTTATTCCAACTTCAGTGTGGTCCGACCCTTTTAGTCGATGATCTGCTGTGAGAAATTATCTTCCGGGTGTGTAACATGTGTCCATCCTACTCCATAATTCCTGTGAACCTTCCAATCAACTTGTCGTTCCAATCTTAATATCGGAGCGACTTTTGCTTTATTGCCTTGTTACGCGCCTATTCTTCTCCATTGTACCGCTTTGGGAGACTTGGTAGTAAGCTTTGAAAAGTCAATTTACGACATAAACATACAAAATTTTCAAGAAGAGAGAAAAAATGAATAGATAAAAATGAAATAAAGAATGCTGACCGCGAATGACGAAAGAAAAGGGAAAACTTTTCTGAACTCAAAACTGGGAAAAACTTATCTGATCCAATGGTTAAGTCGTGCCTTCGAGATTAATCTACCCAGTCTATTTATGTCAATCACTTTCTGACGGCTGCGTTTTGCTAGAAACAAACGAATGTCCCAACCTTGACTCATGCAGACACCTTGTAGCCATCTCGCCTTGTCACCTCATAGTGCCCTTCAAAGGGTTTTTACTAATGAGATTCTCTCATTTCTCTCGACCTCCCTTCGCCTTAGGGTGCCTGTAAAGGTTTTCACCGTAAGACTCTCTCATTTTATTTCTCTCAGCTTTCTTCGCCTTAAGGTGCCCGCGAGGGTTTTCACCGTTAAGACTCTCTCATTTTGCTTTCTTTCCAGGCTGGGGTATTATCCACGAAACTCCCTCTAAATGGCTATCCATCTTTTAGCTTGCGAGTCCTGGACTCAGTCGAGGATCAGAGTGTCTTTATTGGCTTTCATTTGCGTGACTTGGCATTTCTCAAATACTGATCGAGAGGTCTTTTGGTCATTAATGCGGTTTTAGTGCACGGGGCTAGATAAAAGGGATTTAACCTCAACGGGTATCTCATTACAACTTTCGGAATCCACACTATCTTTTCAAATGAAACATGACTTCTGCCCCAGTTTTGTTGCTTGGGGAATCTTTTATTTTTATTTTATTATGACCGAGCCGTGTGCCGCCTACGTATCCTTCTTGAGGAATCAGGTCAAACGTAGTTCACTTTTTCTTGTGTCCTTTCTTTGTTTCTTTTCCTATTTTGTTATGCATTTTCCTTGATGATTCCGAAAGAGGGTATATGAAAGAATAATTAAGGCTCAAAAGGGGGAAACAAGGGTTAAAGTGTTTGGATAGTAGAAAAATTGCCTCTGTCATTTCATTCTCCGAAAAATGCCAAATACAAACAAACGAAACCAAACGTTGACAAATGCATTGAAGAATTACACATAATATCTCTTGACTGCATCAGAATTGATAGCCATATCGGTGCATCTTCCCTCAATATTAGTTAGACATGGAGCGACGTTGGATAATACTCTAGTCACAACAAATGGTCCCTGCCAATTTGGAGCGAACTTGTCTTTTGCTTCGGCCTGATGAGGTAGAACTCTCTTCAGCACATGCTGTCCCACTTCAAATTTCCTGGGACGTACCTTCTTGTTGTATGCTCTCACCATTCTCTTTTGATACAATTGGCCGTGACATACTGCTGTCAATCTCTTTTCATCGATCAAGCTCAATTGCTCTAATCGGGTTTTGACCCACTCGTCGTCATCAATCTCGGCTTCGGCGATAATTCGAAGGGATGGGATTTCAACTTCTGCTGGTATTACTGCTTCAGTCCCGTACACCAACAAGTAAGGAGTTGCACCTACCGAAGTCCGGACGGTAGTGCGATAACCCAACAGCGCGAACAGTAACTTTTCATGCCATTGCCTAGACCCTTCTACCATCTTCCTCAATATCTTCTTTATATTCTTGTTTGCCGCCTCAACCGCACCATTCGCTTTGGGACGATATGGTGTGGAATTTCGGTGTGTAATTTTGAACTGTTGACATACCTCTTTCATCAATCCGCTGTTAAGATTGGCACCGTTATCTGTGATGATTATCTTTGGAATTCCAAACCTGCAGACGATGTGGGAATGTACGAAGTCCACCACCGCCTTCTTGGTCACTGATTTGAAGGTTTTGGCCTCCACCCACTTGGTAAAATAATCTACCATTACCAGAATGAACCTGTGCCCATTGGAAGCCGCAGGTTCTATAGGTCCGATAACATCCATACCCCACGCGACAAATAGCTATGGCGCCGACATTGTATGCAATTCGGTCGGCGGAGAATGAATCAAATCTCCGTGTATCTAACACTGATGGCATTTTCGCACGAAACTTATGCAGTCACGCTCCATAGTGAGCCAATAATATCCTGCTCGAAGAATCTTCTTTGCCAATACATATCCGCTCATGTGTGGCCCACAAACTCCTGAGTGTATATCTGTCATCACTGTTGTGGCTTGACTCGCATCTATACATCTCAACAATCCCAGATCTGGGGTTCTTTTGTACATCACCCCTCCACTAAGGAAAAACCCGTTCGCCAACCGCCGAATAGCTCTCTTTTGATCTCCAGTTGCCTGCTTTGGGTATACTCCTAACCCGAGGTACTCTTTGACATCATGAAACCATGGCTCCCCATCCATCTCTTCTTCTATCATATTGCAATAAGCATGTTGATTTCGAACCTGAATATGTAACGGATCGACACGAACCTTGTCCGGGTGATGTAGCATTGACGCCAAAGTAGCTAGAGCATCGGCAACCTCGTTATGCATCCTTGGGATGTGCTTGAATTCCACTGATCGAAAACGCTTGGTTAGATCATGCAAACATTGACGATACGGGATAAGCTTCAAATCTCTGGTTTCCCATTCTCCCTGAATCTGATGTACCAGAAGGTCCGAGTCCCCCAAGACCAAAACGTCCTGTACATCCATGTCCACCGCTAATCGCAACCCTAAGATACATGCTTCGTACTCAGCCGTATTGTTGGTACAATGAAAATGCAGTTGAGCAGTAACAGGATAATAATGTCATGTTTCAGAGATAAGTACTGATCCTATTCCGACTCCTTTTGCGTTCGCCGCTCCGTCGAAGAAAAGCTTCCACCCTGGATCCTCGGTTAATTCTAACCCATCAATTTGCAATACTTCTTCGTCCGGAAAATACGTCCTCAAAGGTTCGTATCCGTCATCGAACAGGATTCTCAGCTAAGTGATCGGCTAAGGCTTGAGCTTTCATAGCCGTCCTCGTCACATATATGATATCGAATTTCATAAGTAATATTTGCCATTTTGCTAACCTCCCTGTAGGCATAGGCTTATGGAAAATATACTTCAGCGGGTCCAAACGTGAAATGAGGTAAGTGGTGTAAGAAGACAAGTAATGTTTCAGCTTTTGGGCTACCCAAGTTAAAGCACAACAGGTCTTTTCTAAATGAGTGTATTTGACCCCGTGGACCGTGAACTTCTTACTGAGATAGTAAATGGCCCGTTCCTTCTTGCCAGTAAGATTATGCTGCCCCAGTACGCAGCCGAACGAATTCTCCAAAACCGTTAGATAGAGAATCAGGGGTCTACCCGGTTCAGGCGGAACTAGTACGGGTGGGTTTGACAGATACCCTTTGATTTGGTCAAACGCTTCCTGACATTCTGTCGTCCATTCTATCGCAGCGTCTTTCTTCAACAGATGGAATATGGGTTCACAGGTTGTTGTAAGCTGAGCAATAAACCTACCGATGTAATTTAACCTTCCCAACAAACTCATTACCTCTGTTTTATTCTTTGGCGGGGGTAACTCCTGGATGGACTTGATTTTGGATGGGTCCAAGTCGATGCCCCGTCGGCTGACAATAAATCCTAGCAACTTTCCTGACAGAACCCCAAATGCACATTTGGCCGGATTAAGCTTGATATCATATCTTCGAAGTCTTTGGAAAAACTTCCTGAGATCGGCAATGTGGTCTTCTTGACGTCTAGATTTTATGATCACATCATCCACGTACACTTCAATTTCTTTGTGTATCATGTCATGGAATACCGTAGTCATCACCCTCATGTATGTTGCCCCTGCGTTCTTCAAACCGAACGACATCACCCGGTAGCAATAAGTCCCCCACGGTGTGATAAAAGCCGTCTTTTTGCGTCCTCTTCATCCATCAAGATCTGATGATATCCCGCGTAGCAGTCCACAAAGGATCCGATTTCACGTCCGGCGCAATTATCAATCAGGATATGGATATTGAGAAGTGGGAAATTATCCTTAGGGCTCGCCTTGTTGAGATTGCGGTAGTCCACGCATACTCTAATCTCCCCGTCTTTTCTTTGGCACCGGTACTATGTTAGCCAACCATTCAGGGTATCGAGTGACACGAATGACTTTCGCTTGCAACTGCTTGGTTACTTCCTCCTTGATCTTTACACTCATATCCGTCTTGAATTTCCGTAGTTTTTGCTTGACGGGAGGACATGCCGGGTCAGTGGGTAATTTGTGAACCACTAGATCGGTGCTGAGTCCTGGCATGTTGTCGTATGACCATGCGAAAATGTCTTTAAACTCCATGAGTGTTTTGATCAATTCCTCCCTCAGGTTGGGTTCAATATGGACACTTATTCTGGTTTCTTTAACATCATTCGTATCCCCCAGATTAACAGCCTCAGTATCGTTCAAATTAGGTTTGGGCTTTTCCTCGAAGTGACTTAATTCTTTGCCGATTTCTTCTACGGCTTCATCATCGCCGTATTCCGATTCACTCTCGTCACTTCTTATTTCATGCCTTATTATTTCCAAACCAGATTGACTTTCTAGACTGGGTTGATTAATCTTTAAGCACGCCATATCATTAAGATCAGTTGAAAGAAAGTTGCTCAGAAAAGTAAAAAGAAGGAAAATAAACAAAATTAGACGCGAAGGGAACAAAATTTCATTAATGGGAACAGTACAAGGAAAAACAAGCTTGCAAACTCAAATCAAAATGAACTGAAACAAACGGATTTTACTTCGGGGACAATCCCAACACAAAATTTCGAAAGAAAACAATCCAAAACAAACTACCAAGACTCCTTCCGGACAGGGAGAGGAGTAGCCTTCCAATTATTCAACTTTGCTTTCGATCCCACAAACTGTATATCGGCACGGCTGGATCCTTCGCCATCTTCTAGCATGCATACATCTGCGAATAGGTCCTCGAACATTCTTAAGAACTCTTCGTCTGGCCTAACCATAGGACCGGGAACCTTTGTCGTCGGATGTCCTTTTACTCCAGGCCTGACAAAAGATTGGGAAAGGCGTGGAACAGGCTTCGGGAGCACCCATGTCTTCTGCTTATTCCTCTTGGCTCGCTGGATGTCCTCTGATGTTGGCTTGAATCCCAAGCTGAAGGTTCCCACATTTTTGACCACAGATACCGGTTGTATGATTCCTTGCAGAGATGCACCTAAACCTTTGCCGGGTACGAAACCGTTTCTCAGCATTTCATGAGCCACCATGACATCCGCGGTAATTATTTTGTCATTGGGAATGCATTCCCCTTCTAGAACTCGGTTGGCGGATACCACATCGCAGATCTGGTATACCCATGGCCCAACATCCTCTTCTGTCTCAACAAAGGGGACGATGGTGCCTGGTTGTAGATCAGTCTCTCCATGGACTACGATCTCCTGTTGGTCCCACTCAAACTTGACTAGTTGGTGTAGGCTGGATGGAACTGCTTTTGCGGCATGGATCCACGGTCGCCCTATCAGAAGGTATATGAAACTACCATGTCCAGTACCTGGAATTCCATGGTGAACTCCACTGGCCCGATTGTCAAGATTAACACTATGTCCCCGACAGATGCCTTGCCTCCTCCATCAAACCCTCGGACACATATGCTGTTTTTGCGTATCCTGCCGATATCCACTTTCAATTTGTTTAGTGTAGAGAGAGGACAAATGTTCGCACTGGACCCATTGTCGACCAGGACTTTGCCGACCACCGACTCCTCACACTTCACCGTAAGATATAAAGCCATGTTGTGCTCGGTGCCTTCCTCAGGCAACTCATCATCGGTGAAAGTGATCCGATTCGCTTCGAAGATCCTATTGGTGATCTTCTCCAAATGACTCACCGAGATTTTATCAGGTACGTGGGCCTCATTCAGAACTTTCATCAAAGCTTGCCGGTGTTCTTCGGAATGTATCAGCAAGGACAGCAATGAGATTTGCGCAGGGGTTTTCTTCAGCTGTTCTAAGACAGAATAATCATGTAGCTTCATCTTTTTCAGGAATTCTTCTGCCTCTTCGTCAGTTACCGGCTTTTTCAGTGTTGCCGGAGTAGTCTTCCTCAATTCCGCGGGGCAAAACATCTCCCTGAGCGGGTCAAACCTTGCGCTTCGCAGACTTCCTCTTTAACTTCTTTTCCTTTGTAGGTTGTCGTGACCCGATCGTAATTCCATGGAATAGCTTTGCTATCAGCTATTGGTAACTGTATTGCTGGCTTGATGATGAAAGGATCCACTCGAACACCTGCTACAGTCAAGACGGGTTTGGCTGCTACCCCTGGTACAACTATTTTTGCTCCCCCTGGCCTCACCGGTACTTCGCTTGCATTTCCCCTTTCTGCTTCCAACCTCTATTGCACGTCCTTCTCGCAAATGAGTGATTCATCAAGGCTTGGTCCCTTTTTCATTCCTACCCCACCAGACTTGATCATCATTACAGTCTGAGAGGTTTTCTCCTTTCCCTCTTCTACTTGTACCAGCTCGATCATGTTGGCCTCATGATGAGTTGGGAGTGGATTTTGGTTGATGTCGGGTTCCGCTGGAGTCTGGACCTCAATCTTGCGAGTGTCGATGAGTTCCTGGATAGCTGTTTTCAACCTCCAACACTTTTCTGTGTCATGCCCCGGACATCCTGAACAATATGCACAATTTATTGAATGATCCAGATTCTTTGGAAGAGGGTTTGGTAGCTTAGCCTAGACTGGGTTTAGCAACCCAACTTGCTTCAATCGGTGGAACAGACTGGTGTAAGACTCTCCCAAGGGAGTGAAAGTCTTTGGCCTTGGCGCCCTGTCGCTCTTGAATGCTTGGTTCGGACGAAAACTCGCACCCGTGGGGTTTCTGTAGGCTCTTGGGGGTGGATAACTGTTTTGCGGGTTTGGTGCACGCCATGGTGCATGGACGGGAGGTGTGGCGTATGACTGAGCGTGATGGACAGTAAAATGGGGATCAGGAGCTGGATAGTGGTGTTGCGGGTGGTTATATGGATTGTGGAGGTAATTTTGGTGGTGAGGCTGTGGCGGGTTATACTGGGGTGCGGGGCCTCTGTTTCTGAACCATGTTCCGGACTCGACTACCGTGACTTCTTCTTTCCTCTTTTTCCCAATCACTCTTCCGGTACCACTTTGAATAGCTTGAGTGGTGGCTTTCAAAGCTGAATAGCTCATGATCTTGTTGGCTTTCAAGCCTTCCTCGATCATAGCCCCCATCTTTATCACCTCGGTGAATGACTTACCAACGGACGTCACCAGATGTCCGAAATAGGTTGGCTCTAGTGTCTGCAGGAAGTAATCCACCATCTCATTCTCTCTCATAGGCGGATCTACCCTTGTTGCCTGTTCCCTCCAGCGAAAACCAAATTCTCTGAAACTTTCGGCGGGTTTCTTCTCTAACTTTAGCAATGATAAGCGGTCCGGGACTATTTCAAGATTGTACTGGAACTGGCCAATGAATGCTTGAGCCAAATCGTCCCATGTAAACCATCTGCTGGGATCCTGCCTAGTGTACCACTCTAGTGCAGATCCCCCCAAGCTCTGACCAAAGTAAGCTATCAGAATCTCATCTCGCCCTCCGGCTCCTCGCATCTTACTACAAAAACCTCGAAGATGGGCTACTGGGTCACCATGCCCCTCGTATAGGTCAAAGACGGGCATTTTGAACCCGGTCGGCAACTGGACATCTGGGAATGGACATAAATCTTTGTAAGCGACACTGACCTGGTTGCCCAAACCATGCATATTCCTGAAGGACTGCTCCAGGCTTTTAACTTTTCGAATAACTTCCTCATGCTCCAAACTTGGGAAGTGCTTTTCCGGTTCTGCCGGGTTATCCCAATGAGGGGTGTGTGGATGCGGTTCAGGAGCCCTGAAGGTAGGCTCGGGAGGATAGTAAGAGTTGTCATGGATCTGAACATGCGGCTCGCCGGACGGCCTTTGTAGAGTAGCAGGTGGAGGTGCCACAAAAACATGGGTGACCGGGGGAGGAGGATTTTGTTTGGCTAGTGGAGTGTGGGTGGTATAAGGGTTCTCCCCTTGATAGTATGGATAGATCGGGGCGCTTGTCGAAGGATCAATGGGTGGATGTTCTGGAGCTGAGGCGAGAGTAGGGAGGTTTGGTGAGGACTGTCCCCTAGCCCAGGCTAGGTGCATCTCTGTTATCTGATGTCTCAACCGTTCTACCTCCTCTTTCATGATTTGCATCTCCGATTTCTCTTCCTCGAGACTTTTACCGAAACTGGACATACTTGCTGGAATTGGCCCTTTAGATCTAGTACGGTAATGGTGGCTGGCCAGTATATTATGTCAAACCAACTGCTAAACTTTTCTGAAATGCAACAAACTTGTTAGCTTACCGAGTTTAACAGATATGTTATAGCACGTTGGATGCATTGCACCTAACCAATTAACCCTTTCTATATGTACTCATCACATGCGTCATTCCAACTTCTTTTTTTTCTTTTTTTTTTCTTTTTCAATTATCCTTGAAAACCTTATTGTTATTAACCTTCATGTTCTTTTCCTTTCTTTCTAGTGGTGGTCGAATCTTATATGGATTACCTACGTATCACGTCCCCGCGTGAATCAGACCGAGCGTAGTTCTGGTTACAAGATTGTGGCGAAATTCCGGAATTCTCATAATGAAAAACCTTTACGGTCACAAAACATGTCTTACAATAATCAACAACAAGAGAGAAATGCTTGACTCAAAAAAACATAAAAATACTGAAAATGTCAACAAAAATAAAAATAAGAAAAATACATCTTTTAATCAATAGCCTAATGCTCTTAAACTCCTAGGGGCCGGCGAGGCATCGTCCGGCCTTGCCGCGGGCCTTGATGTGAGGTCCCTATGTAGTCCCCTCAACTCTCTCATGATCT
Source organism: Nicotiana noctiflora (assembly GCA_032618575.1). NCBI lineage: Eukaryota > Viridiplantae > Streptophyta > Magnoliopsida > Solanales > Solanaceae > Nicotiana > Nicotiana noctiflora. The sequence continues at coordinate 171,902 of JASVEL010009482.1, read as the reverse complement.
GATGAACATAGTCCATAATCGAAGCAAAAAGGGCGGCGCGGGGCATTTGTTCACAAGCTAAGCACTTCATGGTGACATAATGCCCGATCTCTCCAATTCTATCTTTGATCATGTCCCTTTCTCTGAGTAGCTGTTCTATCCGCTGGTTCTTCGCCCCCAATCTTCGAGCGTTGTTGGTGACCTGGTCTAAGAGCCTATTCACTTGTTCTTGCAGTCGGGCCATCAAATTATGGCAACGGTCGAGGTCTACCCTGACATCTCGGGCTTGTTTGAAGACCCGTTCCCTGAGGATAACATTTGCTTCTCTCAGATTGGTGATCACCTCAGTATAATCTTTTCCCACTTGCTGTATATGAAGTGCCTGTTGATGTGCCTCCCTCCTCCAGCTAGTACGGATCCTCATTGTTTGGGTCTTTGACTCTTCTAATTCTTTTTGGACATCCGTGACTTGATTTTTTAAACTCCTTATCAATTTTTCGTCTGACCGACTCCTCAATTGTCTGTCAGCATCCCTTTTCATTTGCTGGATTTGAGCTCTCAAAAAGTCATTTTCTTGTGCCAACTTCTTTTTATCTCCCTCGTCGGCGGCAGCTTGCATACTCTTCTCGAATTGAAGGTCCCGGACCTGCTGTTCTATCCTACCAATCTTCGTCCTGTACCTTTCCTCCTTTGCTAGCCAATTCCATTGCTCCTGTGAATCTTCCGTGAATTGTTGGACATAGGCTCTTTTAGAATATTTTCGACGAATCTGAAACCTTTTCCCGAACCACACGTTGTACTTTGGATCTACCTCACCCTTAGCCAGTTCACGAACCATAGTTTTAGGCTCAAGGAATCTACATTCATGCCACAACTTTCTAATCTTTTCTTCGGGGAATACGACTCCTGGGCTCAACTCAATGGCGTGCTTTCTCAGATCTTGATCAGTAGGAATAACCTGAAACCTTCCTAGTTGACGCAATACCCGATGAGGAACATATGGTTGGACACTGCGGATCCCCATCAGAAGAATATAACACTCCCCGGCTGCCATATATATTATTTCGGTATCGGGTAACCACCCGAACGCCCATTCAATCTGATCGGCTTCTATTGAGCTTAGTCGCGTAAGCCATGCTTCGACGATTTCGGGGAATACAACGCCTATCATCCGTTTCTCAAAACCACTAATACAGTTTTTTCCAGTCAGCCCATGGTTCATGTATTGTGTCCGGTGATGGAGGTGTTCTTGCATCCACAATTGGAGTAACAGATTGCATCCTTGAAAGAAATTGCCCCCTTCTCGGCATACAGTCAAAGCTCGATAGATTTCGGACAAAACCAAGGGGACTACCGTGCTGGTAGCCTTTTTGATTGCAATATCGGCTGTTCCTGCAAGACTTATCTCTATTTTCTTATCTTCGCGTGGACAAATCACAATCCCCAAGAATGTCGTTATGAATGCTAGAATTTTTCTGGCCTCCCACTTGGTTCTATTCCCTGCGTGACTTAGTCCAAGGTTTGACTCTTCAAAACCCCGAGGAGTGCCGTACCGTTAGTATAAGAATTGGAGATCGCAACATCCTCCTAATAAATCATCATTTTTCACCTTCCGACTAATGCTTAGCAAATCCAGAAACCCATGCGGAGATACCGGTCTTGGTGAAAACAGGTATTGCCCTCTTAATTTCCCATTTAATCCTGCATAGCCTGCAATCTCCTCTAGCGTGGGTGTCAATTCAAAGTCGACAAAGCGGAACACATTGCGGGTCGGATCCCAGAACGATATTAGTGCCTCGATGATGTCTTTCCCCGGCTTGATGTTTAGCAGGTTAACAAAGCCTCCCAAAATTCTCTCCACTATCTTTTTGCTACTGTCTTCCAAATCGTTCCACCATATGTGGAGCTGCCGAGGGACCTCGCTAAAGACTGAAAATGATTTATTCTGATTCGTGCTCATCCTGCACATTTATTAAGGTGATTTAAATAAAGAAAAACAACTTTGTTTTGCTAAATAAAAAAACTCAGTTTTCAATCACGGCCTTTCAACGTCTCGGGGACGAAGATTTTAAGGCTGTGGGGTGAATTGATCGAAATCAAAAAATTGACCCAAAGGTGGCCGTTTATACGAAATCAGCCTTCCAGCGTCTCTTTCGGGAACATTCAGCTGTTTTTGAAAACAGCATCACCGACTTATTTAGTACGAAAAAAGATAGTTTTGATATTTTGGCTATTTTTGCAAAAGGTGAAGTTGGACCTGATAAAGGTTGCCTACATATCTCACATCCAATGAGAATCAAACCCACGTAGTTCGGTTTTAATAAAACAAACTACATTATTTATTTATTCATTTTACTAAAAAAAAACAAGTAAACTATTTTTATCTATTTCAAGAATAAAACACACTATTTTTCTTTTTTCTTTTTTTTTTTTAATTTTCCTTATCTAAAGCCGGTCAACATGCAAGTCTGAAACAGATAAATACGTAAGACAAACAGGATGCAGCAGGATGGTCTTTTCATTTCAGGTCACCTATCCTAGACGGACCCAACCCCTGTGTTGAGTCCCCTAAGTCAAATGCAACATGATGCAAATAAACGTTCCTACTAGGGATCCGGCATGAAGCTTTGTTATTCTAGGTTCAAGAACCTGGGTTTATTGTTCTAGACCTGGCTTACCCGAGCGGACAGCTCGAGCCGAGGAGGAGGCAGCAACCCGGGAATACAGAAGCTTCACCGGTTTTGCAACTTATCCAAACCTCGTTCTAAAGTGAGAATTTGACACTATACAGAAAAGAAGTCACACGAAGTGCACCCTTCTTCATGATTTAGAAGACTCAGAGAGGAGATTGGTTTCGGCACAGTTTATATGTACAATTCACAAAAATATCAAAGCGGTAAAAGCAACATTTAACACATTAAATACAAATATATAATAAAATCAGATAATAATAAGCCAAATATAACAATTATTCAAAGCTCGAATTCTTAAACCCTGAACCATTGGTTCTGGGTTTGCTTCCCCAGTGGAGTCGTCAGAGCTGTCACACCCCTTTTTTACGCTGACCCGCGTGGGCGCAAGATATAAAAGAGAGTTTTTCCAATTAAAGGACAACCAAAATGGGGTTCATTTATTGAGAGATTCGGAGTCGCCACTAGGGAGATTTATGGTGTCCCAAGTCACCGGTTTGATACTCGAATTGAGAAAAGGTTTGACTCTATTTAATGGTCCGCGAACCAGAAATTCGGATAAGGAATTCTGTTAACCCGGGAGAAGGTGTTAGGCATTCCCGAATTCCGTGGTTCTAGCATGGTCGCTTAACTGTCATATTCGGCTTATTTATCTGATTTTTTACAGTTATGTACTTAATGCAAATTAATATCCCTTTACCGCTTTTATTACTATTATTATTTACGAAAGAGAATGTTGCCTAAATATGTTTTGAATCACGTCACATGAAATGCACCCGGATCCTCGACACATTCTTATTCAACATTTTGGGATTTGTATTTGGGCCGCATGAAATGCACACCCGTATTTAAGAAGGTAAAATTATTAAAATACGCGCCTAGAGCGATTACTTATTTACACTTTTGAGAAGGCCATGAAATTCGCTAAGAAACGGCACATCTCGAAATCTAAATATTTTTACATATACATTTATGAGGGCCCCGCGATTTGTATAACTTGTTAGGCAAGGCACACCTCTAATTCTAATTTAAAGCGAACTACATCCCGCTATATTTATTTAAGAGTTGATTCAAGATTATTTAAAACATGTTGCAAGCCACACTACATGAAATGCGCCTGTGGTTCCTGACACGCTTTATTTAACCTTGTTCAAAATTGGAGTCGGGTCACATGAAATGCACCCCCGATTCCTTTAATCTAATTACGTCGTTCAGTTGAAGAATAACGAACCAATTTCTATAATGTGACAAAGTCATACTCAACTATAACCAATTCGAGTAAACATATGACTAGATAACTAAGTGAGCAAATTCAAGACTATGGTGAATATTTACATGAAAAACTTACTTTGAATTCAAAGAATCCTCAAAGAGCAACTGGCACTTATTTTTGCAAATTCAAGATATCATTCCTCACGGGTGTTCAAATCACCTTAAACTTTCTACTTAGACAGATGATTAATCTCAATTTTAACACAAGATCGAGTATTGACAGATTTGGAAATCAAACACCATGAATAGAGAAGATTTAAGCATAGATACAGCAGGAATAATTCAGATTTCTATACATGTCCAATGACAATGTATTTTTGATCTAAATGCATTTTCAGTCTTAGCACTAATAGTTTAATTATCCCTGAATGCATTCTTCACAACCCAAACCAGTAAGACAGATTTAATTACATGTACTCATACAAACATAAGAAACATTGGACAACTACATGTATTAAACAGATTTAAAAGAGAGCTTCAGGCTTCATTTCCTTTTCGAATCAAGAAGCTACAATGATAGGGATGTGTACCTGGAATATGGAAATAGGAAGAAGAGTGAGCAGTGACAACAGTAGAGCAATCAGCAGTATAGCAGTAACTACAGCAACCAAAATGGTCCCAGCAAACAGACTCCAAAGAGAGAAATCAATGACAAAAGGCTCAACTATTTCAAAGAAACCAACAACAAAGAATTCCAAATCAAACAAACCCCTATACTTCTGAAATGCCCCAGGAGACTTGTGTACCCAACTGATTGAACCACAATTAACTTCAAACAACAATCCCAATACCCAAAAATTCTGCCTATTGTCAAGATCCGAGTATGTAACAGAAACAAAGAATGCCAACTATCTTTTAGTTTTAGAATCAACTCCAAAAAAAATGGAACTCAAGCTGGAGACTCTCGTATATGTCCCCTGTATACTCTACTCTCTGTATTTCAGAATGCTCTCCTTTTAAAATCCCCTCTCTAATGTATACTGTCCAAAAGAAGCCCCCCTACTCTATTTTTAACCCTATACTTATAGCTGAAAAATGAAACTCTAAAGATACTATAATCAGGAAAACAACCATGCCCATCCTTTTCTCTGCCAGCCCATCATATTCTCTGTTTTAACCACTAAATCTTGTTTAAGTGTGGGCTTTAATTATTTTAATTGTTAAGTGCAAGCCTGGTTGAGTGCCCTGCTGTAACAGCAGGTTCCACTAGGTTGTGCAGGGCATTTTAATCCTAAAATACTAACCTCCTCATTCAAGTCATCTTACAGCTATATCCAAACAATCCCTAATATAACATCACAAATAAACACAATCCAACAGTGGTCCCATATGTAATCAATTTCTGCCATAAAATGCTAATAAACAGACCTACAAAACTAATCGACAACATTCGATTAGTCGATTACAACACATATAATCGATAACAAACGATCGACCTACGAATTCGTGATTCGTGGTTTATGGGCAGACTCAGGGGATATCAAATTTTAATTGACGAAGCTAATCGAATTTAACACATAAGATGGTCACAACAACTAACAGCTGATTAAAATGAGTAAGAACAGAATTGACCAAATAAAGGGTCTGGGGATAGAAAGAAAAAAGAATGCTAGAAAATTTATAAACAAACATGAACCAAACAAGACACAGAGAAATCAATGCGGAGTAGAAGAAAGGGGAGAAATACCTCTGAAATCAACAACGGCCCAGGCTTGACCTCAAACTTGAATCGTTGAAGCCAAATGGGCCTTAATCGGGGTGTTCTCGGTCGAGAACACCTAGATTAAGGTCCATTAGACCTCAACCTCCTATCAATTTCGAACGAAGATCCCATTTTGGATTTTTAGGGTTCATGTGGCCGTTTTTGGGGCTCGACCGGTTCTGGCAAGATTCGAGCCGAACCAGGGCTAGTAGGGGTATGAGGGAGGTCATGGGAGTGCTTGGGGTGAGTTTGGGGTGGTTTGGGATAAAATTTCAAATCCCGGCGACCTTCGATCCAATATTCGACGCGTTTGAGACAGATTCGAGACCAACGAAGGCCGGATTCGAGGAGAAGGAGGTGAGGAGAAGGGCTGGTGTAAATTTGGAGGTCACTGGCCACCGTCCGCCGCCGTGGGCGATTTCAGGTGGGCGGAGGACGGCGGCGTGAGGCTGAAGACGGCTGGTCTCTGAAGGGTATGGAGAAGACGGGTTTAGCTTAGGGGGCTGGGTTGAGAGATGAAGCTTATATACGGGGGTGGGGATTTAATCGTGACCATCCGATTAAGTTAGATCAATGGCCTGGATTAATTTTCTAAGGAGAAACGACGCCGTTTGTTCTTAGTGGGGTTGGGTCGGTTCAGAGTTGACTGGGTCGGGGCAAGCTTGGGTCGTGATGATATGGTATTGGCCGTTAGATCAACTGAATCAAACGGCCCAGATCGATGCCTCCTGAACGGGTGATAGGGGAGATCGTGGCCATAGGATCAATTCGAAATGAACGACCACGATTGAGGATGAATTGGACTGGACCACGGATAACTCGATTGGGCCTGGTTTCGGATTAGGTTTTGGCCCAAATCTGATTTCCTTATCTCTTTATTTCCTAAAACTAGACTCTATATTGTATTATATATATATATATATATATATATATATATATATATATATATATATATATATATATATATATATAATCAGATTAACTTGTAACACATATAATTAATTTTTTACTAACAATTAACATAATTAAATACCAAATCCTACAATTGTACATTAAATGACAAGAAATGCGAAAAATACATTTTTATGATTTTTTCATTTTCGTAAAAAATAAACTTAACTATTTCTAAGTACAGAACTAATCCTAAAAATATAAATGCAACATATTTGGTATATTTTTTTTATTAATTTAAACAAATAGACAGGGGCACACAAATGCAAACAATAAGAAAAAGAACATGTAATCCACAAATATTGCAAACAAACACAAAAACTCTTTATTTTTGACATTTTGGGAGTAATTCTCGTATAGGGCAAAAATTATGTGCTCACACCGGTTATATGCCGGCGCTGGCAGTGGAGGGTTTATTGGGAGGGGGGTGAGATAGAGAGACGTTAGATCACTTCTCACCTCATTGTTAGATAAAAATAATGCCTCAACCCATTTGGACACATTAATCTACCGCGGACAAAATATAGGTATTTCTACAAGAGCTCACAAAATGGCCCATGAAGTCAATACCCCAGACATTGAAAATATCAATCTCCAAGATGGTTGTGAGAGGCATTTCATTTTTCTTTGAGCTTCCACCGGTCTGTTGATATTCATCACATCTTTTTACCAAATCACTAGCATTCTTGTAAAGAGTAGGCCAATAGAAACCATAACTGAGAACTTTGGTCATTGTTCTTGTTCCACCATGATGACCCCATGTGGTGAAGAATGACAAGCCCCAAGAATATTACATTTCTCTTCTTCCGGTACACACCTCCTAATCACCCCATTCATACAAATCCGAAAAGGTATGGTTCATCTCAATAATAATCTTGATAATCTCTTTTGAGCTTCTTCCTTTGGTTTGAAGAGAACTTATTCGGAATAATTCCACTCACAAGAAAATTTACCAAGTCCACGAATCATGGCACCACTTTCATTGAAATTAACAAAAAGTTTCTCATCGGGAAATGAGTCATTAATTTTAAGTCCATCATGTGGCCTACTCTCCTCCTCTAAAAGAGACAAGTGATCCGCCACTTGGTTTTCACTATATTTCCTATCTTCAATACCTATATCAAACTCTTGAAACAAGAGTACCAATCTTATCAACCGAGCTTTGGAATCCTTTTAGCTCATAAGATAACGAACTGCTGCATGGTCCCTCTGGACAATAACTTTGACACCCGTCAAGTACAGAAGAAACTTCTTAATTTGAAACATAATATCAAGGCCCTCTTTATCCATAATGGTATAATTAAATTAGACATTATTCATGTTTTTACTAGTATAGTATATCGGACGCAAACTCTTGTCGATATGTTGCCCCAAAATAGCCTCAACCGCTACGTCCCTTCTTTTTGCTTATAAGATGATGTACCGCTACATAGTCCTAGTGGACAATAACTTTGACACCTATCAAGTACAGACAAAACTTCTCAGTTGCAAATATAATATCAAGGAGCTCTTTCTCTGTAATGGTATGATTGACTTGGGATCTAAGACCTAACCACTACGTCACTTGCATCAGACATGAGTTCAAAATGAGAACTCTAATTCAGAGTGGTAATGATTAGAGTAGTTGTCAACTTGAGCTTTAATAGTTAAAATACCCTCAAGAAATCATCATTGAAATTGAACTTGGCATCCTTATCAACGAGCTTGCACAATGGGTTCACCACTTTAGAGAAATCTTTGATAAAGCGCTGGTAAAAACCCGCATGGCCTAGGAAACTCCTCACACCCTTCACTGAAATTGAAGGTGGAGGCTTAGAAATCACCTCAATCAATTGCCTTGTCAACATCAATTTCATTCCTTGAGATTTTATGGTCAGGACAATACCTTCCTCAACCATGAAATGTCATTTCTCCTAATTGAGTACCAAGTTGGTTTCTTCACATCTAGCCAACAGTTTTCCAAATCTGCAAGACAATCATCAAAAGAATTTCCAACCACCTACAAGTCATCCATGAAAACTTCAAGGTAGTCATCTACCATGTCTGTGAAAATACTCATCATACACATTTGAAAAGTCGTTGGTGCATTGTACAAACCAAATATCATCCTCTTGAAAGCAAAAGTACCATAGAGATATGTAAATTTTTTTTCTCTTGATCTTCTACAGCAATGAGAATTTGGTTGTATCCCAAGTGACCATCAAGAAAGCAATAGAAAGCACTTTCAACCAATCTATCGAGCATTTGATCCTGATCGGCTCCAACCCTATACCACTATAAAATGGCAAAGAGTAGTCGATGCATCTTTTACCCGAAAGGTGGATCGATAGCCACAAGGAGCTAATATTGATTTGGAATTGGGTTTCTATCCAATCTAGCTATGCGCGTTGTTCTTAGTTACACTTCTAATCGTGCTTTGTTTTGTTTCTATTCTACTTTTAATGCTACTAAATGATGAAAATAATCTAAGTATAATGTTTTTGTAGGGTTTTTCTCAATTAATAAAAGGCAGCAGGGAAGTGACTTACACCTAGGCGAGTATCAATGGGTCTAGAATTTAGGACAAACTTGTTATATTTGGGATCATGATATAACCTTTGCACATAAGTACTCACTCTATATCTCTCAGTAGTTTGAGTGACTTTGCCCTAATTGGCTTTTTCAAGCCCAATTGGGTGTTCAAATAATGCAAGCAGAAATGGCTTAAGTCGGGTATTACTATCTATAGGTTTAATAATTTAGTTGGGGCTACAAAGTCTTGAATGAACCTCAATTGATTGTTAGCCTGACTTTTCTAGACTTATCCTCTCTTTCTCAAGAAGAGTCTTAGTCATAAAGGAACGAATCAGTGTTCGCAACCACCAATTTAATAATTAAAGCACGAATCAAGCTAAATATCATTAACCCATAAATAATTAAGTCCTAAATTAAAAATCCATTAAATACTCACACTAGGAGTTAGGTAACAACCCTAGCTAATGGGTTTAACTACTTATAATCAAGGTAGAAATCAAAGGTAGAGATAAAATATAAGACATAAAAGTTAATTACAAGAATAAAATCTAAGATTAATAGCTAAAGATGCTCTAAAATTAATCTAAGTAGTAAAATACACATGTTCACCAGCTCCTCAAAAAAAAAATGGCCTAAAGATGTGAAAAAGATCTAGTTATACACAACTAAAATTACTGAACAAAAATACCCCTATGGAGGTTCCGCTGTCAGCGAATTACTGAGCGCCTCGGACTTGAACTTTCATGGTTGCGCAATAGCAAGCACAGATTGCGTTTCTTCCACTTTGGACTGGGACAGGGCTTGATTCTGCTATGAGCGTAAAAAAGACCGCTCCAACGTTGTCTTCAACTGCAATCGCATAATATGTTCGCGGACAATGCTCTTCATTTGAGCTCAAATTTCCAGACCTCTGAATCTCTATTTCACCCTCAATGGAATTTGCACCACGGTCGCGTTAGGTATTTTGCGACCGTACTATATCATCGCGGTCAGGTGTACTGTCTGCATCCAAAACACCTTCTCTGAACCTTAATTCATTGTCAGCGTAATTATGGGTGCCTCGGTGGTAGACCTTCCGCGACTGATCTTGCTGTCAGCGCTTTAAACTTGTGCAGGTTTAATTCCTTTATGAGATGGTAATGACTTTTTGGCTTATTTTGACCAAACCATGCAAACAAGCACAATAAGTTAGTTTTCGGGAATCTTTTACATATTTTTTATCCAAAACCTAAGCAAAAGAAAGCATAAGATATGTTGGAATTCATAGTTACCAGATCTAAGAAAGGAAGTGAAAACTAATGCGTTCTTGTTACTTTGTTGAGCTTGCGATAATCCATACAAACTCGCCAATCGGTTACTGTTCCTGTCGGAATCAATTCATTCTTATCATTGGAAACCACCATCAGACCCCCCTTCTTCTAGATATATTAAACCAGAGAGGTCTATGAACTATCGAAGATGGGGTAGACAACTCTGGCATACAACCACTTGATAATGTCCTTCTTGACAACTCCTTGCATAGACTCATTGCATCTTATTTGATGTTCAATGGACGGTTTAGCACCATCGTCTAACTTGATCTTATGCATGCAAAAGATGGGGCTTGTGCCCGGACTATCTGCCAAAGTCCACCCAATAGCCTTCTTTATCCTTTATAACATAGTAGATGTGGAATCAACCTGCATGTTAGTCAAACAAGAGGAAATAATAATTGGTAAAGTAGAACAAGGGCCATAAAATTTACACCGAAGGTGTGGAGGCAATGGCTCAACTCCAAAGTAGGTGGCTCTTCAATAGAAAGCTTTTAGGAGGAGTCTTCCTATTTTCAAGATCCAAAGATAATTTTTGGGGTGAATAGTTGTATGACCCCATTCCTTGCAAAGAGTTCACGCATTCCATGAAACCATCTATCTCATCATAATCAAAATTGAGAAAATGACCTTCAACATATCACCAACGTTGATAGTAGCACTTGTATCATCAATAATAATATCGGTCACTAAGTCCACAAAAGAACATACCTCATTGTTATTTGGTTGCCGCATGGACTTAAACATATAAAATACCATTTTTTCATCACCAACCCGGAAAGTGAGTTCTCCGGCTTCTACATCACAAAGAGCCTTACCCGTAGTAAGGGAAAGTCTCCCAAGAATGATCGACACTTCATAATTAACTTTACAATCTAGAATGACAAAGTCTGCTGGAAGAATGCATTTATCAACTCGGACCAAAACATCTTCAGTCACACCCAATGGTCTATTCATAGTACTATATGCCATTTGCAATCTCATAGAAGTAGGTCTTGTTTGACCAATCCCCAAAGTCTTGAAAACCTAATAGGGAATCAAATTTACATTTTCCCCAATACCGGAAAGAGCCTTAGTGAAATCAGCACTTCCAATTACATACGGAATTGTAACTGGGATCCTCCAACTTGGGATACATTGAATGAACAATCTCACTCATTTGATGAGTGACTTTGATAGTCTCAAAATTCATCGACCGCTCCTTTGTCACAAGATCCTTCATAAACTTTGCATAACCAGACATTTGTTCAAAAGCTTCTACCAATGGCACAATAATTGAAAGACTCTTTATCATTTGAACGAACTTCTTGAATTGATTCTCACCATTTTTACTTGGCAAGTCTTTGAGTGTATGGAGGTGGAGGCTTAGGCAATGGTGCCTTTGACTTTTTCACTACTGGTTCTAGTATGTCAATGATGTGTTCCTAGATGGGTTCACCTCCTCTTGATTGTCTTCCACACTATCATCAATATCAATTTGAACTTCCTCATTTTCTTGAACAATATATTTTGGGATCTCTTCTTCTTGCATTCTCGCCTCTTCCACTATTTGTGATAACCTCCACAACATGCTGTATTGTTACTACGCTTTGGGTTCACCACCGTGTCACTTGGGAGTGCACCCTTAGGGTGAGAAATTAAAGCTTGAGCTATTTTCCCTATTTGAACTTCTAGGTTTCAGATTGATGTGTTTTGTGAGGTGAGTTGGGCATCTAAATCAACATTTTTTCCATCATTTGCTTGAACATGTTCTTAATGCGTCTCATCTCAATATTTGAAGAACTCATATCATAGGAAGGATTAGGAGGTAGCTTTGCTCGGTTATTAATACATCTGGGGCCTTTGAAAACCCTACCCCCGATTACCATGATTGTTAAACCAACCACCTTGGTTGTTGCTTCCCCAATTTCCTTGGTTGTCTCCACTCCAATTTTCTTGAATGTCTTTGATATGCTAATTCCCTTGGTTATTAGAACTCCAATTTCCATGGTTATTTTGTGGTCTCCATTGTTGTTGGTTTGGGCTTTGGAAGTTGTTTCTTTGCCCTTGAAATTGTTCTCATATTGCAATTCTTCCATTTTTTCATTATAAGATTCATCTTGATCAAAACCACAATCATCGTGCATATAGTTCTCTACTCGGGTTTACATTTGTGAACCCTTGGTCCTTTTCTTGTTCAACAAAACATTAACTTCCTACATAGCATGAACTTGTTTAGGGGCTTGCACTTGATTGAGTTGGGCCTTTGCTAGTTGAGTCATGGTAGTAGTCAATTAGGCAATGGCTTGCCCATAGTCTTGAAACTCTTTTTGGAGGTTGATCATATTCGGATCACCTTGTGGGACATTAGCTCAGGATTTCCAAGCCGATAACATCTCTGCCATCTCATCTAGGATGTCACACGCCTCCGCATAAGGCATAATCATAAAGTTTCCACTGGCTAGTTGATTCACTATAAATTGTTTAGCTATGTTAATCATGATAGAAAGTTTATTGCAACATGTTTTCTGTCATATCATTGTTGGAACATTCCTTAACCATTATTCTATCGTGCTCCCAAATTTCATGTAGTGGCTCAATCATTTCTTATTTGAATGCCAAGATCTCATCTCGAAGTGTAGCCATGTGCGCGAGAGAGAAAAATTAGTAATGAACTTGCCTGCCAACTCATCCCAAGTGTGAATTGAATGGTTTGACAAATGTCCCAACCAATCCAAGGCTTTCTCTCGTAGAGAGAAGGGAAAAAGACATAGCCTCAATGCATCCTTGGAAACATTTATTTTCTTGATCTCCCAACATGTATCCACAAAGCCCTTAAAATGTTTGTAAGGATTTTGGGCTGTTGCACCGGTAAAAAAACTCGTTGCTCAAGTAATGTGAGCATCACATTAGGGATTTGAAAGTTACCCACCCTAATATGGAGAGGGACTATTGCACTAGCATAACCTTTGTTGGCAATATCCAGTATTAAGCCGCTCGTGGTGGAGGTGGGTATGGAATGAGAATTTTGTCTTATGGTACCCGGCGTCTCCGATTAGCTTGTGGCTCTTGAAGTACCTCATCGAGTTGTTCCTCCTCGCTGTCCAAGTCCCTCAAAGGCATATTTTTGAGATCATTGTTTGCCATGATTGTACCTAAGATTTCTTAAATAAGTTAGTAACACGAAATGGAAAGAAGATATTCTAGAAACACACTCAAATATATAGCTAACACCGTTAAAGCTCCCCGACAAAAACATAAAAAATGAATCCAATTCCAATCCACATTCAGTAATGGGTGGAAGAGGTCGTTGGAAGAAGAGTACCCAACTATAAGTTAGGGTGATTTCCTCAAGGAGCTAACTGTGGGTGTTAGAGTGTACACTTGATGCATGTAGAAGAAATTACTTCTATAAACTATACTATCAATGATTAACGAGAGAAATGAAACTAGAAATTGATTAATTTTTTATTGGTTATTTTTAAATAGGTAAAAGGCCTAGGGATGTAACCTTCACCTAGGTATTATCCAAATGGGTTATTTACGTTAACATTTGTTTTTAGTGATTGGAGTGTATTATAGCTCTCAACTATAAATTACCAATTCAATACCTCTCGATCATAGAGTAATTTTACCCGATTTAGCTTTCTCAAGCCCAAATGGGTATCAAAGCAAATAGTTGATATGAGCCCAAGTCGGATTTTCCCCATCCCTAGTTTAAACCATTTAATTAGGCTAGTCAAAACCTTATCTATACCAATTTCTTATTAGCTAAGTTTTTCTACACTAATTCCTTCCTTCTCAAGTAATGACCAAGCCAAAAAGGCATGAATCAATATTTGCAACCATTAATTCTAAAATTAAAGTATAAACAAGGCTAAATAATAAACACCAATCATAAAATTAAAGTATGAACAAGGCATGTTGGCATTCTAGAGTCCATTCAATGTTGCTCCTTCTTTTGAGTAGGGTGGAGAAGTGATGGCTCTAGTCTGATGACCTTGATATGAACCTTCCCAAGGTTGCGATCTGTCCCGTCAACCATTGGACGACCTTAACATTGTTTGCCACTGTGATTTCTTTGATGGCCCTTATTTTGTCGGGGTTGATCTCGATTCCCCTATTTTAGATTGTGAAGCCCAGAAATTTGCCCGAGCCTACTCCGAAGGCAAACTTTTCAGGGTTGAGCTTCATGTTGTAGCTTCTAAGGATGTCAAAGGTTTCCTCGGGCTACAGTCTCCTCTTCTGCTACATTGGTTTGAATTTGGGGTCAACGCTCAGTCGGTGGGAGGTTATTTTCGGTGGGATACCTGTCATGTCTAAGTGGGACCAAGCAAAACAGTCAATATTGTTACTAAAGAATTGAAATACCTTGTGATCCGGGAGGTTACCGATCAGAACGACATGCTCCAATTCTTTGACCGTCAATTTGGTTGCATTCGATTCTTCGGGTGCGACAAAGGTTCGAGGGGAAAAGAAACCTTCCTCGTCTTCTCCGAGGGAATGCATACTTTTTTCCTTGATTGAGACCGAGTGTACAGGGGTTGGTGCCTCATGTTGGACTGCGAACATTTCCCTTGCTGCCCGTTGTTCTCCATGTGTTGTCGTAATGTCATTTTTCGTGGGGAATCTCACCACCTGGTGCAATGTCAAAGGCACTACCCTCATATTGTGTATCCAAGACCTACCAAGCAAGGTGTTGTACCTCATGTTGCCATCGATGACCTGAAATTTGGTGCTCTGGGTTGTGCCAGACGTGATGATCGGAGGTGATTTATCCTTTCGTTTCTTCCTCGGTCATGTTGAAACCGTGGAGGGTTCGAGGAATGGGGTTAATTCGACTGAGCAACCCAACTGTTCTATTACTTATGACCTGATTATATTGGCCGAGCACGAGCACACACTTTATCCTCGTGTTGTTCAAGAGAACGAGATTACAGTGCATCATTATGCGGTTCCCCCATGGCCTCGAGGTCCTCCTAGGTGAATATAAGGTTTTTTTTGGGTAAGCGCTTTTGGGTTGGTCCTTCTGTAGCGGATGTTTTTGTTCGCTTGGATATGGGCCCTTGGAGATCATTAGCCCATACAGTAATCATGTGGATACCATGTTGGGGAGACCTCCTTTTGCTCGGATTGAACCCGAGGGTGCGCCGGACTCAGGGTTGATCGGGTCCACTCCCCTATCGCCTTTGAGATCTTTGTTTCCCATTTCACCAATCGGCAGGGTATCCAGTCCTGAAAACGGAGATCTCAGGTAAAAAGAAGTGTGAAAGATATCATGCGTTCGAGTGACGAAACTAACAAGAGAATAATCACTATCATTTTTAACCCCACGGTGGGCGCCAAACTGTTTACCGTAAAAATGGTTACAACAATTAACTTTATAAATGAGATTATAAAACTATGCGATCTATTCCCGAGCTAGTATTTTAGGGCAGTTAGTGCTAAAGCGTGAGGTAAAATGATAAAATCAAGTTAAGAAAAGCGATAATCAAACTAGTAAGGGACTGTTGCCCAGGCGTATGATCGGCCAGTGGGTACCTCGGGGTTGAGATTTGAGCCTATCTCGGGCTATCGAAGGCAGTAGGGAAGGGGATAACCAGTAGAAATATAGCTAAGCAACGCTCTATATCATCAATTTTGATCAAAGTAATGAAGAACAAATGAGAAAGCGATAAAGTGCTAAGGCGACCTCGAGGTCAATGAAGACACACAATTTAAAAGAAAGAGAGAGAGATATTATTGCATTTGTGGAGAAGTAGAGCAATATCAGTCGTCTTTACAGAGAGGCGGTGATCCTCTTTATATAGGCATGGAGCTTCTTACCTTATAAAATGTGTTAAATAGCAATAGTACAGAGATAGCTTGGCTAGATTTAACACTTTAGAATAGACCTTAGGTAGGCCGACCTTGTCAGGTCGAATCGCGTGCCTTGGGAGCCTCCCCCTGCTTGCCGTGATTTGCTGCAATAGTCGAACAATTCTTAGGCGAACCTTGAGGACGGGCTCTGGCCTTGGCTCCGAACTCCGAGGGGTATGATCGCAAAATAATTTTTCGATGGAGAATTCGAGCTCCCAGATTCACTGAATATAACACTGTTATTACATTTGTACCAGATATATTCGACGTTAAACACGCTTTCGAAAGTCGTAACTACAAATATTATTGTTAACTAGGTTTAACTCATTATCATATAAATTTAATTATTTGAACCAAGAGTTATATTTTTTGGTCAAACAGTTTGGTAAGGGAGATAAGGAATAATTGATTTGAAAATTAAATTTGAGATAAGTTTATTCCACATTTGGTTAAGGTAAAAGTGCGGTTTAACTAACCCGAAAATTAGTTATTCCGAGATTGTAGTGTTACTATCCAATAGGATGGTGGGACAACACGAAATAACTAATTACGGGATAACTTATTTCTCAACCAAATGACCCCTAAGTAGTTAAGAACCACAACACTTCTAAATTAAGCATATGCCATAAAAATTAAAGAAATTTTTACCTTTCTATACCATATATGAAACCTTATTACCCTCCATGTTTAAGGTTTGATTTAATTACAAACCCGTATACCAAATTACCAATTCTATACCATACTTAATTAAGGGTCTAATTAATAAGCATTTTTTACTCCTTAATTAAAGGCAACCATTTTGGCCAGCTCCCCAGCCATGGCGTGAGATTCTGCTTCATTCTCGCTATTATCAGTGCCTGCCACCAGCGTAATCCACCAGCGACCATGGCTGTCATCGTCTTCCTCCTCATGCCGTCACCCCAAGCTCCAACCATGTCAACCACCAGCGACACACAGCTCGTCGTCCAGAAACGACTGCCATTCCCCGCTAGTTTCTCCAACCCTAATGCCGCCACCTTCCGTGTCGTCTCCAACAACCTTGCACGCCGGAAAACCCAGATTGAAAAAGTCATATATTAAAATGTTATTAAAAATAGCCAATAATTAAAATCACTGGTGTAGTTATGAGATTTCGAACATAAAAAGGTAAAACTCCATGACAATACCTTAGACGAAGTTCGGGACAATACAAGTATCTACAATATATCTATATTTTATCTACAATATATCTACAAATTAACTACAAACTATAAGTAAACTACAATTTGTCTACAATTTATCTACAATCTGGAGACACTATATATTAAAATATTTTTTCCTGCACCAAATAAAGAAACTGTAGTCAAATTGTAGATATATGTAGTAAATTTGTAGATAATATCTAAAATTTATCAATTAATGTAGAATCAATTAATCCCAAGATTCTCTCCTTATTTTTAGCGCGTTAATTTTGAATCAATTAATTCCAAGATTCTCTCCTTATTTTTAGCGCGTTAATTATGGAAGATTCTGCTCAATTAATCATTTATTAAACAAATGGTACAATACTATGCACATTTTTAGTAATAAAGTTTCATATACGGTATAGATACGAAAAAATCTTAAAATTAAATTCTCGAAATTAAATACCAATCATTCAGCAAGAACTATTGCACTTCCGAGTTAACCATTCGATTTCAAATTTTGATTTCTTCGAATTAAACATCAATAATTCTTTACCAAACAAATTAGGCGATATGGTGTTGTATGGATAAATACTCCTTCACTAATCATAGTTCATGAATTTGAGTCTTGCTTATGAAATTATCTTTTCTTAAAAGTACTTTAACCCCTAATATAAAGTTTTATAGCGCGAATAGGATGGGAAACCGAGAAAATATCCCTGCATAAGTCCAAAAATTTTAGTTAGTTTTGCCATCCAACAACATTTTGTCTCCTTGTTATCTTTCAAACAAGATCGTAAAAATTGAACTAAAACTACCCTTTTTCCAAAAATTCATGAATCTAACTTAAAGACATTGCTTCTCCAAGTTAGGAGTGGTAATCGGCCGGGTAGGGTCGTGATTCCATTAAAACAATGTGTAATGAAAAACGGATGCATTATTCGACTGATTTATATTTAATATGGATAAAAACAGGTTAACCGGCAGATAATATAGGTAATTATATTATTCATAACTTCTTGCATAATATCATTTTTGGGAGAATACTTAGTTTTCCTAATTTAAGGAACCTCTAATTTGAGACTTTATAAATGTAAAAGTAGATCTATTGGTTATTTATTTTCTAAATAAATAATATGGTTCTTATCCATGACTCATTTAAAAAAAAATCATTATCCCATTTTTCAGTGGGTAATATAGGTTGTTAAATATTTTTTGGGGTTAGAAAGTTATAATTTTCGCCTGCCCAAGTTACGCTGAATTATTAAAATTTTCTCAGTATAATATTTACTACAGTGTTTTATATGTTAACTTAAAATGTTTAACGAAGTAGTAAATAATTACTGATCTTCCAAAAGAAGCGGCGGGGAGGGGAAGTAGGGCGAAAGCCAAGACATAGTTAATGAGAGTGACGAATGGACCACCCTTCCCTTGTGCGTCTCAAATAAATATAAATAAATCATATAATATATCATATGAAAGCTCCATTTATTCTTTTCAAATAAACCAAGATAGCAACTTTTTTTTTCCATATAATATTTGATATTCATATTGGAACTCCAACTAGTTCAGATTCATATTGTATAAAATTTATTTAATGGCAAAATGTTTATTACCTAAATTTTCTTTTTTATATTTTTTAAGTTTCAATTCGAAACCTTTAATTAAGGATAGAAGGATCTTATCTATCCACCACGGTAGACGGTGGGCATGAAGCAAAATAAAAGATAAGAAGCCTTTGAGGATAAGCACCCTTATTTGGTCTTAGGGTAAACGTAAATACACATCATCTCTTATCCAATAATACATAATTAATTAAAGATAAGCCTACCTATTTTTTCTATCTTATAAGATGTATAGGCCTTAAGATATTATACTGCATACTTTGCTCTGAAAAAAATTCTAGAAAAACTTTAGCAACAATTAAGTGATATATTAGGATATTAAACAAAAATTAATTTGCAAAATCATTTTGAAAAAATATTACTATGAAGCATTCCGACTTTTCTTTTTAATAATGAATTGACATAAATATGATTTTTCTATTCAGTGGCACAGTATTAAGGGATAAGGTATCTATAATAAGTTCAAATTTTATTGACCAAAAAAAAGTTGAAATTTTCTCTTATAACAAAGAAAATAAATGGGATATTCATAAACATGGATTTCTTATAGAGATCATACTATTTGTTTTCTCATTTTATTTATTTATCTCCTATTTGTGTTTCTAGAACAATAACAACAATATACCCAATATTATTCCACATTGTTTGGTGTTCCTAGAACGTATAAAAATACTTGGGATGCACCAATGACTTATTCTAAATGGATAATTTTTAAAAATAAGAAAAATGGATAAAATTTCAACATGTTTTTATTTGGTGGAGGTCATTTAAGTATCAGATTTTGTATTTCAATACTGTTTATTGTTTACTTGTTTATAATGTTGTCATATACTATTTCTATCCTAATTTTTATGTTCATAAAAAATAAAAAATAAAAAAGAAAAGGACAAAGAGAGGTGATACTAATATCAGCACCTTTAAAATTAAATTACTTTCTGAAAACTACTTGTATGACACAAATAAAAAAAAGATAAATAGAGTGGTTTCAACTTCCAAATAATGTACAAGTGTTCTTGTTGTAGACTTGTAGTGTCAACAAATAGATAATCTGTCACGACAAAGAGTATGGTGGGACATTTAAATATCTCAAAATTATCACTATGAGTTTTGAGTTCTAAGTCTAGAAATAATATAAAATTTCTTGATTGGAAGCATTTTTTTTTCTTCATATATTTATCTGGCTCAAAGTTAGATCAATCAAATAAGTGGATTTTTTTACTGTTAGGGCGGCTTAAGAAGTATAGGGGAGAGGCAGCGATGAATACACCTTCAGCACCCATTGGCTTGGCCAAATCATATAATATATTTATAAATAATACCTAAAATCTTCACTAATTGACCATGAGCACCAACTATATAACCACACATGGCCATCTAGAATTTAAATTAAAATCAGTGAAGCACCCACTACCTATAAATTCTGGATCCGTTACAGGGGAGAGGTGATCAGGCAGGATATAATGATGTTTCAGATTTTCGAGAACATGACACTTGATAGGAAGTTGTGAAGGTCGAGTATTAGGTTTGTAGATTAGGAAGTAGTTGACTCTGCATTACTTAATACCTTTGTCAGACTAGTCTGATAGGGGGTTTTGTCTTAAGATAACTAGTAGCAATATTGTATTTTCTAATTTTTTTAGTGCAAGCCCTATTTACTAGGTATCGCTTTTGTTTTGCATCTTTCTTCGGCATTTCATGTTTTTATTTTTCTTATGATTTTTGTGGTGATACTAATATTGTCTCCTTTTGTCTTTTTGTTCTCTTGAGCCGAGAGTCTTTCAGAAACAACCATCCTATCCCGAGTAAGGTCTGCGTATATCCTATCCTTTTCAAACCGCACTAGTGAAATTTTAATGTATTGTTGTTGTTGTTACTGTGAATATTGAATGGATAAATATTATTTTTTAAATAGTAAAATTGATAACCTCTTTTATTCCATGGTGGAAGTATCTCTTCATCCAGAGATATCAAATTATCAAAATTAAACTGACAAGAAAATTATTTTTTTTAATAGAAAATATTTTATTTTAATTTTTAAAGTAGGACTTTCCAATGTTTAGTCGGACCAAAGAGAATGAAAAAAAAGAAGAAAAAGATAATTATGCAGTAAACATCAATTTGCAGAGTGTGGGGCCAGGCACTAAAAGAGGATAAGAAAACAATAATCAAGAATTGGTCCCAAGATACTCTGCCCAGTACTCGAAGGAAACAAAACAAACAAACTGCATACGTGAAAGCAAAGAGACACAAATTATCTCTTGCTTTACTTCAAGCAATAAACAAACTCTCCTTCTTCCTCTATTCCACCATCTTCAACTCTCTCTCTCTATATATATAATAATTGCATGTATATACAAAAATATCGGAGTCATTGTTTATAACAAGACTTGCAGCAGTGAGCTCACTCTATAACTAACCTCGACTCATCCTTTCTCTCTATAAACTTATACTACGTCAGAGCAGCAAAATCCACAAGTTTATTTGCTGGGCCAGCTCATTTCCAGGTGAATTAAATTGAGTGATCTTCATACATATAACATCTGAATTCCTCATATTTGATCGGTGCTATTAGAAATTATATATTTCCAATTCTGTTTTCCTCTTTGATCACTGTAATCTATTCATTTCTGGATTAACTTCGGCAATCCATGTTCAGTTAATGGAAATGGTGGAGAGCGAAGGATATTAATTGTGTTCACTTGTTTCGTTTGACTGCAAATTAAAAGTTGGGTTTTTCTCTTGGTCAACAAATTATACACCGACTGATTATATAATATAGGGATAGTAGTACACTTAATAATAATTACCATACTATATGCATTGTTATTGGATGATTATTATTAATATCTGGGTATATATATATATATATATATATATATATAAAACCCAAACATTTGTTTACAACAACAACAACAGACCCACTCTAATCCCACAAGTGTGGTCTGTGTGGTCTGAGTAGGGTAGTGACTTTAATAAGGCAGAAGAGGTTGCTTACGGAAGACCCTCAACCAAACCTATGTTTAAAAATTAAAAAAACAATAAAAAAAAGTAGAATTTGTAATTATCAAATTTTAGTATATCAAAACAAGAAACGCAGCCTTATCTTGCATTCCTGGAAGAAACAATATTTCATGACTTGAACTTAGAGGCGGACCCAGGTCGCGGATGCACTATTGTATTCAAGCAAAATCTGCTTTGTATATAAGGTGCCCATTACTAATATATCACTAATTTCTAAAGACATATACATGAAACTTTTGTCGAATTTTATGGGTGCCGGTGACTCCTCTTTGTATAGCATAGGTCTGCCTCTACTTGTGACCTCCTAATGACATGATGGGTACTTTTTCCCTTGCATCAAGGCAATAGCTTCCAATTCTATGCTCAATAATTTAGTGTAGCACAATAAGTTTGGGTTTTGAACCATTATATCTAGCATCTCCTTATAAATTCAGCTTAATGAGTTTCATTTGTATTACAGATATGATCAATTTTTCATTCTTCAGTTCTTCTATCATTTTAATCTGTCAAAGCTTATAACTTGGATACTTTGGGAACTAATGTATGAGCCAGTAAACATAATATTTGCACTACAACTTTCTCCTTTTTATGGCTTATATTTTATGTATTGTATTGTATTCCTTGATAGCTGTTACTATCGTGCTAGTATAAGCAGAAAGATCCGACAAACCTGACTCTTATTGTTATTAGTTCAGACAATAATCTTTTCGGTTCTGTCTTATGCTGACATTAGGTTGTTGTAAAAGGTAGCAACTTGATAACTTTATACTTCCATTAATGATCAAAATCTAACTGAATTTGTACCTTTCTCAGAGCTTAAATAGGCTACAGGCCTACAGCAGCAACAGCGAATAGACTGAGAAGAAGATGGAGTCAAGGCATTCCCTTTATCACGTACTTCTTTTAATTTTGTGCGGTCTGTCTGCCCTGTGTCAATGTTCGGCTACTGGGGTTGAAGCAAACCAGACAGCGGTATTGTTTGTGAATGCATCTGAATCATCAGCAAGGAAAATACCTGATACTCTTTTTGGTATATTCTTTGAGGTGAGTTTAGTCGTTTGGGTTCTCAATTTGTATTGCAAAATGAGAAGTGTATACCTTCTAACTTATAATATGTAACTCATTTCTTGCATTAGGTGTTTGTTTGCCATTTTCTTTTTCATGCAATCTTTTCCTCTACCGGATAACTATTTCATGCAATCTGTTGGTTATTAGAATACTTTCCATTCTTTTTGTATTTTATTATTATTTCTTTTACTGCTGTAATTTTGTTACTATTTTATGTTATGATATGCACTTTATGTTATTTTATGTCATTTTATTATGAGTCTATTAATAGTACTAATATATCGTCTCTTGTTGCTTTCTTGAGTCGGGGGTCTCCCGGAAACAACCTCTGTGTCCCTCGGGGTAGGGTTAAGGTCTGCGTACATATTACCCTCCCCAGACCCCATTTGTGGGATTATACTGGGTTGTTGTTGTTGTATGATACTCAGAATCATAACATCGTGCGTCTTGAAAATAGTTTTAATTAGTTCATTCCGGCAAGCCAAAATCCCCATTCTCAATTCTTGAAAAAAATTCCCATTTGAAGAGTTTCTGAAAAAAAGAAGAAAGTAGGAATGTCAATTGATTTCCTGTTTCAACATTTTCCAAATACCTGGAAGAGAACAACACATGCCTTCTTTATGTGGGCATAAGGAGAAAAGTTTTCCTGAATAAATTGGATTGAATTTTCCTTGAAATTAGATAATGTCAATTGATTTTAGTTTATAACACATGGAACGTTGTATTTCAGGAGATCAATCATGCTGGAGCTGGTGGATTGTGGGCTGAGCTTGTCAGCAACAGAGGTCAGCTTGACTTTATGGTTGCCTTAGAAAAGGAAAATTCTCTAAAAGAAAAATAATACATGCTTCGCTTCGTAGTGGTTAAGTACTAATTGGCTTTTTTTTTTACCTTAAAAATAAGGAAAAGAAAGGACAAACAGGAATCATACGGAAAGGATGGAGTATTTATGTTTATGTTGCTCAACCAGAAAACTAGAGGCAAACATGTTACATGATTCTGTGCTTTTTTGGATTGTCATTATTACTTTTCCCTTTCGAAATGTTTCTTGTTGGGTGGCTGTTAACTTGGAGTGTTTTATACTCAGTACGCTACTATAGTCCAAGATGTTGATTTTTGACTGAAAGGAAGACTTCGATGAAAATACTAACAAGGCACTAAATGTGAAATTGCAAGTTCCATTCATGCAATAAGAGTTTTACCTCCTATATATTCTTGACATTTACTTTATTAAACTGTTAGATTTCTTGAAACCACTTTCAGGTTTTGAAGCTGGAGGCCCAAATGTACCTTCGAATATTGATCCTTGGTCCATCATCGGGGATGAGTCCTCAGTGATTGTCTCAACAGATCGTTCATCATGCTTTGATCGGAATAAAGTTGCACTTCGAATGCAGGTGCTTTGTGACCATAGAGGCACCAATATCTGTCCGGATGGAGGAGTTGGTATCTACAACCCTGGTTTTTGGGGCATGGTATGTTTATCATGCTTGACTGAAATGTTCATCATGCTCTACTTTCTTCCTCTCTCAAGGATTCACTGGGACAATGTCAAATGTTCCTCAATAGTATAAGCATATTAGATAGTCACAACCCGAGCTCATGTCACTTATTGTCCGCTTTAGTCCAAGAAACCTCATGGATTTGTCCGTTATTGTACGATGCCACATCGATCCGAAAAACGCCTACCATGTGGATTTGTAGTCTATCTTATATAACACTTCATTTTCCTTTTCCTTTTTGATGTGGGATTTGCCTAAGTATCATATGTTCTCTTTCTTCAAAAGCCTGCCAATCCTTCTTTTTGACTTTTCCTCCGTCATGGGCGTCACATACACTCCCGTAGGATTCAGCGTCTTCATTGAGTTTTTCCCCACCATTGTACCGAGAGAATTCGGCGCTGATACCATATTTTTCACAGCCCAAGCCCATGGGACGTATTATCCACTTGTTCCATCAATCCTTACATATTTGTTCTTTGTTACACTAAGCCACATGGAGACCAAAAGCGTGCGTACCATGTGAACATGTGCTATATAAGTGAAGTTCTATATTAGATAGAATAAATTTTTACATGGTACACACGCTTTTGGGCTCGATACGGCGTAATCCAATAATGGACAAATCCGTGAGGCTTGTTGGGTCAAAGCGGACAATACGTACTATGGGCTTGGGTAGTGACATAGATTTCCTTCATTCGTATCATCAAGTCTTCGCTTAGACTTCAATCAGAATTTTGTTATAAACTAAGATGCCGATCAAGGTGGTGCTTTCTTCAAGTATTTTTTGGTGCATGTTCTGTATTTGTTGTCCTCATTTTATGCTTTCCTGCAGAATGTTGAGCAGGGAAAGAGTTACAAACTAGTGCTTTATGTTCGTTCACAAGAACCAATCAATGTTTCTGTCGCTTTAACTGGTTCAAATGGATTGCAAAAGTTAGCTACTTCCAACATAGTGTAAGTATATGTCTAGTTAGCTTTGTTTTCCATGTTTTTACAAAGTGTGGTTCTTGCACACAATTCATTCAACATGTTCTTGCAGAGCTGCCGATGTTTCAAGTTGGACAAAAGTGGAAATCCTGTTAGAAGCAAAAGCAACAAATCCCAGTTCAAGACTCGAATTGAGATCAACAACAAAAGGTGTTATATGGTTTGATCAAGTGTCATTGATGCCTACAGATACATATAAGGTATGTAACTTGGAACGTTCTTGTAGCCATTCAGAGAAGGCTCAAATTTAATGAAGTAGACTGGCTTTAATGCAGATGGCTGAGTTAATGACATATTTCTGAACCAAAAAACTCTTAAAGTGTATTGTTTATATCAATCAGTAAACGAACCTTTATCCAAATAAATTAGGGTCGCCTATAAATGAATCCTCTCTCAATACCTCAGAGGATATTATTAGGTTTTACATTTGGGAAAAATTAAAACTTGTTGACCATGTAGGCAATATTAACTAATAATGTGTAAAATTTGTCAATGAAGATAAATCACAAATTATTGCAACTGGTTTTTGCTCATTTTTTGGCTGTAAATATTCAACAATCCTTCTTTCGATGAGAATGATATTGTCTTTTTTATTTTTCATTTTTGTAGGACATTAGTTGTATTTGTATGATAAATGTGGTTTGTGGCAATTTTCTTGGCACAGGGCCATGGATTCAGGAAAGATCTTTTTGGAATGCTTAAAGATTTGAAACCGGCATTCATTAGATTTCCAGGTATTCTCCAATACATTTCAGCTTCTTCCTTGAGGATCATGTAACTGTACCAACTAATGGACTGGGAATTACAGTTATTGGTATTTTGTACCTGCTACTTATTTATAACTTTTTTCACACGAGCCCTTCTTGACGAGGAAGTAAAATATCAGTTGAGAGGAATTATTCATGAGTAAATTCGAAACAGAAAGTGTAGTAACAAAAAAATGTTATGCAAGGAAGAACTTCGAAAGCCACAGGAGGCCAGCTACTTCTTGAAGATAATAAAAAAAAAAGTTCATGTACAACTGTCTTATGTATTCGTATAATTTTTTTCTCTCAGGAGTTTCAGTAATATCATTTTTTTTCCTTTTTTTAGACTCCGCTCAAACAGAGACCGGGTGGTGTACTTCTATTAAAGGAAAAGTTTTCTTGTTAGGATTGAATTTAGGCGAATTGATAGATGAGTAAAGCGGTAGTGTAATAAGGCAAGAGATTTAGTCATTTCGTATAGGTGAATATCCTCTCTTGACACTTGATGAAAGAATTCAGAGGAGTTGAAGAATATTCTACCTAGAAATTAATTGAGCAGAGGCTTCTAAATATTGGATGATTCAACTGCATGTCTCATGTAAATATTTACAATTTCTGGTTTTTGAATTCCATCTACAATTCTTCTGATATACTACACGAAATCACCTGAAAAATTCCATAACAGAACAATTAGAGGACTTACTTTTCCAAGAATGTGCAGTGTGTTCTTTGCAGGTTCCTTTTTCATTTTGCCTTTGTGAAGCCTCCCATCAGTTAGCATATCTTCTATATGAGCTTCTTAAAATGATCACGATTTTCCAATGTTGATCAAATCTTTCACGTTATCTGTCTGTAGGTGGATGTTTTGTTGAAGGTGACTATTTAAGAAATGCATTTAGGTGGAAAGAAACCATTGGACAGTGGGAAGAGAGACCTGGGCACTTTGGTGATGTTTGGAATTACTGGACTGATGATGGCCTTGGCCATTTTGAGTTCCTGCAGGTAATTCCCTGTTCTCCCAACTTTGATGCAAATGGATTTGAAGCACCTTGACTGGTTATGCATGCTAACCACACACACACATTCACCAATATAAAAAAAAGAGGGCACATGCACGCACTTGATGCAAACATTTGTATGCTTCTGAATGTGAATAACTCCAGTCCTTTTCTGCAGCTTGCTGAGGACTTAGGTGCACGGCCGGTCTGGGTTTTCAACAATGGTAGCCTCGCACTCCCGCACACATTTGTATTCTTTGTGTATTACCCTGTTTCGTTCATTTACTTAAATTTAATTCTCATTCCGTTTATGCTTCTAAATTTTTCAGGAGTCAGCCACCATGATGAAGTTGACACTTCCGCTATTTTACCTTTTGTGCAAGTAGGTTTCTTGAATGTTTCGCTCATCAAAATATGGTCTGAGATTTAATAGAATAAATATTATGTAGATTTTATCTAGTGTTGTAAACCTTTCTCTTGTTTATCAGCTGTGAATTCCTAGCCATTAAAAATTCACATTACCAAAAGCTACTTTTTAATGGCTATAATACATGCTGTTTGAAACTTTTCTTGGCTTGTGCATCAATAGGTTTATTGTGTAACATATTCAAATCACCTAATTAATTAATATTTTGAAATCAACTTACAGAGTAGACATCATTTTTATTGTTTGCCTAAATTGGTTAAGAAAGTAAAATTAGCTGTTGAAATACACTCTTGCTTCCCGCTCTGTAGCAACAATGTCTTCATTCAGTCCGTGCTACATTAAATTTATACGAATATATTTTGTGTCTATGTAGGAAATCTTAGATGGTCTTGAGTTTGCAAGAGGTGATCCTACCTCAACATGGGGTTCTGTGCGAGCCAAAATGGGACATCCGGAGCCCTTTGATTTGAAATATGTGGCGATTGGAAATGAGGATTGTGGAAAGTCAAAATACCGTGGTAGGCATACTTATCGTATTTGGAAGATCATATTTGTCTGTTGTTTCACAGGGAACTTATTAATAGCGCATGAAGGATTCATCTTTTGCATAACTTTCTAGCAAATATTTTTTACAATTTTCTGCATAGGTCAACGCAGCGCACCTATCTAAGAGAAAAAGATTCTCGTGTGTGATTTCTGTTCCTTGTGATACAGGAAATTACCTCAAGTTCTATTCAGCCATCAAAGATGCATACCCAGATATTAGGATAATCTCAAACTGTGACGGTTCTTCCAGTCCACTGGATCACCCTGCCGATTTATATGATTTTCATGTAAGATCTTGACACTTTTCTGACTCTTTCAATGTATCTGAAGCTTTAACTTTGCTTTCTTAGTCTTTGAACGAGCTTTAACTTTGTGATTTGTCTATTGTTAGATTTATAGCAGCGCAAGTTCTGTATTTTCTAATGCTCGCCATTTTGATAGTACACGACGCAGTGGACCAAAGGTCGGTAAAGCTTCCTTTTTGATGACTAATGAGTTAAATTACTAAGTGATGCTTATGTAAAACACATATTTCGACAGGCTTTTATAAGTGAGTATGCTGTGACTGGAAATGATGCTGGAAAAGGTAGTCTTTTGGCAGCATTGGCTGAAGCTGGTTTCCTCATTGGGGTAGAAAAGAACAGGTACCTGTGTAATATTTGTCTAATTTTCTTTTTAAAATTTTGAAACGCTTCCCATATGTATGTAAAGTCTCCTCTCTTTTCTTTTAGTAACTTATGGGGGGGCCGATCACGTTCAGAAATATTTTGCACGGATGTATTCCACCCCCAATAGCTAACACTATATGTGTAGACCTTAGATCAACCAATCAATGAGACCATTTAGTTCTACAATGATAAAGGGTGATATGTGATTTTACTTAACGAAGTCTACGTTGATTAACACCCTTCTCTTTTTATATGCAAATAACTGATCTTTCCTCTAGCTTTTAGTTGAAAATGTTATAATCTATGCCGATCCATCATATAGTATACTATGTGGTACCTGTATTAACTGTATGCCAGATGACTTTGATCTTAGAGATCCAGGCATCAACTATGCTGATCACCTTAAACTAATCGATATGCCATCTTTTCTCCTTTTCTATTTTCTCTTTGTTTGATGTTACTTGAAATTTCCCTCTGTGCAGCGAAGCAATTGAAATGGCAAGTTATGCACCCCTATTTGTTAATGACAACGATAGGAGGTATATCTGATTGCTTCTCCTCTTTTTCTCTTTTCTTTTTTCTGTTTCCTTGAAGATTTTCTCTTAATCTATTCTATTGAACAAAATTGTTCTTTCATGTAGGTGGAACCCAGATGCAATTGTCTTCACCTCTTCACAAATGTATGGAACACCAAGTTATTGGATGCAGCATTTCTTCAAAGAGTCAAATGGCGCAACTCTTCTGAGTTCATCACTTCAAGCTAATCCTTCAAATTCACTTATAGCATCTGCCATCACTTGGCGAAATTCAGATGATAACAACGAGTATTTGAGAATAAAGGTGTGGATATTTTCTTATTTTGGTTCATCACTCTTGGAGGGTTAAGGTCGGCTAGTTTTTTTTTTTATGGACGTTAGCTTCTTCTTTGTTGGTTATCGTTAGCACTTCAAGAGTTTGAATGGTCTACGTTCACCTTTACAGCTATTTAGCATCGTTTTATGGTGAGTAAATGATAGTTCAAGTTCTTCAAAAGGGAAATCAGATTTTATTCCCATAATCCTATGATGCGCCATCGTCCTGACCATTTTGCAGTTACACAGTACTATTCTCCACCTTTAATAGGTTCATTACTCATATGTTGAGATATTTTCCACAGGTCGTGAACTTTGGGACCACCACCGTTACTCTTAAAATTTCTATCAGCGGATTGGATCAGAACGCTTTAGAGTCATCTGGAGCTATAAAAACTACATTAACATCCACCAATGTGATGGATGAAAATTCCTTCAAAGAGCCTAATAAGGTACAAACATCTTTTCATTTAATTGTTTTATATCCTAAATGGTTCGTGGTCTTTCACAGAATATACTATTTCCTGGATCTGCTAGCAAGATTTGTTAGTTTAGCGTAAGATGTTTCACAATTAGCAGCTAAACTGAACTTCTTTCTTTCTTACTTTGCCTTGTCAACAGTTCCATATCGACAAAAATGTTGTAATTTACCGATATCTAAGTTACAATTTAGGACTTTCACCTCTTTTTGTGTCTGAAGAGCATGCTAAAACAACAAACAATAAAAAACCGAGTACATTCCCTCCCACAGGTGGGGGTCTGGAGAGGGTATTGTGTACGCAGATCTCAACTCTACTAATGAAGGTGGAGTGGTTGTTTCCAATGGATCGTCGGCTCAGAAAAAACCATGCTGAAACAATTATTTAAATTTGTTATTTCTATTTATGCAGGTGTCACCTGTTAAAGCGATGCTTGAAAAAGTTAGCGAGAGCATGGATGTTGTACTGTCTCCACGTTCACTCACTTCATTTGACTTGTTAAGAAAATCAATCAGCGCTAGTGTTGATACTGCTTCTGCCCTTATATCTTCATACTAAGACTATGTACCATTTATGAATGCGTGGTTATAAATCCATAATACTATCAATTTCATATACATATTCATGCAGTTTGTTCTTAATACTCTCTCTTATTTCTTTTTCTTGTTCTCTGGCACTTTGCTGAATTCCTTAGAGAAGTCTACTTTGTGAAATTACAATAGCGCCCCGGAATAAATTAACTGATGATTACATCAACAACAACAACAATAACCCAGTATAATCTCATAAGTGGGATTTGGGGAGGGTAATATGTAGGCAGACCTTACCCCTACCTCGAGGGGGCAAAGAGACTGTTTCCAGGAGACCCTCAACTCAAGAAGGCAACAAGAGACGATATATTAGTACTATCAAGACTCATAATAAAATAACATAAAACAACATAGAATGCATAATATAACACAAAATACCATAAAATAAAAGAATAACAACAATATAAGAAATATAGGAAGCACGAAAAAGATGTAAAGTATGCTAATAACCAACCGATAAAGCCCATCATCAGTAGTTGATCAGTAGCATCCTAAAACTAACTCTTAACTAGCGAATCTCACTCTAGTGCGCTGTAGAAATATTCACAACTTCTCCCTAATCTACAACATTAATGCTCGACCTCTACAATTCCCTGTAAAGGGTCATGTCCCCGGTAATCCTAAGTCGCGCCATGTCTTGCCTGATCACCTCTCCCAAATACTTCTTAGGTTTCCCTCTACCTCTCCTCGTGCTCACCACAACCAGTCGCTCACATCTCCTCACCTGTGCATTAGTGCTCCTCATCATTACTTACAATTAAATTCGCAACTGTACTTCCAGAAAAAGTATGTTCGGAGAAATAATTTCTTAGATTTATTACCGTATAGATCCACTTTTTACTAGTCTGAAATATTTAGGCTTTAATAAGTGTCTCGCGTAACTATGATATGTTTTCTTACTATGATTGATTAATATATTTCTCACCTTGATTATATTTTAGAGATAACGTACGGGTTAAATTAACTTGGTTTGATGCAAACACTGGATGTGAATTTTTCCTTCTTTAACAAAGTAAAACTGACCCATATATTATCAGATTCTCACATTGCAGTGGACATTGAAAGTATGATAACACAAACAGAAAGAAAATATGCAAAATTAAAGTTTTTATTAGATGATACAATTTTACATTCTAAATCGTCAAATTTTGAATCAATATTTAATCCCAAATGTACATTGCATTGATATAATGAAAGATGTAATCTTTACTATAAAAACTCTAAATAGTAGATATACTAGTATATCAACATTAGATTTAGAACAATGATCATGAAAAATGACAACTGAACAAAGTTTACCTTTTCAGTCATAAAGAAGATCTACTTAAAATCCCAACCTAAAAATCAACTCTTAAACTTGAAATTAGATGGAGGAGACAAAAAGTTGGAACTGAAGAAAACAACATTATATTTAACGTATGAGTAACAAATATAAGCAGAAAATATTACCTTCATAACACCAATCATACGTATGAGTAACAAATACTATCATTCAATTAATCATTATTTTTTTGGGTAAATAACACAGTATTTATAAGTGCACCATTCAAATTTTATGGAACATAAATGCCATCAAATAGGGGTGTTCATGGTTCGGTTTGGATCGATTTTTTCCTAAAAAGAAACCAAACTAAGTAAGTCGATTTTTTAAATATTAGAACCAAATCAAACCAAATTAAGTCGATTTTTTCTCGATTCGGTTTATGTCGGTTTTTTCTTAAATATAAGACATACACTACCAAACACATATTTCGGTGACCACATTTTCAACTTAACACTATTAAATTAACTTTTCTTTGAGAAATTTATTATTTTACCAAGATATATTGATGATAATTTGATCAAATAGTGATGAATAATTTAAGGACTCAATTAAAAATATATTATTTTTAACATAAAATAGATTCTTACACTTAACAAAAGAAAACTACCAATTAAACTAGATTGTAAATGTAAAGAAATGTACTAAAAGTGTAAATAATTAATATTTATTATAAAAAATTTAAAACTTTGTATAAAAGACACACGCGCGCACACACAACCACACACACACACACACACACACACACACACACACACACATATATATATATATATATATATATATATATATATATTTAAAATAGCTTCTCCTATATTCGGTTTGGTTCGATTTTTTTAGTTAAAACCAAACCAAACAAAAAAATATCGATTTTTTTGATCGGATTGATTCAGGTTTTTGGATTTTTATGAATACCTCTATGATATCAAATAATATTAAATTAATTCTAAAAAATACATACATAAAATACATAGTATAATAAAAAAATCACAAGTTCACGTGCCCGTAATAGTGTTGGAAAATGTTTTTGATGAGACAAATTGCTGAGACTCGAAAGCAGTAAAAGTTAGTTGGGTCATTAGTGTAAGGAAAACATTAGTTATTTTAATCAAAATCAAAGTGAAATATGCTAAGCGGTATAATGTAGGGATAGTAAGATTTTTACTTTAACTTGTCAAATAAAGAATACTAATAAATTATTCCCGAAATAACTACTTTAACTTTGTCCAGAAAATTGAAATACAAATGAGATTCACAATCACAGTGCCACCGCTAATGGTATACTAAGCAAAGTTCTCCTCTGTAAAAGCTGACATAGGAATGACTGGAATTTGTTTATTTTGATTTGCTGCCCCTACATACTCTTCTTTATTTTTTGGAATTCCATGTGATTATTACATGTATATTTATCATAATTAATTAATAATTATTATAGAACATATATATATATATATATATATATATATATATATATATATATATATATATATATATATATATATATATATATATATATATATATTATATATTAAATACTAAAACAATTTACAGCTGATATGAACACAATTCTCAAAAAGGTATTGTAGAGAAAAATAGAAAGAAAGAATTTTATTAATTCGGATGAATTATAGTGGACCCCTTTATTTATAGAGGAAAAGTAACTTAGCCATTAAATTAAGAAACTCTAAAATCTCTCGAAAAGATAAACATTCACCATAAATGAAATACTATTTATAACACTCCCCCTGAAATGTATGTTCAACAGATAATGCACCTAATTAAAACATGAACTAAGATAAAAACAATTGGGAACAAATTCTATTGAAGCAAAAAGAGTACATATATTTAATAATATACCTTCTAGTTGTCTCGTTAAAAACCTTGCAAGGAAAATTTAGTGGGACAAAACCTTATAAGGGAAAAAGCATACAACGTGTATTAACTCCCTGGATGAGATAATCAATTCATATCTTTGAGCCTTCACATTCTAATCTGTGCACCTTCTTTAAAAGATCGTTGGTAGAAAATTGATAAATAAATCTGCCATATTAACTTGAATGAATATGTGTATTGAAATTGCCATTCTTGATAGATATGTAGTGTCTTCAAATAATTTCATGAAATGACCTTTTCCATACCTCTATAGAGGTAAAAATTCTCGCTATCACATTATCAAGCTTATATTACAGCAAGATACGTATGTGCACAAATTGCACTTAAGATGTGGTATTTTAGGGCCAAGAATTATATTTGATTTAAGTGAACTAAATCCTTCAGGGATTGTCATATAAGTTAAGTCATATAATCTATATAAATAGACTTTAGATGTATATCAAGTTTTCATGTCATGCTAGATATATAAGATAGATAAATGTGATTTCACATACTATTGGCTTTATACTTTCAAGAGATTGAACTGCAGGTCTAAAACTATATGTCTTTCATATGAAACTCATTCTATTTGAATTGTTTCTCCAGACTTAAAATCATCAGATATATATTTAGCATTATCAGAGATGTAGTCAACGAACATTTTATATCGACTCCAACCTTATTTTTTTTCTTCATAAAGATATAACATAGATATCTCTTCATTCATATTTTTAGGTACCTCGACATCTCTTGAGATTTTATGACATTTTATGTCATGTGATCTTCTATATCACCTTCTTCTTGTTATGATCATTTTCCATCTTCTTTACTATGGATTTTATTTAAAACTGATTAGTTTACACGCTTAAAGCATACCATAAACTTTGTCCTTCTAGGACTTGTTCTAATAGGAGCATTTGCACTGAGAATATATTTACTTTTTTTTATCCAACAAATGCGTCTGGCATGCTTTGCAATATATTGTAGATGAGTTATCTTTTTATGAACTTCAAGTTCATATTGTCACACCTCTTTTTTACGCACCCGCAAAGGTGCAAAGAGTTTTTCCAATTAAAGGACAATCGAGATGGGATTTATTTTAATTATTTCAGAGTCGCCACTTGGGAGATTTATGGTGTCCCAAGTCACCGGTTAAATCCCGAATCGAGGAAAAGAATGACTCTATTTAACAGTCCGCGAACCAGAAATCCGGATAAGGAATTCTATTAACTCGGGAGAAGGTATTAGGCATTCCCGAATTCCGTGGTTCTAGCACGGTCGCTCAACTGTCGTGTTTGGCTTATCTGTCTGCTTTTTACAATTATGTACTTACTGCAAGTTAACACCCCTTTACCGCTTTTATGATTGGTTGTGATTTACGAAAGAGAAAGTTGCTTAAAAATATGCTTTCGAATCACGTCACATGAAATGCACCCGGATCCTCAACATATTCTCATTCAACATTTCGGGGTTTGGATTTGGGTCACATGAAATGCACACCCGTATTAAAAGAAACAAGGTCAACTAAAATATGCACCCGGATCGACTACTTATTTACACTGTTGAGAAAGGTGTGATATTCGTTAAGAAACGACGCATCTCGAAATCTAAGCATTTATATGTACATTTATGACGGCTATGTGATTAGTGTAACTATCGGGCGAGGCGTACCTTCGATTCAAATCTAAAGCGAACTACGTCCCACTGTATCTTACTTAAGAGTTGATTCCAAATTACTTAAAACTTGCTACGAACCACATCACATGAAATGCACCTGTGGTTCTTAACACGCTTTGTTTATTCTTGCCCAAAATTGGGGTCGGGTCACATGAAATGCACCCCCGACTCTTTTTAATCTAATTACGTCATTCCGTCGAGTAACAACTCCCTAGCTAATCTTGCTTGTAACATAAGGTCTATCATTTAACAGGTTTGGAGATTACACACATGAGTAGGGAAGATTGAACAGAGATACAACAGACTAATGCGGGTTTACGTGCATATCTAATGACAGTGTATCATTGTTCTAGCTACATTTTCCATAACAAAACTAGCAATACAAATTTAATTAGACGGTAACAGAATGTAATCAAGCATAGACTTTGGATGACTACATGATTCAACAGACTTCAAACATAAACTTCAGGCTTCATTCTTTTTGAACCAAGGAATTACAATAACAGAGATGTGTACCTGGAATGCGAAAGAACAAAGAAGAGTGAGCAATGGTAATGCCGCAACAGTAACAGGAACAGTAACAGCAACAACTCCACACCAAAACAAATGGTGAACCAGCTAATAATCCCAACAAACCAAACAGTGATCAAATTCTTCAAACTTTACCAACTAATGGACTAATGGAACAATAATGGCCAGGCAGCAATCAAATGGCCATTACAGTTAAGTAGCACAACCACAAAATAATGAAACCACAGCAACAACCAAACCAGGCAGCAAACTATAGATCAGCCAGCAACCAAAACGACCAAGAGCAATAAACTACTGACCAACAGCCTCAATTGAACACCACAGCAACAACAATAAGGACTAACAACAATATTTGAACCAAGCAGTAACAGCACACAGCCAGGCAGCAATCAAAAGACCAAACCCCAGGTAGCAAACACTAACAGACCAGCCACCAATAGACCAAAAGCAACCCCAAACAACCAGGCAGCAATATCAGCACACACGACCACAACCAGTGGCAGTAGCCACAATAACACAGCAACAACAACTAACAGAAGAACCAGCCAGACAGTAGCCAAGAAAACTCGATGAAACAGTGACTCCAAACCAATGAAAACAGTAGCCTTTCTCTGTATCTTCCTATATGTGTATCCTTGTATCTATTTTTCTTCAGGTGCTCTAGTTACTCTCAGGTATCCTCTCAAGTGTCTATATGTATCTATGAATATTTGCTCTCCAGGTACTGTTTGTGCTCTCCCAGATGCTCTCAAGTGTCTGTATCAATGTCCTCCCCTATAGGTTCAGTTTGATGCTATATTTATAGCTAAAAGTCCCTCCAGAACACCTGCCCCTAAGGTTACCCCCTACCCTGACTTCCCAACCCATCATATTCCCTGCAAAACCCACTGTCTACTGTCCAAAGTATGGACTCAGCATTAAACAATGCTGGTGGCAGGAGCCTCAGTGGGATGCCCTGCAGTGCTCAGTTCCACTAGCCCTTGTGATTAAACAATTAACCTATTAACTACAACCAATTATCCCCCTTTAATCTGAATCAAACAGTAACAAGTTCTACACCAGTGAATTGCATCAGGCAGATTCAAGGGATTAATATTACGAACTATTTCCCTGACGACTTTAATCACATTGAACCTATGATTCATCTTAACAACTAAAACAGAGGGAATTGGCCAAATAAAAGGCCTCAAAGGAGGAGAACAAATCGATTGTTATGAGAAATGAGAAGCATGCTAGATGAGAATTGAAACAATGAATAAATCAACACACATATTCACAAAAATCGAATTAAATTGACCAAAGAAGGAATGAATACCTCATAAGGAAACTGCCGACCAAGCTTCGAGCTAAGACTCGGAATTATTGAAGCCAAACGGGCTTTAATCAAGATGTTCTCGATTGAGAACACCTGGACTAAAGTCCCTTGGACTTCAATTGCGGCTAACCCGGCTTGAATTGAGTTACTTCAAAAATTAGGGTTCTTGGGCTCGGATTTGGGGCTTTTGTATTTTTGGTTAGATTCGAAGCAAACCAATGTCAATGGGAGTGTGGGGGAGGTGTGAGGAGACCGTGGTGTGAATTTGGGGTGGTTTGGCATAGGTTCGAGTTTGACTCGAATCTTCAAATGAAGATTCGAGGAGCTCCAGCATGATTCGAGGTTAGTGGAGGCTGGGTTCGTGATGGGGGAGGTGAGGGGAAGGTTTTGGCGTTGGTTTGGTGGTGATTGGCCTACCGGAACCGCCGTGAGGCGATTTTCGGCAGGCGGCGCAAGGCGGCGTTACGCTGGGTGTTTGAGAGCTCCTGAGGGAGATGAAGGGAGAGGGGGGGGTCTGGCTTGGGGGGGGGGCGGGGTATGGAATGAACCTTATATACGAGAGATGAGATTAAATCCTGATCGTTGGATCATTTACGATCAACGATCAGGATCCCCTCACTTAAACCAAACGACGTCGTTTGGTCAAGTCATAGGCTGAATGTATATTAGAATTAAAGGATTAATCTGGGCCGTTGGATAATAAAATCCAACGGTCCGGATCAAGTGTTACACAGGCTGAAGCCGGACGGGTATTTGGGCTGAATTAGAAGAAATCCGTTTGGGCCTGGCTTTTAGACTGGATTTGGCCCAGATCGGATCTTCATGATGTATTATATGTGTATGTGTATATATATATATATATATATATGTATATATATACATATATATATATACATACACACATATGTATATATACTAACCTATAACACCGCTATCTTTTACTACCATTAACGTACATAATTACATATCACCCAAAAATGTAAGTCACATGACTTCGATATCAAACACTAAAAATGCAAAACTTAGCATATATATTTTTTTTTTGTATTTTTTAATTTAAATAAATAAACGTGCACACAAAAGATAAAATAACACAAAATCACAAAAATCATACCCAACACGAAACTATTTTTATATTTTTTTTTGAATTTTCTGGGAGTACTTCTCAAGTAAGGCAAAAATCACGTGCTCACAGCTGCCCCTCTTTGCGCGTAAACACGCAGAGTTTTCGTGCAAAGATAAATGAGCAGATATAAGCGATTTTTGCCCATTCGAACACTCCGTATGAAGCATTTTGGAAAAGTTTTGACCGAACCTTGCTTCAAAGGTCTCCTACATATCCCTGGCTAAAAGGGAATCAGGTCAATGTAGTTCGGGAAGTTCTGGTAGCTGGGACTACCATGACTGTTGCGATCTCGCTGTTACTGCTGTTGCCGCTGTTACTGCTGTTACCACCGCTTAGCTGATTTCCTTGTTACACCGCGCTAAGCAACAAAAACAAGAAGCTAGACTAAGTTACAGTACTACAAGTTCTTATCTATCCTTTTTAACTTGATCTTGTCGCGCTCCTTGCTATCTTGTCTGACTTGGCGTTCCTTCTGATGCTTCGTCTCTTCTTACGAACTTGGATTCATGCCGAAGATTTTTGTTACATTCTACCGCTTTTCTCTACCAAATTAAAACAGATCGCCACTCCATTCTGCAGGCGGGCTTCCTGACTTCAACTATAACTTCAAAACTAAATCGCCACTCCATTCTCCAGGCGGGCTCCCTGACTTCAACTACAACTTCAAAGTTAAATCGCCACTCCATTCTCCAGGCGGGCTTCCTGACTTCAATTACGACTTCAAAATTAAATCGCCACTCCATTCTCCAGGCGGGCTCCCTGACTTCAACTACTACTTCAAAATTAAATCGCCACTCCATTCTCCAGGCAGGGCTCCCTGACTTCAACTACTACTTCAAAATTAAATCGCCACTCCATTCTCCAGGCGGGCTCCCCGACTTCAACTACTACTTCAAAATTAAATCGCCACTCCATTCTCCAGGCGGGCTCCCTGACTTCAACTATAACTTCAAAATAAATCGCCACTCCATTCTCCAGGCGGGCTTCCTGACTTCAACTACTACTTCAAAATTAAATCGCCACTCCATTCTCCAGGCGGGCTCCCCGACTTCAACTACTACTTCAAAATTAAATCGCCACTCCATTCTCCAGAGCGGGCTCCCCGACTTCAACTATAACTTCAAAATAAATCGCCACTCCATTCTTCAGACGGGCTCCCCGACTTCAACTACAACTTCAAAATTAAATCGCCACTCCATTCTCCAGGCGGGCTTCCGACTTCAATTACGACTTCAAAATTAAATCGCCACTCCATTCTCCGGGCGGGCTTCCTGACTTCAACTACTACTTCAAAATTAAAATCGCCACTCCATTCTCCAGGCGGGCTTCCGACTTCAACTACTACTTCAAAATTAAATCGCCACTCCATTCTCCGGGCGGGCTCCCCGACTTCAACTACTACTTCAAAATTAAATCGCCACTCCATTCTCCGGGCGGGCTCCCCGACTTCAGCTATAACTTCAAAATAAATCGCCACTCCATTCTTCAGAGGCGGGCTTCCCGACTTCAACTACTACTTCAAAATTAAATCGCCACTCCATTCTCCGGGCGGGCTCCCCGACTTCAACTATAACTTCAAAATAAATCGCCACTCCATTCTTCAGAGGCGGGCTTCCCGACTTCAACTACTACTTCAAAATTAAATCGCCACTCCATTCTCCGGGCGGGCTCCCTGACTTCAACCGTAACTTCAAAATAAATCGCCACTCCATTCTTCAGGCGGGCTCCCCGACTTCAACTACAACTTCAAAATTAAATCGCCACTCCATTCTTCGGGCGGGCTCCCTGACTTCAACTACTACTTCACTGATTTTCATCCTATCTTGATTACCTTCCTTTGCCTCTTGTACCCTATCCTTGTTCCTGCATTACCTCTCGGACCACCTTCTCTTCTGGATTATCCTGTCTTGGAATTTCTTTCCCCCGGTCGTATTACTTTTCTTCCGGCTGCTGGGGATATTTTTGGAACTGTTTACCCGCCTGCTGGGGGTGATGCTGCTGAGGAAGTATTCTTTGTTTCCTTCACCCCTCATTCTCTTCCTTCTTCCCCTACCTCTTCTGGGACTCACGCTTTTGTTTCCTTGATCAAATTATAGGATGTAATACTGCTGGGGGAATCTCGAAGCCATTTTTTTCTTTTTCCAATAACTGCTGGGGATGATACCCGGCTCAAAGATCACCCCGTCTTGTGTTGCTTTCTACACTTATCCTCTGAGTCTTGCTTTCCAGAAAATTTTCGCAACAGGAGAAAATTTTCTGCCCCAGTGTGATAAACTTCCGGACGGTATGCTTTTCTGCCGTCGGACCCTCTTTTCCTGCTTTAAATCAAAGAAAAATTGTTAGTTTCAAAATGCCGCGAGTGGTCGTGCCACTCTTGTTGAGGCCATTCTCTTTCAGCTGCTTGGCCTTTCTCGAACTTTGAGGACGACGTTGACGCTTGTTTGGGAAGATGCTTTTTACACGGACGACCTCTCATTTTTTCCTT
The DNA here is from genome assembly GCA_032618575.1 of Nicotiana noctiflora. Classification (NCBI taxonomy): domain Eukaryota; kingdom Viridiplantae; phylum Streptophyta; class Magnoliopsida; order Solanales; family Solanaceae; genus Nicotiana; species Nicotiana noctiflora. The sequence continues at coordinate 130,648 of JASVEL010009482.1, read as the reverse complement.
TTATTCCACTCTTTGGTTTGGTCCGACTCTTTTTAGCCGGTGATCTGTTGCGTGAAATCATCTTTCGGACATGCCACATGTGTCCATCATACTCCATAATTCTTGCGAACCCTCCACTCAGCCCGTCATCCCAATCTCACTATCGTAACGACTTCTGTCTCATTGCCTTGTTCCATGCCTATTCACTTTCAATATACTGCTTTGGGAGACTTGGTAGTAAGCTTTGAAAAATCAATTTTCGAAAATGAAAGAAAAGAAAAGAATACTGACCGCAAATGACAAAAGAAGAGAAAAACTTTTCTGAACTCAAAAAATAGGAAAACTTATCTGAATGTGTGCCTGATCCAATGTTATGCCGCGCCTTTGAGATTAAACTACCCAGTCTATTCATGTCAATCACTTTCTGATACCGCGTTCTGCTAGAGGTAAACGGATGTCCAAACCTTGTCTCATGCAGACATCTTGTAACCATCTCGTCCTGTCACCTCACAGTGCCCTTCAAAGGGTTTTCACTAATGAGATTCTCTCATTTCTCTCTATCTCCCGTCGCCTTAAGGTGCCCGTAAAGGTTTTCACCGTAAGACTCTCTCATTTTACTTCTCTCGACTTCCTTCGCCTTAAGGTGCCCGCGAGGGTTTTCACCGTTAAGACTCTCTCATTTATGCTTTCTTTCCTTGCGGCGGGGTATCGCCCCTGAGGTTCTCTCTAGAGCGTTATCCCCTTTTGGTTTGTGCATCCTGAATTCAATCGAGGATCGGGATGTCACTCTTGGCTTTCATTCACATGACTTGGCACTTCTCAAATACCGATCGAGAGGTCTTTCTGGTTCTTGATATGGTTTCTGCGCGTGAGGCTGAAGAAAGGGGTTTAGCCTCAACGGTTAGCTTATTACAACTTTCGGAATCCACACTATCTTTCCAACAAAAACAATGACTTCTGCCCCAGCTTTATTGCTTGGGGGATTTTTGATTTTTATTTTATTATGACCGAGCCGTGTGGCGCCTACGTATCCTTCTTGAGGAATCAGGTCGAACGTAGTTCACTTTTTCTTGTATTACTTCTTTGTTTCTTTTCTATTCTGTTACACATCTTCCTTGATGATTCCGAAAGAGGGTATATGAAAGAACAATTAAGGCTCAAATGGGGAAACAAAGGTTAAAGTGTTTGGGTAGTAGAAAAATTGCCTCTGTCATTTCATTCTCCGAAAAATGCCAAATACACACAAACGAAACCAAACGTTGACAAACGCATTAAAGAATTACACATAATATCTCTTAACTGCATCAGAATTGATAGCCATATCGGTGCATCTTCCCTCGACATCAGTCAAACATAGAGCGCCGTTGGATAATACTCTAGTCACCACAAAAGGTCCCTGCCAATTTGGAGCGAACTTGCCTTTCGCTTCGGCCTGATGGGGTAGAACTCTCTTCAGCACATGCTGTCCCACTTCAAATCTCCCGGGACGTACCTTCTTGTTATATGCTCTCGCCATTCTCTTTTGATACAATTGGCCGTGACATACCGCTGTCAATCTCTTTTCATCGATCAAGCTCAATTGCTCTAATCGGGTTTTGACCCACTCGTCGTCATCAATCTCAGCTTCAGCGACGATTCGGAGGGATGGAATCTCAACTTCTGCGGGTATTACTGCTTCAGTCCCGTATACCAACAAGTAAGGAGTTGCACCCACCGAAGTCCGGACGGTAGTGCGATACCCCAACAGCGCGAATGGTAGCTTTTCATGCCATTGCCTAGATCCTTCTACCATTTTCCTCAATATCTTCTTTATGTTCTTGTTTGTTGCCTCGACCGCACCATTTGCTTTTGGGCGATACGGTGTGGAATTTCGGTGTGTAATCTTGAACTGTTGACATACCTCTTTCATCAATCCACTGTTAAGATTTGCACCGTTATCCGTAATGATCATCTTTGGAATTCCAAACCTACAAATGATGTGGGAGTGTACGAAGTCCACCACCGCCTTCTTGGTCACTGATTTGAATGTTTTGGCCTCCACCCACTTGGTAAAATAATCAATCGTTACCGGAATGAACCTGTGACCATTGGAAGCCGCAGGCTCAATAGGTCCAATAACATCCATACCCCATGCGACAAACGGCCATGGTGCTGACATTGTATGCAATTCAGTCGGCGGAGAATGAATCAAATCTCCGTGTATCTGACACTGATGGCATCTTCGCACGAAACATATACAATCCCGCTCCATAGTGAGCCAATAGTATCCTGCTCGAAGAATCTTCTTCGCCAATACGTATCCGCTCATGTGTGGTCCGCAAACTCCCGAGTGTATATCTGTCATCACTGTTGTGGCTTGACCTGCATCTATACATCTCAACAATCCCAAATCTGGAGTTCTTTTATACAGGACCCCTCCACTAAGGAAAAATCCGTTCGCCAACCGCCGAATAGCTCGCTTTTGATCTCCAGTTGCTTGCTCTGGGTATACTCCTAACCTGAGGTATTCCTTGACATCATGAAACCACGGCTCACCATCCACCTCTTCCTCTATCACATTACAATAAGCATGTTGATCCCGGATCTGGATATGTAATGGATCGACACGAACCTTATCCGGGTGATGTAGCATCGACGCTAAGGTAGCCAACGCGTCGGCAACCTCATTATGCATCCTTGGGATGTGCCTGAATTCTACCGATCGAAAGCGTTTGGTCAAATCATGCAAACACTGACGATATGGGATAAGCTTTAAATCTCTGGTTTCCCATTCTCCCTGAATCTGATGTACCAGAAGGTCCGAGTCCCCCAAGACCAAGACGTCCTGTACATCCATGTCCACCGCTAATCGCAGCCCCAAGATACATGCCTCGTACTCAGCCATATTATTGGTACAATGAAAACGCAGTTGAGCAGTAACAGGATAATGATGTCCTGTTTCAGATATAAGCACAGCCCCTACTCCGACTCCTTTTGCGTTTGCCGCTCCATCGAAGAAGAGCTTCCATCCCGGATCCTTGGTTAGTTCCAACCCCTCAATCTGCAATACTTCCTCATCTGGAAAATACGTCCTCAAAGGTTCGTATTCGTCATCAACGGGATTTTCAGCTAAGTGATCGGCCAGGGCTTGAGCTTTCATAGCCGTCCTTGTCACGTATATGATGTCGAACTCCGTAAGTAATATTTGCCATTTTGCTAACCTCCCCGTAGGCATAGGTTTCTGGAAAATATACTTCAACGGATCCAGACGCGAAATGAGGTAAGTGGTGTAAGAAGACAAGTAGTGTTTCAGCTTTTGGGCTACCCAAGTCAGGGCGCAACATGTCTTTTCTAGATGAGTGTACTTGACCTCGTGGACTGTAAACTTCTTACTGAGGTAGTAAATGGCCCGTTCCTTCCTGCCGGTAAGATCATGCTGCCCCAGTACGCAGCCAAACGAATTCTCCAAGACTGTCAGATAAAGAATCAGGGGTCTACCTGGCTCAGGCGGAACTAGTACGGGTGGATTTGACAGATACCCTTTGATCCGGTCAAACGCTTCCTGACATTCCGCCGTCCATTCTATCGCAGCGTCTTTCTTCAATAGGCGGAATATGGGTTCACAAGTTGCCGTAAGCTGGGCAATAAACCTGCTGATGTAATTCAACCTTCCCAACAGACTCATTACCTCTGTTCTATTCTTCGGCGGGGGCAACTCCTGGATGGACTTAATTTTGGAGGGGTCCAACTCAATGCCCCGTCGGCTGACGATGAATCCTAGCAGCTTTCCCGATGGAACTCCGAATGCGCATTTGGCCGGATTGAGCTTGATGTCGTACCTTCGAAGTCTTTGAAAGAACTTCCTGAGGTCGGCAACATGGTCTTCTTGACGCCTAGACTTTATGATCACATCATCCACGTACACCTCAATTTCCTTGTGTATCATATCATGGAATACCGTAGTCATCGCCCTCATATAGGTTGCCCCTGCATTCTTCAAACCAAACGGCATCACTCGGTAGCAATACGTCCCCCACGGTGTGATAAAAGCCGTCTTTTCTGCGTCCTCTTCATCCATCAAAATCTGATGATATCCCGCATAACAATCCACAAAGGATCCAATTTCGCGTCCGGCGCAATTATCAATTAGGATATGGATATTGGGAAGTGGGAAATTATCCTTAGGACTTGCCTTGTTGAGATTGCGATAGTCCACGCATACCCTGATCTTTCCGTCTTTCTTTGGCACCGGTACTACGTTAGCCAACCATTCAGGGTATCGAGTGACACGAATGACTTTCGCCTGCAGCTGCTTGGTTACCTCCTCCTTGATCTTCACACTCATCTCCGTCTTGAATTTCCGCAGCTTTTGCTTGACGGGAGGATATGCCGGATCGGTGGGTAATCTATGAACCACTAGATCAGTGCTGAGTCCTGGCATGTCGTCGTACGACCATGCGAAAATATCTTTAAACTCCATGAGTGTTTTGACCAATTCTTCTCTCAGATTGGGTTCAATATGGACACTTATCCGGGTTTCTTTGACGTCATCCGCATTCCCTAGATTAACGGCCTCGGTATCATTTAAATTCGGTTTGGGCTTTTCCTCGAAGTGACTTAATTCTTCACCGATTTCTTCTACGGCTTCATCATCGCCGTACTCCGACTCACTCTCGTCACTTCTTATTTCATGTGTTATTATTTCCAAACCCGATTGACTTTCTAGACTTGGGTTGATTAATCTTTAAGCACGCCATATCATTAAGATCAGTTGCAAGAAGGCTGTTCAGAAAAGTAAAAAGAAGAAAAGATAAACAAAATTAGACACGAAGGAACCAAATTTCATTGATGGGAATTGTACAAAGGGAAAACAAACTGCAAACTTAAAATAAAAAAATGAACAAAACAACGGGATTTTACTCCGGGGGCAAACCCCCAACACAACATTTCGAAAGAAAAACAATCCAAGACAAACTACCAAGACTCCTTCCGGACGGGGAGAGGAGTAGCCTTCCAGTTATTCAGTTTTGCCTTTGGTCCCACAAACTGTATCTCGGCGTGACTGGATCCTTCACCATCCTCGAGCATACATACATCTGTGAATAGGTTTTCGAACTTCCTGAAGAACTCTTCGTCTGGCCTGACCGTAGGACCGGGAATCTTTGGCGCTGGATGTCCTCTTGCTCCGGACTTGACAAAAGATTGGGAAAGGCGTGGAACAGGCTTTGGGAGCACCCATGTTTTCTGCTTGCTCCTCTTTGCTCGCCGGATGTCCTCCGAGGTTGGCTGGAATCCCAAGCCGAAGGTTCCCAAGTTTTCGACCACTGATACCGGTTGTATAATTCCTTGCAGAGATGCACCTAGCCCTTTACCGGGTACGAAACCATGTCGCAACATTTCATGCGCCACCATGACATCCGCGGTAATTGTTCTGTCGCCGGGAATACATTCCCCTTCCGGAACTCGGTGGGCGGACACCACATCGCAGACCTGATACACCCACGGCCCAACGTCTTCTTCTGTTTCAACAAAGGGAATGATGGTGCCTGATTGTGGATCGTTCTCTCCATGGACGACGATCTCCTGCTGGTCCCATTCAAACTTGACGAGCTGGTGTAAGCTGGATGGAACTGCTCTTGCGGCATGAATCCATGGTCGCCCTATTAGGAGGTTATATGACACCACCATGTCCAGCACCTGGAATTCCATGGTGAACTCCACCGGCCCGATTGTCAAGACTAGCACTATGTCACCAACCGACGCTTTGCCTCCTCCGTCGAACCCTCGGACACATACCCTGTTCTCGCGTACCCTGCCGATGTCTACCTTCAATTTGCCCAGTGTAGAGAGAGGACAAATGTTAGCACTGGACCCATTATCGACCAAGACTTTGGTAACCACCGCCTCTTCACACTTCACCGTAAGATATAAAGCCCGGTTATGCTCAGTGCCTTCCTCAGGCAACTCGTCATCGGTGAAGGTGATCCGATTTGCTTCGAAGATCCTATTGGTGATCTTCTCCAAATGGCTCACCGAGATTTTATCCGGTACATGTGCCTCATTCAGGACTTTCATCAATGCTTGCCGATGTTCTTCGGAATGTATCAGCAAGGATAGCAATGATATTTGCGCCGGAGTCTTCTTCAACTGCTCTAAGACGGAGTAGTCGTGCAGCTTCATCTTTTTCAAGAATTCTTCCGCTTCTTCATCAGTGACCGGCTTTTTCAATACTGCCGGAGTGGTCTTCCTCAATTCCGCAGGGGCAAAACATCTCCCCGAGCGGGTCAACCCTCGGGCTTCACAAACTTCCTCTTTCACCTCCTTTCCTCTGTAGGTCGTTGTAATCCGAGCATAATTCCATGGGACAGCCCGGCTATCAGTGACTGGCAACTGTGTTGCCGGCTGGATGATGAAAGGATCCATTCGAACGCCTGCTACTGTCAGGATGGGCTTGATTGCTGCCCCCGGTACAACTATCTTGGCCGGCTTCACCGGTACTTCGTTCACACTTTCCTTTCCTTGCTTCCGACTCTCCTGGTATGTCCTTCTTGCAACTGGGCGACTCATCAAAGCTTGGCCCTTTTCTCGTTCCCGCCCCGCTAGACTTAATCATCATTACAGTCTGAGAGGCTTTCTCCTTTCCTTCCTCCGCCCGTACCAACTCGATCATATTGGTCTCCTGATGAGTTGGAAGCGGGTTTTGGTTGATGTTGGGCTCTGTTGGAGTCTGGACTTCAATCCTGCGAGTATCAATAAGCTCCTGGATGGCCGTCTTTAGCCTCCAACACTTTTCTGTATCGTGTCCCGGACATCCCGAGCAGTAAGCACAATTTACTGAATGGTCCAGGTTCTTCGGGAGGGGGTTTGGTAGCTTAGCTTCAACCGGATTTAGCAAACCTACTTGTTTCAACCGGTGGAACAGACTGGTATAAGACTCTCCTAAGGGAGTGAAAGTCTTTGGCCTCGGCGCCCTGTCGCCCCTGAATGCCTGGTTCGGACGGAAACTCGCGCCCGAGGGGTTTCTGTAAGCTCTTGGGGGTGGATGATTGTTCTGGGGGTTCGGTGCACGCCACGGTGCATGAACAGGATGTGCAGAATAGGATTGTGCGTGGTGGACAGTAAAATGGGGATCAGGTGTGGGATAATAATGTTGCGGGTGGTTATATGGGTTGTGGGGGTAATTTTGGTGGTGAGGTTGGGGTGGGCTATATTGGGGTGCGGGGCCTCTATTTCTGAACCATGCCCCGGACTCGACGGCCGCAACTTCCTCTCTCCTCTTTTTCCCCAGTACTCCTCCAGTACCACTTTGGATAGCCTGAGTGGTGGCTTTCAGTGCTGAGTAACTCATGATCTTGTTGGCCTTCAAACCTTCCTCGATCATACCCCCCATTTTTATCACCTCGGTGAATGATTTGCCTACGGACGTTACCAGATGTCCGAAGTAGGTGGGCTCTAATGTCTGCAAGAAGTAGTCCACCATCTCGCTCTCTCTCATCGGCGGATCTACCCTGGCTGCCTGTTCCCTCCAACGGAAACCAAATTCCCTGAAGCTTTCAGCGGGCTTCTTCTCTAATTTTAGCAATGATAGGCGGTCGGGGATTATTTCAAGATTGTATTGGAACTGGCCGATAAAAGCTTGAGCCAAATCATCCCACGTAAACCATCTACTGGGATCCTGTCTAGTGTACCACTCCAACGCCGATCCTCCCAGACTCTGGCCGAAGTAGGCTATCAGAAGTTCGTCCCGTCCTCCGGCCCCTCTCATTTTACTGCAAAACCCCCGCAGGTGGGCCACTGGGTCACCATGCCCCTCGTATAGGTCGAATTTGGGCATTTTAAATCCTGCTGGCAACTGGACGTCCGGAAATGGACACAGATCCTTATAGGCGACGCTGACCTGGTTGCCTAAACCGTGCATGTTCCTGAAGGACTGCTCCAGGCTTTTAACTTTTCTGGCAACTTCCTCGTGTTCCGAACTTTGGAAGTGTTTTTCCGGTTCTGCCGGATTATCCCAATGAGGTGTATGTGATTGTGGTTCGGGAGCCCTGAAAGTAGGCTCTGGAGGATAGTAAGAGTTGTCATGGATCTGAACATATGGCTCGCCGGCCGGCCTTTGCAGAGGAGCAGGTGGAGGTGCTACAAAAACGGGGGTGACTGGAGGAGGATTTGGTTTGGCTGGTGGAATGTGGGTGGCATATGGATTTTCCCCCTGAAAGTATGGATAGCTCGGGGCGCTTGTTGAAGGATCGACGGGCGGATGTTCCGAAGCTGAGGCGAGAGTAGGGCGGTTCGGTGAAGACTGTTCCCTGGCCCAGGCCAGGTGCATCTCTGTTATCTGTTGTTTTAACCGGTCTACTTCTTCCTTCATGATTTGTAGCTCGGATTTTTCTTCCTCAAGACTCTTGCCAGAACTCGACATGCTTACTGTAACTGGTCCTTTGGATCTAGTGCGGTAGTGATGGCTGGCCAGTATATTCTGTCAAACCAACTGCTAAACTTTCCGGAATACGCAACAAACTTGTTAGTTCACCGAGTTTGACAGATATGTTATAGCACGTTGGATGCAATGCACCTAACCAAATAACCCTTTCTACGTGTACTCTTTAACATGCGTCATTCCGGCCCTTTTTCTTTTTCTTTTTCTTTTTCTTTTTCTTTTTTTCTTTTTCGACTATCTTTGCAAGCCTTATTGTTATTTAGCCTTTGGATTCTTTTTCTTTCTTTTTAGTGGTGGTCGAATCTTATGTGGATTGCCTACGTATCACGACCCCGCGTGAATCAGACCGAGCGTAGTTCTGGTAACAAGATTGTGGCAAAATTCAGTAACTTTTATATCAAATAACACCGTGTAGTTACAAAACACGTCTTACAAAAATCAGCAAAACAAAAGAAAATGCTTGACTTGGGAAAGTAAAGAAAATGCCAACTAGCTTGACTCAACATTTCAAAATACATTTTCAATCAAAAATCTAATGCCCTAAATTCCCTGGGGGCCCGCAAGGCATCATTCGGCCTTGCCGCGGGCCTTGGTGTGAGGTCCTTGTGCAGTTCCCTCAACTCTTCCATGATCCGATGAACATAACCCATAATTGAAGCGAAAAGGTCGGCGCGGGGCATTCGTTCACAAGCCAGGCACTTCATGGTGACATAGTGCCCGATTTCTCCAATTCTATCCTTGATCATGTCCCTTTCTCCGAGTAGCCGCTCTATTTGCTGGTTTTTCGCCCCCAATCTTCGAGCATTGTTGGTGACTTGATCTAGGAGCCTATCCACTTCTCCTTGCAGTCGGGCCATCAAATTGTCGCAGCGGTCGAGGTCTGCTCTGGCATCTTGGGCTTGCTTGAAAACCCGCTCCCTAAGGACAACATTTGCTTCCCTCGGGTTAGTGATGATATCGGTGTAATCTTCTTCCACCCGCTTTAGGTGAAGTGCATGTTGATGTGCCTCCTTTTTCCAGCTAGCACGGATCCTCGTTATTTGGGCTTTTGACTCGTCCAATTCTCTTTGGATGTCGGTGACTTGGCTTCTCAAACCCCTTATCAATTTTTCGTCGGCCCGACTCCTCGACCGTCTGTCAGCATCTCTTTTCATTTGCTGGATTTGAGCTCTCAAGAAGTCATTTTCTTGTACCAACTTCTTTTTATCTCCTTCGTCGGTGGCAGCTTGCATGTTCTTCTCGAATCGGAGGTCCCGGACCTGCTGTTCTATCCTGCCAATCTTCGTCCTGTATCCCTCCTCCTTTGCTAACCAATCCATTGTTCCTGTGAATCTTCCGTGAACTGTTGGACATGGGCTCTTTTAGAACATTTCCGACGAATCCGAAATCTTTTCCCGAACCACACGTTGTACTTTGGGTCCACCTCTCCCTTAGCTAGTTCCCGGACCATGGTTTTAGGCTCAAGGAACCGACATTCGTGCCACGGCCTTCTAACCTTCTCTTCGGGGAAGACAACTCCCGGGCTCAACTCAATGGCGTACTTCCTTAGGTCTTGATCGGTAGGAATAACCTGAAACCTTCCTAGTTGACGTAATACACGGTGAGGGACATATGGTTGGACACCGCGGATCCCCATCAGAAGGATATAACACTCCTCGGCTGCCATATATATTACTTCAGTATCGGGTAACCACCCGAATGCCCATTCAATCTGATCGGCTTCTATTGAGCTCAGTCGTGCAAGCCATGCCTCGACGCCTTCAGGGAATACAGCACCCATCATCCGTTCTTCGAAACCCCTGATACAGTTTTTTCCGGTCAACCCATGGTTCATGTATTGTGTTCGGTGATGGAGGTGTTCTTGCATCCATAATTGGAGTAACGGATTGCAACCTTGGAAGAAATTGCCCCCTTCTCGGCATACAGTCAAGGCTCGATAGATTTCGGACAAAACCAAAGGGACCACCGTGCTGGTAGCCTTTTTGATTGCAACATCGGCTATTCCTACCGGACTTATCTCTATTTTCTTATCTTCGCGCGGACAAATCACAATCCCCAAGAATGTCGTTATGAATGCTAGAATTCGTCTGGCCTCCCACTTGGTTCTATTCCCTGCGTGAGTCAGTCCAAGGTTTGACTCTTCAAAACCCCGAGGAGTGCCGTACCGTTGATATAAGAATTGGAGGTCGCAACACCCTTTCGGCAGATCATCATTTTTCACCTTCCGACTAATGCTCAGCAGATCCAGAAACCCATGTGGAGATACCGGTCTTGGTGAGAGTAGGTATTGCCCTCTTAATTTCCCATTAAGTCCTGCATAGCCCGCAATTTCTTCTAATGTGGGCGTCAATTCAAAGTCAACAAAACGGAACACATTGCGGGTCGGATCCCAGAAAGATACCAGTGCCTTGATGATGTCCTCCCTTGGCTCGATATTCAACAGATCAACCAAACCTCCCAAAATTCTCCCTACGACCTTTTTGCTACTGTCTTCCAAATCGTTCCACCATATACGGAGTTGCTGAGGGACCTCACTAAAGATCGAAAATGATTTATTCTGATTCGTGCTCATCCTGCACATTTATTAAGGTGATTTAAATAAGAAAACAACTTTGTTTTGCTAGAAATAAAAAAATCAGTTTTCAATCACGGCCTTTCAACGTCTCGGGGACGAAGGCTTTTAAGGCTGTGGGGTAAATTGATCGAAATCAAAATTGACCCAAAGGTGGCCGTTTATACGAAATTAGCCTTCCGGCGTCCCTTTCGGGAACATTCGGCTATTTTTAAAAAACGGCGTTACCGACTTATTTAGTACAAAAGTTAGTTTTGATTTTTCGGCCATTTTTTCAAAAGGTGAAGTTGGACCTGATGGAGGTTGCCTACGTATCTCACGTCCAATGAGAATCAAACCCACGTAGTTCGGTTTTGACGAAACAAACGGCATTATTTATTTATTCACTTTACTAAAGGAAAACAAATAAGCTATTTCTATCTTAAGAGCAAAACACACATTTTTTTTTTTTTTTTTTTTTTTTTTTTTTATTATTCTCTAAAGCCGGTCAGCATGCAAGTCTATAACGGATAAATGCGCAAGACAAACAGGATGCAGTAGGATAGTCTGTTCATTTCAGGTCACCTGTCCTAGACGGACCCAACCCCTGTGTTGAGTCCCCTAAGCCAAAATGCGACATGATGCAAATAAACGTTTCCTACTAGGGATCCGGCATGAAGCTTTGTTATTCTAGGTTTAAAAACCTGGGTTTATCCGTTCTAGACTTGGCTTACCCGAGCGGACAGCTCGAGCCGAGGAGGAGGCAGCAACCCGGGAATACAGAAGCTTCACCGGTTTTGCAACTTATCCAAACCTCGTTCTAAAATGGGAATCAGACACTATACAGAAAAGAAGTCACACGAAGTGCACCCTTCTTCATGATTTAGAAGACTCGGAGAGGAGATTGGTTCCGGCACAATTTATATGTACAGTTCACAAAATATCAAAGCAAGTAAAAACAACATTTTGCACATTGATACCAACATGTAAAAGAATCAGATAATAAAATATGCCAAATACAACAGTTATTCCGAGCTCGAATTCTAAAGAAATCCCCAGCAGAGTCGCCAGAGCTGTCACACCTCCTTTTTACGCACCCGCGAGGATGCAAAGAGTTTTTCCAATTAAAGGACAATCGAGATGGGATTTATTTCAATTATTTCAGAGTCGCCACTTGGGAGATTTATGGTGTCCCAAGTCACCGGTTAAATCCCGAATCGAGGAAAAGAATGACTCTATTTAACGGTCCGCGAACCGGAAATCTGGATAATGAATTCTATTAACCCGGGAGAAGGTATTAGGCATTCCCGAATTCCGTGGTTCTAGCACGGTCGCTCAACTGTCGTGTTTGGCTTATCTGTCTGCTTTTTACAATTATGTACTTACTGCAAGTTAACACCCCTTTACCGCTTTTATGATTGGTTGTGATTTACGAAAGAGAAAGTTGCTTAAAAATATGCTTTCGAATCACGTCACATGAAATGCACCCGGATCCTCAACATATTCTCATTCAACATTTCGGGGTTTGGATTTGGGTCACATGAAATGCACACCCGTATTAAAAGAAACAAGGTACAACTAAAATATGCACCCGGATCGACTACTTATTTACACTGTTGAGAAAGGCGTGATATTCGTTAAGAAACGACGCATCTCGAAATCTAAGCATTTATATGTACATTTATGACGGCTATGTGATTAGTGTAACTATTGGGCGAGGCGTACCTTCGATTCAAATCTAAAGCGAACTACATCCCACTGTATCTTACTTAAGAGTTGATTCCAAATTACTTAAAACTTGCTACGAACCACATCACATGAAATGCACCTGTGGTTCTTAACACGCTTTGTTTATTCTTGCCCAAAATTGGGGTCGGGTCACATGAAATGCACCCCCGACTCTTTTTAATCTAATTACGTCATTCCGTCGAGTAACAACTCCCTAGCTAATCTTGCTTGTAACATAAGGTCTATCATTTAACAGGTTTGGAGATTACACACATGAGTAGGGAAGATTGAACAGAGATACAACAGACTAATTCGGGTTTACGTGCATATCTAATGATAGTGTATCTTTGGTCTAGCTACATTTTCCATAACAAAACTAGCAATACAAATTTAATTAGACAGTAACAGAATGTAATCAAGCATAGACTTTGGACGACTACATGATTCAACAGACTTCAAACATAAACTTCAGGCTTCATTCTTTTTGAACCAGGGAATTACAATAACAGAGATGTGTACCTGGAATGTGAAAGAACAAAGAAGAGTGAGCGATGGTAATGCCGCAACAGTAACAGGAACAGTAACAGCAACAACTCCACACCAAAACAAATGGTGAACCAGCTAATAATCCCAACAAACCAAACAGTGATCAAATTCTTCAAACTTTACCAACTAATGGACTAATGGAACAATAATGGCCAGGCAGCAATCAAATGGCCATTACAGTTAAGTAGCACAACCACAAAATAATGAAACCACAGCAACAACCAAACCAGGCAGCAAACTATAGATCAGCCAGCAACCAAAACGACCAAGAGCAATAAACTACTGACCAACAGCCTCAATTGAACACCACAGCAACAACAATAAGGACTAACAGCAATATTTGAACCAAGCAGTAACAGCACACAGCCAGGCAGCAATCAAAAGACCAAACCCTAGGCAGCAAACACTAACAGACCAGCCACCAATAGACCAAAAGCAACCCCAAACAACCAGGCAGCAATATCAGCACACACGACCACAACCAGTGGCAGTAGCCACAATAACACAGCAGCAACAACTAACAGAAGAACCAGCCAGACAGTAGCCAAGAAAACTCGATGAAACAGTGACTCCAAACCAATGAAAACAGTAGCCTTTCTCTGTATCTTCCTATATGTGTATCCTTGTATCTATTTTTCTTCAGGTGCTCTAGTTACTCTCAGGTATCCTCTCAAGTGTCTATATGTATCTATGAATATTTGCTCTCCAGGTACTGTTTGTGCTCTCCCAGATGCTCTCAAGTGTCTGTATCAATGTCCTCCCCTATAGGTTCAGTTTGATGCTATATTTATAGCTAAAAGTCCCTCCAGAACACCTGCCCCTAAGGTTACCCCCTACCCTGACTTCCCAACCCATCATATTCCCTGCAAACCCACTGTCTACTGTCCAAAGTATGGACTCAGCATTAAACAATGCTGGTGGCAGGAGCCTCAGTGGGATGCCCTGCAGTGCTCAGTTCCACTAGCCCTTGTGATTAAACAATTAACCTATTAACTACAACCAATTATCCCCCTTTAATCTGAATCAAACAGTAACAAGCTCTACACCAGTGAATTGCATCAGGCAGATTCAAGGGATTAATATTACGAACTATTTCCCTGACGACTTTAATCACATTGAACCTATGATTCATCTTAACAACTAAAACAGAGGGAATTGGCCAAATAAAAGGCCTCAAAGGAGGAGAACAAATCGATTGTTATGAGAAATGAGAAGCATGCTAGATGAGAATTGAAACAATGAATAAATCAACACACATATTCACAAAAATCGAATTAAATTGACCAAAGAAGGAATGAATACCTCATAAGGAAATTGCCGACCAAGCTTCGAGCTAAGACTCGGAATTATTGAAGCCAAACGGGCTTTAATCAAGATGTTCTCGATTGAGAACACCTGGACTAAAGTCCCTTGGACTTCAATTGCGGCTAACCCGGCTTGAATTGAGTTACTTCAAAAATTAGGGTTCTTGGGCTCGGATTTGGGGCTTTTGTATTTTTGGTTAGATTCGAAGCAAACCAATGTCAATGGGAGTGTGGGGGAGGTGTGGGGAGACCGTGGTGTGAATTTGGGGTGATTTGGCATAGGTTCGAGTTTGACTCGAATCTTCAAATGAAGATTCGAGGAGCTCCGGCATGATTCGAGGTTAGTGGAGGCCGGGTTCGTGATGGGGGAGGTGAGGGGAAGGTTTGGCGTTGGTTTGGGTTTGATTGGCCTACCGGAACCGCCGTGAGGCGATTTCCGGCAGGCGGAGTAAGGCGGCGTTACGCTGGGTGTTTGAGAGCTCCTGAGGGAGATGAAGGGAGAGGGGGGGGTCTGGCTTGGGGGGGCGGGGTATGGAATGAACCTTATATACGAGAGATGAGATTAAATCCTGATCGTTGGATCATTTACGATCAACGATCAGGATCCCCTCACTTAAACCAAACGACGTCGTTTGGTCAAGTCATAAGCTGAATGTATATTAGAATTAAAGGATTAATCTGGGCCGTTGGATAATAAAATCCAACGGTCCAGATCAAGTGTTACACAGGCTGAAGCTGGACGGGTATTTGGGCTGAATTAGAAGAAATCCGTTTGGGCCTGGCTTTTAGACTGGATTTGGCCCAGATCGGATCTTCATGATGTATTATATGTGTATGTGTATATATATATATATATATGTATATATATACATATATATATATACATACACACATATGTATATATACTAACCTATAACACCGCTATCTTTTACTACCATTAACGTACATAATTACATATCACCCAAAAATGTAAGTCACATGACTTCGATATCAAACACTAAAAATGCAAAACTTAGCATATATATTTTTTTTTTGTATTTTTTAATTTAAATAAATAAACGTGCACACAAAAGATAAAATAACACAAAATCACAAAAATCATACCCAACACGAAACTATTTTTATATTTTTTTTTGAATTTTCTGGGAGTACTTCTCAAGTAAGGCAAAAATCACGTGCTCACACATATTATCTTATTCGAGGATCTAGATATACAAATGATAATTCATTCCACATAACATTTTTTCAATAGCATATCATGTCTCACCCTCATGTTAAAAAAAAAATAACTTGCTTCCTCAACATTGGAAATCCACCTTTTGTGCGTCATGGTATTAATCAAAATTTATACCGCACATCAATAATAATAAGATAGAGTCTTTTAGCCCCTGATCTTGAATCACTTGTGAGGGAAAAATATAATATATTTTCGTATATAACGTATATTAAACTAATATAGATAATTTTGTTCTCATGAACAATAGTTTAGATATTAAGTGGATGCATTCGATAAATTATTTTGCTAAACCAACTGTGATGTAAAATAACTTATTAAGATAAATGTCTTAAATAAATAATCAAGAAATTATGTTCTAAATTAGATTATTGAGAAAATTATTTCATAAATACCATGTTGCGGCTTAATAATAATCGCACATGTAACCATCTCGTAGATGCATCTTATGTGATATAAATGGCAGGTGAATGTGCCATAGTCACCTTTGATATTTCTAGCATTCATTGTATTTAATATCAATTTTAGTTGGTCTATTAGTTAATGAGAGCAAGCAGCATAAGAAAATTCGTAAAGAATTTTTTACTTTTTAATTGTAACGACCCGGACGGTCGCTCCGAGAGTTGTAGCCCTGTTCCATATGCTTTATAGTTGTTATGTGACTTGCCAAGAATAGTTGGTTCGAGTCCGGAGAGGTTTCAGGATAAATTAAGATATTTAGTCTCAAGATTGAAAGCTTAAGTTGAACGTTGACCGGATATTTATGTCACGATCATAACCCCGAACCTGATCGTGGTGACGCCTCTCGTGAAGACAAGGCCAGCCAGACCAATACAATACACCTCTTAAAGTAGTTAATTATCATAACTAGTTTAAACCATGGTTTAATATTAATAAATTTGTAGAAACATAGATACCAATAATGGGGAAACCATCCCGACACAGTCCAAACTGGGTGTCACAAGTCATGAGCAACTAATAATCCTGATACGAGTCTACTAGATACGAAATTCGATATAATAGTTCAAAGAACATGGAAAATAATAAGATAAGGGAGGCACGGGGGCTGCAAACGCCAACAGCTACCTTGTGGTCTCCGAAACACCGCCTGGACTGGGAGGATCAGCACCCAGGAGTAAAATCTGCACACACGATGCAGGAAGTAATATGAGTATTCTGACCCAGTGAGTAATAATTATAAATAATGGTTGAAAGGAAGAAAATATGTAAAAACACAAATCATTCTATACCAAAGCAATAAAATTACTTAGAGCAGTAAATCTTTGAAGAAATCAAGTAAAATTCATTTTTAATAAGTAAAAATATGTAATTTGGCAGTTAAATAACAAATAGAAATCCGCCCTTCGGGCACAGTATCAATCACTTAGAACAGTATCAGCCCTCAAACACAATATCAATCTCTCAGAACAATATCACCCCATTGGGCTCACTCTCAAATCACAATGGGTTCCCGTACTCACTATGGGTGTGCAGACTCCGAAGGGTCCCCTTAAGGCCCAAGCGTTATATCAAGCCACCTCGTGGCATCAACTCCCGGCTCTCGACCTCACATCACTCAAGCCACCTCGTGGCATATAAATGCATTCAGACCCCCGGCTTCATATCAGTCAGTGTATCCTCACTTATGGCCCTTGCTGCACTCAGTCTGAAAATCATCACAAGCCCCTCGAGCATTAGCAAAATAGTAGTTCTCAGCCTAAAACATTATTTAGGAATATCATTTAAGTCTCAAAACTAAGTAAAAGTGGCTGAGTTGTAAAATAGTGGAAAACAGCAGGTCTGAGTTCAAGTAATAAGTCAATACAATGAGAAAACATTGATAAAAATCCCCGAAGGGTTCAAATAGTTGGCATGAAGCCCAAATATGGCAATCAGCCCAAATCATAATGATAACAAATAAGTTTCAGTCAAATACGTGGTAAAATCATCAACCGGGACGGACTAAGTCACAATCCCTAACAGTAAATGACTCAAAGCTCATCATCAAGCGCATGTCTTACCTCAATATAGCACTACGGTGTACAATCCAGGGCTTCAAATCCTCATGACATCATTTACAATCATTACTCACATTGAATCGATTAAATATATAACTCATGTATTTATCACTTAAATCGTCCTCCAGCGCGTCAAATCTAACCAAAATCAAAGAGAATGCGTCATAATATGCTATGGGAACAAAGCCCAAGCGAAAACAATCAAAAAATATCAGAAATCCTGAAATTAGCAGAACCCGAGCCTCGAGCCCACTTCTCGAAACTCAGAAATTTTCACACCAACGGGTTCCTTATCTCCTCATGAGCTCATACATACAAAAAGTTCCTAAATCTGACCTCAAGTGGTCCCTCAAATCCCAATTTAAAAGTTCAAAATCTCAAGCCCTAGTTCTTCCATTTTTAGCTTAAGTTCCATGATTTTCTAGGTTTATTTCACAATATAATCACGTTTTAGGTTCAAATATCTTACCTCCAATCGATTATTCTTGAATCCCTCTTGAATTCCCTTCAAAAAGGTCTCAAAAAGACCAACAATGGAGTAAATAAGCCCAAAAAGCGTGGATGAAATGTTTTAAAATATTCTGCCCATGTCTGACCCTTCCTTCTTCGCGAACGCGGTCAAACTCTCGTGTTTGCGAAGCACAAACTTGCATTGACCAAATTTTACTATACTCAAACGCAACACACAGGTCATGAATGCGATGACTTCTCCTTCTATACCTTTGCGAACACGATGCACAACAAGGCCTCGATCCCAAATCGCGATCACGAGTGCCCCCTCGCGAACGCGATTCACTGATTCCCAGCCTTTCGTGAATACGAGGCCCATCTCGCGAATGCGAAGGCTAAATCCTGGCTTACGTCAATTCCTTCTTCACAAATGTGAGGCTCCTCTCGTGAACGCGAAGAGATAAATCTCTGCAATACTGAACCTTCAATTTCTGCAACTTTCAAACTTCAAAAATGGTCCAATTGATCACCCAAGGCCCCCGGGACCCCAACCAAAAGCACCAACACATCCTAAAACCTTATTAAAACTTGTTCCAATCATCAAAACACCTCAAACAATATCGAATTACCCAAAACTCATCGAATTCAAGCCTAAGTTTTTTAAAAACTTTTGAAATACGCTTTCGATCAAAACTCCAACCAAACCACGTCTGAATGACCTAAATATTTTCACACACATCCTAAATGACATAAAAAATCTAATACAACTCTCGAAATTCCATTCTGACACCCGGATCAAAATCTCACCTATCAACCGGAAATCGCCAAAATATCAACTTCGCCAATTGAAGCCTGATTCTACACCAAACCTCCAAAACCAATTCCGACACACTCCTAAGTCATAAATCACCTCCCAAACCTAATTGAACCATCATAACTCACATCCGAGTTCTCTAACACCTAAGTCAACCAGATAAGTCAACATCTCATTGACTTTTCCAACTTAAACCTTCTTAAAATAGACCAAGTGTTTCATTCCTTGCCAAATCCACTCCGAGCACAAACTAATCAACTTGATCATATATAAAGAAATAAAAATGGGGGAAACAGATCGGTACCTTATGAGATGACTGGCCAGGTCATCACAATTTACTTATGGGTATACGACGACGGAATGGATTAGCCAGGTCATACAATTTACATGTTTCATGTTTTGATGCTAATTCGTGCGATAATCAAGCTTAATCGAGTTCATTTTACGTGTAGGAATACTTAAATATCGAGTGGAGAAAAGTTACCTGAAATGGCACCTCGAAGATGCAAAATATAGCAATAAAAGAAGACATTGCAAGACTATAAAAAGTCATAGCCTTAGATATTGCAAGGCCATGAAAAGTCACAGCCTTAGACGTTACAAGGCTATATAAAGTCACAGCCTTAGCTAGTACAAGGCTTTGTCCGGGGCATCAACATTGGTGCCTCTGATGGTTCCTTGCAATATATGTTGGAGCCTTTGATGGCGCCTTGCAATGTAGTTTGGCGCCTCTGACGATGCCCTGCGTCGATGATGCTTATACTGGCAACTTTGTTTCCTCATTAATTTTTAACATGTAGACTTTAAACCTACCTTATAAATACCTCCTAAACATACCTTTTAGAGAGAGTTATTGGGGAGGTAAAAGGCTACAGAACACTCTAAGCACGCATCAAAAGTGTTTTTCTTTCTGCTCTTCTTTAATATATAGTTTAATGCTTTTGAATGTGACTATGATTGTTTAAGCAATTATAAGTAGATAAACTATATAATATAGGGTTTTATGGAATATATCACAGGATGGTTTATTATTTTTAATACAAATTTAGCCTTTGAATTTCTCTACGTGCTCAACTACATATTTATTGTTGTTGATTGAATGGCCATCGATTGACCGTGCCTTTTTTATTATGTATTTCTTGAAAAATGGAACATATTTAGTTTTCTATTGAACAAAGTCACTCTGAACGTATGTGAAAAATCAATACAGAGGGATTAAAGGTGGGAAGAAATAACGTAACCTTGGTATGATCTTAGTAAACGGTAAACTAGTGACAATTAGCGTAGTTCGAGAGAATATGTCTAGTAAATTGTGGTAGTTGATCGAAAGAGAATTATGATACCTAAAGTATTTCCGATCAGTATAGAATATTTAGACTATATTATAGGAGATGTAGAGGGAATGATTTCAACAATTGAGAAAATCATAACTTTATACCTCCTTAATCTTGTCTCCAACCATTAGTATCTTTAGTTGTTAATTCACACATTTAATTTGTAAGTTAATTAATTTGACATAAGAATCTTTATATTTATAACTTAGGAATTATTCAAACTTGTCTTTTTAATGATAGTAAACAATTGTAGCTAAACTTTAGTTCTTTGTGAGATTATATTTCGAACTTTTAGATCCGGTTGTTATTCTTTTTAGGACTAGAGTTGGGAGTGATCAAATTATGGTGCCGATGCTGGGGAAGTAACAGTGCAGTTGTTGCTGCATTTTACATGCTAGGTTTCAAGTTTTAACTTTTATATTTTTTTAATTCTACTTGTTGATTTGAGAAACATGATATCTTGAAATTATGGGAGTTTAGATATTGGTAATTTTTATTTTGATCCTCATACACATTGTGAAGGAAATCATCTATGGCAAAATTATCAAAATATCCCAAAAGCGAGTTATATATATCAACTAAATCTTATTTGTTGAATGTTTGTGATATATGTGGTAGTCAAAATAGTCACTTTCATAGTTGTGCTTATATATCTTATCCTCCCAAACCCTTTACTATGATGATTTTACTTTTTTCTTATGAAATTAACAGGAACAAAACGCGGGGCAAATGGCCTGAAAGAGATAAAAGATATGCTAAGGTAGCTTGTGAAAATAATAACACACAATTATGAATACAAAGGCAAGAGGTAATTATTCACAACTTGAAGACTCAAGTGAGTCAAGTGGTAGAGCTTTGAATGTTCAGCAAGTCAACATGCCAAAAAATGTGAATTAGAGTCAGCAGTTGACACTGTGATGGAGGAGGTCAAAGTAGAATACCAACAACCTAGCCAACTATAATTTGAGGATGACGATGTTGAAGACGTGATACTAGAGTCAATGGAGGACAGTAAGGATACAGATTTTGTTGATTCTATTGTCATTAATGTTGAGGATGTTGAAATTCCTGAAGTTTATGTATTTGAGCACATTGGCCCTCACTCCTAGCATTTTTGCATATTATATTTTTATTATGATATGAAAATAGAATTATCCAAGACAATTTAATAATTAAGGAATGAGTAACAAGGTCCCTACATTCTGGAAGTTTTCATGCCAGAAAGATAGGATTACTTACCTCATCTAAAAGACATGAGTGTAGAATTGTATAATGTTTGTTTGCGCCAATTAGATTTGTTCCACCACCCCCGGAGAATAAACAAAAACTTGAATCTAAATTGGGGGTTCAATTCATAAGTTTGAGGCGGAGACAAAAAATAGTTCTAGTCGTGTCGCGACTATAACTTAGGTGCTAGTTGGGAGGCAACCCAACTTTACTATTTTATTTTATTACTTTTGTAGTATTTATGTTTGTTTATAGGATTATGAGTGTAGGAATCAAAGACATTGGAAGAATGCAAAAGTGAGCTACATGGTGAGAACGAAGCGTAGGATACCCACACAAAGGACCATGCCTGGAGGAAGTCTGAGTACCTCGTAAGCTGCAATTGCTTCGACATTTGGCCTTTCAGAGAGTTTCTTGTCCACCACCATTATTTTTTCTTTAATTGTACATTGGGGACGCTACAGTCTTTTAAGTATGGGGTGGGAGAATTCTTTTGGATAATTAGTAATATTACCTTCTTTTTAAATTTTTTTTGTTTAACTACTTATTTTTATTTATGTCGTATTTAATTGTGTAGTATTTTAGTAGCTTAATTTATCTCCTTCCGGGGCAAGGGAGAATGTGGACGCGACGCGCGCCCCAGGTGGTGGGCCAGATAAAGCTCAGGCTCGGGAGGAGCGAGTGGGGAGTGCCGCCTCTACCGCTCAATCATCTACTCATAGGTTCACGATGGGAGAACCTTCTCGGGTGGTTGTGGATATTGGCGGCTCGAGCACTCCTTCAACGAAAATTGCGGCGGCGAGAGAGGGATCCACATCCGACTCTGATTTGGATTCTGAAGATGTCCGCATGTTTCATGATAGGGTCACGAACGTGACAGTCCATCCGGACGGGAGGCCGCGTGTAATTGAGATTCCTGTGAACGAGAATCTGTTGCTAAGGGATTCTGCTTTAGTGCAGCTACTTGGTCAGTTGTGTTCTGCGGTTGAGAATGAGTCACTAAGGGGGGAGGGGGTGACAGATGTGGGATTGATGAACGAGGTGGCGGTATTGGGAATGAGGGTATGTGCTCCAGGGTGACTATTCGCTTGCGAGCGCCTTATTTCCCATCTTCTCATGAATTGCTTTATCTGACTCCTTCATTTCTTTTGTTTTGTCTTGCAGGTGTTTTTGTTGCAGGTAGAGAGTCTTCGTCGGGCCAATGTTCGGTCCGGGGTGCTTCTAGGGGTTCTTGAGAGGTGTCGTCGGTATCGGAACAGGTGCAGGGAGCTTAATGAATGCATAAGGGCTGATTCTCATAATCAGGCACTAGTTGAAGAGCTGGCAAGGAAAGAGTTGCAGAGGAGTCAGGCGCTTGGTCACGTAAAGGACTTGGAAGATCAGTTGCGTCGGATGAGCGACAAACTTGAGGCTGGACGGAGGGCGTCATTGGAGAGTGAACGCTTGTGCCTGACCAAGGTGACGGAGGTTACTTCGGAGTAGAGCGGGAAGGTCGTCGCGCTAGACGGAGAAGTAGCCGCCTTGAAGCGTAGGATGGCTAAAGCCTCCGCTCGGGCGGACGAACTTAAAAGGGTTATCCGTGCCACCGATTCCCTATTGTCATTGGTGAGGGCTGCTGGCACCTTCAGGGAGAGCGGCCTGGAGGAGCCGATTAGGGTTCTAGAGCGGAACGCTCAGGATGCAGCAGGGCAAATTGCACTCCTGGAGGAGGAGAACAGGCGCATTCAAGAACAATCTGCATTTATGGGTGGCTCTCGTGAGGCTTGGATTTATGTTGAGGCCCAACGGGATATATACAAGCAGCTGTTCGAGGCTGGTATCATTTCTGAAGCAATATTTGAAGGGGCATGCCAAAGGGCGCGGGAGGCTCGCGAGGAGTGCGACTTTGATGCTGCGACGCCCAGCATTGACAATGGCGTCGGTGGAAGTTTGGCTGGAGCTGGTAAGGACATGGGCGCTGCGGGCGATGGCAGGGGCGGAACAGGCGATGAAGCGGCGAGGGCAGGTGACGGTGCGACTGGTGCAGGCGTTTGTACCAATGGTCCTGAGTGAAAGATGATTAGTTGATGATTTCCTTGACGGTTGTTGCCGTGTGTTGTTATTTTTCTCTTCTCCTTATTTTTTTGCTTTGTTGTTGTTTATTTTCGGACAAGGTTTGACCTGGGACGAACGGGCGTGGCCCGCATCCGTCTTTTTGACTTAAGGGGGAATTCCCTTTTTCTGTTGCTTCTTTATTGCTTGCTCCGTTTATGTTTTCCCTTAGTTCGGCCATTGATTATCCTGGATTGAGGGCTCATAGCCCGAATATTGAACCATCTACGGTTGAATCAATTGGGCGGGGGCTCGCGGTCAAGGCCCCAGCTTGACTTGTCGTTAAAGATAGATATAGTGCTCTCGACTTGAGGGCTCGTAGCCTGAATATTGATTCAACTAAGGTTGGATTAATGCGGCGAAGGCTCATGGCCTGAGTCCCAGTTCGACCGTAGTTGAAATTTGTTGATTCTTTTGAGTTGAGGGATCGTAGCCCGAGTACTAATTCAACTGAGGTTGGATTAATATGGCGAAGGCTCATAGCCTGAGTCCCAGTTCGACCGTAGTTGAACTTTGTTGATTCTTTTGAGTCGAGGGCTAGTAGCCCAAGTATTAATTCAAGTGAGGTTGGATTACTATGGCGAAGGCTCATATCCTGAGTCCCAGTTCGACCGTAGTTGAACTTTGTTGATTCTTTTGAGTCGAGGGCTCGTAGCCCGAGTATTAATTCAACAGACGTTGGATTAATATGGCGAAGGCTCATAGTCTGAGTCTCAGTTCGACCGTAGTTGAACTTTGTTGATTCTTTTGAGTCGAGGGCTCGTAGCCCGAGTATTAATTCAGCTGAGGTTGGATTAATATGGCGAAGGCTCATAGCCTGAGTCCCAGTTCGATAGTAGTTGAACTTTGTTGATTCTTTTGAGTCGAGGGCTCGTAGTCCGAGTATTAATTCAACTGAGGTTGGATTAATATGGCGAAGTCTCATAGCCTGAGTCCCAGTTCGACCGTAGTTGAACTTTGTTGATTCTTTTGAGTCGAGGGCTCGTAGCCCGAGTATTAACTCAACTGAGGTTGGATTAATATGGCGAAGGCTCATGGCCTGAGTCCCAGTTCGACCGTAGTTAAACTTTGTTGATTCTTTTGAGTCGAGGGCTCGTAGCCCGAGTATTAATTCAACTGAGGTTGGATTAATATGGCGAAGGCTCATAGCGTGAGTCCCAGTTCGACCGTGGTTAAACTTTGTTGATTCTTTTGAGTCGAGGGCTCGTAGCCCGAGTATTAATTCAACTGAGGTTGGATTAATATGGTGAAGGCTCATAGCCTGAGTCCCAGTTCGACCGTAGTTGAATTTTGTTGATTCTTTTGAGTCGAGGGCTCGTAGCCCGAGTATTAGTGCAACTGAAGTTGGATTAATATGGTGAAGGCTCATAGCTTGAGTCCTAGTTCGACCGTAGTTGAACTTTGTTGATTCTTTTGAGTCGAGGGCTCGTAGCCCGAGTATTAATTCAACTGAGGTTGGATTAATATGGAGAAGGCTCATAGCCTGAGTCCCAGTTCGACCGTAGTTGAACTTTGTTGATTCTTTTGAGTCGAGGGCTCGTAGCCCAATTATTAATTCAACTGAGGTTGTATTAATATGGCGAAGGCTCATGGCCTGAGTCCCAGTTCGACCGTAGTTGAACTTTATTGATTCTTTGAGTCGAGGGCTCGTAGCCCGAGTCTTAATTCAACCGAGGTTGGATTAATATGGCAAAGGCTCATGGCCTGAGTCCCAGTTCGACCGTAGTTGAACTTTGTTGATTCTTTTGAGTCGAGGTCTCGTAGCCCGAGTATTAATTCAACTAAGGTTAGATTAATATGGCGAAGGCTCATAGCGTGAGTCCCAGTTCGACCGTAGTTGAACTTTGTTGATTCTTTTGAGTCGAGGGCTCGTAGCCCGAGTATTAATTCAACTGAGGTTGGATTAACATGGCGAAGGCTTATAGCCTGAATCCCAGTTCGACCGTAGTTGAACTTTGTTGATTCTTTTGAGTCGAGGGCTCGTAGCCCGAGTATTAATTCAACTGAGGTTGGATTAATATGGTGAAGACTCATGGCCTGAGTCCCAGTTCAACCGTAGTTGAACTTGGTTGATTCTTTTGAGTCGAGGGCTCGTAGCCCGAGTATTAATTTAACTGAGGTTGGATTAATATGGCGAAGGCTCATGGCCTGAGTCCCAGTTCGACCGTAGTTGAACTTTGTTGATTCTTTTGAGTCGAGGGCTCGTGGCCCGAGTATTAATTCAACTAAGGTTGGATTAATATGGCGAAGGCTCATATTCTGAGTCTCAGTTCGACCGTAGTTGAACTCTGTTGATACTTTTGAGTCGAGGGCTCGTAGATCGAGTATTAATTCAACTGAGGTTGGATTAATATGGCGAAGGCTTATAGCTTGAGTCCTAGTTCGACCGTAGTTGAACTTTGTTGGTTCTTTTGAGTCGAGGGCTCGTAGCCCGAGTATTAATTCAACTGAGGTTGGATTAATATGGTGAAAGCTCATAGCTTGAGTCCCAGTTCGACCGTAGTTGAACTTCGTTAATTCTTTTAAGTCGAGGCCTTGTAGCCCGAGTACTAATTCAACTGAGGTGGATTAATATGGTGAAGGCTTATGGCCTGAGTCCCAGTTCATCTGTAGTTAAACTTTGTTGATTCTTTTGAGTCGAGGGCTCGTAGCCCGAATATAAACGAGATGAATCAGGCTTGCTCTGATTGGGGTTCTTAACCCTTTGTTCGTTGTTTTCCCTTTGCTTCTGACTTCATGATAGGCTACGCGATCTTGCTATGAAATTTCAACAGACGACGCCAAATTGTTTGACCCAAAATATTTGCAAGCATTTATGAATTCGAGACAATCAATAAAAGTGAAGGGCCAATCATAGCAAGTCGTAACATATTTGAAATTAAATAAGGAAAAGATAATGAAAATAATTGTATGGACAGCAAAAAGTGTTGCTGATCTTTTATTCATGATAATGGATTGATCTGCCTCTCCATGAAGAGGTTCAGATCTGTACAACCATGTTTTGAAGGAACTACCGTTATTCTGTTGTTTGTTTTTGGGTTCTCACTCTATATTTCTCTCTGTATTTCATAGAGTCCCCATGGGGAAAGAGTGGAACCTCTTTTCTGATTTATGCTCTTGTACTTATAGACATTGCTGTACGAGTTGACTTTCCTGGAGATGGGGCCCACATTAGGGGATTATTTCGGACATATCCGAAGAGTAGCAACCTCGGCCAAGGTTTTAGGCGAATACGGATAGTGTTCTCAGTTGAAGCAGTCTTGTCGCCTGTTATGTTTGTACTAGTCGAAAAGAGCAGCCAATCTGACTGATTGTCATGGAATCAAATTATAACCCATACAGATTCTAAATCTGTTTACTGTATATTTGGTAAGTACGCCTTAACAAAAAAAATGCTTAGTGCACTTTAACAAACTACGACATTCAAAAAGCAAGTCCTTAAAAGTGTCTGGTGTGATAACAATTTGGTTTAGCATATAGTATTTAATTAAATTCTATTTGAATATTCAGCAGCAAAAACATATAGTTAGAGCTGTCAATTGGGTCGGGCCAGGCTAACCCAACCCAACCCAACTCACGTGGGCATTAGTAATTGACGGGTTGGGCTGGGCTAGCCCACCATTTTAATGTGCCTTATAATGGTGAGCTCACCCCAGCCCTATGTGATACGCGGGCTCCCACGAGCCGGCCCATCATTTTTAAAAATATAATTTTATATTTTTTCTTTAAGTTCTGACCTAATAAAAGATAATGGTTTTAAAGTTAAAAAATTTGCAAAACTTAATAACTTTTTTTATTGTTTCAATATATAACAATAAATACTAAAAAAAAGTAAAAGATACGACTATATTTATTCACTGAAAGTCAAAACTTAAAACAAACTATTCAAAAGAACGTTCATGATGCTTATGAGATATCTAACACATCATCTTTATCAAACATATTTGAATCCGCTTGTGACAAAGTTATCTTAACATCTTCACTTTTATCTACAATTCATATGCAATATTAATTAGCTAAATATTAAAAATAATTAAATTCTAAAAAGTAATAATATTTAAATTCATATTAAAAAAATATTACTAGTTTGAGTTCGGGAAAAGCCGTGCAGCCAATTTCGAGTAGTAACAAGTGTTTGGACATTTTCATAATAAATGCAACTTCTGTACTTTGTAAGAACACTCCACCAATGCTAAATATTGATTACCGATGATATAATGGTAATAAGAATGCGAACTACATCACGCACCATCATTGAATTGAAAGATCGGGATATTTTCAAGAATTGTCCTTCCAATACATGACAACATCATCTCTTGAAACTTCTCAAGATCAAGTTTTGGTTCCTCTTAGTAAAGATCCAATTCTGACTTTCCATCTCTAAAGGCAGTATACTTTTTATTTTTTATATATTTTAAATAAATATTTTATTAGGCCCACGGCCCGGCCCGACCCAATCTCAGTCAAGCCTCACGGGCTACGGGCTTAAAAGCCTCGTTTTTAAACGGGCTTAAAAAATTTTAGTCCAGTCCTGCTAAATCACGGACTGAGCTGGGCTAGCCTAACGGGCCAAGCCTGTATTGACGGCTCTGCATATAGTGTAAATTATTAATTAATTGTCCGATACAATATATGGAGACTTTAAGAGTAAAGGTAATTAAGTGTATTATTAAAACTGGATAAGCATCCCTTAATCATGCCAGCCATGACAGAAAGGTCATTATATTTTACCTTATCTGATCAAATTAATAGGATACTATTTTGAATCAACGGGAAAGTGATTTTCTTTCTTTTCTTGCACTAAAGTCGGATATTGGATCCTCTTCACATGATAAAATCGTAAGCCATTAAATATTGACAAAGAAAGGCTATAACACTATATTTCTAATGTCATGGATAATGATAAAATTGCAGAATTTTTTTTATACATAAACTCAATTTAGGGGCTAAATATGTATTGATTTATCATGATTAAGTATTAGATTTGCATAATAATGGAGTATTAGTTATTTATCATGATTAAGTGTTAGTCGAACTTATATGACGAAATCATATTACACATTTGCTAGTTTAGATTATGTATCGAATTGAGTAAATATTTTTCCAAAAGTAATGTACCAAAAATTACAAGTATAACCAATTCATAACAACCTTCTCCCCAACCTTGTCCTTCAACCATATGTTATGTCTCTATCCTTAGATAGTTGTTTTAATTTATTCTTATTTAGAATTTGTGTCTATATAAGTAAAATTCATAATAACATCACTATATATACACACCACAAAGAAAAACAGAGTTTTGAATGGAAATGTTTAATTGTTTCACTTGACTTATAAGTTAAAATTGACTTAAATAAATTTGAAAATTAGAGGAAATTATGCAACTCAAATTCTATAATTGTTTTTTATTTCCTTTCCTTCACTTCATAATTTATGCATATGACAAATTTGGACCCCGCACTCACAAGAGTGCCAATGGCACTTACCAAGTATTACCAGAATTTCTGCTGATTTTGCTTTTTCTCTAACCCCCACTATATATAGCATTCCACCAGTTCTCACCCAAAACAAAACAACTAGTCATCACTTTCAATCCCCCCGGACCCCACCACCCACCCACCCCCACTTCACAAGAACACTTGAACAAGCAAAAAGATTCAAACTTTATGCAGAATGGACCAAGAAATTCGAAGAAATTTAATTAGTGAAATTGGTGGTTTTGAACATAGCTATTTTAGAGGTTTAGGTACCCCCTTTTCATGGTATTTTTCAAGAATGGCCTCTTTTTTGAACCCACAAAACAACCATCAAAATTTTGATGATGATGGGGTTGTTTCTTATGATGATGATGATTATGCATCACCATTTTGTTATTATGGATACTCAAGACCCATTGTGGTTCTTGATGTAATATGGAACTTGGCATTTGTTTGTGTTTCTTGTTTTGTGCTATTAACCACTTTAAGTGAAAGGCCTTCTACTCCTTTAAGACTTTGGATTGGTGGCTATGCACTTCAGTGCCTATTGCATGTGGGTTTTATTTGGATTGAGTTTCAAAGAAGGAGTTTTGATGATTTTGATGCTGTCAATTTTGATGGACTTTCTTCTTTTTCACTGTTTCAGAGCAGGTAACTCCAGTTCAGTTTCTCTGATTTTTAGGGTTTGATAGTATTGGATGGGATTTTTATTTACTTTTTTCTCTGACTGGATGGTTTATGAAGCTTTCTAAACAGGGATATTTTTTTTGTTTTAAAGAAATAAACTTTGCTTGTAGTTGACCTGTTGCATGGTACTCTATACCTAGGAAAATGTTCATTCTCTTTTCCATTTCCTCTTCCACCATTTTTTTACTAGTTTAAAAGATTGTGTGACAAATTTGGGCAGTAAGTTTTTGGTTTCTCTTTAGGGTTGGGACTGGGATACAGTGGCGAAGTTAGTAATTTTACGGGTGTTCAAATTTAAAAGAAGTGAAAATTTTTTCCGACAAAGATTGTTCAATATATGTTATATACTTCTAAAACATAATATTTTAACTATATACACACTATAATTTTTCGACCCTTATCACTATGTGGCTTCGCCACTGCTGGGATGGGGTGGATAGTTCATAATTGAGGGAATCCTTAGAAATCCATCTACCTAGTTTGATTAGTAAATTGTTGTATTTTGTCTCTTTTCCTTGTTGGGTTTCTGATCTTATTCAATATTTGCCCTATACCTTAGCTGTCATAGTATTCTTAGTTTACTGACTTTCCGAAGAATAATAATTTGGATAGCAGCATAGTGTGCCTTTAACAAAGATGAGGAAGAAAAAGCATTCCTTTTTTGGTTAGAATGTGTGAAAGCTTATGGCAAGATTCCAGCTTTTGTGGTACATTTTACATATACCTCGGGTAACGTCTATCTTGGAAGTGATTATATCAAAACACTAGGATATTTGAGGTCAATACATGCCTATAAATTGTATTAGCGTGAAATGAGATGTCTTTTAATGGTTTCTGGGCTTTAGTTGGCCTTCCTAACAAATTATTCTTAAGTGACTATTAAATGAGAATAATTGCCTTTAGTATTTTGTCATCTTTCTGATACATCTATGTTGAAAAGCATTGTCCATCTGCTCTGAAAATTTTCAGCTATAACTTAAGAGAGCTCATGATTCATCACACAGATACATACACAAAAGGGACTTCAGAAGAGGTCCTGACTTTCAATCATAAGGAATCTAGGGACTTTTTCTCGAATGGTCAATTTTGATGGAGATTTTCCGGAGTTAACAGTCCTGTTTGCCCATGTAGGGATACGTCAGTCTTAGAACCTCTAGTTGCAGAATCCCTAAGTTGTCTTTTGAAACAAAGTATTTGTAGGAGTAAATTGGACTCCAGTAGAGTCCAATTGAATAGAAGATTCATATAGCTGAATTAGACTAGTTTGGGATTTAAGTGTAGTTAATTGATTGATGGTAAGCAACCTCCACTTCCAACCGAGAGGTTGTGAGTTCGAGTCTCCCCAATAGCAAGGTGAGAAGTTCTTGGAGGGAAGGATACTGAGGGTCTATTTGGAAACAACCTCCCTATGCCCGAGCTTGTTTGCACTGAGCTTGTTTGCACCGATAACCACCCCACTCCCACTACACTACAATAGAATGATAATAGAAGAAGAAAAAAGGGCAAAAAGATCAATTACTTTGTTGTTAAAGCTTAAGAGAGGGAAAGAAAAGAAAATTGCAACTGCTCTTTTTCTCTCCTTCCCAAAAGCATTGGCAGTTCATATTTCAATGCTACTTCACTTTCGAGCTCCTCTTTTGCCCAGCGTATAGATATTTTGCTTTGTTTTAGTCCTGGAGTTCATGAACTAAAGCTCAAAATTCTGATTGACCTTTACTATTTTGATTGTGAAATATTATCACTCTTAATAGATGAAATTTATGTACTTAACTTTCCACTTCTTTTTGTAGCAGCATCATGAAGAGGCTGGAATCAGTTAATACTGTGATTTCATCTATCTGGTGGGTGTTTGGTTTTTACTGGATTGTTATAGGTGGCCAGCCACTTCTACAAGACTCACCTCGTCTTTATTGGTATGAGCTATGCTTTTAGAATTTGAAGATTTTTTTTTTCTTTGTAATTACTTCTGTGAGCCACGATTTCCCTTCCTCCTATCCCCCCAAAATCAATGAACAAGAAAAATTAGGAAAATATACAAAGTGCGAGCTTGACTTAATGGAAGCTTCCCTAGATGTATGTAGCTGAAGAAATTAAGTGGTGGTGGTTATTTCGACACTTTCCATTTACACATGTATGTTTGTTTCTGACAAGTATGGGTGCAAGACCATTCTTTTTTGCTTTTATAATATTTGTATAATAGACCCTTCTGGCCCTTCCCTACACCCCATGCATAGCGGGATCTTAGTGCACCGGGCTGCCCTTTCTTTAATATTTGTATAATGTATGTGTGTATGTGTATGGTGGGACTGGCGGGGCAACTTAAAAGTATCAGTATGTTTGATAGCTTAAATAACAGTATCCTTAAATTGTTGCAGGTTATCAGTGGTCTTCCTTGCATTTGATGTGTTCTTTATGGTCTTTTGCATTCTGATGGCGTGTGTAGTCTTCTTCGCGCTCTTTTGTTTCTTTCCGTTTATAGCAACAGTTGCGTATGCCATGAGACTTGGAGATGGAGCATCTGAAAATGATATCAAGACTCTTCCCAAGTATAGATATGGTCAATCAAATACATCAAGGAACCTTGTAAATGTGAAGACAGGAGAAGATCACTTAAATGTTAATGTGAAGACAGGAGAACACTTAGTATCACAGTTCAACAGTAGTGATTCTGTACCTGAGCTTGCTCTTCAACCAGATGATTCTGTAAGCATGTTCCTCCATTTGAATCTTTTCCTCTTAGTTTACTGTTTTCTCTTCTCTTGTGTTTGCTTAATTTGAAATAAGGATAATACTGTTAAGTGCGGAGGGAAGTAGGCTCTCTAATCTATTATTAGAAACACAGAGAGAGACAATTATTAGGAGACTCTAGAGACACAAAATAGAGAAAAGAGAGAAGACTTTCTTCGTAACTATGAGGGTGTTTGGATTGGCTTTTAAGCTGGTCAAATAACTTTTTTAAGTTATTCTTAGTGTTGACAAAGTTAAAAAGTGCTTAAAATAAGTTTAAAATTGCTTAAAACAAGCCAAAAACAATAAGCTAGGCAACCCCAACTTACTGCCTTTTGGATTAAAAGCTAATTCTGCTGAAAAACTACTTTTTTTCAAGCCAATCCAAACGGGCTCTAAGGAAATC
This sequence comes from Nicotiana noctiflora, assembly GCA_032618575.1. Lineage (NCBI taxonomy): Eukaryota > Viridiplantae > Streptophyta > Magnoliopsida > Solanales > Solanaceae > Nicotiana > Nicotiana noctiflora. Next base: position 97,659 of record JASVEL010009482.1, on the reverse strand, counting down.
TTTTGAATTATCGAGAATGAAGATTCTACTAAGATTATCTTGTTGCTTTTATTTTGCTTTTTATATGGCTTTTGGGAAAGCCCTTGTCTATATTTTCATTAATGTGGTGCTTATGCTTTCCTGCGGCGAGTGTTTATTGGAAACAACCTCTCTATCCTCACGAGGTAGGGGTAAGGTCTGTGTACACGCTACTCTCTCCATACACCATAATGTGTGTGGGATAATACTGGGTATGTTGTTGTTGTAGTACTAAGTCTAGAAAATGAAGATTCTAGTATGAGTTGTTTCGAGATCATTGAATGAAGGAACAATGTCATATTCAGATGGAGTAGTTTGTGTTATATCTTCCTGAGGAAAAACAAGATGATCCACCTTTCTTTCTTGAATCTATCATGCTTTGTTGAAAAGAAGCCCAAAAGCTTTGCAACTTGTGTCAAACTATATTGTTTTATTGACCATAGTTGTTTAACTTTTTTTGACACAGGAGTGCTGCATATGCCTCTATAAATATTTGGATGGAGTAGAGCTATGTGTCCTTCCCTGCAATCATCATTTCCACCATGGATGCATTAGCAAATGGCTAAGGATAAATGCAACTTGCCCACTCTGCAAATTCAATATTCTTAGAGCTGAAACTCTAGTCTGACTATTTTTCTCAATCAAAAGACTTGAGATTATACACAGAAATGTTAGCTGCTGGCTATATGTAATGTATTTAATGATCTGATTTGTACACTCCTTTTTCAGCTCAGTATTGATAATGGAGTTTAGGTTATAAAAACTACTTAAAAAGATAATTACAGGTAAAGTATATGAAATACAACAACTGTGCATCAGAGTTGGGATCGACTATATGGATTCTAATTTCTCCTTAGCTTAAATCAGGTCATCATAATCAAAACCCTTCACCTCTGGTTTTTTATTTTTGCAAAAATAAATGGTACTTAGCATTTTCTTTAACATTATCAGACATTTTATCTTTGATAATATTAATAATTTCGCCATTGATGTGGGTGAAAATAGGCAGATGCAAGCAAATTCTGTCAACCAATTAGTGGACTTTGATTTGATAATTACAGTGGAAAAAGTCGGTGGAGTTGCACCTTTTCGCCTAAGTCTCTTCATCAGTGAATTATCCAATTTCATTACTATGGCCATTCTACGTACTAATTTTGCATAGGGGCGTAGCTTGGACCAAAGTTACTGCCTTATTTAGATTGATTACCCTAGAGATTTTGGGGATTTGCATCTATATCTGCTTTTTATGCCATATTTTAACATGTGGTTGCTTTGCAAAAAAAATTACAAATGTACTCGCTTTTTCGCATAACTTCAACACACGGGACTGAAGTAGCAACGGCAATCACACAAAACTTCAGCATTTTAGTAGCCGGGCCTGAAATTCAGCTCTAGAGCTGAAGTTCTTGTTTTGTAACTCGCTAAAAAACTTCAACTCTGTATTTTATAACTGGCAAACTTCAGCTCTAAAGCTGCAGTTTCTATGTTGTAACTAGAAAACTTCAGCCCTAGAACTGTACAATTTTTTTCCACAAATGCTAACAGTCTCATTAATTGAGTCGCCCTCAGTCAAGAATCTTGACTTATATTAAATCTTCTGTGAACTATGACAAGATGTTCTACGACCTGACTTTTTATAACTGCTACTAGTTAATATTAGTGTCGTTGCCTTTTAGTATCAAAAACAATGTGTGGGGACTAAGCAGTGACCTCCAAATTAAATCATTAATGAAACAATGGAAGATTTGAAATTCAATTGTACAGTTGCTTTAGCAGCACCGACAACAGAAGAAGAGGAGGAGGAGAAGGGTAGGAGAAAGAGAAGCTGAAGCTTTTAAAAAGTGGGTACGGGTGCAAACAGAGATTTGTTCTATGAGATGGACTTGGACTTTAAAAGTGGGAAAATGACATTGAATAGCCACTCGCAAAATAATAGCCGAAAAAATATATTATTATATATACACACACATTCTGTATGTTACATACAAAAATTATACAAATTTTGTATACCTTATCGGCTACTAAATGTAAATAGTCTCTGGTGAGGGGTACAAGTGAAAAAAAGCCCGAAAGATTTGGCCTGCAAGATGCATCCAGAACCAGAAGATAATGCTCCTGCTTAAGAATTTAAAGCTTCAGACTTAAATAAGGATTTTATTGCTCAGTAACTGTAGAATTAGAGGCAAGATAATAAGATCATAGCTCCAGAAGTTTTATAATTAGGGAAAACCATAACCGGAAAAGATACAAATAATCTACAGGTTCAAATGTTGGGCAGAATATGAATGACCACTTTGATTCGAAGGAGACTAGTCAAATGGATTTACTTCTAATTAAGTTAATCAATTTACTTTTTACAAGTTAAGCTGCTCAAAATGCAAACTAGATTAGCTTAAAGTAACCCTGAGGGTAGCTCAACTGGTAAAGGTTAGAGGACAAAAGTCTTCAAGTCACCAGTTCAAGCTCCCGCAGGGCCACTGGAGACATTACAAACCGGCAGCGCCTTCAAGGCCCCGTGGAACTAACCGTGCACCCACCTTGAAACAGCGGGATCCGGTGGGCACAACTAGTTGGGTTCGCGAATCGATGCCCGGAACCACGGTTATAAAAAATATAAATAAAAAAAAAGATTGGCTTAAAGTAAATTGTTTTTTCCTGAATCATAACCTCATACCATTGGAGGATAATGTTGGTTCAAGCAGATGGTTTCAAAATTTTACCATGACAATTAGTCCAATCAGGATAGTTGTTTTGTACTTCCTCTAATGAGAACACCAGTACAAGAGCAGCTAAGAGCTTATGACTGCAACCAAGAGGTTTTCCAAATTTCAGCACAAGGATACTCATAAGATGCAAGCAAGGATTGAGCTTCAAGGTTATATTTCGAGGAATAAAATTTGAAGCTTTGGATCGCTCTATTACTGCACTGTCTTCCAGGCAATACAATTACATGTAGCCATACCCTAAAGTCACAATACCAAGTCCTAACTAACATATCCAAAATAATGATCAGAGAGCCATGGACTCCATATGCACCTAGCAAGTCTCATCAGTTTAGTACTGATGGTCTATTTACTCGAGGAAACTTCCAAGCTTTTGAATGCCAAACTTGATAATGTAGATACTTGGTTTCAATTTCCAAGTCTGAATCAAATGAAGAACTACGAAAAAACATTGGGAAGAACATCACTAAACCAAGTTAGTCTTGGTATCCACTTGCCTAATCCTCTAATGTGACAATTAGTACCAATTTCCAGAGCCACCAACATGTGTTACAGGAAATAAACCTCCAAAAAATCAGACATAGCTTCCAGAAAAAAACTCAACAAAATGAGAAAAAGGGAACTCCACAAACAGAAAATGAAAAATGACCGTCCATGGAATATATCCAAGGGAACCTCCTGAATCACCATTAGAAGTAGTATAGGATGTTTCTCAATCAAGTAATAACTACTACAAACTCAAGCCCTAACATATTCGATCGCAAAATTAAGAAATTTAATCAGGAAAAGAATCTAATTAATTTCTTGAAATTGTAGATACAGATTAAAGAAAACAGCATTGCATTAATAGAAGGGACACAAGACAGCAGATAAACCTGCAAGATATCTCAGGTTAAGCCTAGACATTCTTGTTCTTCTTCATCTTAGAAGGTGGCCATCGCCCTTTCTTCCTTAGGTGGCGCTTCCTAACGAGTCTCTTCCTTCGTAGTCTGATCTTCTTTGCCAATTTCATTTTTATCTTTTGATCAAGCTTTTGCTGAAGCTTAGACTCCAGGGGCAGATTCTCAACAGGCACACTTTCTTCATTGTTCTCTGGTGCTGGCTCAGGATTATCAGAACCCACACTATCAATGTCTGCAGTTGCCTTAGCGATCAACGCACCTCTCTTGTTGAAGATAAGAGGTGCTTGAATATTGGAATTGGCAGATAACTTCGGCTTCAGAGTAACGTAACTGTTGCATAACCTGGAGGCTAATACAGAATAGATTACAATGTTCAGAAACCTTTTTAGAGTGGGTCACATGAACAACCAAAAGAACAATCTAGTATACTTTCTTTTTCTTCTTTTTCCCCTTCTGATTTCCAAGAATCCACCATATATCAGAAAAAACGTGCCCCCCATTTTCTCATAGATATAGATTTCCAATCAGTCGCCAAACTTTGGCTTGAATTATACTATCTATGTAGCGTAAACTCATGTATACTGAATATATCCTTGTTTGGAATAGTAAAGTGACGTATGTGCATAGAAATAATACCAGTAATTTTAATGGAATGTCTGAAAGACAGTGCACCATCAGAAAAGGGATGGAATCACATAAAGGCACCCATTAGCATCAAATTGTGATGGACAGTTCGAATCCAATATAATGTGAAAAGTAAGCCCCGACACCCACCCACCTGCCCGCCCACCCGCAAAACAACTTCTTTTGATCTGAAATTAGTTGAATTCAGCTACATGAATACTCTATATTAATGTGCTCCACTCACATTCATTTGAATAGAATACAACTCAACTCCCTCTGTCCCAAATTATGTGACACTATTTCATTTTTAATCTATCCCAAAATGAATGAAATAATTTAACTTTAATTTCGCATTTTATACTTAATGATATGATTTACAACTACAAAAATATCTATGCATTGTTTTAGACCACAATTTCAAAATATCTATGGCCTCTCTACCCAGGGTAAGGGTAAGATCTGCGTACATGCTATCCTCCCCAGACCCCACTAAGTGGTATTATACTGGGTTGTTGTTGTTGTTGTTGTTGTTGTTGTTTCTTTCTTAAACTCCATTTTCAGTCAAACACATTCACATAAATTGGGACCGAGGGAGTAAAGATTTTGTCTTATAAGTCAAATTAGGGGTTCTCTGTAAACGGGGATAACAAAAGCCTAACACATTTGCCTTTTTTGGCAACTAAACAAGCAAAACGGATACTCTTCCCAAATTGCATAGTACATAGCAAGGAAACAACTAAGGGGACAAAAAACTGAAGAAATCAGAAAAACCCAAAACCCAGCTCGAAAACCTAATTCAAAATCTCTAGAAAAAGAAAAAGAAAAGAAAATGCAATCAACAACATGTATCGAGTATCCAAAGCACAACACAGTCAACTATAATGAATTAAGAAAATCTTTTTTTTTTTTTTGGAGAATGGTATATATTAATGAAATAAGAAAAATTCAAGCAGCTGCAAAACAAAGAGTAATTCAAGCAAGAACTCAAAATTCACTTTAAAAGGTCACAAGAAATAGCCCGAAATAAAAAAAAATACAGTTGGAGAGTATTAATTGGAGAATGTTAGTATTAAGCTATAATACTTACATGGGAATGCAGAAGTAGAGGAAGAATGAGAGGAGAGAGGAACAGAGGGAGCAGTGGTGAAGATAAGGAGAGACATTTCCCCTGCGGTTTTGAGATTGTTTTTTCGGATAAGCTTATTCTACAGCAACATATATGAACACTGGGTTTTACTTGCAATTTTACCACCTCCCTTTAAATTTTTTATTTTACATTGCGCAAAGGGAATGGCACAATCTTTTTTTTTCTTTTACTGCTTGGTCTTGGGAGGATTAATTAATTAATTATATATATATATATATATATATATATATATAATGAAAAAGAAGTTAGTATAGAGAACCCGTTTCGATTAACTCATTTAGAGTAGCTAATAAATATAGTTGTTGAAAATTAATTTTAAGTGCTGAACATATTTAAAAAATAAGCAATTATGTGTTTGGATAAAAATGATTAAATTAATAATAAGCAGCTAAAAATTTGGGTATACAAAGAATTTTGTTTTAAAAAGAAGTATTTTTGGGATAGCATAGTAAATATTTTGGTCAAACCTAAAGTGCTTATAAGCTGAAATTTGATAAGTTGGAGAAGACCAGCTTATGGCTTTTAACTTATTTTTGGCTTATAAGCACTTTTAATTTTACTAAACGCATAAATAAGTTAAAAAAGTGTTTATAAACCAGTTTGACCAACTTATAAGCTTAGCCAAACACCCTCAGAATTACAACTATTTAATTTGTTCTATTTTATATGAAGCGTTTGAATTTAAAATGTTACTTTGTTTTTTTACACGATATTAGTGATAGTGGAAATAAATATTGAAAAATAATACTACATAAATATTGGTCAAATACAAATTTTTGATCGAAATTAATTGCATTCCTTAACCAAATTCAAGATCACTCAGAGGTAATATTCATTCATTAAATTTTAAGGCTAAAAATTTATCATCTCTATGGGATTAAATTCTAAGTTATTATAAAGTAAAAAATCGATGAAATTATGAAAGTAAACATTCTTGCATTTATTGCTACTGCACTATTTATTCTAGCTTCTATAACTTTTCTCCTTATTATTTACGAAAAACAGTCCGTCAAAACGATTAATTATTAATTAATTTGAATAAAACTTGACTTCTCAGTTCTTAGCCAAAATTGACGAAATAAAATAAAAAAGATTCTAATTTCATGTCTTAAATAGATAGTATGGTAGAAAGAAAGATTCATATGTTCCTTTGTACCATACTATTTATTAGTTTTATTGTAGTTATAAGGATGCCCCTACAATAAAATAAAAATAGAGGCCGCATTTGATATGGATTTATAGATTAATCTACAATATTATATTGATATATGTAAATATCAATTCTATATATGGAATTGATATAGCATTCAATTTCATTTATTTGCTATATCAATTTGTTCTTATGTCTTAAGTTTGAATTACTAGATTTTTTTATTTCAAATGTGAATCTCGGTATATATTAGAATCAAATCAATGAAAGAAAAGCAATAAGTATAGGCAGATTCAAAAAATCACGTAGTAATTTTTTTTTAACATTACCACAAAGTAACTGAGTGAACAAAGAAAAATGTTATCAAGACAAGTGAATATAATGCCCTTGAAACAATAACGATTAATTACTCTTGCTATAAAACAAGCTCATATTTTATCTTTGTTACTCTTTCTCAATACTGACAAATAATTTGAAAGAATCGAGTGACCGCTAGAACTACTAATTTTAAAGCTCGAAATAATTAGGTTTACTTTTTATTCAAGAATCTAAATTTGAGTGAATCTAGAGTATCGTGTTGTAGGAAAAAATTCAGAAAAAAGATTTATTTTTTTATTAAATTGAACGTGTTTATTCATTTTAACTACTTTAGCATATTTTCGCATATTAATTTCTATTCTACCTTTTCAGTGTTCATTCTATGGGGAACTACATTTAAATTTACATTCCAAGACAAAAAAAAAATATGAAGGAGGGTTCTAGTGAAACAGAACCAATGATGTCGAGCCAAGAACATTTGCTTCCCACATAAAATGGTAAATGTAAAAATCCACAATGAATGGACGATTAAGGTTTTGAAGGAGGGGGCAGATATGCTCTCATAGAATTTTTCAGTGCAACTCTAACTTAAAAACTGGTCTTTTGATCACAATTAATGGTTCAAGGATCAAGAATAAGACAATTTCCTACAACCTCATTTGATATGTCTGAAGCTGTCTTGGACTTGGGGGCTCTCCCAAACAGGTTAGTCGTTCAAAAATTGACAACTTCAAATTAAAATAGTATGAAAAAAAAACTGCCTTTTATTAGCTTTTTTCTTCTTCGTGAGATTTGGTAAATTATTTATAATCAGTAACTAAAGCTCAATGCATCAGATTGGTGCACCTCATGAAATAAGCTAAAATAGCAAAAACAGAAGAGATCCCTAGAACACTTCATACAAAATCTTAGTATTCCTTTAAGTATGTCATGCAATAAGGAAGATAAGATACTACACTACATCTCAAAAGGAGCTTATGTCTCATAAGCAACAACCAGAACACCAAGCTTACATCACAAATAAAGACTATTACACTTCATTACGCTGCAACAAGGAAAACAGCTTTAAAAATGGTAAACCAGCTATAAGAGGCAAATATCTAAATAAACATGTTGAGCTCAGGCCTACTGAAAATATTGGTTTCATCATCTTCCAGAATGGGATAAGCAGCTACAAGTGCATCCTGAGCGCCAATGTAGAGCGAATTGTAAATCTTCCAGTACACTTCCCTAACTTTCCTTGCTGGATGGAACAACCCCTGCAGACAATAGTTAAGGATTACGGCTGCTCCCAGAGCAACCCTCATTCCTTCAATGGCTTCCATAACTGCATTGATCACATGTGGAGAAGTCTCAAAAATGTTTGGCCAGACGTAGTTCAAAAGGTGGACAAGGGCATCTTCACATCCAAGACCAGCAACTCCAAGAGCCATGTGCTTCACAGCAGAGGCAGCAGTCTGCCTGTGTACAAGATCTCTGTCCATCAGAGCATCTTCCAATAATGGAGTCACAGCATATATATAGTCCTTGCCCATTTCTCCAATGTACTCGAAAAGGAAGGAGAGAGATTTCAAGACACCATTCTGGACATTAAGCTCAGGGACTCGATATTCGTTCATCAAGGCAGGCAAGACTGTAAAGGGAGAACAGGTTTCTGCAACAATAGCAATGGCGACAGTGGTGCAGACACGATTCTGACGTTCCTGCACCTTAAGGTTGTTCAACAATGTTGCAAGCACATCCTGAGGCCCAATAGCTTTAGCAATGTACCCAAATGTGTTCACTGTTGCTCGACGGATACCTTTCTTGTGGGCTTTAAGCATCTCAAGAAGCTCAAAACAAATTCTCATCCACTCCCTTGCAGGAACAAATTCAGCTCCACGATCTGCAATTCGACCAACAAGGTCAATACAGTTCTCCTGAACTTTCTCGTGACGATTCTTCAAAATTGGGGTCAAGCGAGGAAGCAAGTCCTTAATTGGAGGTGTCATCTTGGTCATACCAATAACATTCACAATAGCCTTGAGAGCCCCCAGTATAGATCCTAGAACTTCTGGGTATTCTTCTCCCAAGTACTCATACAAGACAACACCAAGATGGCCCATTAGTTGCTCTTCCCCACACTGCTTCATAACCACTGCAATTCTGGATATCAGATCTGCAGCTTGCTGTCTCACCTTTGCACTCTTGTTGTTCAGTCGCCATTTTATGGTACCACAAATCTGAGGAAGGTATGGTTTAACTCTTTGGCCAAGTGCATTTACAACAGCACCAAATCCGTTAAGCATCACATTGGCATCGTCACTGGTCTGCTCTTGGAAGGCATAAAGGATTCCATCAATTAAAAGCTCTTCCAATCGAGCATCAATATCAGATGCACCAAGATTTGCAACCACCTTCTCAATGGTCTCCATGACCATTCTTCGGTATGGTTCACTTTCATCTTTGAGGTCTTCCACAATTCTCCCAACTATATCAGCTACACCAACTTTGTTCGCTATCTCCACAGTGGTTTCAACAAGCTGCTTGTAGTTTCTGCGGTCCAAAGCCATTCTTCTAACCCAGAAGTTTCTGAAGAACTCTGGAAGTATGTCTTGACGGATGTAATCCGGCTCTACACCTTCTGTACTCACACACTGCTTCACCACTTTCAACACAATTTTCTTCATCTCCTCGTCAGGTGATTGAAACTCACGAATAAGAATAACCATAACTTCTTTGGTATAGTAGCTGGCATATACAGCATCCATAAGAGGAATGATGAAACCTATAGCCTTTAAGAAGGCAGCCAAAACCTTGCCACGATGTGATCTAATACCCTTCCATAAAGGCTTCAAAACTGAATCAAAACTCTCAATACCGTATGGCGCAGCAGCTTCAGCAAGAGCAGCCAGAGAAAGAGCTGTAATAGTTCTGACCTTCTGGTTCTCATCATTGAGACCATGTTCAATAATTTCCACCAAAGACCTCAAATGTGGAAGAACAGCACAACCAATGAGAATAGCGATCTGCTGAACAATCTTAATACCTGTATGACGAGCCTGCCAAGACTTCTTACTCTGACAAACTGCTTTCAGGAACGGCAGCAAAGCAGGAATACCGAGTGCAGACGCTACAACACTAAAAGCTCGAGCAGTTGTGTTCCTGACATACTCATCAATGTTGTCAATATCTGGACGCATGGCAGCAATCATAGTAGCCAATCCAGCTGCCTTGCTAAGATTAGATATAATTTCCCTTCCTTCAACACGAGCATAATAATCTTCATCAATCAGAAGAGGTTCAATCACGACAAGAATCTTGTGCACATATGGGCGAACCAATTCATCCAATTTGTAGAGTACCCTATCAATAACTTTAACCAGCAAGTGCCTTTCTTGGTCTTCCAATGTGGGTTGCATGAGCAATGGCAGAATTCGATTAAATAAGGGCCCCGCACCAAATTCTCTGGCCTTATCAGTAAGCTGTCTCAAAGCAGTTTTCCTCTGAGGGGGTGTGCCGTTTTTAACCTTGAGCAAAAGCTTCATAATCTTCCGCTCCTTCTGTTCGTCCGGAGACAACTCCTCTTCATCTTCCTCATTCAACAAGGAACCAAAATACTGATAATCCTCAGGCTTCATAAATGGCAAGCCACCAGGCATTTCTTTTGGTACATCAAACTGTTGACCTCGATTTTCCTCAGGAATAGAATACAAGGGAGTCCCTATAGGAGTAGGCGTGGCAAGCAGCTTCCTGGCAGGTGTTCTGATGGGAACATAAGATGCTGGAGGCTCCAAAATCTTATAACCTTCCTGAGGAAACATTGCATCAAGCTCCTCATCAGTCAAGGGCCGATTTCTCTCTTCAATGTCCTTCTCCCACCTCATCAAATTGTATTGTTCAGGAGTCATTGGACCACGCAAATTGATGGCGCCAGGGGTTGGTGTAGCTAATTCAACTCCCCCAACAGGAGTAACACCTGGTGTATATGCTGCTGCCGGGGTAGCACCTGCCATGGGAGTTGCACTTCCCATAGTGGCTGGAGTCTCATCCCACCTTGACCTCTGTCTTTTAGGTGTGGGGGTAGCAAGACCTGCCAGCTTCGGTGTAGCATCCCAAGACATACCAGCTGGGGTTGCTCCTGGAGTAGCACCACCAGCAGGAGTAGCATCAGAATCAGCAACCCTACCAGGCGTGGGAGTCTCATCCCACCTATTCTTCTTCACCGAAGGGGTTGCATCACCGACCCTGCCAGGTGTCGGGGTTGCATCCCACCTCCCAATACCAGGAGTTGAGTCAGGCAAATCCCAATCTGACCCAGCTTTGGCCTTCTTAGCACCACCATCATCCTGAGATTGGTCCCACCTATTCCTCCTCTTCTGAGCTGGCTTCTCAACCTCCTCCTTCTTATCCGACGCCTTCTCCTGCTCTTCCTTCTTCTTCTTCGCAATCTCCTTCATCAACTCTTCCTTCTGTCTCTTCAAAGCCTCCTCCCTCATGACATCCGCATAGGTCCTCACTTCCGGACCCGGGGTCTTATCCAAAAAGGGATCATTCCTCTCAGGGGAAATCACACGATTCAACCTCCTCCTCCTGTAATCATCCTCCCTATCAATAATCTTACTCGGTTTGTTAAACCCCGTTGGCTCATCCTCTTCCCCAGCCCGCGGGGCCTCCTTGAAGAACTGTTTCGGAGCAGTGAACGATGCCATCTTCCTCGCAACCTCATTCTCCGTGTCGAAAGTATCATCATCATCATTCACTGGTATAGACTTCTCATAACCCTCAAATCGGTTGGTATTATACAGATCAGTATCAAAAGTCACCGAATTCATAGAGGCGAGCTGCTCCTCCATCTTCTTCCTCTCCTCCTGCGTCTTCTGAATCTCATCGTCCATTTTTGTATGCCCAATCAATCAAGAGTTCCTCCAGCACCCGAAGCTTCAAAACCCTAACCCTAATTGAAGATTTATCGAACCACCAAATGTAAGCTGAATCAGGATAAATAAAGGAATATGCTGATATTCACTAATTAAGCACCGGAATTCACAGAGAAAATTTATCAAATAATAAGAATGTTAGCAACTACTGTATATAATATAATCAGCAAGGGCGGCTCTATGGTAAAGGCAAGTGAAGCCCAAGCCCTTGCCTTAGGCCCATAAATAATTAAGGCCCCCCAAAAAATACTACTCCCTCCGTTTCAATTTATGTGAATCCATTTGACTGGGCACGGAGTTTAAGAAAAGAGAGAATGACTTTTGAACTTGTGATGTAAAATGAAGTGCATATATTTTGTGTGGCTATAAATTATTGCATAAAGGTAAATTCTTTCCAAATAGGGAAAGAGGTCATTCTTTTTGGCACGGACTAAAAAGGAAATAGGTTCACATAAATTTAAACGGAGGGAGTATATTATATTATTATATTATATATATATACTCCATAATTTATATTATATAATTATTAATAAAAAATTTGAATTTAATAATTTTTAACATTTGGTAGATGTAAGTGTAGGCATACAAATTTTATTGAAATTAAATCCGTAAAATAATTGGGACTATATTTTAAAATTCAAGGTATATTAGTTCAAATAAATTTATTGGTCTAATATAATTGGATTAATCCAAATATTATTGGGTTAGCCCATTTAGTTGCGCTACAAATGATAAGCCCACTTTATTAAGCCCAATATGTCATCTTCCTAGAGGCCTAGTTTGGTGCCACGTGTCAAATGACGTGACACGCCAAGTCAAACGGAAAAGCCAATAGGACCATGCCACGTGTCAAAATGACAAGGAATGCCTAGTCACACTAAAAGGCCAATGAAATCGGGCCACATGTGCAAGCGACATGTTCTAGCCAATCAAATGCGACCATGTCACACTTCAATTTGATTGGTCGAAAAGAGTTTGTTCTCATTATAACTTCTTCCTTCCACAACTATAAATAGGGGTCTTCATAACTCAGAAAAAACACCAGAAGTTATAACAAGAAGCAACAAAAAGCTCGTGGATTAAACACTGCAAATTCCTCCACAAGTTTCAAGCTTCAAGCAATCAAGTTCAAGTTCAAGTTCAAGAAATCAAGCTCAAGTTCAAGAACGAAGAACGATTCAAGTATTCAAGATCAAGAACGAAGTCAAATCAAATACAATGCGTTCAAGATTAAGGCTATTTGTTCATGATAAAATTCGTGGCAACAATCAAAGTGTTTGCAATGGATAAATCAAAATCAAATTCAAGATCAAGCTCAAAGGCCCTTGAATTTATACTAGAATTAGAGGAATCGTAAATATTGTACACTTAAATATTCAAAATCAAATACTACGATTGTTGCAATATTTTCGGTCTTGATTTTATTTTCTCGTCCGCAAATTTGTTGTCTACAAATGCTAGCATGCTTAGTGGGACAATCTCTACCTCTTATCTCAACTTTTCAATCACCAAAGTTCAAGAACATTGAAATGCCTCCAAAGAAAATCAACTTCGTTTCAACTTCCACCAAGGCTGCTAACTCCAGGTTCTATGCTCATGTGGAAAGTATCCTCGATGTTACCTTTGGAAGCTTTGGACCGGTTATAAGGAGAAAAGCAAGCTCTTCAGGACAACAAGCATCCCAAGTGTCGTCCGCATCAACCCCTATTTTCGGATCTTCATCCTCAAAAGGAGCAAGATCTGCAACAAACGCATCTGAAGGAGGAAGCGATGTTGCTAAAAAGATCAAGAAAACTCTTGCTCTACTTGACTTCTCCGGATCCAAGCACACTTCTATGAAGGAATATGATGATACTTTAAGTGATGGATCATACCCACTTACACCATATAGCGTGAGCCAATCAAGGATCAATCTGTGTAAAAATCCATGCTATTCTCAGTCGTCCATAACAATCATGCCAGCCATAGTGACAAACACTTCATCTATGGAGGAGCAGTTGGCAAACTTGACAGAAGCAATCGCTCGCTTGACCAAATGCATGCAAAATCAAGAGGCCAGAATTGACAAGCTAACAGACAGGGTGGAAATTCTGATGGAAGAAGAATCTACCCATGTACCTTGCAAGCTCCCAGAGGTTCTAGAGAGCGACCCCCTTCGAGACAAACAACATCCACCAAGGCTATCTCTGTCTCATTTGAAGGGATGATTCCAATCGATCAATTGAAGGAGATCATTGAAGGAACCATCAAGAACAAATATGATGTTACTACCAAATCCTCCAAAGTTTCTATGTTGAAGATGCCTGCTGGCTATCAACCTCCAAAGTTTCAACAGTTTGATGGTAAATGTAACCCAAAGCAACATGTGGCGCATTTTGTTGAGACATGCAACAATGCTGAGACTTATGGAGACTACGTTGTCAAATAGTTTGTCCGCTCATTAAAAGGAAATGCTTTTGATTTGTACACAGACCTCGAGGCTGGATCTATCGATAGCTGGGATCAACTAGAGCAAGAGTTCCTCAATCGCTTTTATAGCACGAGACGCACTGTGAGTATGGCTGTCCAACGGGATGGGACGGGACGAAATTCACGGGACGAGATGAGATTTAAGCGGGACGGGATGAAACGGGACGGGACAAAATGGTTGTCCCATCCCGTCCCGCTAGTCAAACGGGATGGGACGGTACGGGTTCGTGGGCCTTAAGAGTATTTTTTTAATAAATAAAAAGGTCTAGTTTTTTGAAAATTACTATGTTTTTAAAGTTTTCAATGGTTAGATTTTTGACTTATTTAATAAAATTAAATGTTACTATGTTAAAATGAAAATTACTAAGTAAAGAATTATAAAATATTAAAATAAAAGACTTGTAATGAAATATTCTAGTAAATATAAATTTATAATATAGTTATTAAGTAACGAAGACAATTCACAAAAATAATTCAACGCTTAGAGCCTTTTATTTTATTAATAGAACTTTCAAATCTCAAATACAAATATATTTCTTTTGAAGAGCACCTAATCTACGCAGCCACATTCTAGGAAGGGTTGTGTTTGAACTAGGCCTCTTAGTAGCCAATTACAAAATATCATACTAGTATTTGTAAGCTCCTATATAGCTTCTTTATAAGTTATCAATAATGTCTCTTGGACATTCTACCGAATTGGCAATGTTAATTGATGTTCCATGAGCTCCATGCCGTCATCGCTCCCAGTGGTAAGTATCTCATTGTATTCTTCTTCTTCCCTAGTGGTTAGTTTTTCAAAACCAAGATTTCTTCTTTCTGAATTAATCCAATCCTGAATAAGACGGAAATCTCTAGACTGTCCTCCGCTAATGAATGTCTATGATCTCCAATTTGAAATCTTGCCGCGCTAAAAGCGCTCTCCGATGCTACTGATGATGCTTGAATAGCCAGGATATCTCGGTCCATAATTGAAAGTGTTGGAAAAGCCTTACCACGCTCCCTCCACCATGACAAAAGTTGTTCCTTGCCTTCTTTATCTTTCATATATTCCAATCCTTGATTAAGATAAGAATCAAGTTCATCATCAATAGAGGAATCAAAATCTGTTATATCATCCATATCTTCCCATAAAACTTCTGCTCCAGACTTAAAAGTAGAAGGAGCGGTTTCAGTACTAGTTGTATCCATAGATTTATATTTATCAAACATTGATCTAGCATAAGAATATATGCTAGTTTGGCATGGTTGTTCATTTTCTTGAATTTCTAAATTCTCATAAATTTTACGAACAAGTCTCTTTGCACCTATTAGTTTTAAAGATGAGTTTAGTAGTGTAGAAATTAAATAAACTTCGGGAATAGGGAAAAAATACTTTTTAAATTTTATAATCATTTCTTTAATGGCCGGTGCATAAGTTGGATTTGTTTTATACTTACCAAATACAATAGAAATTCCACAAATATACCATAATATTTGTGTAACAATAGGATAATATATACCTGAAAATTATTTTGTAGCATAATAAAAATTTTCTAAAAATATAGTAAGCTTCTTGATCTGATCCCAATCAGAATCAATTATTTGATCAGCATGGTAAGCATTATGCATATTAAATACCTTTTGGATAGGCACCTGACAATCATAAGCAACTTTAAGCATTTCATAAGTAGAATTCCACCTAGTACAAATATCTTTTGGAACTTTTCTAAATGGAAGGTCAGCACTAGCACATTGTTGAGCAAATTCACGAATTCTACTTTGTTTATGAGCACGAAAAATATAGCCACAAGCATGTTGTATTTTACTACAAGCACCCGAAAATAAATTAAGACCGTCTTTTACAACCAAGTTAAACATATGACATGCACATCTAACATGAAAAATTGTTGGATTAATTGGACAAAGTCTAGATTTTAAGCTATTTGTCGCGGTTGAGTTAGCAGAAGCATTATCTAAAGTGATAATTAAAACTTTATTAACGAGTCCATAAAATCAAGTATTTGAAGAACAATAGTTGCAATATATGCTCCAATGTGTTTTGAATCTACAAATTTATAACCAATAATACGTTTTTGTGAGTTCCTATGATGATCAACCCAATGACATGTAACAGTTAAATAATCACAACCATTAGAACTACGACCTATATCAGATGTGATAGACACTTTACAATCTAAGTGAAAAAATACACAACGAATATATTGAAGATATTCAGTTTGAAATTTAAAAACATCATTTCTAACCGTGGTCTTAGGAAAACCTTGAAAAGCGGGGTTATAAGTGTCTTGTATATAATGCACAAAAGCAGTGTGAGAAGGAAAAGTAAAAGGTACGCCACAGACAACCACCATTTTTGCTATGTTCTCACGATCTCTATCGTTGTTATAGGGGCGTAAAATAGTACCAGAAGCAGGGTCAAGATGTTATTGAATTTGATTAGAACCAGAGCAACTAGGAGTGTCAGAACTCATGGTAGGATCTATAATTTTTCCGGCTTCTATATTAACTTGTATCCATAAAGATTTGTGAACACTTCTTAAGTGTCTACTTAAACCCCTGTTCCACCACTTACTGTGTGTGCAAATTATTGCTTACATTTTTCACAGATAGCACGATTATTGACTTTATCATGTTTAAAAAATTTCCATACAAGTGATGTTTTGGAACGTTTAACCTTACGCATACCCCATACAGGGGGTACAGGGGGTAAAGCTCCAGACTGAGATTGACTCTGAGTTGGAGCTTGTGTTGTGGGACTAGTGGGTGTATCATCTAATTTTTCTTCCTCATTTTGTTCATCCTCATTTTCTTCATCCTCAAAAAAAATATCATTTCCAAATTGTCTTTGTAAAGTTTCTGATCTAATTGTTCTCCAACATGAACATCCTAAAATGTGGGGGGTTGGAAAATGAAGTTTCATCAAAATATGTCATATCATTAATATCCTTTCTAACTCTAGGTACAGTAGAAGGGCTAGGATTAAGATTACTACTAATTTTACCTTTGCTATTTTTTACTACCTTTTTTAAACGAACCAAATACATTTTTAGGTGCCATAATTTAAATAAAAAATTAAATTAAAAAAACTAACACAATTATTAAACATACAAATGAAATACGAAAATATAATACGTAAAGTAAACACAAAAATTAAGCACTAAAATGATACGCAAAAATTATATATTAAAATTAGGAGATGGAAGGAGTGCACCGTGATTAAATATTGCAACTTGAAGAAATTTCCCAAATATTACTCCAAATACTCGACAAATTAATTTGAAGCTTGATATGTGCTCCAACAAATTTGCCCAAATACTAGTAAATTGAAACTTGAAAAATAGCACTTGATACTTGATACTTGATACTAGATAGTAACAGAATTGAGAAAATAATATAGAATATAGATAGGATATTAGAATGTAAAAGATTTGAGAGAGAAGATTGACTTTTTATGGGAAAAAATAAAGAATAATGTGGGTATTTATAGTATAAAATAGGGCCAAAGTATAATTTAATAAACTTAGGGGTTATATTAAAAGTTTGGGGGGGGGGGGGGTGTTTTGGGGGGTATAGGGCCTGTTTGGGCCGTTTCTAACGGCTATATTTGCCAATTAAGCCGTTGGCCAACGACTAGTTAAAAAAAATTTTAAATTTAGGCGGGACACGGGACGGGACGGGATGAAACGGGACAAAACGGGATGGGACGAAACGGTCGTCCCGTCCCATCCCGTATCCCGTTTAACACTGCATGTCCCATTTAAATTGATGCGGGACGGGATGGGGCAGGCCGGCCTGTCCCGTTGGACATAAGGCTCAATTATATACAAGAAAATCTCTACCAAGACTTAGTAATTTTAGATGCTTACTTTCATATTCTCAAGTGTCTAACAAATACAACGTTCATATTGGCTACTACAAAGTATGAAATATTTCCCCAAATAGGCATGCGTGGGTCCTAAGCTACCCGAACAATTTTTATATAGTAGCTACGTACGGACTCTCATCACCCCGTACGTACGTAGCCCCTGCATTTAGCAACAATTACTTATTCAAATCCCAGGGGGACAGTTTCCCTCTTACGAGGTTAGAAAGGAGACTCACCTTGCTCCAAAGTGCTCTCCCAATCTCCAAGAACGAGCTCAAGTCCTTAATTCGAAATCGGAAAATCCCAAGCTAATCAAACGAAGTAAGAACTAGTAAATAAAGGCTTACAAGATCGAATTCTAGCTATTTAAACAATTTTCTAGCCATTAACACTAGTTTCTTAAATTTCGACCTCGGGCCCATGTGCTATTTAAACAATCTGGCCCACGTGCCCAGATTCCGAGATTTTTCGAGGGAAGTTGTTATCTATCATCTAAGGATCACATATATATGATTTCTAGTTCATTGCATGACAAATTTTCGCGCTAAAACTTAAATTCTCATTAAACCCCAGGTCTAGCTCAAATTCCTTGATTTTACCCAATACTTGATGTTAAATCTACCTAATATTTATGTATTTGGACTAAAAATGAGTGGGGATTACTTACCTCAAAATGTTATGCTGAAACTTCTCCTTTTGAATCACCAAAATCGCCTAAGAGTTGAGAGAGATATGGGGGAAATGAGCTTAAGCTCGAACTAAATGAGGCACTAACCCTATGTGATTTCTGCTTCTGCGGAACAAATCCCGCTTATTCGGTTTCTGCTTCAGCGGACATCTGACCGCTTTTGCGGAAATGGTCCAAGAGACTGGGCCGCTTCTGCGGTCCAGCACTCGCTTCTGCGAGTCCGCATAAGCGGAAATAAAACCACTTCTGCGGTTTGGGCCTACCGCTTTTGCGGTCTTGGGGTCCGCTTCTGCAGTTTCCCCTGGGCCTGGCCATTTTTGCTTCCGCAATTACAGGACCGCTTCTGCAGTCAAGAAGCCGCAGAAGCGGTTTTGACAGAAGCAGCAGACTTGTTTCCTTGAAAATTTTGACTTTGCTCAAACCTCGACCATTTGATGCTCGAGGCTCCCGAGCCCCGCCCGAACATATCAACAAGTCTGAAATCATGAGGCGAACCTAGTCAAACCCTCGGAATACCCAAAATATTTTTAGATCAATGAAGTAGACCCTAAAACTAATTGATCCAATTTAATAAACCTCAAGTTCTTAACTTCCTACCAACGGGTCAAAATACCCTTAAACTACTCGGATTGACACCAAATTTTGCAGGCAGGTCTTAATTGATATTTTAGGCTTGTATCAAATTTCAGAATCAAAAACCGAACCTGATACCTATGAAAACAATAATTTCTTGGTTTATTAAATTTTCAAAACTTAAACTTAACAATTTTTGCATAAAACTTTGTTACTCGGGCTACGAACCTTGGAATTCAATTCTGAGCATACGCCCAGGTCCTATATTTTCCCACAGATCCTCAGAAATTTTTGGTTCGCGATTCCGCGCCCGTTTTCTCAAAATGTTGACCAAAGTCAAACTTGGCCTTTTTAAAGAAACTTAAAGAAGCAACTAGGCTTATTCTTGCCCGAAATTCTTCTAACTTTCGAGCCACCCACCCGCAAGTCATAATCTAGCTAAAGCAAATACAAAAATTATTATTTAAGAAAATGAGGTTTGAAAATGCAAAATGACCAGGCGGGTCGTTACAATCCCTACAACTTCTTTGATGTTTTGGAATGGGGAAGGCAAAAAGAAAAACACTAGCAGATTCTTTCATGGATGGATCAAGAAATTTTTAAGTGTTCAAGCTTCAACAGTGGCATTAAAGAGAGATTTTAGTCAAGCGAGACTTCAAATTGGTGATCATAGAGTATCTATGAGGGAGAGCTTGAAAAAATGAGTACTATTCAAAGATTGGATCCGTTCAGAAAGAAGAAATTTTGGACTTGCTAAATCACAATCAGAGATAGACGAAGCTTATGTAGAAATGCTAGCGGAACTTGCGGAGGATATTGCTTCGTCTGGAAGCGGTGATGAACAAGCTTCTTTTCCACCACCACAAACGAAAATTCCTCCGAACCTAGAAGGATTTATGAAATTTGTTAGAGATAATATGTAAACTAATATGTAACTTGTATTTTGGCACATCTTCATTACTTTTTTTCTTTTAATAGTGGTATTAGGACCTTGTTGTGCTCATTCCATTGTTGGGGAGGGGGGAAGACTAAGAAAGCCATTTCTTGTTAATGTCTTAATAATTAAAATTATAAGGCATTGCCTTGAATATTTATTTGCAATTTATTTTTGTGTTTAAATTTGAATTAGAAGATTTAAGTCACAAATATATAATATAATTTAAAAGAAATAATCTAACACAAATAAGCTATATATATATATATATATATATATATATATATATATATATATATATAAGAAAATGCCTTAGATAAAAAAATTCAAAAAAAATAATAGCCCAGACCACTTAGGACTGTTTAGGCCCATTGGCCAGACCCATTTAGCCCGAGAGCATGTGGCTTGGGCCTACAGTGGGCTAGTTCTAACCTTTGGGGTCGTTAATATCACGACTCCAAACCGGACCCGGTCTTGACCTCTGTATAGGGTAGTTTGAGTAAGTATGAATATTGCACGACATGTGAGAGTCTGACTTTTGAGGCAAAGATTGTTCACTACTAAGCGTAACGTTGGTGCTCTGTTCTTGCTGTGATACATTAGGGAAAAATGCTTAGTGTAGGAACCTCTATAGAGTGTGGTGGATTGCCCGGGGACTAGCAATGATTTAAGTGTGGAGTGTTGATAATATGATAGATTTATTTAATTTGACGACTGTTTATGCCCCATCTTGACTGTGTTTCACAGATATAGGATAGTCAAATGATGGTAAATTGGCTCTAATTATGAATTTCGTGATTTGTAGGAGTGAGTTGCATGTATGAGGATTGAGATCTGTAATTGGAGCTAAAGTTGAAGCAAGGGAAGCCCCTCGGAGCTGAGCACGTGGGAAGAAGAGAGAAAATAAGCTAAAATGATGACCCAAACTAGCTCGCAACCGCACTAGCCTAGGAGTTCGAGGCAGAATGATAGGCCATATGAGTGGTCATTAGCGCGACCATTCTAGCCCAGTTCCGAAAAAATAAAGTTTGGGGGTAAACATGGAAGTTCGGGGGTAAATACACTTAACCTATAAAAGGCCCAACTCACCCAAGGGAAGATTATCAAGGTTTTTATAGCTTAGTTCAAGCCAAAGAGAGGCAAAAGTCAAGGAGGATAATTCGACATCGAGTTTTTCCTTTCTTTCTTTTGTGTTTTACCAATTGTGATGAATTTGATTATTGTTATGATGAACACTAGTATGAGTAACTAACTATTTAGTATAGGGTTTTATTGAAGAATGACCTTCTTGTTATGTTAATATAGTTTGCCTGGTTTAATCTCTATTTGTTCAACTACGTTCTTATTGTAGTTAATTGATAGGATCCTCAATTAGCTGTGCCTATTTAGTGTGCATACATATTTAGGTAATTGTTGAACAACACCACTCCCAAAGTATATGAGGGATCAATAACCGAGGGTTTAAAGGCGTGATTAAGGATAATGAAGCCTTGAATGCATTCTAAAGTGAGCTATAATAAACAAAGCCATATAGCATAACTCGGAAGAGTGTATCTAGTAAATTTTTATGATTAATCGGGAGAGATTTACGGTAATAAAATGCTCATGATTGATAGAGACGATTAGGCAATTCTATGTGAAACATAACCGGAAGGGATTCCATCAATAGGGAAAATCATAACCTTAGATCCTTCTCCTAACTGTTTACACCCTAATCATAGGTAGTTTTTATTTGAGTAATTACATTTAGTCTTATTTAGTAGAAACATCAGTTGGGCACATGCCCATGTTGTCCAGCCAAAGGCCTAATGGCCCAATCCTATTCTCTTTTGGTTTCAAATCCTATTTTGGAATTGGATTGGGTTTATTCCTATTTTGAGTGGGTTTTGGCTTTAAAAGAAAGTACCACTCATAATCTATAAATAGGACTACCTTGGAGAATTATTCTATGCTCATTGATACAACTCTTTAAAAGAATTAAGCACATAAGAGTGGGTTTTAAGAGAGCTTTCATCAAGAGAGAAGAGAGAAGAAAAATATTTATTTTGCTGCAGATTTTTATTTCGACCAGCCAACTTCAAGTTATATTTTTCGATTTGTTAACCATTGGATTACGCTGAAATCTTGACTGAGTGTTCGTAACATCCTGATCTTGGATTGGAGCAGTGGAGATCGGATTTGGAGGCTTGTAGCATCTGATTTAGTGCCTCGAATATTATCTTCATTTTTGTGGATTCATCTCTTTCTTCAATTGATTACTTGTTGCTCTTGTTACTATTGTTGCTTCGTGTTTAGTACTTATTGTGTAGACAATTGGAGAATTTTTGTAACCCTCTTATTTTTATGGTGGATCTTTTTGGATCTTTGTGATCCCGTGGTTTTTACCTTCGATTTGAAGGGTTTTTCACGTTAAAATTTGGTGTTCTTTATCTTCTTTATTTTCGGTTTGCCTTTTCATCGACATAACAGTGGTATCAGAGCCTTGGTTATTTATTTGGGTTGTTATGGAATGGAGACGAATATGAGCAAGACGGTATGTTTAAGTGGGAGAAATTATAATGTTTTGAGAAGCAAGATGAAAGACTTGTTGTTCGTAAAGAAGATGCATCTACCCGTTTTTTTAGCTCATAAACCCGAGAGTATATCCGATGAAGATTGGGATTTCGAGCACCAACAAATATGTGGATATATAAGACATTGGGTTGAAGATAATGTTCGCAACCATATTGTGAATGAGATACATGCGAGATCATTGTGGGAAAAGCTAGAGACTCTTTATGCTTCAAAAACTGGGAACAATAAATTGTTAGCAATTGATGACCTTTAAATACAAGGAAGGAAGCCCTATCCTTGATCACATAAATGATTTTCAGGACGTCCTTGATCAACTATCTGCAATGGGAGTTAATTTTGATGATGATATACAAAGACTTTGGCTTTTTAATACTCTGCCAGACTCTTGGGAAACTCTTTGTGTTTCTTTAACAAATTCAGCTCCTGGAGGTAAGATGACCATGGAATATGCCAAGAGTGGTGTGTTAAATGAGGAAGTAAGGAGAAAATCTCAGGTTTCGTCCTCACAAGCAGATATCTTGGTGACAAAAGACCTGGGAAGAGACGGAATAATAGGCTCAAGGAATAGAGGTAAAAGTAGAAGTAAGCCAAGGTCCAAATACTATAATATTACATGCAACCAGTGTAGCAAGAAAGGACACATCAAAAGATTTTGCCACAAGTTGAATCAAGAGACTAGAGAAGGAAAGAAAGCTGAAAATAACGAGAACAATGTTGCTACTATTATTCGAGATGACCTTCTTTTTGCTTATGATGAAAATGTCATCAATTTGGTATCACATGAGACGAGCTGGATAGTAGATTCTGGAGCTACTTCACATGTCACACCAAGAAAAGACTTTTTCTCATCTTATACTCCTATTGATTCTTGAGTGTTAAAAATGGGCAATGCCAGTGAAGTTAAGGTGTTTGGTGTTGGCACATTTTGTTTGAAAACTAATAATGGTTCAACGTTAGTTCTTCAAGATGTCAAGCATGCTCCAGACTTTCCTTTCAATTTGATCTCCGCAGGAAGATTAGACGATGAAGGTTACCATAATGCCCTCTTTAATGGTCAATAGAAGCTCACCAAGGGCTCGTTAGTAGTGGCTCGAGGAGTCAAGTCTTGTCATTTATATGTGACACAGGAATCTATTCTTAATGACTCAATAAATATGGTGGAAAGTGATAGTTTGTCAGAATTGTGGCATCGAAGATTGAGTCATATGAGTGAGAGGGGGATTACGTGTTTGGCTAAGAACAATTTGTTTTCCAGAGTAAAACAAGCAAAGCTGAAAATGTGCATACATTGTTTAGCTGGCAAATAGAAAAGGGTTTCCTTTCATAGCCATCCTCCCTCAAGAAAGCCCGATTTATTAGAGCTAGTACATATTGATTTGTGTGGTCCTTTTAAAGTAAAGTCAAAAGGTGGTGCACTTTACTTTGTGACCTTAATTGATGATCATTCTCGTAAACTTTGGGTGTATCCTTTGAAATCTAAATATAAAGCACTTGGCGTGTTTAGGAAATTTTAGGCCTTAGCTGAGAGACAGACGGGGAAGAAATTAAAATGTATTCGCATTGACGATGGTGGTGAATATTATGGTCCCTTTGATAACTATTACAAGGAACAAGGAACCCGTCATCAGAAAACTCCGCTCAAGACGCCTCAATTGAACAGTTTTGGTAGAGAGGATGAATAGAACTCTAGTTGAGAGAGTTAGATGCTTACTTTCAGAGGCTAAACTTCCAAATATATTTTGGGCGAAAGTACTTAACATTGTTGCCTATGTTATCAATTTGTCTCCAGTAGTTGCTTTGGATGGTGGTGTCCCAGACAGAGTTTGGTTTGTCAAAGATGTTTCTTATGATCACCTAGGAGTTTTTGGGTGTAAAGCTTGTGTGCATGTTCCTAAATATGAAAGATCGAAAGTGGATGTCAATACTAAGCAGTGCATCTTTATCGGTTATGGTCAAGATGAGTTTGGGTATCGTTTTTATGATCCAGTTGACAATAAAATTATTAGAAGTTGTGATGCAATATTCTTTGAAGACCAAACTATTGAAGATATCAATAAAGCTGAGAAGATAGATTCTCAGAGTAATGAAAGCTTAGTTGATATTGATCCAGTTTTATTTGCTAAGGCACCTATTGCACATGAAGGCACGCAAGACAATGATGGAGATAGTGATCAAGATCAAAATGATCATCATGGTGTAGATGTTATGGATTCTCTAGTTGATGAAGTTTTGGTTAATCAACAACTAATTCCTGCACGAGTAACTACTTCGAATACTCCTGAAACCTCTCTTAGAAGATCTACAAGAAAGAAGCAAAAATCCATGCGATATCCTCCTGATGAGTATAGACTTTTGACTGACATGGGAGAACCTGAGAATTATAATGAAGCCATGCAAGATACTCACAAAGATCAGTGGAGCAAAGCGATGGAAAATAAGATGAAGTCACTCCATGAGAATGGAACATATGAGTTAGTGAAATTGCCAAAAGGTAAGCGAGATTTATCTAACAAATGGATATTCAGAATAAAGCAAGATAACCATACATCTGCACCTAGATACAAGGCGAGGTTAGTTGTTAAAGGTTTTGGCCAGAAGAAGGGAGTTGACTTTGATGAAATTTTCTCCCATGTTGTGAAGACGTCTTCTATTCGTGTGGTTCTAGGATTAGCTGCAAGTCTAGATTTAGAGGTTGAGCAGATGGATGTCAAGACTGCTTTTCTTCATGGTGATTTAGATGAGGAGATTTATATGGAGCAATCTGGGGGTTTTGTAACTAAAGGAAAAGAAATTTATGTCTGCAAATTAAAAAAGAGCATGTATGGATTGAAACAAGCTCTAAGGCAATGGTAATTGAAGTTTGAATCTGTTATAGAAGAACAAGGGTATACGAAAACTTCTTTAGACCACTGTGTATTTGTTTTAGAAGTTCTCTAATAATGATTTTATTATTTTATTGCTTTATGTGGATGACATACTTATTGTTGGCAAGAATAAATCCAGAATTGCAGTCCTTAAGAAGCAGTTGAGCAAATCGTTTGCGATGAAGGACTTGGGGCCTGCAAAGAAAATCTTGGGCATTCAAATTCACCGACACAGAGATAGAAAGGAGTTATTTCTATCCCAAAAGCAATACAATGAGAAGGTACTCAAGATGTTCAATATGACAGATGCAAAAGTGGTTAGTACTCCTCTTGCTAAACACTTCAAATTGAGTATTACTCAGAGTCGATCAATTTATGAAGAGAAAAAGGAAATGTCCATATTCCTTATGCTTCTGCCGTTGGTATCTTGATGTATGCTATGGTTTTCACTAGACCAGATATTGCACATGCCGTTGGTACTATTAGTAGATTCCTACTAATCCCGAAAAAGAACATTGGGATGGAGTAAAATGGATATTAAGGTATTTGAAAGGTACTGCAGATTTGAAGTTGTGCTTTGGTAATGGCAAGCCTGAACTTGTTTGTTACACATACTCTGATTTAGGAGGCAATCTTGTTAATTCAAGATCCACTTTTGGTTATTTGATCACTTTTGCAAGGGGAGTTGTTTCTTGGCAATCTAGATTACAGAAGTGCATAGCTCTATCCACCACAGAAGCCGAATATATTGCTGTCACAGAAGGTGCCAAAGAACTATTATGGATGAAGGATTTTATTAATGATCTTGGCTTTGAGCAGCCAAGGTACATCTTATTTTGTGATAATCAGAGTGTTACCTGTCTCACCAAGCACTCCACTTTTTATTCTAATACCAAAAATATAAATAGAAAGTATCATTGGATAAGAATGGACGTGGAAGAGAAATTATTTGAGGTTGAGAAGATACACACGGATGAAAATCCTTTGAAAATGATGACAAAGGCGGTGGTTGCAGATAAACATGAATTTTGTAGAAAATTGGCAGGCATGAAGCCTGTCAATAGTTCCTCTATTTGAAGATACATTTGGCCCCTTGGATGGAGGAGGAGTTTGTTGGGACATGCCCATGTTGTCCAGATAAAGGCTCAATGGCCTAATCCTATTCTCTTTTGATTTCCAATCCTATTCGGAATTGATTCGGTTTATTCCTATTTTGAGTGGGTTTTGACTTTAAGAGAAAGCACCACTCATGATTTATAAATATGACAACCTTGAAGAATTATTTTATGCTCATTGATGCAAGTCTTTGAAAGACTTAAGCACATAAGAGTGGGTTTTGAGATAGCTTTCATCAAGAGAGAAAGAGAAGAAAAGTATTTGTTTTGCTGCAGATTTTTATTCCGACCAACTAACTTCAAATTACGTTTTCTGATTTGTTACCCGTTGGATCGGGCTGAAATTTTAACTGCGTGTTCGTAACATCCTGATCTTGGATTGGAGCGGTGAAGATCGGATTTGGAGGCTTGTAGCATCTGATTTAGAGCCTCGAACATTATCTTTATTTTTGTGGATTCTCCTCTTTCTTCAATTGATTAGTTGTTGCTCTTGTTACTATTGTTGCTTCCTGTTTGACACTTGTTGTGTAGCCAATTTAGAGAACTTTTAACCCTCTTATTGTTATAGTGGAGCTTTTTGGATCTTTGTGATCCCCTGATTTTTACCATCGATTTGAAGGGTTTTCCATGTTAAAATTTGGTGTTCTTTATCTTCGTTATTTTCGGGTTTGCCTCTTCATCAACATAACAACATCCTCAATTGTTATTCAGAAAGTTTGGGAACTTGATTACGTAGAATTTCGTAAGTCTAACGAGAGTAATTGATAGATTAATTCCTTATGGGTTCGACGCTGGGCTAAATACTCAAATTATATTTGCAATGTCCGCTTAATTCTTTTTATAAGACATAATTGAGCATCATCATGACACTTTTCGTTGTTGCGTAACAAAAGATTTAACAATATAATATAATAAAATCTAGATAATAATCAAAGCAAACATTATAGATAAAATAACAATACAATACACTATAAGAAGTAACAATCATCCAAACAACATGCAAAGGATATAGATAAATACCGTCTCGAAACAAAGAGACTCGTTGTAGTCTTCTTGACGCACGTCAGTGGAAAAAACATAAAGCGGTCTGATAACATATAGCCCATAGCAACAGATGAACAAGGAAATCTTCTACTTTTATCATTCTATAAATTTAAAAATGTTTAAAATAGTTTTTAAAACTTACTTATATGACCTTTATTTGTAGCAAAATGGATGCAATTTATGTAAATAATTTTCTCTCCAACATCATAACAATTAATTGCTTCTAGTCGCTTGCTTTAACGGACATAAAATATTATTGGACATGAAAGAGAAATTGCATGCCTTTCACTTCCTCCTTACTGATGCTACGTAGATTAAATAACTCAATCTAACATTCCAAGTGAATGCCTGGTCCTAGACAATCATGTTGGTTTGTCAGGAAGGTGTTTGATACTAGAGAATGACCTTAGCAAATATTACAAGTGAATGTGTTTAATGCAGAATGAATACAGAAGAAACAATGTCTCTTAACTCTTTGTTGACTGTGACTACTCTAGGACTGTCTGGGATACATTGTTACATTGGATGGAGAGAGGCACCAGATTGAAGGCTGGACCCATGAAGTGGAATGGCTCTCAAAAAGGATTAACAATTGCAAGCATACTGGCATTTCTTTTTGCACTACTTTACCACACTTGGATGGAAAGGAACATGTTTAGCTTTCAGGGCAAAGGACAGAAAGTATTACGAAGATTCCAGAGTGGAAATGACACCAGGTAGCCACTTTTAAGTATGTTGTTTAAACATGGAATTTTTACCTCCTATAGCAAAGATTAACACCTTATTTATTTTAAGTAAATACTATTTATAAAAATTATAACGCTATTCGGTAACACTTTTCTTTCTCTCTATGCTTTGATACATGCCATACTCTTCCCCATTCCATGAAAACACGATGCTCAATCTCAATAATTCCTCTCACCCACATCACATATCATTAGCCACAAATGGTAATTTTGTCTAGTATACCACAAAGACTTCTCTGACTTTTCTCTGCAATTTTCTGCAACCCAAAATTTGGTCCATCCCTCTATGCTTCACGGTTCTTTCATCTGGAGAGGACTATATGCTGATGAAGGAGTTTTAGGTAGACAACAGCAATATAGTTCTCCTGCAATACAAATACGTGTGATGGACGTTGTATAAGTTACATGCCACTTACAAAAGACATGTAGTGTTCAGGGTTTTTGATTGACCGCGGATTCGTCGAAAAATTAGGGTTTGTTCTTGAACAAAGATGACGGAGTTTGGGACTAAGCAGCTTGATTTTCTGTTAATATATTTCATTATATTCATGTACTCCATGTATTTCATTGTATTCACTGTCTTTCTTTTTCACTGTATCCCGCTGTATTCTATATATTTCATTGTATTAACTGTCTCACTATATACCATGAATGTATTCATATATTCTTTTAATTTATGTATTCAAATGTATTTATAATTTCGCTGAAAATTGCTATGTTTTTAGGGTATTTTTCGTTTGAGAATCCTTTTTAGAACTGGAAATACAAAATTGTATGTTATACTTGAGTTTGCTGAGTTATATTAGAAGTCTATTATGTTAATTGATTCACTTTCCGTTTAAAAACAGTGTAACTCCCTGTTTCACACCATGAATACAGTGAATACTCGAATACACTCGAATACAACAACTGGTTAGCTGGACTTCCCTGATTCACGCCTCTTTTTGTTACTGTATTCATGAATACAATAGCTTAAATACATCTAATACATCTTATAACAACAGAAAACGTATCTACAATCTGTAATATAACAAATAGTATCTATAGATAGCTAATTACCACTAAAAGATAATGCTTTATAAAATTTTCTATATTAATATTTATCTTCATATTTGACACTTAAAACAGTTCTTAGAAGATGGGCTAAACATGGAACTGTCTCTTTGTTACTAACAAAAGCACTTCTCAAATGACTGACCAAAAAAAAATTATTATTCTTTCCAATAAAGTGGATTAATATGTGTGATCCTTGTACATTCAGAAGCAGGTATCCAAGAGAATAAAACCACCAAAACAATCACATTTTGATATGTCATAAACTGCGTTTGACTATAAAAATCCTGAAGAATGCATTGCACCATAAAATTTAACACGTTCACAAGAATTGTCTCTACAACCCCCACTCATATCAGTGGCAGAGCCTTGTTTCTTCTTAAATTATAAGCTATATTGTGTCATGTACGTTTCCCGGAAGCACAGGAAAACCCAAAATATACATAATACCTGCTTTCATAACAAATGACGAAAAAATTGTAGTCCTTGTATACCTAGAACTTTAGAAGTTGATTGAAGAAGTTGCAAAAGGAATGCAACAAAGGGCTTCTCTTGTAGCCAACAATGAACAATAGAAGAATTGGATGATACTTTACCATCATCAATTATCACAAGTACTTTACCAATAGGAAAATGATAACGGCTAGAATAACGATAAATATGACCAAAAGGCACAACCATGTACATCCGCCTTTTGTGCGTTTATTCAAAAATGCCAATTTCCTTTGCACTCTCTGTTTCAAAGGACAATAAAAACTCGCATTAGCTTGAGCATAACAAAATCAGAGATTTCACTTCTTATT
Source organism: Nicotiana noctiflora (assembly GCA_032618575.1). Classification (NCBI taxonomy): domain Eukaryota; kingdom Viridiplantae; phylum Streptophyta; class Magnoliopsida; order Solanales; family Solanaceae; genus Nicotiana; species Nicotiana noctiflora. The sequence continues at coordinate 67,130 of JASVEL010009482.1, read as the reverse complement.
AATTCCTCCATCCAATTTTACCATCCACAGGTTTGAATGCAAGTGCACCCATTAGCATTTTGATTACCATACAAAATCTTAGTTTACTCTCTGCTAATTAATCTGGTAGCATTGCTTTGTGTATTCATGTTATGCAATAAACTATGACTTTAGCAAACAGAAAACTACTTCTTAAAAAAATGTATGTATAAGAATGAATACTCATGTAACAGTAACATACACAACACAACTAAAAAAAGAAAAAAGTCAATGTGAAGATATTGAAAATGAGCAATACCAGAAGCCGGGAGTTTGTTGTATCAACATGGTAGTCTAAGTTATCCTGCATATCAGATAAAGTGTTATGCTGCTAAAATGTAGATACAGTTTTTGAAAACCCCATCAAAATGAAAGGAATAGAAATCTTTCAAGCTATGTTGATCGAACTCTCCGAAAATGTCACTGGGTGCATGACGGATACTCCAAAAGTAGTGTATTTTTGGAGAATCCGACAAGGGTGCGGCAACATTTCGGAGAGTCCGCGCAACATAGCTTTCAAGTGTTGGACGAAACCATAAAAGGTTAAAATGAAACTTTTTGCAGTAATATCACCCACCAGTAGTGCAGTATGTAGGTTCAGCTCCTCATTGATTGCTAATGCAACATGTTTTGTGCTTGTCACTGTCTCCTCCAATTTATCAAGATCCTCATCCTGCTCTGTTTTAAATACAATCAAAAGACAACCACATTAACTTAGCTTTTTGAAAAAATAAACAGAACATGTAGGTTTTAGTGTTATGACAACATGCCTTTAATAACTTGTCGTTGAAAGCCTACAAGACCCTGGTTGTCAAGACCAGTTGCCCGACTGATAACATCAGGTCGCTTAGTTTCTGGGCCAAGCAAGCTGTCCCTATTTGCAAGGTTATTCATGTTGAGTGTGGTCGCCATCTGATTAGCTTTCATAATCATATTATCGAGCATGTCATGACGACGCTTCATCTCCTTTTTGGTTCTGTTTACAAGTAAAGAACCATGAATAAACATAAAAATCTTCATCAATTAATAACAGCAAATATATACTTTGAAAAACTGTTAAAGACATAACTAAGGAAATAAAAATGTGTTCTTTCTAACAGTTTAAGCTTTTAAATGAGATGGTCGCACACTTCAACATTCTATCAGAGCAAGCAGAGGTCCTGGGTTCGAGTCTCACCGCCACCCAATATGAAAAAGAATTTTCACGTGCATGGCTCATCAAAATAAATCAATCCCGCACGTGAGGGGCGTGTTGAAGACATAATTAAGATGAGATGGTCGCACACTTCGACAAAAACATAAAAAATTCCCATACAACTATTAAAATGATTTTGGGATTAACGATTCACTCCACTTCCATTTCTCAGCTATAAAAATTTAACACCTCCGGCTTATGGACTAAGACTAACTTTTTTTGGAACTAATAGAAATGTACCGCACCTGTACCTCCGGAAGACGAACACTTCTTTAGCTATATCATTTGTATGCTGACCAAGTTGACCATCAAAGTCATCTATTCGGCCTACTCCCATCAAACTTCACCAGAGTTACACTCTCCTCAAACCACAACTCCAGAATTCCAGCTTTTCCTAACCTCTCCGCCCTTCTGTTGACCCTCTCAATCTCTATGCTCCACTCCACCTATACTAAACCCTGTTCCAACATACCTAGGACTCATCAGCTCACCTTTAAATAATGATCTTTAAACTTTATGTTCAAGTTGCAAATTGTCTCTCCCGTATCAACAGTGGATTTAGATTAAAAACTTATTAACTTAACTTCTACCCCTTGTCACAGCGGGTTATAAGCATAGCTAATGATCTGAGTTATATCTCAAAACTGAAACTGGGATTTTAATCTATACCGAAGGCAATAACCAGAGAAACAAAGCCATTTTACACCAAACTGAATAAAGAGGGAACTAGTACCAGATCTTTCAAGTAAAGATAAGGTTATAATCATGAAGTAAATTTTCAAGTCAATGATAGTGCATCCTTGAGCACAAAGTATAGAACAGAAAATGCTGAAGTAAATTTGTGAAACAACATGAAAACGTTGATTTGCCATCTTTCTGTTTAAACCTGAGTACTTTATAAGGATATCATAATAAACTGAAAGATAATTTTATATAGTATGATAAAAACCCAAATGAAGTCTGTATGCAGTTTTCTTACAAAGGTTGCTTGCTCGGGAGTGTTGGAAGAAGGGACTGGAGAGTATCAAGCCTTGTCTTTAATATAGTGATTTTTCTCCGAGCTGCAGATAAATGTCGTTGTGTTTCAGGTCCGGAAGAGGGCAAGGAGTTCCTTGCAGAAATCATAGAACCAACTTCATCCGCAAGTTTGGATGCTTCATTAAATTCTCGCATCCATGAGTCAGCAGACGATGCCATAGATAGCTGAGAAATCAAAATTACATCTTAGGCAAACAAATAAGAAAATGAATACATTAGATATTAATTCTGACTCTTATTCAAAATATAAAAGGGATACTTAATTAGCTCTACGACCAAATTGAACTCCGATGTTTGAGTTGACAAAATTAGTAACGGCGCAAGTCGAATTAGGCATTGTATGTAGGGGTGGGCATAAAATCCGAAAAACCGAATTCCGAACCGAACCAAATTATTTCAAAATTTCGGTTTCGGTTTTTTCGGTATTTCGGTCTAATTCGGTACTAAATTTTCGGTATTTCGGTATTTCGGTTCGGTTCTCGGTATTAAAATTCTAAAATTTCGGCATTTCGGTTAAACCGAAATACCAATCTTTAAAACTCAAAAGTCCTTTTCTTTATTACCCAGCCCCAGGCCCAGCCGACCAGCCCACTCCCAAGTCCCCATCGCTCCACCAGCCCAATTGCCCCCCAAGCCCAGTATCTACTCTAATGTCTCTAAACCAATCTTTAGGTTAGAGACTTTGCCATCTCTCTCCAATCGATCGACTCTCAGGTCTCAGCCATCTCTCTCCAATCTCCATTTCCGAATTCCGCATACCCCCAAAGTGTTGAGCGGCGAATTGCCGCTGGCCTCAGTCATCAATCACGAATTGCCGTTGGCCACTGCTATTGTGACTGTGAGTTGCGAATTGCCGTCTGCCGGATTGTGAACTTGCGATTTCCGGCGATTGGGCTTTGGCTATTACAGTAGAACTTGTGATTCAAGCTGCTAGTTTCAATTTTCAAAGGTATGTTTCTACTTTCTAGCGATTTCTACTGTAATATTCCCTGTAATATTCTGTGTAATACTCCAAATCCAATTCATTCCTTATTGGGGAAATTCGAAGCTACTGCTAGTTTTGTTGCAACTGGTTTTAGGCAGTGATTGACCGGTGACTTAGCAGGAATTTATTTTCTGAGAGGGCAGTGTTTGTCTTATTTTCATTAGATGGTTGTATTTTATCGTTTCATGGTCACTTTGCTAGTTTGCTTTAGGTAAATTTTCAGATTAGCTTCCAAGAGTTCAAAAACTAACTAAAAAAGAACCTCGTCTTGTTGATCGAATTGTTGTTGCTAACAAAAATGTAGCCAGAGTTTATGTAAGTAGTTCTTCACCTGGGCAGAATCGGCGATCAAACAAGTTGTGAGCTTCTCTCTTTGGTCGTTTAGATTGTTGCTCCATTTATGTAGTTATTGCTGAATATATAACCTTATGGTATGTAAGTTGTATAGTAGATTGTTGCTCCATGTATTCTGGTTCACTTCTACATGATGTAGTTGTGCTGTAATGTTTGCTGATTTACAGAGAAAATTTGAACTAGGTTGGTCTATTATCCATCTGTTTCTTTTACATATTATTTTTTAAATATATGAGTGTTAATTTGTGTTTATATTTGTTTAATTTGGTATAGATGGCAGATACAAGTAGAGTAAGTGATGCTGGTTCAAGTGAAAGTTTACCTATAACGGTAGATAGTAACACCAACACCATTGATACTCAAGATTCCAAGAAAAGGAAAGCCATGCAACCTAGGTCTGACGTTTGGAACCACTTTGATAAAATTGAGGTTAATGAGGTTGGGAAAGCACAGTGTCGATATTGTAAACAAGCCTATGCGGCTACTTCATCTAGGAATGGAACAACAGGATTGAAGAATCATTTGCTTAGATGCAAACAATACCCACTTAATATTGATAAAGATAAGAGTCAAACAAAGATAAATTTTCAATCTTGCCATAATGGTGAAGGATCAATTTGGAAATTTGAACAAGAAGTGGTTAGGAGGGCCTTAATTGAGATGATAGTTATTGATGAACTACCATTTAGCTTTGTAGAAAATGAAGGCTTTATGAAGTTTATGAGAAAAACTCAACCACTATTTCGTCTTCCTTCTCGTAGAACAATAACAAGGGATTGTTATGAAGTTTACGGTGAATTGAAGCAAAATCTAAGAAGGTCTTTTAGAGAAGCACAACCAAAAATTTGCCTCACAACAGACACATGGACTTCATTACAAAGAATAAATTATATGTGTTTGACAGCCCACTTCATTGATAGGGATTGGAAGTTGCATAAAAGAATACTAAATTTTTGCCCTATCACTAGTCATAAGGGTGAAGATATGGCTAAAGTTATTAGGGATTGTTTGCTTGAATGGAAATTAGACAAGATTTTTACTATTACGGTGGACAATGCTTCTTCAAATGATGTCACAGTCAAAGAATTATCTAAACAGTTAGACATGTGGAAAACTAATATGATGAGTGGTAAACATCTTCATGTGAGATGCATGGCTCATATACTAAATCTAATTGTGCAAGATGGTTTGAAGGAACTTGATGCTTCTGTGACACGTGTTAGAAATATTGTGAGGTATGTAAGATCTTCGCCTGCAAGGACCTTAAAGTTTAAACAGTGTTGTGCACATGTAAATGTGGAATGTACCAAAACGTTGTGTTTGGATGTTCCTACTAGGTGGAATTCCACCTATTTGATGTTGGACACAGCACAAAACTTTGAAAAGGCCTTTGACAAGTTTCATCTTTTTGATGATGGATTTTCTGCTTATCAATGTTCTCATCCTTATGAAGATGGTAGTAGTGCAGGTCCTCTTGAATCTAATGATTGGGTGAATGTGAGGAATGTGATGGAGTTTCTTGCAAGATTTCACGAGCTAACTAAAAAAGTTTCAGGTTCACGTTATGTCACTTGTAATTCTCATTTTGAGGATGTTTCTGAACTTTATTGTCATTTGAAAATGTGTTTAGCTAGTGAGGATGAGCATTTGAGAAAAATGGCTGAGCGAATGCAAGAAAAATTCAAGAAGTATTGGGGTGAGCCTGAAAAGATGAATAAAATGATTTTTATTGCTTCTGTCTTGGATCCACGTAACAAATTTGAATATGTTGAGGGAGCACTTGAAGAACTTTTTGGGGAGGAAAAAGGGAAGAAAATAAATGCTTGAGGTGTATGCTTATATGAATTCTTTGTTTGGGGAGTATCTAAAAAAGTATTCAACTGGATCTTGTCCTCAATCTCCATCTAGATCTACTTCATGTAGTAACACATCTAATACATCTAGTGGGAGTGTTATAAGTGCATCAAAAATAAGGACTAAGCTTAGCTTGAAGAAACAAAAGGAAGACAATGGAAGTGGGGGTGCTAAATCGGAGTTGGATAAATACATTAGTGAAGAACAAGAGCCTTTTAGTGAAGAATTTGATATATTGAGTTGGTGGAAAACACATGCTCCTAGATTTCCTATTCTTTCAGAGTTGGCTCGTGATGTGTTGGCCATTCCAATTTCTAGTGTAGCGTCGGAATGCGCATTTAGCACTGGTGGTCGTATTCTTGATTCATTTAGGAGTTCATTGACTCCTAAATGTGTGCAAGCTCTTATTTGTGTTCAAGATTGGCTTAGAGAAGATAAAAATCCTATTAGTGTTGAAGAAGACTTGAAGTATCTTGAGGAACTCGAGCTTGGTAAGCTTTAATATTTTGTGTATTTTAGTTCAAAATAATATATCATGGTTTTCATTTGTATGACATATTTGGTTGAATTATCTATAGATATGGAAAATAATGGAAGCACTACTAGAATTGTTTGATATATAGTTGCAAACTTGCAACTTGCATCTTGAGTGGTAAGTTTAATACTCTATTTGTTTGGTGATATACTTAATACTTTTGTAATTTTGTTTTATTATCATCAAAATATTATATTCTAACTTATGATTTATATTTAGGTTCAAGTGCAATCATGCCCCGTGCTCCTAAAGTACGCTCCGATATTTGGGAACACTTTGAGGTGAAAGAAGATAATGGAGAAGTTCGCAAAGTAGAGTGCAAGCATTGTGGTCGGGTCTATAGTGTTCATCCAAAGAGGAATGGAACAGCTAGTTTAAGGAGCCATGTTAAGTATTGTCTTGGGCGTCTTCCTGAAATCCGTATTTAAGAATTAAGACTGTTTTTGTTGAGGGATGCCCTCTCTATTTTTGTTGCATTATGTTTAACTGTTAAGACTTTTGCAGTTGGCCAGTTGCACTGTGTGTTTAAGTGTTAAGACTGTTTTTAAAATCCAAATCACCTTGCAATGTAAAACAATTTGTTTGCATTAGGGAAGTATTCTGTGTGTTGTGGAATTCCCATTGTCAATGGCTGCTGAGTGCTGATATGCAAGCCATCTGAACAGCTGAACCATTATTCATTTATGCAAAGTTGCAAACACTGCGTCAGCCGTCAGTAGCACTGGAGAAGAAATGTATGTTAATATATTAGTGTATTGGCATGATTTGGCACGTGATTGGCGTCACTGCGTCAGTTTTAGTCCTCACAGATATGTATGTTATAATATATTAGTCATTTAGTTGTGTAATCTGCTATGTGACTATGTGTAGTTAGGCAGAATTTGTAGTGCTGGCTGCTGTAGTGCGTGAATCTGTAGTTACTAGTTAGGCAGAATTTGCACAATCCCTTATACAAATATCGCCGGCCGATCTCACAGAATTTCTAGTTACTAGTTAGGTGTTAGCATTGATTATTAAGCGATTATTAAACCGAAACCGTACCGAAACCGTACCGAACCAAAATAAGAAATACCGAACCATACCGAAATATTTTGGTATGGTATTTGGTATATACAATTGATAAACCGAATACCGAAATACCGAACCGAAATTCTTAAATCCCGAACCGAAATACCGAATGCCCACCCCTAATTGTATGTGGGAACTATTCGTTTTTGAGGAATAGATAGGAAAAGAAAAGAGAAAAGGTTGTCTTTGGAACAATAAAGTTGGATTCTGTGAGAAAGCACGGAAGAAGAATATATTATTGATGTATTAACAATGATACAATGAGCCCTATTTATAATACATATTCTACTCCTACTACGTATCAAACTAGGACATATTATAAACCTACTATACATGGGATTAGGACATCTAACACTCCCCCTCAAGTTGGTGCATACAAATCATATGTACCGAGCTTGTTACATATGTAGTTAATACGAGGACTAGTGAGGGACTTGGTGAAAATATCTGCCAGCTGATTATTCGACTTCACGAACTTTGTAGCAATATCTCCCGAGAGTATCTTTTCTCTAACAAAGTGACAGGTCAATCTCAATGTGTTTAGTTCTCTCATGGAACACTGGATTTGACGCAATATGAAGAGCAACTTGATTATCACAAACAAGTCACATCTGACTAATTTCTCCAAATTTCAATTCCTCGAGCAACTGTTTGATCCAAATTAACTCACATGTCGCCATAGCCATCGCTCGATATTCTGCTTCTGCACTAGAGCAAGCAACCACATTTTGTTTCTTGCTCTTCCAAGATGACCATATTACCTCCTACTAAAAAAAATATCCAGACGTAGAATGTTTATCAGAAGGTGATCCTGTCCGATCAACATCTGTGTATCCGACAATCTGCTCATGTCCTTGATCCTCAAACATCAGTCCATTGCTTGGGCTGATTTTATATACCGAAGAATGCGAACAACTGCATCCCAATGACTATCACACGGAGAATCCATAAACTGACTCACAACACTCACAGAAAAGGAAATGTTAGGTCTTGTCATTGTAAGGTAATTTAATTTACCAATCAGCCGTCTATATCTTGCAGGATCGCTAAGAGGCTCCCCCTGTCCTGGCATAAGTTTAGAATTTGGATCCATCGGGGTGTCAACCGGTCTACAACCTGTCATTCCTGTTTCTTCAAGAATATCTAAGGCATACTTTCGTTGTGAGATCACAATACCTGAGCTAGACTGAGCAACCTCAATACCAAGAAAATACTTTAGTTTGCCCAGATCCTTAGTCTGAAAGTGTTGCAAGAGATGTTGCTTTAATTTTGTAATACCATCCCGGTCATTGCCGGTAATAACAATGTCATCAACATAGACCACTAGATAAATAGAGAGACTCAAGGCAGAATGCCGATAGAATACAGAGTGATCAGTTTCACTCTGAATCATGCCAAATTCTCGGATAATTGTGCTAAACTTACCAAACCAGACTCGAGGAGACTGTTTTAGACCATAAAGTGACCGATGCAAGCGACATACAAGGCCACGAGACTCCCCCTGAGCAACAAACCCAGGTGGTTGCTCCATATAAACTTCATCCTCAAGGTCACCGTGTAAAAAGGCATTCTTAATGTCCAGCTGATAGAGGGGCCAATGGCGAACAGCAGCCATGGATAGAAAAAGGCGGATTGATGCTATCTTAGCCACAGGAGAGAAGGTATCACTGTAATCAAGCCCAAATATTTGAGTATATCCTTTGGCAACAAGACGAGCCTTTAGACGATCAACCTTACCATCAGGACCAACCTTGACTACATACACCCAACGACAACCAACAGTAGATTTACCTGAAGGAAGAGGAACGAGCTCCCAAGTACCACTCGTATGTAAAGCAGACATCTCGTCAATCATAGCATGTCGCCATCCTGGATGAGACAATGCTTCACCTGTTGACTTAGGGATGGAAACAGAGGACAAAGAAGATAGAAATACATAATAGGGTGATGACAAACGATGATAGCTCAAACCGATATAATGGGGATTAGGATTAAGGGTGATCCGCATACCTTTCCGAAATGCAATCGGCTGATTAAGAGGAGACAAGTCCGCAGTATTGGCAGGGTCAGGTGCAGGACGTGAATCAGCTGGGCCTGATGCTGAGCGCGGACGACGATGATATGTCAAAAGTGGTGTTCCTGTGGCAAGGAGTCTAGGAGGAACCACACAAGACTCCTCAACGGTTGGAATGGATAAGACTTCTATAGTGGAAGGTGAAGGAGGAGCTATAGTAGGCTCCTTAAAGGTCGGTATAGGTAAGACCGCAGATATATCAAGGGGGTCAGAATGGTCAGAAGAGGTAAAGAAAGGTTTAGACTCAAAAAATGTGACGTCGGAGGACATAAAGTACCTACGAAAATCAAGTGAGTAACAACGATATCCCTTCTGAACACGAGAATAACCAAGGAAGACACACTTGAGAGCACGAGGAGCTAACTTATCTTTTCCAGGGGCTAAGTTATGAACGAAACAAGTGCTTCCAAAAACACGAGGGGGAACAGAGTATATGGGTGATTGGGGAAACAATACTGCATACGGTATCTGATTCTGGATGGGAGAGGAAGGCATCCGATTAACTAAATAACAAGCTGCGAAAAACTGCATCGCCCCAAAAACGCAGCGGAACATGAGATTCAATGATAAGTGTGCGAGCAGTCTCAATGATGTGCCTATTCTTTCTCTCTGCAACCCCATTTTGCTGAGGGGTATACGGACAAGAGGTCTGATGAATAATTCCTCGAGAAGTCATAAATTGCTGAAATTGAGTGGATAAATATTCTAAGGCATTATTACTGCAAAAAGTGCGAATAGAGACACCAAATTGATTTTTAATTTCAGCACAAAAATTCTGGAATATAGAAAACAACTCAGAACGATCTTTCATTAAGAAAATCCAAGTACATCGTGAATGATCATCAATGAAACTAACAAAATAACGAAATCCTAAGGTTGAACCGACTCTACTAGGACCCCATATATCAGAATGAACTAAAGAAAAAATAGACTCTGCGTGACTCTCAGTACTACGAGGATAGGAGGCTCGAGTATGTTTCCCGAGCTGAGTATGTTTCCCGAGCTGACATGACTCACACTCTAATGTGCATAAACTAGACAAACTAGGCACCATCTTCTGAAGCTTGGATAAGCTTGGATGTCCTAAACGTCCGTGAATTAGGTCCGGAGGATCTGTAACTAGACATGCCTTGGAGGATTTGAGGGAGTTAAGGTAGTAAAGCCTTTCTCAAGTCCCGTTCCAATTGTCTGCCCTGAATTGCGGTCCCGCATAATAAAAGAATCATCAATAAAATATATACCACAATGGAGGGCACGAGTCAAACGACTAACAGATGCAAGATTAAAAGGACAGCCAGGGACATAAAGAACGGAATCTAGAGTGACATAGGGTAGGGGATTCGCTTGTCCAACTCATTTTGCTTTGGTTTGAGACCCATTGGCTAAAGTAACAGAGGGAAGAGACCGTGAATATGCAATATTTGACAAAAGTGATTTATTACCAGAGATATGATCAGAAGCGGCTGAGTCCACAACCCATTGTTCAGAAGGACTAGACTGGGAAACACAAGCAAAGGAATTACCAGCAACAGAAGTATTAGTCTGAGCAACAGAAGCTACTTGTGGAGATGTCTGCTTACTTGCTCGATATCGAAGGAACTCATTATACTCCCCTTCAGATAAAGAAAATCCCTGGTTACCTGTAGTCTCAGTCTGAGCAACATAAGCATTTTTGGGTGGGCGGCCATGTAGAGAATAGCATACATCACGAGTGTGTCCAAGTTTATGACAATAAGAGCACTTGGGTCTAGATCTTCCAAAACGACCTCCTCCTCGTCTATTCTCCATAGTATGAGATGCCCGATTGTCCACTGATTGGGATACGAGGACAGATGAGTCAAGTGTCTGCGGTGAGCTTACTGGGTGGCTAGGTGCTGCAGCAAGGCGAAGTAATCGAGAGAATAATTCATCAACTGTGGGGACGGTTGGACTAGCCAAAATCTGGTCACGTATTGAATCAAGGTCATTAGGGAGTCCAGCGAGTGTAAGAACTAGAAACATCTTCTGTCGTTGCTCTTGTTGTTTTTCAATACTAGCAGAAACTGGCATCAACGTCTCAAATTCTTCCATGACTGCCCGAACTTGTCCCAAGTAAGTAGACATATCTAATTCTTGTTTCTTCAAGTTTGTCATTCGCGATATTACATCATAGAAACGAGATATGTCATTAGTGTAGAGATTACGAGCCTTTTCCCAAACTAAATAACAAGTATGGAATGGACGGAACAAGGGCATCAACTTGGAATCAATAGATCGCCACAGGATACTACATAACTGAGCATCGACCTTCTCCCACTGTGTTTTGGCCTTTTCATCACCTTCGCCAGCCTTTTTTGTTAAGTGATCTTGAACTCCTTGACCTTTACACCACAACTCGACGGATGAAGCCCAATCTAAGTAATTTGAACCTCCCATTAAAGGTTCTGAGGTAATCATAACACCGGAACTGCCAGAACCCGGGTTTCTAGACCCTAAAGCATCGATTCCCAAAGACATAGTTGGATTATCACCAGATAACAAAAAGAATCAACCGAAAGATCTCTGAAACAGATGCTGAAAATACTGTTTTTGCTGAAAAAGTACTGTAGCTACCGAAAAAATTTCAAAGTGGTCGGAATCAAACGAAAACAGGATGGGTAGGCTCGGAATTCTCAGGCCAAAACACTGTTTCAAAGAAAGTTTTCGAAAATCTGGCCGGAAGGGCACTCACGCGCCGGCAGGCGCGTGGGGGCGCGTGCGGTGGCCTTTCCCGGTGAAATTTCTGGGGATTGGTCGGAATTATGTGGGTAAGCTTTTGGTGGTGTTGGATTTTGCACAACACTGATAATTAGTGACTTTTACGCAATTAGTCACTTAGGTCACCGGAAAATTGCACGGTGACTGAGTTATTTCTTTCCGGATATCGTTGGAATGAGGCACAACGATTAATTTCTCACGGTGGCTCTGATACCATGTGAGAAAGCACGGAAGAAGAATATATTATTGATGTATTAACAATAATACAATGAGCCCTATTTATAATAGATATTCTACTCCTACTACGTATCAAACTAGGACATATTAAACCTACTATACATGGGATTAGGACATCTAACAGATTCCATATAATATTTTCTTGTGGTGTAAAATATTGGAAAATTTTCCTTTTCAGAAGATGAACATTGTTTTAGGATGATATAAATGATATAGGCAGACATTCATTTCAGGAGTACGTTATTTGAAGTTTAACTTTGGAGCTGCTTCCCATAATGATTTAATTTGCAATAACTTTATAGTTAATTCCAAGGTGCAACAGAAAAATTACATCTCAGACTTTTATAAACACACAAAGATCAGCATCCATACCAAACTGCCTCTGAGATATCACAGTGCAGCCAAAAGTAAAGAATATGTGGAAAGAAATAAAGAGAAATAAAAGTGGGCACAGGCTTGGAGCTTGCATAAAAGTCACAATGCGGGGAAAACAACCAGAATGTTGTATAATAAGCAAATAAAAGTAATAAAAGATAAGATACAGGTAACGAACAGAAAAAAAAGCTTCATGATGGCTGGTTCAACACTGAAGCATAACTCACGCAAAAAAGTGTTAGTGTAAAAAATATAAATCTTAAGCTTGAGTTCACATAGTCTAAACTCCAAAGTGAATATTAAAAGTCTAGTAAAACTATAAAAATCTGAAACCAGAATAAAAGGTAAACATTGACAGATGAAACTTTGGACGCCATGTCTCCTTTGAAAGGACAAAAATAAAATCAACAATGACTGTTGAAATAAAAGGAAGCATAGAAAAATAAGGCCACCCAAGACATGGCAGAACAGAAGCCCTTATTCTTCTTCATCTAAAGATGCAAATATGTGTATATACTTTGGGAGCTGTTTTACAACGTATTACATCTTATGTTTACAAGCAGGGGCAGGTCCAGGATTTGATGGATACGGGTTCCACTGCTTTTAATGCTAACCGACCATATTGAAGAGATTGAGTTTGGGTGTACATTTAATCGGTTCAATCCTTTTTGATTAATTCGGTTCGTCTCGGTCCATTTTGAATTAATTCAATTCAATTTAAAAGATTTTTTATGCATAAATGAATATGTGATCACAAAATCGAATAAGTTCTTCCAATTCGGTCTAATTCTCTGGATTCAAATTCGATTAATGTGATTAAAAAATATAAAGTAAAAGTAAAATTTTATATTAGGAAATACACTTCAATCTACATATAGCTAGATTAATATTATGTTTTTGATTCATCACCCTAATTTTTTCTAAAATTAATAAAATAACATTAGATGGATAAAAAGAGGAAATGATTAAAATCACATTCAAATAAATTTGAAGATCTAGAAAAAGAAAAAGGATGCAAATACAATTTAAATAAATCTTAAAAATGGGATGGTACAAAAAGAGTGAATAACAAATATGAAGAAATTAAAAGAATTCAAGAGAAGGAGCATAAAGAAAAGAAAGGGAAAAAACATGACAAGAGAACAACTAGGAATCAGAGAGTCTCGATCCTGGCCTGCTATGTGGTGCTTTAGTGCTTTAACCGGGGCACCTACAGTCATTTTTGTGACTTGGGCTGCCACCCGTCATATATGTTCATATTTTGAGCAAAATACCAGTACATATATAAGATTTTAGCCAAGCGACCGGGTGGCGTACCACCCCCAATGCCCTACATAGATCCAACCCTGTTTACAAGCAAAAACATCTAAACGCAAATACACATGCACATGAATATGTTTTCACAGAATGAAGCTCATAAGAAGCATAACAGGCATGTTTTGGAAGTTTTACATACTAGAACATCAATCATATGATAAAAGGAAATGAATCTGACCTTTCACCAAAACGATGTCAACCAGGCTTGTTGATTTAGAGCTTTAAACTAACACACTGAGTTACCTCAATATTGCCCGAGAACTTCTCAAATGCAGCCCATGCCTGACAAAGAAGTAGATATACATAAATATTTATAAAATTTTAAATAACTAGAGTAAAAATCTGAGGCGTATATTCTGAAAAAGTTAATGTAATAATGGTCATGACTTGATATAAAGAAGCATATTAACTCTTGACTTGTGTGCACGGAACGAACAAGAATGAAGTTAACCAAACCAAATGATTGTGAAGACAAACCTTTGCAAGTAAAGGGAAGTTATATAGAACCATATTAACTCTTGACTTGGATAGCGCAATTCATTTAAAGGATTTGTCTAGCAAACCCTTCTAGAGTTGTATGCTCATGAAACAATGTGGAATAAGATTCTTATAGGGGTTGATAAGAAAATATTATAAAAGTGATCAGAGATTTGTAAACCCATCCTTCAAGAAGCTAATCAGCAATAGGAAAAGAGCTAATGAAAAATAGGAGCTTTGCTGCAGTTCCTGAGCTGAAACTGATAGAACAAAGCATCTCTTTGAACCAGACCATTTCAACACTCAGTGCTTCATTTCTTAAGACAAATTAGGGGTTCAACACTAGAAGGATGCTCATCATAAAGAGAATGAAATGCTGCAGGTAGGAAGGCGACCCAATGGCTAGTGAAAGCTAAGGAGGTAGACATTCATCCGGTAAGCCAGAATAAATCCTTGACCGATAGATGTCTTAAGCAAGCTGTCAAATTACCACGACAGTCCTCCTTTATTTGGGTTAGACTGTTGACACTACCAATATGAGGTCAAATATAACACTAAGCTCTCAAAATTCAGTGGACTCCCAAGAAAATTAAATAATTGAAAAAATGACCAACATCCTGTAGAACATTTATTTGGCATATCACAATTTCCTGATACCGCTAATTTCTAGCTGGTGAATGTTCTGAGGTGAAAATATACCATATTCCCTACTTAACAAGCCTTTTCTATTTTGTTCAAATTAAAGAGGTATAGAACCAAGATAAGAACTAGTTTACATATTTGGTTACTATCTGCCCACAGAAACCGTTCATTCTTTTCCATGTGCATAATCTCTCTCCTTAATGCAGTTTTAGATAATTAGTTTTAAACAGACAGACACACAAACACACACAATATAACCAGGGTGATTATGTGTCCACAGAAATCATATTCATCCTTGTCCCATTGACAAAAGTTTTCTTTAGTGCAGTTGCAAGTTAACCGTCTTCATCACCTCATATGACCATGATGATTTCATGTCTACAGTGAAGACCCAACAACGAACCAAATAAAATAGATAAACAAAACTTTACCCAAAGATGGCGTTATATTCTGGTAAGCACAGAGATTATGAACTAATATGGTCTAGTTCACCATAACATCAGAAAGAACAAAAAGTACGAACAGTTACGCTAAGGCCTCATTTGTTTGCACTTAATGAAGGTCTGAATCTTAATCATTCATATATCAGACATTACGTGCATTTGTTTTTAAAATCTGAATCTCAATTATTCAGATCTTAATCATTAAGTATGTTTGTTTTTTTTACTTCACAATCACTTAATGGGTCTGAATAGGTCTGTATGATTCATATCTATAACAGAGACTTAATTTCATTAAGATGCTATCATATATTTATTATTAACTATCGCCACCGCCTACCATTATCAACTACCACCATGCCACCACCACCACCATACTCAACCAACCTCACCACCACCACTATCTCCACCACCACCACGCCACCATCATCCTCAATCATAGCCGCCATCATTATCGACCATCACCACCCACTATCCCTACCACTTTGACCACCATTACCCACAATCAACATTCATCCACCTCAACTAACACAATTGACCACCCCATCACCACCAACAACCACGGCCGACACTGTCCATCATTATAACCTACCACCACCCACCCACCATCTTCCTCAATCATAACTACTACCACCACCAGCCACCACCACCACCACCATCACCATCCTGAAACATAATCGTCACCACTACCGATAGCTGCTAGAATCTTAATACACATCTTGATATTCAGATGTGTATTCAGATTCAGACGTCATAATCTTAAAAAAAAACAAATGAGGCCTAAGCAAACGAACAAATACACAATCACCAAACACAAAACACATTTTATCTGTATAGGTATAGGTAACTCTAGTGATGAAGAAATCAAATTGCTTCTTTAGTGTTGTTCACGCCTACTTGATACTTTTAACTGTACGGAGAAATTTGCAAAGCTACTTCTTTTTGAGAATTGATTTGCAAATTAGTTGTCATGTTTAATCGATCAAATTTATGCAACATTTCCATATGTCTTCCCTATTTCCTCTTTGTATGGGAACATTAGTAACTGCATCAACAGAAAGTAAACAAAAAGTTGAGCCACCACATACAACATAGAATCGATCACTTTATTATGAATGTAAGTTTCTTTAACTAAGTGATAATATATTAAATTCTATTTGTCCAGCGTCATTCCTATTAAGAAAAGACCAAGTTCCTGGTATAAGATGTTCAGAAATCACCGGGCGGTTAACAAGGATAGCTTTGCAAATTTCTTTCTTTGACTATATTTGCTATCGAACCGCAACACTAAGATCATATCACCATTTCATCTTATAGAGATAAAATCGAAGATAAATTTATTATAGCACATCCATAAGTTTGAAAAGACACCCTTCTCCATGGAACACATGAGGGCATTTGCTTAACGATTAGAAAACTACAATATAAAACAGTATCAGCGTCTTGTAGCATTTTCAGAAAGCTGCTTGCTCTGAAGCCAAAATCAATTGACTTCCCTGATATCTTTTGTCACACATGTCCAGGCCTTCAATAGACTCTTTAAAGTCTGACGAACACCTCGCACTCGACAACTTACAAAAGAGAGATATCATCCTTTGCAGTTAATGCATACTTTGTGAGGAAGAAGAGTTAAATGTCAATCACTTATTCCTAAGCTTTACATGCCAAATCTAGAATTTTTCTTTAACTCCTTGGGCATTAGAAGTTCTATGCCAAGATCTACTCTGTATAGTGTATTCATGCTTGCATAAGAAGGGAATGACCAGATCCTCTCTTGGTATATGGAACTCAATTCCAGCAGTCGTATGGTGGGTTATTTGGGAGGAGAAAAATGCTAGAGTTTTTGAAGATAAGGACATGTAGATATCTCAAACACAAATGTCTATGTTGGTTTTTGGTGCAACATGGGCATGGAAAATGTGTTAGGAGCCTGACACTATGAATGAATCCCTTAGTTCTTTACACACACTAAAGTACTTACCTTTTTGGATGTACATTCCATCATTATCTTTTTCCTGGGCTTACATTAACTAAATACTTACATCACCTATCTTAAAGTGTGGGCTCACTTTTGTTTCCCATAAGAGACAAATCATGTTCACACATTACCTATTGAGGGCATCATATCATTGTACATTCTATGAAACAATACGGTCCTATCCTCGACCAAGGACCAACATAGGTTTTCATTACTACACCATCTACATAACATAATCTCAGTTATTACAAAAACTCCAAAGTATTTGTTTTCTTGAATCTAACTCGGATCCCTAATTGTCTTAAACTTATACCAAAAAAATATCTTAAACACCAAATTTATTGAGTATTGAAACGAATCATGTCGAAGTAGAGAAAAATCCATTTATAATCCGAAATGAATTAGTTTGAGAATTAGGCATAGTTGTTGTTGTCATATTGCAACTCATAACTGACAGCATAAGCCTAACATCAACTCTCTTATACTTATAAAGGAGAGTTGAGGCCCTGTTACTGATATAAGGAAATAATAGTTAACGTACTTGCATCATTAGAAACTCTTAACAATACAATAAGATTAAATTTAAGGTAGCAATCAGAGGCGAATCCAGGATTTTAAGTTTATGGGTTCCTACAGAAATCTCAAGGTAATATACAATAATAACTGGATTAACGGACTGGGTTCCAATATGAATATTCTTATACATTTAGGATTTTTCAAAACAAATACAAAAGTTATTGGGTTCACGAGAACCCGTAACTAATGCACTAGATCCAGGGGTGGATTTAGCCCAAAATAAAGGTGCACGTGAACCCGTGCTTTCACAGGCAAACTAGATATTTTATGTGTATATTTCCTCAAATTCATCTAATATTATTTACTGGCACCAATGCTCCAAAAAGGTTAGAATGATGCACTTGGTTGAAGGTTACGTTATTTACCCAAAAAAATAGGAATCGATTCCCACTTAGGATTTTTTTTCTCTTTTTTCTTTACCAGTGCACCCATATTTTAGAAATCCTAAACTATGTTGCACGGACTCTCCAAAGTGTAGCCGTACCCGTATCGGATCCTTAAAAGATGCACTACTTTTGAAGGACCGACACGTATCCGGCCACATTTTCAGAGAGTCCGAGCAACATAGATCCTAGATCCGCCTCTGATCAAAACAAACATTTTATTTAAGGTAATAGTACAATACAACACTAGGTGTAATAACTAACCAAACAAGCTGTTATTTTACAGTTCTGTTAAATGAGTTCAAATATAATACATATATTTTTTCTGCAGTATTGCAGAAACAACAATAGTAACTAAAGCAACTAATTCCAGAATTCAGTTTACCTCTAAAACATATCAAACCATTAACACCAGAAGTGAACTATTGGCTCTATTAAGAACCTACTTTTGACATCATTACAATCTCCATACAACTGTCAAAATACTACCAAAATAATAAAACCGAATTAAGATAAAAGCAAAAAGTTTCGAAATTCTTAATGTTTACGCAGCAATCTCCTGAGTTTAGCAGAAACCCAAATAGAAAGGATAAATACAAAACAAAATAAAAGATTCATCATGAAACCAGAGTAATCTAGATTCAAATCAGAAGGAACAAGTAATTAGTGAAGGGTGTTGGAATTTACCTTACGCAATGAATTGAATCAACAGTTTGCTGATAATTTCGGATCAGGATTCCGCGTGAATTCTGTATATGACCATTCTTCCTTTAGTTCTTGTAACAATTAATTGAGGAAAAGGTCAAAAGGAATGAGGGGAAGGAAGGAAGCCAGCTTTATTGTCCGTTTACAAAATTTAAAACACGAATGTACTTGTTATGGTACTCTCATAATGTGGGCCGTGGGATCTTAGGCAAGTTCTTTGATTCGGAATTCTTTTTGAATGGGATACATATGAAGTGGGACCCTAGATAGGAACGTCATCATCTTATACTAATATCAATTAGTAAGTGAGATCCTATGTTGGACTATGATCCGGTTATGTTTGTATAATCTACGGTGTAGGACTTTATATTGGAAAGTCATCGGGATATGCTGGCATCAATTAGAGAGTGAGACCCTATGTTCGAAAGTCATCAGGTTATGTTTGCGTCAACCAGGATGTGGGACCCTATATTAGAAAGTCATCATGTTATGCTTGCATCCATTAGGGAGTGGTGACCTTATGTTGGAAAATCATCACGTTATGCTTCCATCAACTAGGGAGTGTGACCTTATATTGGAAAGTCATCACGTTATGCTTGCATCAACTAGGGAGTGTGACCTTATATTGGAAAGTCATCACGTTATGCTTGCATCAACTAGGGAGTGAGACCCTATGTTGGAAAGTCATCGGGATATGCTCGCATCAACTAGGGAGTGAGATGCTATGTTGGAAAATCATTAGGTTATGCTTGCATCAACCATTGACTAGAACCCTATGTTGGAAAGTCATTAGGTTATGTTTGCATCAACTATGAAGTGGTGACCCTATGTTGGAAAGTCATCAGGTTATGATGGCATCAACTAGGGAGTGAGCCCTATATTGAAAAGTCATCAATTTAAGCTGGCATCAACTAGGGAGTGAGACCCTATGTTGGAAAGTTATCAGGTTATGCTTGCATCAACTAGGGAGTGAGGCCCTATGTTGGAAATTCATCGGGATATGCTGGCATCAACTATGGAGTGAGACCCTATGTTGGAAAGCCATCAGGTTATGCTGACATCAACTAGGGAGTGAGACCATATGTTGGAAAGTCATCACGTTATGCTTGCATCAACTAGGGAGTAAGACCCTTATGTTTGAAAGTCATCGGGTTATGCTGGCATCAACTAAGGAGTGAGACCTTGTGTTGGAAAGTCATCACGTTATGCTGGCATCAACTAGGGAGTAGGACCCTATGTTGGAAAGTCATAAGGTTATTTTTGCATCCACTCGGGATTGGGACCCTATGTTGGAAAATTATCAGGTTATGCTTGCATCAACAAGGGAGTGGGGCCCTATGTTGGAAAGTCATCAAGTTATGTTGGTAACAACTAGGAAGTGGGCCTTATATTGAAAAGTCATCAGGCTATGCTGGCATCAACTAGGGAGTGAGACCCTATGTTGGAAAGTCATTAGGTTATGCTTCATCAACTAGGGAGTGAGACCTTATGTTGGAAATTCATCGGAATACGCTGGCATTAACTAGGGAGTGAGACCCTATATTGGAAAGCCATCAAGTTATGTTGGAATCAACTAAGGAGTGAGGCCCTATGTTGGAAAGCCATCAAGTTATGCTGACATCAACTAGGGAGTGAGACACTATGTTGGAAAGTCATCAGGTTATGCTTGCATCAACTTGGGAGTGGGACCCTATATTTGAAAGTAATTAGGTTATGCTGGCATACACTAGGGAGTGGGACTTAATGTTGGAAAGTCATCAGGTTATGCTGGTATCAACTAGGGAGTAGGACCCTATGTTGGAAAGTCAAAAGGTTATGCTTGCATCCACTAGGGATTGGGACCATATATTGGAAAGTCATTAGGTTATGCTTGCATCAACTAGGGAGTGAGATCCTATGTTGAAAAGTCACTAGGTTACGCTAGCATTAACTAGGGAGTGGGCCCTATATTGAAAAGTCATCATGTTATGATGACATCAACTAGGGACTGAGACCCTATGTTAGAAAGTCATCAGGTTATGCTTGCATAAACTAGGGAGTGGGACCCTAGGTTGGAAAGTCATTGGGATATGATAGCATCAACTAGGGAGTGAGACCCTATGTTGGAAAGTCATCAGGTTATGATGGCATCAACTAGGGAGTGAGATCCTATATAGGGAAGTCATCAGGATATAGTGGCATCAACAAGGGAGTGGGACCATATGTTGGACAGTCATCACGTTATGCTTGCATCAACTAGGGAGTGAGACCCTATGTTTGAAAGTTATCAGGTTATGCTAGCATGAACTAGGGAGCGGGGACTATATTGAAAAGTCATCAGGTTATGTTGGCATCAACTAGGGAGTGAGACTCTATGTTGGAAAGTCATTAGGTTATGCTCGTATCAATTAGGGAGTCGGACCTTATGTTGGAAAGTCATCGGGATATGCTGGCATCGACTAGGGAGTGAGACCCTATGTTGGAAAGTCATCAGGTTATGCTAGCATCAACTAGGGAGTGAGACCCTATATTAGAAAGTCATGAGGTTATGATGGCATCAACTAGGGAGTGGGACCTTCTGTTGGAAAGTCATCAGGTTATGCTTGCATCAACTAGAGAGTGTGACCCTATGTTTGAAAGTCATCAAGTTATGCTGGCATAAACTAGGGAGTGAGGCCCTGTTGTGGAAAGTCATGAGGTTATGCTCGCATCAACTAGGGAGTGGGACCCTATGCTGGAAAGTCATCATGTTATGCTGGCATCAACTAGGGAGTAAGACCCTATGTTGGAAAGTCATCAAGTTATGGTGGCATCAACTAGGGAGTGGACCCTATGTTTAAAAGTCATTAGGTTATGCGAGCATTAACTAGGAAGTGGGACTTTATGTTTGAAAGTCATCAGGTTATGCTGGCATCAAATAGGGAGTGCGACCCTATGTTAGAAAGTCATCAGGTTATGTTGGCATCAACTAGGGAGAGGACCCTATGTTGGGAAGTCATAAGGTTATGCTAGCATCAACTAGGAAGTGGAACCCTATGTTGGAAAGTCATAAGGTTATGCTTGCATCCACTCGGGATTGGGAACCTAGGTTGGGAAATCATTAGGTTATGTTTGCATCAACTAGGTAGTGAGACCTTATGTTGGAAAGTCATCAGGTTATGCTGGCATCAACTAGGGTGTGGGCCCTATATTGAAGTCCTAGTTTTTGGCCAAAATTGTCCTTTATGTTTCAGTCATATTTGTCCTTTAGATAGTGTCATGAGCATCTTTAATTCCTTAAATTTTCTAAAGTAGTGCATTTTTATTCTCACTAACACAATTGTTTCAATACTAACAATACTACCTAGCAATAAAAGGAAAAGTGTGACATCTCGATAGGATGTTTGAGTACTAGCCTTTATTTATGTGTTCTGCAACCTCCATTAGCTTCATTTGATATTTTTTATATTCTGTGTGCGTGGTTCTTGTAATTTCCTGGAAAGGTTTTACGTAAAATTTGAAGAAAAAGTAATTTTTGACTTAGTTTGACACTTGAGTTTACTACGGTCAACATTCTTGGTAAACGACCACTAATCGATATTTTAACGATTTGGTAGGTTTGTATGACGTTTTTGGTCTTGTACACACTTTTGATTATGGTCCGAGGGTGACCCGAGCACATTTCAACGCATTACGTGAAAGTTTTTGAAACTGAATTTTCAAGTTGAAAATCATGAGTTCCGATGATCAATACTTGTTATTTGATGTTATTTTGATGTCTGAGGAAGCGGGAAAGTTTATATGATGTTTACACTTGTGCGCACGTCTGATTTGGAGCCCAAGAGGCCCGAGTAAGTTTTAGATGCGTTGTGGGTGAGTTGGATAGTTTGAGGGCTGCTGATGCCTTTCCCGTTTTTGGTGTCTATTGAAAATTGCGCAATTGCGAGGTCTGGATCGCATTTGTGAGCCTCGCGTTTGGAAACTAGATTTCACATTTGCGAGCAAGGGTCTAGGCTGGGTGACCTCCCATTTGTGAAAAAAAGGTTTACTTTCGCGAACTAACTAGGCTGTTTTTGTGAACTTTTTGGTCGCATTTGCGACCACTAGCAATCTTGGACATCTTCGCAAATATGAAGAGTGCAGTTTTAGGCTTTGGGCTTTAGCGTTCCGTTTAGTGGTTCAAGGTCTTGGCTAACTTCATATTGTATATCACGACTTGTGTGTGTGGTCAGATTTGATTTTTGGATGTTTGGGATTTATATGGATGAGTGATTCTCATTTTAGAAGCTTAAGTTGAAAATATTGACCGAGGTTTGACTTTTGTGAAAACAATACAGAATAGTGTTTTGATGACTTAAATAGGTTTGTTGTCACGACCCTAGTTCACGATTCGTGAATATGTCATGATGATACCACTACTAGAAAAAAGGTCTTTGGCGACCATTATTTAGCGGCAATTAGGTAATTTCCACTAATGAATTATTTAAGCTAAAATATTAGCGGCACATGACCATTAGCCGATAAAAGATATATTATTAGCGACAATAAAAACAATTGCCACTAAAAATCCCTAATTGAAATATTTTTTTTTATTATTTTAACTTTCCCCTTATATAATCTTTCCCTCCAATATTTTGGGATAATAAATTACATTCCCTCCAATTAGAAAACCCTACAATTAAAAGAAAAGGAAAAACCAAACTTGCGCGTAATTAGGACAATACAGAATGATACAAATCGCCTGTAATTAGAACGCTACAGGAAGGAACGACGGAAAACCTGCGTTAACAGCATCGCTACAAAAGCCTCCGCCCTGCGACGGTCTCCGGCAACCCAGGTCATTCTCGATCGTGTTGGGTTATATATAAGTTTGGGTTTATGCTGCCCGATTATTATCAGTCTTTCTCTGTCAATATTCTCCCCATCATTCGTCTTCAACTTCTGTTTCATATGGGTTTCAAGAGTTATTGCAGAAAGCCTTCAGTCTCTTTCAATTTCTTCTCTTAATCGGCAAAAGGTTTTACTTACCAGGTTCCAATTTTAATTTTTGATTTTTGATATACAACTATGGCCTTTTGGGATTTGTGAAAGTATAACTTTTTTCTGTATTTACTTAGACGTTTGTGATCCCTGGTTGTTGTTAGATTGATAGTCGACTGATTGAATTGATTCCTCCTCTGTTACTCTCTTGTTTTTGAATTGGTTCCTCTGTTTTCTATGGAACTGCTATTTTTGTTATTTTCAGAAATTTTCTAAGTGTCAGTTGATGCATATTGATGTTTTAGTTGATAACTGGTTAGTTTGTCCGCGTGAAGGTCTGAAAGGATCAAAATAATCTTTTACTTATATTTGAACACTAAAAGTATCTATTCGAAGTGAAATCTGAAAAAAAAAAGTTGTATTGAATAACTTAGAATAGATAGAATAGAAGAATGAGATAAACAAGTATATGTAGAACTTTGTTCTTTGTTATACAATAATTTACTCATGATAAAATTGGTTGAATTATTTTGCATTCTCTTAAATCTATATATTCTGCTTCAACTTGCCTTTTCTCATTAGTCCTAAGTGTTATGTATCATTTTCACTGTCGCAGCTTCTCAGGAAGGCTATGCACCATTGTCACTGTTTTCTGTGTGAAAAGCTTTGTAACCGGTGTATTTCTTTGTTCTTACGATATATGGGATTTCCAAGAATATCTTCAATATTTTCTTCTTGTAGCAGCAACTATGTGTATCCTGAAGTTATCGTCATTGTTCCTAGCCCTTTGCACCTTTCATTGTACCATGTATGACTTTAACATATTTAAGAGAAAATTGTTAGCTTTACAAGATAATACATTAGTTAGCTTTGATACTCATTAACCATATTGAGCATGTATCCGGCATATTTTGGTGAAATATTATGAGCTTGGACGCATAAACTTTGTTTATTGGTAAAACTGGTATTTATAATTTTATACTTTTAAAAATGCCGTAGACTTGAAAAACCATACTCTGCTAAGGTCATTGTCAATGACAGCTGCAGTTGTGTGGGTCCTTGTAATTTGTTCACCTTGCTGATGTAAGGTGATCAATGTTTTTGTTGCGTCCTGTCTCATGTCTTTTGCAATCCTCAAGCAGCTGTTAACAGTGTTTGTTGTCTCTTCAGCCTTGTGTACAACATAGTTTTCCAACTCCTGTACTGTTTGGTTCTCAGATCCTCCAGAGTCCCGGAAGTCATTCTTGTATCTGTTTCTTGCTGTTGAAGTCCTGGAGTAAGCAGATGAATGAGCCCCTTTAATATCATCATTGTCACACCTCCTTTTTCCGCACCCGCGAGAGCGCGGGGGAGTTTTTCCAATTAAAGGACAATCGAAACGGGATTTATTTATTTAGTTCAGAGTCGCCACCTGGAAAAATAATGGTGTCCCAAGTCACCGGTTTTAATCCTGAACCGAAGAAATTTATGACTTTGTATTATAGTCTGCGAAATTAGAAACCTGGATAAGGAATTCTGTTAACCCGGGAGAAGGTGTTAGGCACTCCCGGATTCCATGGTTTTAGCACGGTCGCTCAACTGCAATTTTTGTTTCTATCTTATTTCTTTATATCTTTTTACTTATGTGCTCTTATATTCCGCTTTTCAATTTTAGAAGAATTGCAACGTCACGAAAATACATCTCGAGTCACACCGCAACCAGTACGCCTGTGACTTTAATATATTTTAGTTTCGCCGAGAGTAAGATTTGGGTCACATAAATGCGCACCCGTAATTAAGAAAGTATTTTTATTAATGTCGTGCCTAAAGAGTCTATCGGGTTATTCTTTGGGAAAGACCATGAAATTTGCTAAACGGTCCTTCCAAATCTAAGATTTTCATAACAATTGTTTTGAAGGCCCCGTGTGTTTTTGCCCTCTAACGAGACTCATCTCATTATTTATTAAAGGCCATATTACGATTTTTCTATTAAAGAATTGTCTCTAAAGGCCTTAATTGTTTGTTATTTGCTTCAATTTGTATGTCACTAAGAGACTTTTATAATGTTTGAGCCTATTAGTGACGTACTGAGGCCTGTAGGACTGAATAATTTAAATTCCACATGCTCAACGTTTTAAGTGAAGATGTTCTGCCACATTGCCGTTTTAACTGATTTGAAATCCAAGTTCGTATTTTAAAGGGTAGTTCATTAGTGAGATACAAGTCTGTTTGAGTAATCCAACAGATTTGTATTCTGAAGTTCATTAATCCTTATTTAGGGAATCATTCCGATGGTTACCGTATCAAACAGAACTAATTGACAAATGTATGTTAACAATTATTGAGAACAATTAATGACTACTGTTCAAACCTATTTCCCTGCTTAACACTTTGAAACACATTAAAACGAAATGCCAACTATATCTATATACCAAACGGCACTATGAAACAACCACAATCAATTTACATGCTTCAACTTCTTTTTACTAAAACATTATTAAAATAAACTATAGCCTTCCACTTCTATCTAATACATACAATTATTTGTAATCTAGTACTTAATAGTCCTCATTATACAGTTTTAAAGTGGGTCTAAATAGCATATAGAAACCGGAAAGAATATGTTTGAATGCATTACTTTTTACAAAATATTAAGGAAATAACAGAAAAATGAAGTCTTCAGTATAACAACTCCAAACAGTATTCATTGCATTCCTATGAGTTTGAAATTTACAAGAATATGTACCTGGAGCCAACGAAACAGAACTTAGAGGAAAGAGTCAGCACCAAAGGTATACAGCAAACAGCAGCATTCAGCAAATACGCGACTATAGCAGTAGCAATGTACAACTATAGCAGTATCAATGTACAACAACAGCAGCAGTTTCAATAATGAACGATCACAGCAATGGGGCAACTTTAAACAAACCAAACAGCATCAACTTGACAGAGAAGACCCAGGAAAACACACACTTAATGTTTAAATCAAGACCCCGGAATAAACTTCAAACCAACTCAGCCAACTGCTATCCAATAATGTCGGATGAACCAAGAATGACACCAAACAATCCAAATAGACTAGCTTTAACTTCCAAAATACCTAACGAATACTTCAAGAACTTCAAAAGACCAATGTCCTATCAGGATATAGCTCAAAGGACTCAAGTACTGACTGAAACAGTGAGCAAAAGAAGAAGCAGAGTCTTTTCTTCCTCCTTTTCTCTACTATGTATATCCTTTTCTTTCGTTGTCTAATCTCTGTCCAATACCCTCCAGAGTATGAATGTCTCCTCCTATATAATCTCTCACTGTGTTTCCAACTTGATGCTCTCAATTTTTCTCTCAATGTCTCTGTCTAAGGGCTGTCTGTATGTCTGTGTATCCCTCCTCTATCTATATAGCTTTTTTTTTGAACTTCAGCTCCTAATCCTGCCATCCTTAAACTAAACCCTTGCCCATTATATTCTCTGCCTAGCCCATGATATTCCCTAGCCTCCCTGACACTGGTTTTAACACTACAATATGTCTAAGTATGGGGCTATTATTAAATAGATAAGTATGGGCATTAGTGGGGAAACTCTGCTACACAGCAGGTTCCACCAGCAGTCCTAATGTGCACTACACTCCTTCAGTTCTTAACTAACAACAACTATATCCAATTCACCACTTAATTAAAACAACAGTTCAAAAGAAAAAATCTCGATCCAACAGTGATTCACAATGTGATTTACAGTGTCAATTTTTGCCATAAAACTCCAATAAACAGACCTACGAGACTAATCGACAACATTCGTATAACTCACATAAGGAACAACAATCAATCAAATGACTTAGTGATTCGAAATGCTCAGGCAAACGAAACATGAAAAATGCAGAATTTACTACTTGACAGTATCGTTTACAGCTAATTCGTGTTTCTATATCATAATCTACTCCGACATATAAATAAAACAAGAATGACCAAATAAAGGTCTTATGGGGTAGAAGCAGAACAGATTAAAATCAAACACAAACAGATAGAAACGAACAACTAAGTTAATATAATGAACACAACAACAAAACAGAAGGAAAAGAATGAGAAATGGGATACCTCAAGAAATTGGATGGACTCGGCTCCAAAGACTTCGAGTTTGCACTCTTTTGAAGTAAACGGACTTTAATTGAAGTGTTTTTCCAACGAAAAACACTCCAATTAAGGTCTATTGCCTTCAAATACCGTTGACTCGACGAAATCCCTAATTTTTGGGTTTTTAGGGTTCTTGAGGCTCGACTTTAGGGCTTTAACTTTTCTAGTAAGATTCGAGCTAAGCCGGGGTTAGTAGGGGTGTGAGGGAGGTGTGAGGAGTCACTGGTGTGAATTTGGGGTAGTTTGGGGTAGACGTTCAAGTTCCGGCGAACTTCGAACGAATATTCGAGACGTTCGAGCTATGTTCAAGACTAACTACTAACGGATCCATGTAGAGGGGGCTTGGGAGATTCTACGGTGTAAATTTGGGAGCCATTGGCCTACCGGAACCGCCGTGAGGCGATTTCCGGTCGGCGGAGTGCGGCGGGGCACGGCGGCGTTACATGGGTCTCTAGGTTAACGGAGATGATGACATTGATCGTGGGTTTGGCTTGGGGGGGCTGGGTAGGAGGAGATTCGTATTATATACGAGATAGGAAATTCAATCGTGATCGTTGGATCATTTACGATCAACGACCAGGATCATTTTTCTTAAAGGAAACGACGTCGTGTAACGTTATTATGAGACTGGGTCGGTCTTTGACTGGAAACGGGTCGGGCTGTGAGGAGAAATGGCGACCGATGGATCGAAATGATCCAACGGCTTGGATATCTTGGCCTGTTACGGCGTCGTTTGGGCGCATCCGGAGATGGCCTGAGCCGGATTTGGCTTGGGCCTGGGTTGTTCAATCTTCCTTGGGCCTGTTTTCACACTTATTTTTAATTTTATTAACTAACTCTAATTAAACCAAAAACTACTTTAAACAAATCAATTTAAAGGGAATGAAATTACACCTATTAATTAACACTTGATGATTAACACAATTTATGCATTCAAATAAAATCACATGATGATCGAGAAACGAGGTGCACACATTTTTTTTTGTGATTTTCTTACGATTAATTCCTATGTCCGATTTATTCTCATAAACGCACACTTAATTTCCAAATATGCAATGCGTATTTTTTTGTATTTTCTAGCTAAATAAACACACATATCAATGTTAGTGCTCCGGAGAGACAGCACAAAATCCACAAAAATCAAGTGTAGCCCAAAGCTATTTTATTTTGAATTTTTGGGAGTAAATCTTACGCAGGGCAAAAATCACGTGCTCACAATCATCAAAAAGGTTTGTACTCAAATGTGGAGTAATTAGAGAAGGATTGCATTTTATTCATCATTACATCTACCCGATGTCGTACTTTCGGTTATCCCTGATTTGCAAGCTATAATTCTGGCAGGGTTAAGATATGCTGGTACTAGAGATGGCAACTTACAAGAGCTGCTCTATAAATATGCTCTGTACTTCCTTAACGAGGTCTCTCTTTCACCTTAATGTGCTGATTCATATTTATCATGATGTGACAAGTTTACTTCTAATTGCAGATTAAACCTGTATCTGTCATATCTGGATGTGGATTGCCAAAAGGACTGTCTAGATATATTGATCGTGGCTCATTGGAGACATGTCTTCACCTAATTGTTCTCTCTCTTTGTGTGCTTGGTATATAATTGCGCAAGTGCAAATTGGTTAATTGTAGGGGTAGGCTTCATTCAGAAATCCTACTTGTGCAGGTTATGCCGGGGTTCGGACACCTACAAACATTCAAATTGTTGAAATATTTGCGCGATCGAAATTCTGCTGATGGGCACTTGAGCTTCGGTAATCAGATGGCTGTAAGTGTATTGTCATTTTACAACGAATTCTTGAATCACATGTTTCTGGCACTGGTCGCTGCAAGAGCTATTTTAATGAGGTAAAAAATCAAACTGGTATTACCTGTGTTTGATCATCGCCTGATAAAAAGACCTTTACGTGTTTTAATGGAACAAACAACTTATTAGGATATGTAAACTTTGTTCTGAAGAGTGCATATGAATGCACCTACTGTTGAAGGGGTCTCTGACGTAGTCAGCTGTATGTGATAAAAAATGAGAAGGTATATTTAGCTATCCTCTAGTACATGTGAGTTAAGATCTGTTTACAGTTGGTGAGTTCAGATATGAAAAGTCCCACAGAACATCTAGACACTGGCAGTACTTGCACACGGTATTGAGCTGAAAGTTAGTGCTGCATGATATGATATATTGTCTCTTATTTGAAGCTGGATATACTGGTGGCAGAGGAAACAACAGCATCTCTAATATATTACAAAAGGAAAAAGTACATCAAAGATAAACTGGTTCTGTTTCTTGATCATTGCAAAATGATTTGTGCCTTTGAGAAATTAGTTCACCTCACTTTTATGGAATTGTATATATCTATGTATTTCCCTGCTGTATTATTCCAGCTATTGTCAATACGCATAACTTTCTGAATGACAGCTTTCCATTCATTTTGTTTTTCTTGATAGAAAGAAAATGCACGGTTTAAAGCCCGGTTAAAGAATCC
The DNA here is from genome assembly GCA_032618575.1 of Nicotiana noctiflora. NCBI lineage: Eukaryota > Viridiplantae > Streptophyta > Magnoliopsida > Solanales > Solanaceae > Nicotiana > Nicotiana noctiflora. The sequence continues at coordinate 36,608 of JASVEL010009482.1, read as the reverse complement.
TTCATCAATTCCTTCAAAGATGAACCCGTTAGCAATCTCAGTGTGAGATTGATCATACATGTCAAAAACTGTGTCCGCTAGACCACCCGTCTTCCTAACTATGGGAACAGCTCCATAGCGCATTCCAATAATCTGTGCTAGCCTGCATGGCTCATACATTGATGGCACTAAGACCATGTCTGCAACAGCATAGAGCATATGAGACAGCTCCTCGCTGTACATCAAAAGGATACAGATGTTGGGGCCCTTGTTATGCTACAAAGAAAGTAATTGATATCACCATTGCATAGTCACTCAAAAAGGTTTAAAAACACAACCAGGTCTATTGGACTTCTTCAAAATAAAACACTTTGTTCTCTCAAATGAGTAAAGAAGTAGTGGAAATTATAAGCAGGATGGACTTGCATTTTAACATATGAAATCACTAACTACTTATTAAGTCTAGCTTACTCCAGAGGGGAAATAGGAACATCCATTAATGAGCAATTAGTGCAGTATAATTTACTTAACTAATTCTATCACTTTCTTCTTTTCTGCTGCTTTGTCTCTTTATAATTTACTTAACTAATTCTATCACTTTCTTATTTGAAGCTGAATTATCTCAAAACTCTCATTTGTGGATTTCATTGATATTCTTTATGCAGAAATTAAAATTATTCAACATATTGGTTTCCCTTTTTCAAATTTACAGGTTATTGACTATTTCCTTTCCCCCCTGTTTGGAGTATCTCTTTGCAACTGTATTTCTCTTTCTTCTTCGATCCCAATTGATGTCTTCTATTTTGGTTAATAATCTAAGTAATCATCATATACTGTCATTGTTTATGCTTCTTTCCATTCCTTTGCCTGTGATTTGTTTTTTTGTACTTTAAATTCAAGTTTGTATCAGTACAGGCTTTTCGACATTTGTATGTTCTTGCGATCGAAGCTCGTTGGGTTCAGACAGTTGATGTGGACACTGGTTTACCTGTCTATTGTCCTTTAGAAGTTACTGTTCGAGAGACAGAACACTATGCAGAAACAAGTTTTTATGAGGTCACCCCATGTATTCTTCCAGAACGTGCTGTTGTAAGTTCTGATCTTCTCTACAAGCAAAGTTATGCTATAATTTTAAGACTACCATATACGTGAAACTTTAGGTCCAAACCAAGTTTTTGCCTTTTTGCATTATAGTTAAAGGTTGTTCGTGTCTGCGGTCCTCGATACTGGCCTCAAGTCATCAACCACATTCCTGAGGGTAAATTTGACATTGCTTTTGGCTTCTTGTAGTTGTACATTTTACAATGAGTTCTTGAATCACCTATTTCCGACAAAGTTCTCCTTGCCAGTGTTATAGTTGGCTTGCTGTCAGATTCACTGTCAGAATCAAAAGGATTTGAACTAGAATAACCACAAAATCCATGATGAACTTGTTTAACCATCTTGATCTTTCATGAACTTGTTTTCAATTTCTACCTTTCAGTGATTAAGGATCATTACTGCTCAAAAATAATAAATAGATAAGAGTAAGAGATAAAGAGTAATTAGTAGTCACTAGTCAGTAAATTGTAAACTTTATATTTAATTTATACATTGCATATCACTCATTAGATGAGCATAACTATGGAGTTGTTGGTGTTTAAGGTATGATAATGGTTGTAAATTTAGTTACCTCTCCTACTTGTTTCCAATGAACTTCAAACTTCTCAGTTACCTCTCCTACTGTCTTGTGCTTTGTCTTTTTTTGTTGAGACTCCTATCATTGTTATCCATAATTTTGAATAGCTTTATCTTCTTGGTGTCTACTGAACTTCAAACTTCCCAGGATATGGTTCTGTTTTACAAAAGATGAAACTCGCCTTAACTGTTGTTCATTTTTTCACCCTATACTGGTGTTTTAGACTACTGCTTGAAAATCGGGTCATTGTTTCGTACTTTTCTTCTTTCACCTTTTTTTGTCCTATTGGAGTTTAGGAATTATGGCTTCAAGAATGGTCCCCTTTTGTTAAATATTTTGATAAAGGCTGGTTTTGCAGGAAGCTTAACATAATGTATACAAATTAGCTCCAGAAACATCAATGGAAAGATGTTCGTTCCCTTTGGTTGGAAGTTGAACAGTGATATGGTTAAAATGGATCCTTATATCAGCAAAGGATTGGCTGTTATCAGTCGACATCTAGTTGATATGTTACAGAGCACTCTGCTGCTTCAGTAATGTGCTTAAAAAATCTCCCTATATCAAATTCTTGGAGTTGCTATTTTTCATACTGTCGGTCCTCTAATCTTTGATACAGGAACTGTGTTTTCTTAGTCTTCTTGTTTTTGGAAGTGTTCACCAATTTTTGTTCCTTGATAGAGTGAGTAGTAACACGAGACAATTGTTTTTCCAGTTATTTAATAGCAAGTAATTTGTAGTTATTCATTCGAAGATATCAACACTATCTGGATTAGCTACTCTTCTTTTGACATAATTATTTTATAACTTCAGGTCATACCGTCTCATGTTTGACAATTTAGCGGGTGAAAGATTTCAAAATGATGAAAAGTCGCGGAAATCATTTGAAGACCATCATCTCGATTAGTTTTATAATGACATTAGCTATTTAGTCTAAATTATATATTTTTATATTTTAAGTTAATATGATATTAATATTTTTGATTAGTACTTCCTTTTGTTTGTTAAGATTAATGAGATACATTATGTTTGTTTTTTGAATTAATATTAATATATTTTATTATTTGAGTCATATTATGTATGAATGAAGTAATTATCATTAATTGTGGCTAAACTATTTATAATTGATTAAAGATAAGACTTTTAGCGGTAATTTAGTTAAACATATTAGCTATTAGAATGGAAGCTAAATGAGCAAACAAAGATGTTTTCAGAAGGGATACTGTGGCTATTTTAATTGCCACAAAATAATTGCCATTAAAGATGCGAACTTTTAGTGGCAATTATTTTTAATTTAGCGGCTATAAAAAATAGATGCTAAAGAAAATAATTAGCCATTTGGATTGAATTTAGTAGCCATTATAATTGCCACAAACAATTGCTTTAGCGGCAATTATTTTGAATGTAGCGGCTATAATAATGAACTCTAAAGAAATATAATTAGCTATTTTGGATTGGATTTAGTAGCCATTATAATTGCCGCAAATAATTGCCGTTAAAGATAATAGCTTTTTGCGGCAATAAAACATACCATTTACCAGCTTTTGCGAGAATGGCCGCTAAAGGCTTTGCCGACCCCAATATGAGCGGCAAAAGGCTAATGGCCGGTTAAAGATTTAGCGGCTATTATTATTGCCGCTAAAGACATTTTGTATTGCCGCTAAAGGCCATATTTGTTGTAGTGTACCCAGTTTTCGCGACTAGGTAAGCCTAACGCAACGCGGAATATACACTTTTATGAGCAAAAGATAAGATAACAGCGGAATAATATAAAAGAAATATAATGAGTGTCGTATGGTACATATACTTCGCCAAATACCAGAAGAAGTACAACCACCAAGACCCGGAAACTCACGGGCAACACAAACTAAGAAAGAGTACAACTATGGCTCTATACATCAAAAGTGTCTACACAACGAAAATAAGGAAGTAACTGATATCACTAAGAAGAATAGAAGAAGACCCTCCGGATCTGCGGACGTAGCAGATCATACCTCGAGTCTCCTGAAAAAGGATACTAAATTACCTGTAGTGCGCCAGATCAGATGTACCTAGATCTGCACAATAAAAGTGTGCAGAAGAGTAGCATGAGTACACTACGGCGGTAGTCAGTAAGTGCCAAGACTAACCTCGATGGAGTAGTGACGATGAAGATCAGGGCCCTACCGAGAAATAATAACGTAATGATAATAATGATAATGAACGGCTCAAAATAAGATCAAGTCTGAAATAACAGCAAATGAGGCAAATACATTGAACCATCTACAATTAAGCTAACAAAGAAAAGTCAACACAACAAGTACAAATCAACAATCAGAGATCTCCGGGAATTGAACCAGCAGTCCCTCTCTATACTCAGCAACTCAGGATCTCCGGGAATCGAACCCGCAGTCCATATATCAGTCCCACAGGATCTCCGGGAATCGAACCCGCAGTCCATACATCAGTCTCACAGGATCTCCGGGAATTGAACCCGCAGTCCTTTATCTCAATATCATAGGATCTCCGGGAATTGAACTCGCAGTCCGTATATTAGTATCTTAGGATCTCCGGGAATTGAACCCGCAGTCCATATATCAGTATTTCAGGATCTCCGGGAATTGAACCTGCAGTCTGTGTATCAGTATCTCAGGATCTCCGGGAATTGAATCCGCAGCCCTTTACCTCAGTAGCATCGGATCTCCGGGAATTGAACCCGTAGTCCTCAGAACACAAACACAATCAACAAGAGGAAAACACAGAGAAATATGAAGTACACAGCTATAATTTACACCAAATTCGGTCTCAACAAGTTCCAGGGAGTTCAATTAAGACAAGTAGGCACTTAGATAATCCTATCTAATTATGCTTCCTTAGCTATCAGGAGATAAATCTTGCAATTAAATCAATTAAATAACAAAGATAATACAGATTGAGCAGTTCAAGTAAGGTGGTTTTCAACAATCTGCGCAAGTACACGTCCGTCACCTCGCGTACAAGGTATTTAAATCAGCACATATATATCCTAGGGGAGGAAATTCCCCCACGCAAGGTTAGACAAGTCACTTACCTCAATTCCAGTACAAAACAGCTAAGAAACAACTCCCTTGCCACGAGTATCCGACTCCGAGTGGACCGAATCTAGTCAAACTAATTACACAGTGTAAATAACATCACAAGTAACTAATTACAATGATAAAATTAAAGCTACGGCGCGAACACATGTGAAATGACCAAAATACCCCTGTAGTCATTAGCACATAATCGAAATATTTTTACGTTTTCAGAACCCTCGTACTCTCACGAGTCTAACCATACCAAAATTATATAATTCTCATGTCATTTCGACCCTCAAATCAAGGATTTATCATTTTTCAACTTTGGGGCTCAAAATCCCATTTTTTAGCATCCAAACACGGATAAAAATAGAAACCAGCAGAAATAATAATGGAGAAACATCAAAATAAAGGTTTTATATTTACCTCCTTGATGAGACGAGAACAACGCCGCGAAAATTACCTCAATCGGAGCTCTAGAACTCAAGATCTGCCCAAAATACTAAACTTCTCGGTTTTAAACACTGTCCAGGCCCATTTTCTGCTTTTGCGGATAATTTTTGCATATGCGGGACCGCTTTTGCGGTTCTGCATCCGTGGTCAAGTTCCGCTTTTGCGGTTCTGACTGACACCAGCACTTTTCTCGGCACGGAAACGAGCATAACTTCCTCATACGATGTCCAAATTCGACGATTCTTTTTTATATGGCTCCGAAATTACGATACGAATCTAATGGTTCAAACAACACTAAATTTGGAGATCATTTAATTAATATGGTACCCCTTTATGTTCAAAGAAGCAATGTTGAAACATCAAATAAGAGCGTGATCACAACCCAAAACACACCCGAGGCCCCCCGGGATGTTGACATCCAATTTTGTCCCTCCTCCCTTCCAATTAATTTTCTTGAGCTTCTAAGTTAATAATACATAGTAGTAGTAGTAGTAGTAGTAGTAGTAGTAGTAGTAGTAGTAGTAGTAGTAGTAGTAGTAGTAGTAGTAGTAGTAGTAGTAGTAGTAGTAGTAGTAGTAGTAGTAGTAGTAGTAGTAGTAGTAGTAGTAGTAGTAGTAGTAGTAGTAGTAGTAGTAGTAGTAGTAGTAGTAGTAGTAGTAGTAGTAGTAGTAGTAGTAGTAGTAGTAGTAGTAGTAGTAGTAGTAGTAGTAGTAGTAGTAGTAGTAGTAGTAGTAGTAGTAGTAGTAGTAGTAGTAGTAGTAGTAGTAGTAGTAGTAGTAGTAGTAGTAGTTAGTAGTAGTAGTAGTAGTAGTAGTAGTAGTAGTAGTAGTAGTAGTAGTAGTAGTAGTAGTAGTAGTAGTAGTAGTAGTAGTAGTAGTAGTAGTAGTAGTAGTAGTAGTAGTAGTAGTAGTAGTAGTAGTAGTAGTAGTAGTAGTAGTAGTAGTGGTGGTGGTGGTGGTGGTGGTGGTGGTGGTGGTGGTGGTGGTGGTGGTGGTGGTGGTGGTGGTGGTGGTGGTGGTGGTGGTGGTGGTGGTGGTGGTGGTGGTGGTGGTGGTGGTGGTGGTGGTGGTGGTGGTGGTGGTGGTGGTGGTGGTGGTGGTGGTGGTGGTGGTGGTGGTGGTGGTGGTGGTGGTGGTGGTGGTGGTGGTGGTGGTGGTGGTGGTGGTGGTGGTGGTGGTGGTGGTGGTGGTGGTGGTGGTGGTGGTGGTGGTGGTGGTGGTGGTGGTGGTGGTGGTGGTGGTGGTGGTGGTGGTGGTGGTGGTGGTGGTGGTGGTGGTGGTGGTGGTGGTGGTGGTGGTGGTGGTGGTGGTGGTGGTGGTGGTGGTGGTGGTGGTGGTGGTGGTGGTGGTGGTGGTGGTGGTGGTGGTGGTGGTGGTGGTGGTGGTGGTGGTGGTGGTGGTGGTGGTGGTGGTGGTGGTGGTGGTGGTGGTGGTGGTGGTGGTGGTGGTGGTGGTGGTGGTGGTGGT